>CAWUFW010007859.1:0-600000 GCA_963921515.1 Calotriton arnoldi | reverse complement strand
CCTGTATCAGCTGGCCCATGCTAAAGGACTTGACACTATCATGGAATATTTTAAAGAGATGCAGAATCGGTCTTTGTGAAGTTTTAGGAAACCCTCTTTCCAAATTGATTGATTTCAATGTCTCTGCCTAGGTATTTATCGGGAGCATGTGTTTCCAGAGACAACCCAATTAACTATATTAAATAATGGGACTCTTGCTGTTTGTGAGTGGTCCGAGGTGGAATGTACATCCAAGGTAGAGTTCTTATTGAGAGTTCACAACCATAATCACGAGCAGAAAGACCACTGTGCCCTCCACTGCACTACTCTTTCACTCTTACAATCTTCTGAAAACCTCTCTCTTTTGTGGAAGATGTCTGAATTACTCTAAAGACTCCCAAAAGCACAGTGGTAGGGACCCAATAAAAGCAAAGAATTGGTTGCTCGAATAATAGTTGAATAGGTCTGACATACTTTCCTAACAAAGGATGGATTCTTCTCTCTTGTTAAGGCAGAGCAGATAATATAGAATCTATGGCACTGTGCCTTTGTGTCACTGCAGAACCTACAAAACAATCTGCAGTGGATTGTCACATTTGAAAAAAGGGTCTGAATCAGAAGTCTCTGCATTTCTTCAATTGGTGCTTCTTTTCAACTCAACATATAGAAAAAAGCCGCAAGGAAGGTGTGCATCGTAGGCTGGAGTAGCCCCTGAACCAATGTAACCATTTTTGTATTGAGAATTTGGGACAATTGGCTCCAATATGACATATGTCTCACAAGTTGATGCAATCAATCTGATATTGAGTTGCTCTGCTGTTTTGTTAAAGGACTATACCGTACGCTAGGGTTCACCAAATAAGAATGGAGTCTGGAATATAGATGGAACATGCCCCAAAGTGAAGATTCTTCTGTGAGATAAAGAGGAGTAGGGGGGATGGTATCTCTATGACCTTCGCACTAAGGCAAGGAACCGATGGACTTACTTCTCTAGAAAAATCCTTCCTGGGGTGTCATGATCTGGGACATTCTCCTATGGGACTTTCAGCTCTATGACATTTCTCTTCTGGATATTCCGGAGGTTTCTAGTCCCTTGGTGTCTTGTATCTATGTTTTTCAAGACAAGTTCTTATCCTTCAGTGATGATAGGGCAGCATGCTGAAGAGGTTGTGATGCTTCCTTTGTGCTTATTGTTGGTTTCAATAGTTTCAAAGGAAGCAGATAATTTGATGCTAAAATAAACAGAAGCACTCTAGTCAAGGTAACAGTACAGTCAGAATTACTGAACAGAGTTCCTACTTTTCCTGAGGACCAAATGCTGTGCAGCAGGCATGAGGCCTCATAATCAAAAGACTGTAGGAGGGGCATTGGAACACTGATCAACATATACCTTAACGTCAAGCATAAACTCTGTGGCAAGTAGTGCCATAGACTGTACTGATGTCAAACATGAGGTATTCGAAACTAACCCTGTTGAACACTGTCATGACAAGCACCTTGACATTGATCACGAGCAATACTGATGTTAAGGTTAGTTCGAGGGTGGGCAAGCTCGAGGCTGGCAGAGGGTCAGACTTGCCCTTTCAGACAGCTCAAGAAGAAAAATCATACTTTCATGCCCTGACAGAAGAGGAAGTGTTTTCTTGACACCTTCTGTAAAGCATGTTTCAATAGATGATGCACTTCGTAACAGTATGAGATTATTGAATGCAAAACATACATATGTCATGATTGTCATTCTAGCATTTCTCCAACCACAACAATAACACCAAACAAAGCGAGCTGGCATGGTGGCCAGAGAAAACAGATAAGAGTTACATCAAGTGGAGAGAGAAATATAATTCTTAACTTCAGAAAAACAATGGGAGAACTAATCAGATTTCCTAATAATCTGAGTGTGTACAGAAAAGAACGAAAAAAGAAGTTTGTAATGAAAAGAAAAGCATCACAAACTGCATGACTGCAGTCCAATCATGCGCTACATGATTGGACTGAGCAGCATCTGGAATTCTAAAACGTTTCTATGTTGTGACAGTAAAATATAGGCACACCATTTTCCTTTATTTTTAAAATGCTTTTCTCAGTCAAATGTATTTTTATGACTTTTTGGTTTAAATAGTAATACTGAAAATAAAAGTCAAAAGAATGTTGTCTTAAATATCTTCTTTAAAAAATATTTTTGAAATTCAACATATATAATTCGCAATGTGTTTTGAGATCCTGTGCAAATGCAGATATTCTGTTTGTAAATATCCGAGAGAATGACAATAGATTAGCAGTTTACTGTAAGTAAACTCACAGCCCTGGGGCAAAGGCATACGAGGTCTGTGTATTGTAATAGCTGTGTAATGTAGCAGGACTTACAACCATGGAGCACAAATAAAGTAATTGTGCCTAAAATAAAGCAGAGCACATGGAGCAATAAGTTTGAGCACAGGTACATGTAACACTACAGCAGAGTATGTGGAAGTAGTAACCTGGTTCAGGTATATCAGGGCATTATGTACATTGAAAAAATGCTATAGCACATTTACACACAAGATCTTGTTCTACAAACATGCCCAGAAGAACATTTATAGAGGTCATGGACAAGAACCACAAAGATTCACTTGATGAGGGCCTGTGCTGCTATAGAAGTGGATGTAAACTCAGCGCAATGAAACGGAATACCGAGGCATGCACTTTAACAATGGTGTATTTGGGCTCATAACCCAGTGGCACATGTGGATGAGCCAGGATGAGGATGCTAGATGTGATGGAGTGATTAAGGAGCACACTCGAAATTGACATTATACCTCCTTTAAGAAAGGCGAGTCCACTTGTAGGTACTTGGACACAACGTAGAGACAGAAAAGGTGGCGGTCGATTCCGGAGCCAGTCATGGCATTCCTGTACAGCATTTGATGTTTATCTGCAGCAACCTTGAACAGCTTGAGGCGATCCTCATTCTAGTGTTGAGAGGAAATTATAAAAACATTAAGATGAAGATGAACATGTGTGTTTGTAGTGTGTACAACACGTCCAAAAACTCTTCTTTGTACCTCACAGACAAAGGTGTTGTCTCCTGTTTTTACACCCTACAAAAAGATAAGCTAAAATAAGCACTGCCTTTCTTAATAAAAACAAAGAGTTCTCTCATATGCACTCCTCAGAATAAGGATATGTATCATGTCTGCGTCTCTAATTACAGGGAATATAGACCGGTCTACACAACTCCGGCATCAGAGAGGTTGCCTGTCTCTTACTCTCAGAACGAGGATATGAACACTGTACGTACATATCACTCTAGGTGAAGTAGTGTCTCTTATCAGTACCCCTTAGTGTAAGGAGCAGTCTTCTTTGAGTTTCTAATGGTCAAAAGTACAAGTATCTATTCACTAAAGACTGTCATCTTTCTTCCCCTTTCAGAGTCAGGATGCGTTTTGTCTCAACCTCTCCTTTTCTTTACATCTGTATAAGTAACTGTCTCTTTTCTCGAGTGGCGAGCACTCAAGTCACTGTAATTTTGATAACAGGGGCCACCTCTTCGCTTTGTCTATCATGACACATGTGTAACTGTTTTACCAATGCTCTCCCGGATTAGTCCAATGCTTAAACAATATAACTCACCTTTTGAGATGGATCCATCATAGCCAACACAAAATTTGAGGATTCAACAGTGCAGGAACGAACAGTTTCAGTTCTCCCCTCTCGGAAGAGGCGGGTCATAGAGGCTTCATATGTGAGACAGAACTTCCCTTTGTCCTGGGGAGTAGAAATGGGAGCAGTATTACGGGTCTGAAAGCTATGCATGAAACTGTAATCTGCACCCTGGATACACATACTTAAATGATCAGAATCTCATAACAAAAAAAGAAACAAACCCTAAATCAGGCAAGAAAGATGAATACAAAACCAAAAATACAGTGTATGTCCCCTTCGCCCATACCAACGATTAGAAATAATTTTTTACCAACATAGGGGAGGAAGCATAGATTCTAGTTAAATACGTTTTGGTGTAAAGCATGACCAATCAAAGTGTCAAATCGAGATCTTCAATGCAAAGCACAAAAAATGCAAAATGCATCACCTATGTGGCAGTCGAGTAAATGAGAACTAATGATAAAAGGCCACCAAATGCACCATTTTGGGATAAAGGAGGCTACCCAGCAGTCAAACATTTGAGTTCTTAGCTTCCAGGGCAAAGACTACCAAACATCGTGAAAGGTCTGCATGAACAGCAGATAATTTGCAGACTCCGAATAAAATAAAAAGGACCCTCTGATCATACCTTTGCAGCTTTCAAAACATCAAATGGGGCTCGAGGCTTAAATAGGGATAGGTGCCTTATAATGTCACCCTTAACTCTATAAAAAAAATAGTACAGGATTCGGATGCCAAATTAGCCTGTAATTTACTAGCCCTGTAGCTAAAACGGATGCAGTGAATTTCCAGAAAACCAGTTTTAAGTGAAAGGAAACAACTGAATCAAAAGGTCATCTGTTTTCAGCTGACAGAACAACGAGATACTAAAGCTGCTGCAGGTTGACAAACAACTGGGGGAGACAAGAGAATTGGACACATTAAATCCTGGGAATTTTTTTAATGCTCATGGCAGCTAGATAGACCTTTCAGAAGAATATCTCAATCCCATTGACAGACGGGGAATGGAAGAGAGCACTGGCGCAAGTGGCTGAAGCCACAAGTAATGCCAGATTCAAGCTCATCCAATTCCATTATTTGCATCGTACGTACCTGACCCCGCAACGCCGTTCACCCCAGGACTGGTCCCATCCTGTCCTCGATGCGGCACGGACCCTGCCACATTCCTCCATATGACATGGACTTGCATACGATTGCAGCAGTACTGGAACCAAGTGGTACAGACCATCCGTTCTGTTACTACAGTACGAACAGAAGTCACTATAAAACAGTGTCTGTTGGGCGTATTCCCAACCCCGAAGAAGGGGACACGTATAAGGCTTAAATTTGCGCTGTTAGGATTGGTTCTGCCAAAAAGACGTATAGCAATAAATTGGATCCGTTCACCGCCCCCTACACTGGATAAATGGTGCACTGATATGCGTGAATGTGGTGTGGCGGAGGAATGTCGTCTTCGGGCTGTAAGAGTCGACGAGAATGCTGTAAGAGTCGACGAGAATGCTGAACGAGATCTGACTGAATGGGGACAGATGCTGACAGAAACGTCCTTGACGATAACTCAGGACCACGACACCACTGCGCCTACACAGTCGCTCACTCATGACACGTTGACGCCCAGCATAGATAGTGCGAATGCCTCCTCCTCACCTATACTACATTAAATAATGCCAGTTCTCCTATCAATCCAGAAAATGAGAGTTATTACTGCTGTCCGCTGCTGTGGAGGGGTGATGTGGGAGGGGTTTAACCCCTTCGATGCTCATGACGGAACCCAGCCGTCATGAGCCACGGGTGGCCTGTGCGCATGACGGCTGGGTTCCGCCATGACCACGCCTGCGATTGGAATGTCCAGCACCGGGCTGGAATTCCTGCCGCAGGCAAGGTGTTAATAGTTTTTCCTTTTGCTGTTTTTATTGTTTAACTATTAGATTTGATAGAGGTGTAGAGCCAGCACACATTGCAATGTACAGTGTACCACAGGGTGAGTGGATCTGATGTTGGTCGGCACGGAAACCTCTTTCACAAAAGTATGGCTGTTTTCCATGTAAAATGTAAATGCTATTTCTCCAAACTATCATGTGATGCAATGTGGCCAACAATAAAAACAAGTTTAATACAAAAAAAAAGAATATCTCAATATCAGTTGGCCAGCTCAGAGATAAAAAGGACACTGTCCAACAAACACTTGAAAGGATTAACAAACAAGTTCGGTAATGCTCTTTCTGGAGGAGACTATCTAGCCGCAGATTCCTCACCTCTGAATATTCCCCAGGTGTCCATCTGGATCCGGAAACTTTTCCATGGTACCTCTATGCACTGGAAGGTGGCGCTGTGCGTCTCTGCTCTGAAGCCATTCCGCTCTGGAAGGGATGTGCGGGATCTATATGTGCCACTCCAGCAAGCTGACGTCAAATGCTTTCGAGACTATCAGCACCCCTGGATGTGGAGCCCCAAAAGTAGTCTGATAAACCAGTGTGCAGATTCCTAGACTGGGATCTTATTAATGGGTAGAGTCCAATCACAGATTGGGGACGATGGGAGAGTTGGTGAGGAATCTGCGGCTATATAGTCTCTCTACCAGAAAAAGCATTGCCAAAAGGTAAGTAACTTATTCTTCTGATAGACTTCTAGCTGCAGATTCCTCAACGTTTGAATGACCATCAAACCAGTACTGAAGAGGAGGTGGGCTGTGAATAGACTCAAACCAGAAAGTCCTGCAGGACCCAGTGGGCAAAGTGCCCTTCTTGGCAGACTTAGCTGTCCAGACAATAGTGGTTCGTTAACATATGTAGGGACGCCTACGTAGCTGCCTGGCAGATGTTTAGGACACGGACGTGGCAGGCCATTGCAGTAGTAGCATCTTTGGCCCTGGTGGAATTGGCGTGCAGCCCTTCAGGGGGTTGCTTCTTTGCCAGTGCGTAGCAGATCTTAATGCAGAGCACAATCCATTGTGCAATTGAATGCTTCTGCACAGCCTTGCCCTTTTACACTCTGACGAACACCACAAAGAGCTGATTGTACATCTGGTGGTCTTTGGTACCTTCAATGTAAAAACTGAGCTCTCTTTTGGGGTCCAAGCGATGGAGTGTCTCCCCCTACTTAGATGGCTGAGGGGGGGGGGCATATAATGCCAGCAGGATGATGTTTTGAAAAAGATGTCACAACTTTCGGTAAAGAGGATGCCAGAGTACTCATAACCAGCGCATCAGGGAAGAAGGTGGTGTATGGACACATTGCCTGAGGCTCAATCACAGGTCGTGCTGAAGTGATGGCACCTAAGAACAAGGTTTTGCTCCAATAAAGTACACATTAATTAAGTAAGGACGAGATTGAGGTCCCACTGGGGCTGCAGCCCGTTCAAAAACCTCATCAAGACCGGTGACATAAAATAATGAAGGATGATCAGGCAACTGCAGGAAGGATGAAAGAAAACCGTTAACAGTGCCCATAGCAAGGCCTTGGCGGGTGAGAGAGAAAACAAATAACAGGGAAAATGTGAAGAAGGGTCTCTGAGAGAAGCTCCAGATCCAAAGAAAGGAACTTATGTCAAGACAAGGGAGTGGTGCCTATATAGGCCCCGTGTGCCCCTTCCAGAGAGGAACGGAGTCAGTACGGAGGAACACAGCGCCACCTTCGGGACGCAGAGGTACTACGGAAAAGTTTAGAGATCCAGCCTCACACCTGGGCATTATTCAAAAGATAAGGAATCTGCAGCTAGAAGTCTCCATCAGACATTTTTACTACAGAGCTTAGCAGAACTACAGACCTGACAGACTCACACTGGCTTGTGTTGATACTGCCTTTGAGTGAGAGGCTTTATGCCTTCACTTAGACAAGCAATACTGCTTTGTCCATACATGCTATTTGCATCGTGCAAACCTAGCCAAAAAGCAGTGCAGCACTGCAAGAGTCCTAGGTGGTGGAGACCAACTATTCTGGTATCACTGAGACACAATCATAAAGAACTGGAAGTTAATCACTAGCTCGTTCGGTTGAGAGAAGAAGATTCCTTTAGAGACAGAAACAGATGAGAGTTGTTCATCTACAAGGGGAATACAGGATTATTTGGAATTCCCTAGGATAACTTGCACCCTTGCGCTAGTGCAACTTGTAATTTTCTGTGGAAAATGAAGGTGGGGAAGCCATGTAGGAAACTCATGAACCTGTTGAACAGAAAGGCATCACTCAGGGAACCTAGTCCATGGATATTCAAAAGGCCAAATTATGGCACTTGTTTTCCATCTACGGATCAAGATTTGGAAGAAGAGGGCCAAACTACCTCTCTGTGAAACTCCTAATCATGAGGGGATTCAGCAAGACTACTCAGGAAATATTAGATGTTCCTCAACCCTGCCAAGTGTGTGGGTCGACAGACTGATGCTCTTTGAAAGAATCGCGCTCCAGGTCTTAATCACACACAAAGCATACTTTGGCATTGGTGGTGTGTTTTATTTGTAGGGGGAAGAGAATATAAAGTACCTTTGTCTTGAGAAGAGAGAAAGAATGTTATGGCCTTTAAATGGTTCAGTCAAAGTTCCAATGGGTTTTGAAGCCCCAAAGAAGCTGTCCAGCAGGACTCTGAGAAGTCATGATGGAGATCGAAGCGGCAAGACACGACGTGCCAGGAGACTCTGTCCTGTGTTACACCATAGGAAGTTGTTTTTCACCAATAACTTCCTTACAGTCTTGTAGAACTAGGCTTCAGATTTCTGTGTCCAATGAATTCGTAGATGGAGTTGAACCAGAATGGTTAAGAATTAACCTGGCAAAGTGCTTTGGGAATCATCATTCTTAACACATTCCATACCATATTATTATAGATTTAAAGCATCTGTTAAACAGTAACTCTTAAACATTATGCAGGCCTTCTCAACCTCAGGCAGTAAATGAATGTGATTAGGCTTCTGCCCACAGAAGTTGTCTTCAGCTCTTAGAGCACAAATTCTGCTACACACATAATGGACCTCGCTGGGGTGGAGGTAGATTGTTTTCAAATAAATACAATATATCATCATTGAAGCCTGTAGCTTCATTTAGCAAGTCACCTTGCACATATGTGCACTCCAGTGGCTTGAGTCCTTTTTGCTAGGGCGGTCCCAAAGGGTCCAACTGGGTGAGCAGATGTCAAATAGCGGCGCTCCCACCTGTGGTGTCCCTCAGGGGCTCAGCTCTGTCCCCTCTCCTTTTTAATGTGCATCTCCAGCCATTGGTAGCTGCCTTAGCTTACATGGACTGTCAAGTATTTAACTACGCGGATGACACCCAACTTATTCTGCAGATTAATAAATCCCCGCATGCCCACACCCGCGTGCAAAATATTCTCAGACACACTGAGTTGGATGACAGCCAACTCGTTAAAAGTCAATCCGGACAAAACGGAGGTCCTTGTAATCTCCTCCAAAGGCAACCCCTGTAATGACCTCTTCTGGCCACAAGAGCTCGGCACCGCTCCTACGCCAGTTCCCGTCATAAAAAGCCTGGGCATCAAGATTGATGCCAACCTCTCCATGACCAATCAAGTCGCTACTGTGGTCGGCACCTGTCTGGGCTTAATGAGACAGTTGCGGAAACTTGCCCCCCTTTTCTCACCCACCACTCTACAGATGATCGTGTCGGCCACGATCATGTCCAGGCTGGACTATGGCAATGCCTTATATATTGGTCTCCCTGAGAAGCACAAGTTACTAACTTGTGTAACGATATATCTGTAAGAGACAGTAGTTAGTGACAGATTCCTTACCTTAGAATATCCCCAGGCGTCAGGCTGGATCCGGAAAGTTTTTGCGTAGCAGTACCCTTGCGCGTCGGTAGGCGGCGTCGTGCGGCTCCGCGTCCGTCGTCGGCGTGGTGATCGCCGGGATGACGTCGCGGGCAGTACTTAGACGCCGCCCCTGCGCGCTGACGTCAGTTCTGTACACGACTTTCCGCGCCAGGAACGTAGAGCCATGCAAAAAGCTGACATAGGTGTCTGAAAAATACTAGGGCCCTGAAAGGGATGGCCTTAACCCTAGAAATCAGTTCGCAGAACGGGGAGGATGGGTGGGGCGGTAAGGAATCTGTCACTAACTACTGTCTCTTACAGATATATCGTTACACAAGTTAGTAACTTGTGCATCTGAAAGAGACACGTTAGTGACAGATTCCTTACCTTAGAATAGATACCCCAGCAATACCAGCCCGGTGGTGGGTCTGCGAACGAAGATCAGACAAGGAAGTCCTGGAGGACAGAACGGCCAAAGAAGCCGTCCCTCCGGACCTGACTGTCAAGGCAGTAATGCTTTGTAAACGTGTGCAGCGAGGCCCACGTAGCTGCCTGACAGATAACCGGCAGCGGGACACCGCGGCCCAAGGCCGTGGTAGCAGCCGTTGCCCTGGTGGAATGGGCACGCAGCCCAACAGGAGGCTCCTTCTTAGCCAAAGAATAGCAGGCCTTGATGCACAAGGTAACCCAGCGGGAGATGGTTCGTTTGTGCACCGCCCGACCTTTTTGGCGCCCACGTAGCCAACAAAGAGCTGGTCATCCACCCGGAAGTGTTTTGTGCGGTCGATATAGAAGGAGAGCGCACGTTTTGGGTCCAGACGGTGGAGCCTCTCTTCCTCTCTGGAAGGATGCGGAGGCGGAAAGAAGGTAGGCAAAGTGATGGTCTGCCCAATGTGGAAGGCAGTAACCACCTTTGGCAAGAAGGACGGACGCGTCCTAAGAACAACCTTGTCCGGATGAACAGACAGAAAGGGAGGTTTGCAAGATAGAGCCTGGAGCTCACTCACCCGCCGAGCGGAGGTGATGGCCACCAGAAAGGCTGTCTTCAGAGTCAGAAGACGAAGAGGACAGTTATGTAGAGGCTCAAAGGGAACGCACATTAAAAGGTAAGAACCAAGTTCAAGTCCCACTGAGGCATCACAAACGGAACAGGAGGGAAGAGGTGTGTAATGCCTTGTAAGAACCTGTTAACAACAGGGGACTTGTAAAGGGAGGGCTGATCAGGGAGCCTGAGGAAGGCCGAGATAGCACAAAGATAACCCTTGATGGTACCCAGGGCAGAACCCTGTTGGGCCAGAGAAAGAAGGAACAGAAGGACCTCAGAAAGAGGGGCAGAAAGGGGATTCACAGCCTTTGCTGTGCACCATGCCACAAATTTGTTCCACCTGCAGGCGTATACCACCTTAGTGGAGGGACGCCTGGCTGCCAGAATCACATCACAAACTTCGGGAGGCAAGTCGAAAGGAATCAACTGCCGCCGCTCAATCTCCACGCAAGCAGGTGTAGACTGGACAGGTTCGGGTGGAGGACCGTCCCCTGCTGCTGCGACAGAAGATCCTCCCGAAGAGGCAGACGGATCGGGGGATCTACGCACATACTGAGTAGCTCGGGATACCAAACTCTTCGAGCCCAGTCCGGAGCCACAAGGATGACTTGGGCCCGGTCGTGCCGAATCTTCTTCAACACTCTGGGTAGAAGTGGTATAGGCGGAAAGGCGTACTACAGACCGCAACTCCACTCACGACGAAAAGCGTCGCCGAGCGAGTGCCGCCTTGGAAATTCCAACGCGCAGAACTGATGACATTGCGCGTTCTCTTCGAGGCGAATAGATCTAACCAAGGCTCTCCCCATTGTAGAAAGAGTCCTTGCGCCACTTCCGAGTGAAGACGCCATTCGTGATCCATCATGCACCTGCGGCTGAGTTCGTCCGCCCTGGCGTTCAGGGAACCTGCCAGGTGTTGAACCATCAGGAACATGCCCTGATGTTCCAGCCATGTCCAGAGGCGCAGAGTCTCCTGACAGAGGGTCCACGACCCCACCCCGCCCTGTTTGTTGCAGTACCACATGGCGGTGGTGTTGTCTGTGAACACCTGCACTACCTTCCCTTTGACAGAGGGAAGGAATGCCTTTAGTGCAAGTCGGATCGCCCGGAGCTCCAGAAGGTTGATATGGAGCCGGGACTCCGCCGGAGACCAGAGGCCTCTGATCTCCGCCTCTCCCATGTGACCGCCCCATCCCAGAAGGGACGCGTCCGTCACAACTGTGTGCTCTGGCTGGGGAAGGGAGAGGGATCTGCCCATGACCCATTGCCGGTTCGAGAGCCACCACTGCAACTGTTTTGCAGTCCCCTCCGAGATCTGGACGTGATCGGACAGGTTGCCCTGGTGCTGCGCCCACTGGAACTTCAGGTCCCACTGCAGAGCCCGCATATGCCATCTGGCATGATTGACCAGCAGGATGCAGGAGGCCATGAGGCCCAGCAGCCTCAGGGTCATCCGTGCCGAAACCCAGGATAAAGGCTGAAAGATTGGAATCATAGCCTGAATATCCCGGACTCGCCGTTCGGGAGGATAGGCCCGAAACTGCGTCGTGTCCAGAACTGCTCCGATGAAAAGGAGCTGTGGAGAAGGAATCAGATGCGACTTCGGCACATTGATGGAGAACCTCAGCGAGTGCAGGAGTTCGGCCGTAGTCTGGAGGTGGGAGACGACTGCCTGGGGCGAGCCCGCCTTCAGCAGCCAGTCGTCGAGGTAGGGGAAGACTGAAACCCCTGCCCGGCGTAGATGAGCTGCGACCACCGCCATCACTTTCGTGAACACCCGAGGGGCACTGGTAAGGCCAAAGGGAGCACGGTGAACTGAAAATGCTCGAGGCCTACCGTGAACCGAAGGTAACGCCGGTGGGCCGGCAGGACCGAGGATGTGGAAATAGGCGTCCTGCAAGTCCAACACTACCAACCAGTCTCCAGGGTCGAGGGCAGTCAAGACCTGAGCTAGGGTGAGCATCTTGAACTTCTCCTTCCGGAGGAAGCGATTGACGTTCCGGAGGTCCAAGATAGGACGCATGTCCTCCTTGTCCTTTTTGGGCACCAGGAAGTAGTGGGAGTAGCAACCACGCCCTACTTCTGGGGTCGGAACATGCTCGATGGCCCTCTTGGCCAAGAGGGCCGTGACTTCCTTCTGCAGAAGTACGAAGTGATCCCCTGACATGCGGTGGAATTGTGGTGGCATGGCTGGGGGGGTGGTCTCGAAGGGGAGGGAGTAGCCCCTTCGGACAATGTCCAAGACCCACCTGTCCGAGGTGATGGGACGCCAGTGGTGAAGGTGATGGCGGACCCTGCCCCCTACTGGCGTGCTGTGCACCTGAAAGGAGGGACTAGGAGGGCTTGGAGGCCGCGGACGGGGTGGAGGTGGTGGCCTGACCCGCACGCTGGTTGCCCGAACCGCCACGGCGGTATCCACGTCCTCGGCCACGCGAGACGCCTGCTGCGCGGGCCGGTGGCTGGGCTGCTGACGTGACTGGGCGCCCCTACCGTGGCCACGATAGGGGCGAAAAGCAGAAGGTAGCGGAGGGCGTGTAGCAGAAAGGCCCAGGGACTTGGCAGTAGCCCGTGAGTCCTTAAAGCGCTCCAACGCATGGTCTGCTTTGGAACCAAAAAGACCGACTCCATCAAAGGGCATGTCCATGAGTGTATTCTGGACATCACCCGAAAAACCAGTGGTTCTCAGCCAGGCGTGGCGACGCAGCGCCACCGTCGTTGCAATAGATCTGCCCAGCGAGTCGGCGGTATCAAGGCCACAACGTATGGTGTATTTGGCCGCATCCCTACCTTCCGCAATGGCGCGGGTAAGCAGTGTCTGGACCTCCTCAGAACACTGGGGCAAAACAGTCGCCACCGAATCCCACAAGGAGTGGGTATATCGGCCCAAAAGACAAGCGGTGTTGATGGACCGCAAGCCAGCACTGGAGGAAGAAAAACCCTTCTTCCCAAATTGATCCAGGCGTTTGGATTCCCTATCCGGAGGGGCGGTAGGGAAGGCGGTTTGGGAAGCCGAGGCTTGGACAACCAAGCTCTCAGGAGTGGGGTGGACAGAGAGAAACAAGGGGTCGCCCGGAGCTGGGCGATGGCGTCGGGACACGTTCCTATCCACAGGAGCCCCTGTGTTGGGCTTGGACCAGGCGCCCAAAGAACGTCAGTGAGTGCATCGTTGAACGGCAGCACAGTCTCCAAGGAGGAGGCTGCCGGCTGAAGCACTTCTGTCAAGAGATTAGTCTTGACCGCCACAGTAGGGAGTCGGAGATGTAAGGCTCCAGCTGCCCTACGCAACACCGTTGCAAAATTGGCTCCCTCCTCCGTAGCCACGGGAGGAGACAGCATGCCAGTGTCAGGGGAAGTATCTAGAGCACTGGCATCCCCTAGTTCCTCTGCCCAGTCCTCATCATACTGGCACTGTTGTGCCAGAGGGTCGTCAGACCCCTCCCAGTCCTCCTGGTCCTCCTCCGGTTCAAAATAAGGAGGAGGAGGGACATTTTGGACCCAAGGTCTCAGCGGCGCTGGAACCGGCGTCGAGCGACGTCGGTCCGGCTCCATGTCCGGAGCCGGAGAGTACAGGGGGACGACGCCGCCCGGAGCCCCGGGCGGCGTCAGGAACGGCACCGGAGAAATCGGCGCCGGCGGAGGCGTGGTCAGGTCGACCGGCGTCGATGGGGGTTGCGGTACCACCGGAGCCGGGATCGAGGCCGGGGCCGAAGCTGGAATCGAGGCTGGAGGCACGGCGACGCCGGGACCGGAGTCGTCGGCGGCGCCGGGGCAACCCCATCAGGGCCCGCGGGGCCCGAAGGCGCACCGGAGGGACCTTGAGGCCCGAAGAGGCGGGCCATGGCCGACAGGAATTCCTGTATTTGGGCCGGATCCGCCCCGAACCCGGGAAGGACGGGTATTGCGGGGCGACTCCACAGGCATGTCCGGGGCCACGGGGACGGTGCCGGGAGGGGCCTCAGCCGAGTCGCGAGACCGGCGAGGCGAAGTCCTAGAGCGATGATGCTTTTTGGACTTCTTGTGTTTAGACTTACCGGACGACGAAGACTTGGATCCCCACGACCGGCGAGGACTCCACTAACCGACCCCTCACGCGACCGGGGCTTGGTGTGGCGCGGAGCCGACTGCCGGGCCTCGAGGAGCTTTTGAGACCGCTCTCGCAAAGCTTTCGGGTTTAGGGACCGGCAGTCGGAACACGACTTCGTGTCGTGGTCTCGCCCGAGACAGAAGAGACACTCCAGATGCGGGTCTGTGATGGACATCATCCGAGCACAGGCGTCGCAACGTTTAAAGCCGGGCATCCCTAACGACACCTTGGAGTCGATATGAAAAGAAACAGTGAAAAAATTCACCCAAAAAGTTAGTCAAAAAATGACTAGGGCACTGCTCTTCCCGGATCTGCGCTTGCTGGCGCGGAAAAAGAAGAACTGACGTCAGCGCGCAGGGGCGGCGTCTAAGTACTGCCCGCGACGTCATCCCGGCGATCACGACGCCGACGACGGACGCGGACCCGCACGACGCCGCCTACCGACGCGCAAGGGTACTGCTACGCAAAAACTTTCCGGATCCAGCCTGACGCCTGGGGATATTCTAAGGTAAGGAATCTGTCACTAACGTGTCTCTTTCAGATACTAATCCGCAAGCTGCAGGTTACCATGAATGATGCAGCCAGGCTGATTTTTAGACACCCTAGAGGGGCTCATGCTACCCCGCTGCTGCACAAGTTGCACTGGCTTTCGGTCAAACAGAGAGCAAAGTTCAAGGGCCTCTGCATTGCCCATAAAGTCATTTACGGCCAGGCCCCAGCTTACATCAAGGAGCGCCTGGTGAACTATGTGCCGGGACGCACACTTCGATCGTCCGAGGCAGGCCTCCTGGCCTACTCACGGGTCAAAACTGCATCTAAAGGTGGCAGAGCTTTCTCTGTTTTAATCCCCCAACTCTGGAACCAATTGCCTGAGAACCTCCGCAAGGAACCCGCCTTTCTTCCTTTTAGGAAACGCCTCAAGACTCATCTGTTTAGGGAGGCACTGGACACTGTCTAACTCCTCCGCTTAGGTGCTTATCGGGGATGGCAGATGGATTTTGGGTTCTCTCAACAAGCGCTAAAAGACCTGCAGGTGATTACGCGCTATATAAATTGTAGTTAACATAACATATTCAGAGGTGAATCACTGGAGGTAATAAGTTCTAATTCTGGTATATCTGAAAGAGACTATTAGTTATGGATTACTTACCTTAGAATTACCCCCAGGCGTCAGACTGGATCCGGAGAATTTTTCTTCAGCAGTATCCCTGCGCGTCGGTAGGTGGCGTCGGTCGACTCTGCGTTAGTCGTTGGCGTCGTGATCGCCGGAATGACATCGCGGTATCTACTTATACGTCGCCCCTGCTTGCTGACGTCAGTTCTTTCTTTTTCGAACCAGCCAGCGCAGATTCGGAGAGAGCGGTACCTCAAGTCACTTTTTGACCGTCTTTTTTCGACTTTTGTCGACATTTTTGTCGAGTCGTTCGACTCCTGGTGCACAGGGATGTCACATCGGCGGACCGGCTTCGAGCTTTGTGGCTCCTGCCACAAGCTGATGTCGGTGACGGACCCACATCTAGTGTGCCTCTGATGTCTGGAGCATGACCACGACCCGAAGTCGTGCTCAGACTGTCGGGCCATGACCCCGAAGTCTTTGTGGAAGGGGTCCCGAAAGCTTCTGGAGGCCCGACAGTCGGCTCCGCACCGCTCGAGAGGGAGGTTGCAGAGCCATCACCACCACTCCTCGTTGAAGTCTTCGGGTAAGTCGAAGCACAAAAAGAAGGCGAAGAAGCACTGTCGCTCTTCGCGTTCTCCCCGTCCGTCGGCCGACGCGGGATGCAGAAGGTAGTCGCCCGTCTCCGCCCCTGTTGGGTCGACTTCGAGCCTCCCTCCCTTCCCGGGAGCCGGAGCGACCCCTGCCCAACTTCGTAGTTTTTACAGAGCCCTCCACTATCTTTGGGCAGCCCGACTCCACGCCTTCGGGCCCCGCGGACTCAGCTAGGGGTTCTAGGCCTGGATCCGGATCGGCGCCGGTCGACCTTACGACACATCCTCCGGCGCCGAATCCACTGGCGACACCTCCGCCCCCTCCGACGCCGGATGTGTCCCCAACCGACGTCGACCGCAGCCTCCCCCTCGACATGGACACGGAGCCGGACCGGCATCAGTACCGGCGCCGACCGGTACGTTTGCACCTCTGTTCTCCCCTGGTGTTCCCGATCGCCCTGAGTGGCTACCAGAGGAGGATAAGGAGGACTGGGAGGGGTCTGTGGACCCTCTGGCAGACCAGTTGGAAGAACTGGACAGGAGAGAGGAGTTGGGTGAGGCCAGTGGTCTGGATACTTCTCCAGACCTTGGCATACTTTCTCCACCTACTGTGGCTACGGAGGAGGGTGCCTCTTACGCTGTGGTGTTGCGTAGGGCGGCTGGGACCTTGAACCCTGAGCTTCCTACGGTGGCGGTCAGGACTAACCTCCTGACCAAGGTGCTTCAACCGGTAGCGGCCTCTTCGGAGCCCCTGCTTCCGTTCAATGAGGCCCTCACGGACATCCTTCTGGGCACTTGGTCCAAGCCCAGCACAGGGGCTCCTGTGGATAGGATGTTTGCCCGACGCCACCGCCCGGCCCCGGGCGACCCCATTTTCCTCTCCCAACACCCTACCCCCGAGAGCTTGGGGTTCCAAGCCTCGACTTCCAAGGGCGCATTCCCTACTGCTCCACCTGATAGGGAATCCAAGAAGCTGGACCACATTGGGAAGAAGATGTTTTCTTCCGCCAGCTTAGGACTGCGGTCGGTGAAGACTGAATGTCTCTTGGGTCGTTACTCTCATTCTGTGTGGGACACGGTCGCGCAGGTGCTGCCACCGTGCCCGGAGGAGGCCCGGGCCGTACTCTCCTGTGCGGTTGCGAAAGGGAGAAACGCAGCCAAGTTCGCCATACGATGTGGACTGGACACCGCTGGGCAGGACGATTTCAACGTCAGTAGCCCTGCGACGCTATGCCTGGCTGAGGTCCACTGGCTTCTCGGGTGATGTCCAATCAACACTTTTGGACATGCCCTTTGATGGCCGTCGCTTGTTTGGTGACAAAGCAGACAACGCGCTTGAGCGCTTTAAGGATTCCAGGGCTACGGCCAGATCCTTGGGCCTTGCTACCATCTCTCGCCCCGCGCAGTCTGCTTTTCGCCCCTTTCGTGGCTATGGAAGGGGTGCCCCGCCACGTGCCACCCAGAGCCACAGGCCTGCGCAAGCTGTCCAGCCTCTGCGCCCAGTGTCGTGGGTCTGGGGGCGAGCGGTCGGGCCAGTCCACCAGCGCTCCCTCTGCAGCAGCCTCCAAGCCCGACTTTTCAGGGCCACCAGTTGCCAGTGGGCGGCAGGATCTGCCATCACCTCCCTCACTGGCAAACCATCACGTCAGACAGGTGGGTTTTGCAGATAGTCCGAAGGGGCTACTCCCTCCCCTTCGAGACTACCCCTCCATCCATGCCACCGCAATCCCATCGCATGTCGGAGGATCACTTGGCCCTTCTCCATCAGGAAGTTACGGTTCTCTTGGTCAAGGGTGCCATCGAGCGCGTTCCTGTGTCAGAAGTAGGTTGTGGTTGTTATTCCCACTACTTCGTGGTATCCAAGAAGGACAAAGGCCAGCATCCTATCTTGGATCTCAGGAACGTCAACCGCTTCCTCCGAAAGGAGAAGTTCAAAATGTAGACACTGGCTCAGGTCTTGTCTGCCCTCGACCCTGGAGACTGGATGGTAGCGCTGGACTTGCAGGACGCCTATTTTCACATCCCCGTCCTGCCATCCCACCGGCGTTACCTACGGTTCACGGTAGGCCATGAGCATTTTCAGTTCACCGTGCTCCACTTTGGCCTTACCAGCGCCCCTCGGGTGTTCACGAAAGTGATGGCGGTGGTCGCAGCTCATCTGCGCAGATCAGGGGTTCCAGTCTTCCCCTATCTCGACGACTGGCTGTTGAAGGCGAGCTCGCCCCAGGCTGTCGTATCCCACCTCCAGACTATGGCAGACCTCCTGCATTCGCTGGGGTTCACTATCAACGTGCTGAAGTCACACCGGATTCCCTCTCAGAAGCGCCTTTTCATCATGGCGGTTCTGGACGCAGCGCAGTTTCGGGCCTATCCTCCTGAGCAGCGAGTCCGGGATATTCGGGCTATGATTCCAATCTTTCAGCCTCTATCCCGGGTTTCGGTCAGAATGACTCTGAGGCTGCTGGGCCTCATGGCCTCCTGCATCTTGCTGGTGGACTATGCCAGGTGGCATATGCGGGCTCTGCAGTGGGACCTGAAGTTCCAGTGGGCACAGCATCAGGGGAATCTTTCCGATTGTGTCCAGATCTTGGAGGGCACTGCACACCAATTGCAGTGGTGGCTAACGAACCAGGATTGGGTCAATGGCAGATGCCTCTCCCTTCCCCAACCAGAGTTCACAGTGGTGATGGATGCATCACTTCTAGGGTGGGGCGGCCACATAGGGGAGGCGGAGATCAGAGGCCTCCGGTCTCCGGCGGAGTCCGGGCTCCACATCAACCTTCTGGAGCTTCGGGCAATCCCCCTTGCACTGAAGGCATTCCTTCCTTCTGTCAAAGGAAGAGTAGTGCAGGTGTTCATGGACAACACCACCGCAATGTGGTACTTCAACAAACAGGGCGTGGTGGGTCGTGGACCCTATGTCAGGAGGCACTTCGTCTCTGGAAGTGGCTGGAACATCAGGGCATGTCCCTGGTGGTTCAACACCTGGCAGGTTCTCTGAAAGCCAGGGCGGACGAACTCAGCAGCCGGTGCATGATGGATCACGAATGGCGTCTTCACTCGGAGGTGGTGCAAGGTCTCTTTTTTAGCAGTGGGGAGAGCCTTGGTTAGATCTATTCGCCACCGAAGAGAACGCGGAATGTCAGCAGTTCTGCGCGTTGGAATTTCCAAGGCGGCGCTAGCTAGGCGACGCTTTTCGTCGCGAGTGGAGTTGCAGTCTACTATACGCCTTTCCGCCTATACCACTTCTGCACAGAGTGCTGAAGTAGATCAAGCGTGACTGGGCCCAAGTCATTCTTGTGGCTCCGGACTGGGCACGAAGAGTCTGGTATCCCGAGCTCTTGAACATGGCCATCGATCCTCCGATCAGACTGCCCCTTCGGGAGGATCTTCTGTCGCAGCAGCAGGGGACGGTCCTCCACCCAAACCTGTCCAGCCTCCACCTCCTTGCATGGAGATTGAGCAGCGACAGTTGACAGCTTTCGACCTTCCTCCCGAAGTCTGTAATGTTATTTTGGCAGCCAGGCGTCCCTCCACCAAATCGGTATACGCCAGTAGATGGAACAAATTTGTGGCATGGTGCACAGCAAAGGCTGTGGATCCCATTTCTGCCCCTCTTTCAGAGGTTCTCCTCTTCATTCTTTCTTTGGCCCGGCAAGGCTCTGCTCTGGGCACTCTTAAAGGCTATCTTTCGGCCATTCTTCGCCTTCCAGATCAACCTTCTCTTTTCAAGTCCCCCATTGTAAATTGTTTCCTTAAGGGCATTACTCACATGTTTCCTCCTATTCCTTTCGTAATGCCCCAGTGGGACTTGAATCTTGTTCTGACCCATCTTATGTGCGCTCTTTTCGAGCCGCTACATAACTGTCCTCTCAGACTTCTGACACTCAAAACTGCCTTTTGGTTGCCATCACCTCTGCTCGCAGGGTGAGTGAGCTTCAGGCTCTTTCTTCCAAACCTCCTTTCCTGGCTGTTCATCCGGACAAGGTTGTCCTTCGCACTAGGCCTTCCTTTCTTCCTAAAGTGGTTACCTCTTTCCATATAGCACAGACCATCACTTTACCCACCTTCTTCCCACCCGCATCCTTCTAAAGAGGAGGAGAGGCTCCACCATCTGGATCCAAAACGTGCGCTTGCATTCTATCTGGATCGCACAAAACAATTCCGGGTTGATGATCAGCTCTATGTGGGCGTCAAGAAAGGTCGCGCCGTGCAAAAGCGGACCATCTCTCGATGTGTCGTTCTTTGCATCAAAATTTGTTATTCCTTAGTGAACAAGCATTGAAAATGCAATAGGTCTCGCATTTCTTTAAGTTAGAGCCTTTGGCTTTGCTAATGGTATTGTATTTTAGCCATCTGTTATTCAGTGTATAACAATTGTTAAAGAAGGGAAGGGGGGATTGAGCCCAGGCATTCAGGTTTCACATTGTGCAATATTGCCCGTAGATGTACATGCCTTCAGATGTTGAATTTGCATGCGCACCTCTGACCCCCGCTTGCAAGCCAGTCACCCTGCAAACCGCCCGTTTTCTCACCAATTTAAAGATGAGTGGGCGTGCGTTTTGCTTTTATTCGTTCTGTGGATGTAATTTACGAGTGGTACCTAATTACGGTCAAATTACAACAAACTACCAGCAACTACAAAAAACAATCACGGAATCGAAACCTGTGGTGCGCGCGCACCACAGAGGAGCGGGAGGGGCGAGGGAGCCTGTCGTCTGTGCCTCGTGCTGATGCGCGTCCTAGACACGGACGGGAATGGGCGGAGCAAAGGAGGGACATGCGCCCGCCTTTGCACAAATGCGTGCCGTTTTTTTTTTTTAAAACGCACGCTACAGCCAATGCCAGGCTTCACAAAGCTAACCACACGCACGAGCGTGTGGTTAGCTTTCTAAAGCCCGTACAAGAGGTCTCGCACTGCAACGCTAGGCGCGAGACCTAAAAACATTCTTTCTATGGTAATTAGTTCCTAACTATAACTACCTACTGGTGACCACCATTAGGATAAATTATATACACACATACATACACACACACACATTTTTAGTGAACTTTTCACAAATTCACTGGGTAAACAGACCACACCCAGTGCATACTGTAGTGCACTTAACCACTCAGCATGTATCAAATATTTCACTGCATCACCTCACCGAATATCCGCCTTTACATACTTTACACTGCTCCAATGCATGCAGGAAACACCATCGCCAAAAAGGTCTGTCACCTAAAGCGACCCTACCTGCATTGTATTCTTTCCAGCTCACCTCGGAATGGGCACTCACATCCTCTCTACAACACCACCTTTATGGTCTCCCCACGAAAGCCCTCCTTCATTCTATTATGCATCCAATGGGCAGCCAGCCCAGGCAAAGAAGATTTGATCAAAATGCATAAACGTTTAACACCCCCCCCCCAAAAGGAACACAGACCACAGACTTTTGCCCTGAAGGATGGGGGGGGGGGGAAGGGGGGCCTCTAAATCGCTACACAGCACCTAGATTAGCTTGCCCCATTAACTCTTCTTCAGACAGTCAAATTCTTTAGGGTCCAAAAACTCGCCAAATTGGGCAGAAGTAAAATAATTTATTTAAGCCTTTTATTTATCGTCGCTTTCAGTCTAAAAACCTCTTCCAATTTCCCCGGCAAATCGTTTTTCACCTTCAGACATTTCTTTAAGAAACAAAATGCAATTTAATTCTGGTCTAGTTAAGCCTAAAACGCAGCGACTAACGTTACAGAAAACTTACAATCGGTTATTTAAGGTTTTGTCAACCCGGAACCACACTGGAACAGTAACTATTTAACCGTACCTATTTAACCTGTTCATGTATTTCTGATGACATATCCATGGGGGTCTTCGCATAGAGAAACGTGTTCGAATAAGGCACTATGCATCATCCGGCAGGATGAGTATCATGGACCCTGAAGATGGAAGCCCGGAATTTATGTGTGTACTAAAACTGCCAAAGTAAAGCAAATATAAGCACTGTACCCGATCAAAAAAAAAAAATATTAAGAAACGCTTCTTTTGCAACTCAGAGCCAGACATCTGGAGCAGAATACAAACAAACATTGTTTTCGCAAATTCCGGAAAAAAACCTAAAAGCTGTGCTCAAGGAACCATGCTTCTATAAGTACATTATTAAAAATAGTTATTTTAATACCAGTGTGCTGGGGGGTGGGGGGTACAAAAATCCTCTCCCTAATAGGAATTACACTGCGGCTTGTGACACGCTAAAATGAAGGTCTAACTTTACGAGTGTGCAAAACTACTCTGTTGTCATTTTCCAGTCACGTGTTATGATCAGACGACCAGCTAACAATTAAATAAAGTGAATGTTTTAGAACTGCCAGAAGATCAAATAAGAAAAGAGAAATACACAGGCTAATCTGTCGGAACGGCTTCATTCATCCCCACACTCTTGCGGTTTATACCTGCCGCTTGACTAGAAGAACCTTGCAACTTAATGAATTTCCTGGCACAGCGTACATTAGCAACTGCATCGCCTTTAGGCACCGTCGAAGGCAAAGAGAAATAACAGGATTAGCTCAAAATCACACAACATGGTCAAGCTAAAAAGTCTATTCAAACCAAGTTTCCCAATGCAGAAATCTGCCAACTGACCACATTTCTTGATGTCAATGCTCACATTTCGTGTCTGGGTAAAACGATAACCAAAGTATACGTAGAAGTCTGTGGACGTTCTTCCTCCTCGGTAGTCTGCGGAATAACGAGCTATACATGCTTGTAATTGCGTTTAAATATATTTGATTAAATTCTCTGCCATAGTCATATAAACTTCGCTCTAGAACTGATTTTAGCTTTGCTTCCAATATAAAGATTTCGTTCCTTTAGGTAACAGTGAAGTGTTTGGAAGAGTTAGTGAGCCCACAGCCCTTAAAAATGTAAGAAGAAAAATTGGGATACCAAGGTAAAACAAGCGGAACAGGAGGTAAAAGCGGGTCTGAGTTTATTTTTTGCATCGCGCTTTCAGTTTGAGTGAAAGCGCGATGAAAAAAATAAACACGCGCCGCCATTAACAAAGCCCCTGTCCCGGCTGCGCACGTTGTGCAGACATCTGTTTTGCATTATCGGGCACGATAATGCAAAACAGATGCCGCTGCTGAGCGTGGTGCGCGCGCACCACAGAGGAGGGGGGAGGGGAGGGGGTGGGTGGGAGGGAGCCTATCGTCCGTGCCACGCGCGCTGATGCGCGTCCTAGACACGGACGGGAATGGGTGGAGCAAAGGCGGGACATGCGCCCGCCTTTGCCCAATTGCGTGCTGTCTTTCTTAAAAAGCCCAATAGTCGGGGGAAAACGAATCGCACATGCAGTTTTTAAACCCCATTCAAGAGGTCTCGCATTACTGAAAGGTGAAGCTATTGGCGTTGCAAATAATAATGCAACGCCAATAGTTCAAACTTTCAGTAATGCGCGAAATATTGCATTGCAAATGCTTGTTTAATGTGTGCTGAGGTTCTCAATTCTGCATCTGAACCCTGTCTTAAGGGGAATAGATGACTACAGTTCTTAAATTGGTACTGGACTGGATTCTGTCCTTGCTTGTAAGCCTAGACTAAGGGAAGGTTAAAAGTATGATTTTACTTGTTTTACGTTTGGCTGTATGTTTCTCTCCGACTTTATGCTAGATATTTCAGAGATGTAAGAAGAAATGACTTGAGTGGGCTAAGTGGCACTGCGGGCTCTGTGACTGGCTGAGCACAGGTCACATGTCTGGAACGGGTTCTAGGAGTTGCACCATGTTGACCTGGCACATGATGTGTTAATTGGTGGCACTGGTAAAAACAAGGCCAGGGTTTCGATTCCCGCCACCAATCACTTCCTGAAGCCTTTAATCGCTGCTCTATCAATGATGTTGCTTTTCAGCCAAGTCATCATTTCTGCTGCCAGCTGTGCAGCTTCTGACACTACACGGGGGTCAGGGGTTCAGTCCTGAAACGGGCCAGAAACTGGAATACTCATCGTGGGACCTCATTGTGCACCCGAATCGGATTCCGGTAAACTAAGCAATACCACTCGTTTTCTTTTTTGTTACCCAGCTTCACACTACAAAGAAACAATCACAGACTTCATAATTGTTAGCAGGATGCAAGAATAATACTTGTTACTTGTAACACTGCAGTGCTTTTCCCCCACCCGTCAGCGCGTCTTCTAAAAAGACATTTAAAGAGAGGTTTCACTTTTAGACCTGCAGATAGAGTGGACTTTGCATTGTCATGTTCTAAGACTAGTGTCTAGCGTGTTTTAGTGCGGTAGTCTAAGTTCATTTTAGGAAATATGTTTTTTCTTAAGGCAGCCAATTAACACTGGCCAAGGTATCTAATCTTTCTGGTGTCTCCGTGAACAACTGTCCCAAACTACTCCAGATGTTAGTGTGCACATATTAGATTTCCGCACCCAACCTCGTATACGTTGTACACACTCCTCGTGAACCTTGGTACACTCCTCCCGGAGCAGGAACCCGTCCACCTCGATGTGTGTAAAATTCTTAAAGTGCACCCACTTAAATCATCTAGACTTCAAGCACGCATCATTCCCTTGGTGTAAGCAGGTGGCTTGCATAATGTTTAGATTGCCAATAAGCGACTTCGAATCAAAGAGACGTAGGTTTAAAAAAAAAAAATGGAAGGGGGTTGAATGGGTAGATGGCACGGATCTGATGTGCCCTCTGCCACACATCTGGAGCCTAGGCATACTCATACACGAATCTAGGGTCCAAGCATTCTATCCAGGACCCTTATTCATATTGTATCGTAACTCGGCCCGCAGTTCAACGCCAACACACGAAGAACACAAATACACCCCCTGCTCAGCTACACTAAAACCACCAAATTTGTTAGGGCCTCAAAGATATTCACAATTCTACCTAGATAAAGGTAAACATGCACCCTTGAATATAGGGATTCTTGGAGCTGTCGGATTTACCAGCAAGTGCAGACTCAGAAGACTAAGCCAGGATAGCAGTTATAATAGAACACACCTGGGCCCTAGATAACCTCGCAAGACCAAATGAACCGAAAAGCAACTACCACTCCCGTACCTCCACCCCTCCCCCCCACTCCCGTACCACCTTCTCCAGAACTCAGCAACCGCTGAACTAACCTGAAGCACAAATGCCTCACTCAGCGAAGGACCCACCTCCGGGTTCACTACTTTATTCCTCAGGACACCAAGCAGCAGCCACTTATCTTACACCTCGAGCGCACGCACAGCTAACTATCTATAGGTCATATACCTTGCAACGTTATTCATTCACACAAAAGCACTCTGGTCTTGCTTAGCTGATTTCATAATCATATTCAAGTTCCTTCTTTTAAATGTACACAGAAAGACAGGCGTCACCACCCCTAGCTTCCCCCCTTTAGTTTGGACCTTAAAAGCAGTCCCTCTAGCACTCGGACATGGTGCAACTGCGGACGATTAAAAAGTGATCGACCCACAGTGCAGGATAAATGCAAAAACAACAAGCCAGGCCCTGGAGGAGCACCAGATGAAGAGCTTTGAGGCAGCTGTCAGCCATCTTCCGAATTCCTCGGTCTACCGGTGCGGGGCCACCCCATGGAACTGAAGGAAATGACAGGCAGGCCGTGGGCGCAGGGGCTCACTCAAGCAAAGGGTATGAGGAGGGAGCCGTCACACATCCCCAAGAAGCTGATGGGGGGGAGGGGGGTAGAGCAAACAAGGGCTGATGAGTGGTGGAGAACGAGCAAAGAGTGGTGGACTCACACGCTGTAAGGAAATGTGGGAACCCTCGCAACACGCCTAGCATAAAGAACAGCGTCCCGCGAGTGGTGCGCGCGCGCTTTAAAGAAGAACAAGGTGAAAGTTAAAGATGAGAAAGGGTCACGTGGAAGGGTCCTGCAAAGAAAACCACATGCATCATCGGGCATGATAATGCAAAACAGATGCCGCTGCTGCGCGTGGTGCGCGCGCACCACAGAGGAGAGAGGGGGGTGGGGGGGGGTGGAGGGGAAGGGAGCCTGTCGTCCGTGCCACGCGTGCTGATGCGCGTCCTAGACACGGACGGGAATGGGCGGAGCAAAGGCGGGACATGCGCCCGCCTTTGCCCAATTGCGTGCTGTCTTTCTTAAAAAGACGCACGCAAAGCCCAATAGCCAAGGGGAAAACGAATCGCACACGCACGAGCGTGTGCGATTCCTAGGTCAGTTTTTAAACCCCATTCAAGAGGTCTCGCGCTGTGCGAGCAGTGCTGCGCACTGCAACGCTATGCGCGAGACCTAAAAAGGAACCTCCAGTAGGGTAGCGCACCCATTCCACCAGGGCGGCGGCAGCCACTACTGCATTGGGACGTGGAGTCCCCCTTCATGACATCTGCCAGGCAGCCACGTGGGCTTCATTGCACACGTTCACCAAACATTACTGCCTGGACAGCCAAGTCCGGAGAGACGGCTTCTTTGGACGTTCAGTTCTCCAGGACTTTCTGGTGTGAACTTAGTTCGCAGACCCACCTCCGGGGTTAGTTTTGCTGGGGTATCTATTCTAAGGTAAGGAATCCATAACTAATAGTCTCTTTCAGATGAACAAGTTACTTACCTTCGGTAACGATATATCTGTAAGAGACATATATTAGTTATGGATTCCTTACCGCCCCACCCATCCTCCCCGTTCTGCGAACTGACTTCTAGGGTATGGGACTTCCTTTCAGAACCCTAGTTTTGTGCACCAGTGGTCAGTGTTTTGCATGGCTCTGCGCTTCTGGCGTGGAATGTCGTGTAAAGAACTGAGGTCAGTGCGGAGGGGCGGCGTCTAAGTAGATACCGCAATGTCATTCCGGCGATCACGACACCAATGGCGAATGCGGAGTCGACCGACGCCACCTACCGATGCGCAGGGGTACTGCTGAAGAAAAATTCTCTGGATCCAGTCTGACGCCTGGGGGTAATTCTAAGGTAAGGAATCCATAACTAATATATTTCTCTTACAGATATATCGTTACCGAAGGTAAGTAACTTGTTCGCTTTGTAGATGAAAGGCTTGTGTAAATAAAATAAGAGGGACCCCATAGCCCAAAGGGACAGGACTCCGTAAAAGACTGTCATGCCACAAATATTTCCCTTTGGAGTCACAATACTCCACACCGATTCAACCAACTGTTCATTCATACATTCAGAGTTGAAATGTCATTCACCATATACTCATAACCCCAATCTTAAGTAAGGTAAGTACCACAAATGATTTAAAGAATTTTTAAAGATTTTGATAACAAATCTTTACAAATATTACAATTGGTGTATCAAAAATAAGGACCATTCTGACATAAAAATATATCACATGAGGAGAATCATTCTCAAACATTCAAGGTAAACTAAATGTTAACACATCAAATTACAAATAAAACCAACAAATTAATCACAAAGGAAAAGACAAACAAGACAATTACATCTGTCTTATCTTGCTAATTTTGCAAATCAGTGACAACGGCACATGATTATGAAAAGACCTCTTCTAATGTGTCCGTCTGTTCCTCAAATTTAGTCCAACATAGGCGTCGACACATTTCAGTGGTTAGTGCAGTTCATGACCACCTTCTTCAAGACAACAAAGTTTCTCTCACAAGAACACCTATTGTTAAAATTCCAACTGAAAGCAATGTTCTTTCAACTAGAGTTGTTCCGGCAGTCGTCCGGATCCAACAAACTTAAACGTACTGGTCCCAAGTTTAAAATACAGCAAGGGCCACCAAGTCACCCTCGAGACCAATCACTTCAATGTAAGTAGAGTCGCCCTCCTTATCTGGCTACAGGGATCATGGTAACATGTAGCTGAACTTAAAAAAGCTTCCTAGCCACTAGTTCCACTAAGGGGGGCTTACACCACCCCCACCCCCACCCCCTCCTTTTTAGTGGAACGAGTGACTTGGATCCAGATGACTGCTGAACCAACTCTAGTTGAAAGACTATTGCTTAGTGGGCAGCATTGGGAGAGGATACATTCAGTCTGTGCAGAAAAGAGCTCAGGGATAGAACAGTGAGCTTCAATGGAATCGAAAGAACGTTCAGTATAACAATGTTCCTATCTGTTCCCTCTGATCCAGACCCCAATTCTCTGTTTCCTATAGCTCTTGCTTCACTTCTACAGCACGTAGCAGTCAACCATGAATGATCCACCAAGGATTCCAACCCACTATAAGAAGCAACTCTAAAAGATAGGAGCCAGCGGTGCCTAGCGGCAGCAACTGGCATACTCTGGGGACTGGACAAAAGAGAGCATCATAAGATCAAAATGTTCTGCTGTTCACTGCAAGGTTTATATACTTATTAACAGTACTCATCTTGGTTTCAGAAGGCCTGATATGTGCTACACAAGTGTCTAAAGTCCACAGAACTCAGTGGATAAAAGCAAGCCTTCTCTCTTTTCAAGAAAACTCTAAAAGATGTTTAGAGCTGGACTTTGTGGGCAGAGCTTGCTGGGAGAGCTCAGGAACCGCTGCACTCCCAGGCAATGATCAGAGCAGCTAGGCTTGCACAAACTGAACCCTGGGAGCATCCTGAATAACCCTATTGCGCCCAAGACATTAAAGGGGAAGCACCTAAAGACATCTAAAAGAGAGCAAAATAAGGGAACAGACATTGCTAGACAGAATGCCTGAGATGCTGTTTTGCAAATACTGAAACAAAAAAACCCCACAAATATGTATATATATGTGTATTTTTTCTACTGCTTCTAATTTCTCTCGACGCAGTAGAAATCAAGCAGCACCGCAAGGTTAGAATTTCCAATTTTATTATAGCACCATTAATGCAATTACACAGGGACAGACAACGCGTTTCGGCGCTTGCCGAACACACACACATTTACTGAAAAAACCCAAAGTTTATAGGGACGTCATAATTAGGCTTAGATTTCACTTGTACAAAACCACAGAAATTAGAAGTTATAGTTACCTGAGATAACTATAACCTACGCCCCCGCAATGCACTGCTTATGACCTTACATATTATATTACTCATGACATGGTCAGTGACATCACTGATGACATCATCCAGTGATTATGAGCGTTTTCTTTAAGTTTCTTAGTGTTAAAGCTATATAGTAAGATACTACAAATGTCATCCAGTGATTGTTTTCTTTACGTTTCTGAGAGTTAAAGCTATAGAGTAAGGTATGAAAAATGTTAAATTAGTATACGTTGTGTACTACTAATGAGTGATACTATTTGTAGCACATTAAGTGAGTGGCGGTGTGTATCCATGTGTGAGTAGGTGTCCGAGTGGTTCTATGTGTGTGTGAGTGGTTGTATGGGTGAGTGAGTGGTTGTATGGGTGAGTGAGTGGTTGTATGGGTGAGTGGTTGTATGGGTGAGTGGTTGTATGGGTGAGTGTGTGGGTTAGTGAGTGGTGAATGGGTGGGTATGTGAGAGGCTGTATAGATGAGTGAGTGGTGGTGAGTGTGAATGGCTGTATAAGTGAGTGGGTGCATAAGTGTTGTATGGGTAAGTGGTATATGGGTGAGTGAGTGGGTAAGTGTGTGAGTGAGTATGTGTGAGTATGGGTGAGTGAGTATATGTGAGTGGCTGTAGGGGTGAGTGTGTGTTTGTGTTAGTGACTGTATAGGTGAGTGAGTACATGTGTTAGTATATGTATGAGTAAATGAGTGGGTGTATGAGTAAGTGAGTGGCTGAGAAACTGTATGGGTGACTGAGTGGCTGTATGGGTGAGTGAGTAGGTGCATGAGTAGCTGTATGGATGAGTTAGTGGTTGTGTGAGGAGCTGTATGAGTGAGTGGATGAATGTATGAGTAGCTCTATGGCTATGTGAGTGGTTGTGTGGTAATGGGTGTATGAGACGTTCTATGGGGTTATGAGTGGTTCAATGGATGATGTGATGGAGCAGAGAAAATAAAAATGTTTTAACCCCTAACAAATTTTATAAATAATTAATAAAATGTTCGTTTAAATGTATTAATCAACAATGTACGTGAGGGAAGGGTAACACGCAAGTACATGGGCTGAATAATCTATTAACGAATGTCTGTGTGTCTAATTATAACATAAAATAATTGCGTACTAAATAAATAATAAATGCATGATTTGTGCTTCATAGAATATAAACGTGTCGTTGCAAAAACAATAGTGATGGTAAGTAAGGAACAGCTTAAATGTTGCTTTCTGCTAGGTAATAACTAATTGGGAGTACGTAGATGACGGGAGGGAAACGAAAAGGCTATGTTTCTCTATTTTAATTATGTTTTGTTTATTTCTAAATAGTGCTTCTAAGTATAAACGAGTGGCGATATAAAATGGCTGCCGGTTATTAGAGTGCGCATGTGCTGGGAAACGCGTGACAAGGGAGAAAAAGTTGGAGAAAAGCTAACCACGTGATGATGCGGAGAGGCTAGGATGCAAGAATGGTCAAGGCTGATGTGACCTAATTGAACTGATAGTGTGCCGTGGTGATCAGCAAAGAACCGTGGGAAACCGTTTTAAGAGAAAGGACAATGCCTGCAGAGTTCTCGAATGTATCGAAAGAAGTTACAAATGTACTGATCGAAGCGGATGGAAACATGTCTTGAACTGTGAGAAAGGAAATGAACATATACATTCCGAAAGAACAAGTTGGATCCGGGAGAACTTGATTAAGAATGAATAGATTAAATGAATGGACCAATGAAAGAAAAGCGCGTTATTAATGTTGCAACAATTTAGTTAGCAAAGTTAGAATTAGGGTATAAGAGGGCCTACTCTTAGTGGGAGGGGTCAGAGTTGGAGAGTCGCAGTCAGAGTCGGTGTTGGAGTTGGTGGCTTCCAGTGCTTGGTGATCCAGATCGATCCATTTTACTGAGCGGGAGATGCTGAAAGACTGTTAGATGAGACGGGTTGCAGGTAGCTGATGCTGACGAGCTGAAGTTTCTGTTGCTGTCTTATTTTTCCAGTTGAGTATGAGAATCAGGTTATTTTTAATTCTTAAACTTAGGTTAGAAATCATTAGGCTAAATTAGGAAAGATAGGCAGGTAATTAGGGTTTTGCTTCATGACAAAATTTCCTTTCTGCAATAAAATTGATTTTGCTTAATAAATATTTGAATTAATAATGAATGAATAATTGAATAAAAAGTCTAAAATCTTTCTCATGCTTTTAAAATTATATAAAATTTAAGATTCTTAAATCAAACGACTCAGTGGTTATTTTACTAAATGATTGTGACACTGGTAATTGGTTATTGTGATTTAGCTGGTCTTAATCACTATAAACTGATTTCTTACTAGATGATCCATCGACAAAACAATGAGCAGGAATATCTTAAGAAATAACTAAGAAAGCGATAGGTTAAGGTAATAAGGTATCCCGGCTCTTTCCAGCGGTACATAAATGATGTTTTTCATTTAGTTCTCATGTTTCTCCTAGGAGTATAGAATTTCGTAAAGGTGTAGAGGAAATCCAGGTGTGTGTGTGTGTGTGTGATAGGCGATGTTATGGGCCCCATCGTCATGTGGATGTGAGAAAATATAAGTCGCCCCTGGATGACTGATAAGTGACCTAGGAGGAAAATAGTTTTTATTGTACGCGCTGCATCAGATTTCTTGGTAGCAGAGTTATGGTTTCTATAGATTAGTTTAGTGATTATTGATTATTGATTTGTTGATTATTTTTGATGACTAATACTATATGTTGAGTCGTGTTATGTTATATGTGAGTTTTCACGCTTCTGGGATGTAGGAAGTGGAACACGTGTGGCAAGAGAAGTCACATGGAATTTGGTACATGGTCTGAATTCATTTTGGTAATAACACAGGTTGTGTTATGTTAGGGATTTTCTGTACGAAAGGTGTGTAACTGAGATAGCAAATCACGTTTCCTTGTGAAACTTTGGCCTTAATTCTCAGGAGCCTAGTCTCCACATGTGTCTTATCCCCAGAGAAACGAGTTAATTGTTTGCTTGAAAGAAGGGTAAGGTAGAGGGAAGTGCTACTTTATCGGCGAGAGTTAATAATTCTGTGGTAGGGTAGAGGCAAGCGCTGCCTACTGGAAATACAGGATTCTTGTGTAAAAGGACAAAGCTGTCACTTTTGTTTAGCGAATCAGACTATGGAATTGTTTTAATTGTTGTAACTAACGAAGAAACAGTGAGAAGACGAATTGCTGATAAATTTTGTAAAGGAGCGGTAAAAGAGCAGGAGTGACATCGACAGTGCCGCGCTAGGATTGGATAGTGCGCTAGTCACGTGAACACAGAGTCAAGAGTGACGTAGAAAAGTGCCGCGCTAGGATTGGTTGGTCCGCGGACGAAGGGAATTGTTCTGATTGGTGCGTTAGTGTGAGTTGCGCTGTGATTGGTTGAAGTTCCGTACACGGAACAGTGCTGGTTTGAAGAGAAAAACCAATCGAAAACATGCCGTATTACGAGTATGAAAGGGAGAGAACGTCATGGACGACAAAAATAAAGAATTTCTTTAAGAAAGACAAAAAGGTTGTGACTAGAGAGGGACAAGTAATTCCTCCGCCGAAATCAGCAGCTTCACATATGATGCTGAAATATGGATATCATACATGCATATGGTTGGAAAATTGGGCAAAGTATACGAAGAATGATGGTGCATTAGCTTTCCCTGAGAATGGTTCATTTAGTGTAGCGGTTTTGCGAAATTTGCGAGAAAAGATGACAAATCTAGAACCTAGACCTACACAGTTTGAAGCATTGACGGAATGGGAGGATGAGATGTATGAGCGAGAGAGATTCAGAGGTTTAAGAGATCATGAGTTTATGCCTGGAAGAATGTGGAGAATAAATCATGAGGATAGAATAAAACGATGGAGTTGTGCTAACATGACAGGAGGTTTGTTTCCGGCTTTTACAGTTTAGGAAGAGACTAAGAGAAAACGTACTGAGAAAAAGAAACATATGGAGAGGGAGAAATATATGCATGAGAGTGAAACGGATGATGAATTGCTGGAAGATATTTTAAATAGAAATCCACCTCCGTATCAGCAGAGTTCTACAGTGGTGACACCAAATGCGCCACTAATAGAGACTGTGCGAAATAAAAGTCCGGTAAAAAGAATTGAAATGAATAAATCACAAGATCAAATAAGAACTTCACAAAATGAAGGAGTAGAAAGTGACAATGCAAGCGAATTAGCAAGGACAACAAAAGAATTGACTGAGAAAATTAGGGAATTAACGAAAAACATGGAAGCTGTGACTGTACCTGTAACAATAGGTCCAGTAATACCAGTTTTTGAGAATCAGAAAATTGATGAACGGTCCTTAGTGATTCCTATGAGTTCACAATTTCAGAGAGAAAAAGAAAGGATGGAACCAAGTGCAAGTACAAGTAATTTGGCTAGTACTTACAGACCAAGTCCACCTACAAATTTGACTGTGAATGAGTGTAATGGTAGAAAAATGCATATGGTAACAGAATCTGCAACAGAGACTCCTGAAAAGAGTGGTAATTGGATAGAACTAAATAATACACCCATAGGTCCGACTCCTGATGAGTTAAATGAGTGGATGAAGGCATTTAAAATAAAAGAACCAGAAGAAAAACCATTAGATGTAATTAGGTTAAAAATTGACATGGAAGAATTAATTCTAGGGACGATTGGTACAGAAAAGATAAAAAATTACCAGGATGATGAAATAATGTTTCTGTGCAAAAGTATTACATGGAGAGCTAAAAATTTACATGACAAACTAGAAGAGATAGCAAGTGAAATTGGAATAGATTTTGCGAAGGTGAAAACATTACAGAAACCGTACAGAGTAGACTTTTGTGAGAAAGATATTGAAAACTTGAACACAGCAGGAAGGCTGACACAGATAAAAGAGTTAATTGTTTTACTGAGAAAATGGGGTGATGTGGACAGATGGAAAGTTAGATGGACAAAAAAGAATGAGAAAACTACAGACAAAGCTTCTTTGGCTTTTATGATAACTGAAAAAGAACCTGTTGCGAGAGAATACCCTATGAGAAAAACTCCAGGTGGTAGTTATGTGCATGTTCCCTGGTCTAGACAGGATATACTGTCATTTACAAATGAATTTCCGAAGCTGAGAGAGAAACGAGTTGAATGGTACCGACAAGTAGAGAGGTTTGTGAAGGTTTCAAAAGTGTTGTGGATAGATTTAGATGGATTGTTTGACATAGTGGTGCCAACTGATTTGTGGTCTGAGTGTAAAATTACAGTTGACTGGCCAACTACAGAATATCCAAGAGATCCTAAGACAGGAGCTCCAAGTCCTGAGGTGATGAGGAAGTACGATAAGGTGATTACCTTTTTGAAAAATAAGATTCCTCCTAAAGAAACAGATTGGGTAAAAATAGATAGAACTAAACAGGAAAGTAAGGAGTCTGTACATGCCTATTATGAAAGGTTGTTGTTGGTTTTCAAGCAGTTTAGTGGATATGAGGAGTTGAGTGAAAAAGATATGAGTCATTTCGTATACAGATTTGTGTTTGGGCTGAAACCAGAGATTAGTGAAATGATTAAACAGCATATGATTAACTGGCAAAATGGCACGGTAGATGAGGTACTGAGGTATGCTAAGTATTGTAGTGATGATATTGAGAGTAGACAGCGTAAATTGAAAGAGAAGGCAATGTGGGCACAGGTGAAAGTGGCAGAAAAGCAAGAAGCTCAATTGGACAATAATAGTGGGAATGAAACAGGACAGAATAAATCGCGACCTAACATAGGTAAAGGGAAAGGTCAAGTGAGTCTAGAGGAGGCAAAGAAGAAATGGCCCTGTCATAATTGCGGAAAATTAGGGCATTGGAGAAACGAGTGTAAGTTCCCACCTAAACCTAATCCAGAAAATCAATCATTAACTCCACAGGTGCAGAATGAGGTAGATGTTCAACAAGGTCAGGTGCCACAACCACCACTTCCCAACACTGTTAACCAGCAAAGATACAGTACAGAAACAGGATTCTACGGAGGAGAGCAGGTAACACAGTTGCCGCGAGCAGCTAACATTTCTCAGTATTGGTTGCGACAGAGTGAGGATGAGGCGGATGAAAGTTCATGACGGTGCCTAGGAGAGGGGAAAGAGTGCGTACTTGGCGCAACTCTAGAGGTAGATCAGTCTGGTCCCTTTGTGGATGGAGAAGTGAATGGTGCAAATGTAACATTCCTTGTCGATACTGGAGCTACCCGTTCTACTGTTAGATCAGTGGAAATTCCAAACCTTTCTCTCTCAGGTGAATACATCCAAGTAGTAGGAGTAGCAAATCAGCAGATTAAAACACCACTTACTGAATTAGTGGAAGTAAAAATTGGTTCTTTTAGCAAAATGCATAGATTTGTAGTGTGCGATTGTAGTCCTGTAAATCTTTTAGGTCGTGACCTTTTGTGCAAAATGAATTGCACAATTTATTGTACGCCAGATGGAATTGGATTTCAGACCCCAGATGAAGATGTATTGTATAAAGTAACACTGATGAATCAGGAACCTGAAATGAATGGTTTGTTTCCTGCATTTGATGCAGAAAAACTTCCAAAAGAACTGAAAAATACAGTGAAAGAAAATGTGTGGGATTTTACAGGAGAAGATATTGGACTAATGAAAGAAGTTGATCCCGTAAAAGTAACAGTAAAAGAAGGAACAACTTACCCAAATACGCCTCAGTATAAATTGACTCCAGAAATAATTGAAGGAATAACTCCTGTAATAAATAAAATGATCGAACAGGGAATTCTAAAAGAAATAATGAGCAGTCCATGTAATTCACCAATTATGGGACTGAAAAAGCCAAACGGAACATATAGAATAGTACAGAATTTGAGAAAGATCAACAAAATAGTTGTGCCTTGTTGTCCAATAGTGCCAAACCCTGCAGTAATTCTATACCAAATTCCACACGAAGCTGAGTGGTACACAGTGATAGATTTGTGTCACGCATTTTTCTCTATTCCTTTGCATCCAGATAGCCAGCCATTATTTGCGTTCCGGTACGGAGAGCGTATTTTGGCATGGTGCCGAATTCCTCAGGGGTATACAGAAAGCCCCTCAATCTTTAATCAGATTTTAAAGAAGTCCCTGGAAGATTTGAAAATGCCAGAAAAGTCAGTGATGGTGCAGTATATCGATGACCTGTTGGTGGCATCGAACACAAAAGAAAGCATGTGTAAGCGATACAATTGCTTTACTGAACCATCTAGAGAAAAGAGGACATAAAGTATCCCCTTCGAAATTGCAATTTTGCCAAAAGAAGTCCAATATTTAGGGCATAAAATTGAGAAAGGAGTGCGAAAGATAGCGACAGAAAGAGTAAAGATGATTCAAGGAATGAGAGCACCAATGACGCAAAGAGAGGTAAGAATGTTTCTGGGAATGGTTGGATATTGCAGACAATGGATAAGTGGTTTTTCCTTGATTGCTAAACCATTACAAAAACTGACCAAGAAGGATGTAAAAGATCCTTTTGAGTTGAATGACGAAGAAATGAAATCTTTCAAAGAGTTGAAAAAGAAATTGTGTGAGGCCCCTGCTTTAGGAATGCCTGACTATGAAAAGGATTTTGAATTGTACTGCAGTGAAAGAGATGGATGTGCATTTTCAGTACTGGTACAAAAACATGTAACAATGAAGAGACCAATTGCTTATTTCTCAGCTGTTTTAGATCCTATAGCAAAAGCGTTGCCTGGATGTCTGAATGCTGTTGCTGCTACTTGTGTAAGTCTGGAACAAAGTGAAGGTATAGTGATAGGGTATCCGCTGAGAGTATATGTTCCCCATTCAGTAGAAATTCTTTTGACAAGAACAAAAACACAGTACATGACACATAGTCGGCTGACTAAGTACGAAAAAGTAATCTTGAGTGCAGAAAATGTGACCATAGATAGATGTATGAATGTGAATCCTTCAACATCATTGCCAGATGAAGAGAGTATAATTGAACAAGATGAAGTAGATCATGATTGTCTGAATGTGCAGGAATATTGCACAAAACCAAGAGCTGACATAAAAGATGAGCCTTTAAAGGAATCGGATTATGTCATGTTTGTGGATGGCTCATGCTTGAGAACGAAAGAAGGAGTTTTAAGCGCAGCTTACGCAGTGTGCACAGTGGCAACTGTGATGGAAGCGTCTTGTCTGAAAGGAATAAGGTCTGCCCAAGTTGCAGAACTGATTGCTTTGATTCAAGCATGTAAGTTGGGAAGAAATGTACGAGTTACGATTGTGACCGATAGCCTGCATGATTTCGGTCAGATTTGGTCACAAAGAGGTTTCTTGACGTCTGCAGGAGCACCTATCAGAAATGGAGATTTTGTTAAGAAACTGCTTGAGGCGATACAGCTGCCTAAGCAGATAGCTGTAGTGAAATGCAAAGCACATAAGAAAAATGAAGATTACATATCTGTCGGTAATAATTATGCGGATGAGATAGCCAAATATTGTGCAGAGAACATGGTATCCCTAAACAAGAATCGCGAAAGGGAGCATATCTCTTCTCCTTTGCTTTTTACTAACACTGTCGAGACATGGGATGAGGTGAGACAGTTACAGGAAGCTGCAAATGATGAGGAAAAGGATTACTGGATAAAAGCAGGATGTAGAAGACAAGAAAACAATGGTGTGTGAGTTTACAGAGATGAAAGACCAGTTATGCCTGATAGCATGATTGCAGACATGGCACGGATGTACCATGGACAAGCTCATATTGGGAGAGATGCAATGATCAGACTTTTTAGACAAACATGGTATAACCCAAAATTCAGAGCCATAGCTGAAAGTCTTTGTCAAAGATGTCTTATTTGTCAACAGTTTAATCCAGGAAGAAAGACAATAGTGAGTCTAGGAACAATAGGACGAGAAGGAGGTCCGTTCACTAGAATGCAATTAGACTTCATCGAAATGCCCCCTTGTAACAGACTAAAATATGTTCTAGTGGTCGTCTGTTTGTTTTCTCGTTGGGTGGAGGCATACCCCACTAGAAGGAATGATGGAATAACGGTAGCAAAACTTATGCTGCGAGAGTTCATTCCAAGGTATGGTTTTCCAGTCACGGTTGAAACAGATAGAGGAACACATTTTCAAAATGAGTTGATTCAATTAATTTGTGAAGCATTAAGTATTAAACAAAAACTGCATTGTGCATACAGACCAGAGGCTTCTGGGGTAGTAGAGCAAATTAATGGAACAATTAAGAACAGGTTAGGAAAAATGTGTCAAGCTACAGGACTCAAATGGCCAGATGCACTGCCCCTTGTCCTGATGACCATCAGAAGCATTCCTGAAAAGAAAACTGGACTTAGTCCTCATGAGGTGATCATGGGACGAGCAATGAGACAAGCACAAGTACCTGTCAACAAGTTATTGACTATAACTGATGATCTAGTACTGGATTATTGCAAAGGACTGGCTGATGTGGTGCGTTCTGTGTTTCATCAGGTTGGACCGGATGCGACCACTCTTGAAAGAAAACCAGCCCACGACTTGAATCCAGGAGACTGGGTCCGCATAAAAATCCACAGGAGAAGAAACTGTCTAGTTCCTCGCTGGGATGAGCCACGACAGGTAATCCTAGTGACAACAACTGCAGTCAAGTGTGCAGGAGTGAAGAACTGGGTCCATGCCAGTCACACAATTAGAGTTCAAGAACCTGCAGATCGACATGTGAGTCGACGTCTGGAAGTGTGGGATAAGAGTTCAGCGACTGGGACAAAAGGAATAAGAGAAAGGGTGCCAGAACTTGAAGATCGACCTGAAAGTCGACATCTGGAAACCCCAACTGCAAGCACCTCTAGAGAGGAAGAGGAAGAAGAAGAAGAAGGAAGAATTTCAGAAATTCCAGAACCTGAAGATCGACCTGTAAGTCGACATCTGGAAATATCTGACACGAGTTCAGGATCTGATGATTCAGTTGCAAACTGTGAAGAATTTCGAAGGAGAACTTGGGGATATAAACCAATTAGAGAAGAGAATGAACAAGAAAATGATCTAGATGAGCAACCAAGTACAAGTTATGGTGGAAATCCTTCAAAAGTAATATTAATAGACAAAGTAGGGAAAGAGACAAATAAAAAGTTAGAAAATCGAGAAGAACCCCGAGGAGCAATAGGGACAGATAGTGAAACAAAAGAACAGGAAAAATTAGAAACAGAGAGTGAGGAAAATACCAATTCGGAAGAACACCGAGGAGGGACAGTAATAAGGGAACACAAGAAGGAGAAGACAGATCCACCAGTAAGAGAGGATGAGATCATAAGCTTCAAAATAAGAGACAATTGTGAAAAAGTTGAAACAGAATCTGAAGAAAGTGGAGAAGAAGAGAAAACAAAAACTGAATCTAGAAAAAGAAACTGGAAATCAGAAAGAGGAGAAAAAGAAGGTGAAGCCAAAAGGCCAAGAAAAGGAGACAATTGGCCCAGCAACTATATAAGAAAATTGAGATACAGAATAATCAGAACTGGAGAAAAAAGTGCTGAACAGGTGAATGAGATAACAAGTCAAAAGGAACAAGAAAAGCCAAGTGGAAAACGACTGCAAAAGTCTAAAAGAACAAAGAAAGTGAATTCGAAGTACAAGTCACCTGAGTGGCTGTACATTGCTCTAACGGATTACAAAGAAGAAGGAAACACTCACGAGAACCCGAGACTAAGAAACCGAATGGGAAAAGGTGAGATGCAACAAACCTGAAGTGAAGACTTAAAGTGCTTCTGCCGGATGTGACAATTTTACTGGATATGACAAATCACCGGATGTGACAACGAAAGAATTCTGGAGAGAATTAAAAGAAAGTACCAAGCAAAGACTTTTGAAAGCAGAGTGGCATCTAAGTCATTTCTGAGGTGTAGTGACACAATTTTCTGAAACTTAACAAAAAGATAAAAGCAAAATGGAAAATACTAGAGATAGAAGACACAAATGTGAGTTTGTAAAAAGATGGTGTAAAATGTGCTGCTTTTGTACAGGTTTATTAATGACAGTATGGATAGTTTTAGCAATCACAATTCCTATTAGTATAGCTGTAATAGAAGCAAAGAATGATACTAAACCAGAAAAAGAAACTAATATTAAAGAACCAGTTATTTTAAGAAGTAGTGCAGAATTACATAAGGATAAGTAAGTAACAGACTTTTCAAAAATGTTTTTACAAAATTGTTGTACGAATATGTAGAGACAATGGATGTGAGAGATTGTTATGTTTGTATGCAGTTGCCTGCATCAGTGTCAGAAGGTGTGACTTATCATCACCTACCTCTAACTTATGGAATAACCTGTAGTGTAATAGCAAGTTTATTTTATAAAACAGGTAGATTAGAGTTTTATTACACTGATATAGATAAGATTTTTGCAAATGTTCCTGTAGTTCCAGAACTTAACAAAGTAAAACAAGCAAAAGTTTTAGGAGAATTCTTTTAGAGCATAGAATTTTAACATTAGAAGAAATAGCAAAAAACAACCTTACCTGTGAGTTAAAGAAAGAAGAAAAGGTATTTTTAGAAATGGTTGAAGAAAGAAGAATGAAATTTCAAAGAGAAGCAATAAAAGAGAAAGGAACAAATCTATGGACGTTTGAAGAAGGAAATCATGAAGGGAAAAAGATAAATGCAGCAATGACATTAGATTGGCCGCAAACAGGAAAGTTGTGTATTAGAAGAAATAAGACAGTCTATGACAATTATTTTGTAGGTTCCAGTATCTGCCATGACAATTATCAAATTTTGGGAGGTTGGGGATTCAAAGGTGGAAAAGATCCAATATTTCCAGGTATCTATTATATTTGTGGGAATAGAGCTTATTACAGGTTACCGGACCATTGGTATGGAACTTGCTATGTAGGCCTGGTCTTTCCAAAAATCTTTCATATGGACAGAGAAGAAAAAGGAACATACAAGATGATTAATAGCTTTACACGTAGAAAGAGGGAAAGTTTTTCAGAAATTGTAGGTGATATTTTTGGAGCATTAATACCAGCAGTGGGAATATCTTTGAATGCATTTAAAATTCGGAAGTTATCCACAGTAGTAGATCGTTTGTCTACAGATACTGCGGGAGGGTTCTTGATGGTAAATACCGAGATGGTTGCCATGAGAGCTATGGTGATGCAAAATCGGCTTGCCCTTGATATTCTTTTGGCAAAAGAGGGTGGAGTCTGTGGGATGCTGAAAGTCCAACATTGTTGCACTTACATTCCTGATAAAAGTGAAAATATACAAAAGTATATTACACATATTACAAATTTGCACAAAGAACTAGTTCCACTGGAGGTTGAAAGTGTCTTGGGAAAACTTGGTAGAGGGTTTTCTTCAGTAGCAAATTGGTTAACAAGAATGAGTAGACTAATGATAGGGAAAGTTATAATAATAGCAACTGTAGCAATATTGTTAGCCATGGTGTTGAAAATTGTAATAACGTGTATAAAAAGAAAAGTAAGACAAAATAAGATAAAAAGAAATAACAGAATAATGAAAGAGAGAGAGAGAGAAATGGGTGAAATTGAGTTAGAGAAAATGAAAGAAAGCATGTATAAAGAGACAAGAAGACAAGATGAAATGGAAACAGATGTGTAACTAACAAAAAGCAAAAGGATGAAAGACATATGCTGCCTGAAAAAGAAGTATAATTTGGGTTTTATGTGGTGATTTAAAAATCACCAAAGGGGGAGTTGATGGAGCAGAGAAAATAAAATGTTTTAACCCCTAACAAATTTTATAAATAATTAATAAAATGTTTGTTTAAATGTATTAATCAACAATGTACGTGAGGGAAGGGTAATACGCAAGTACATGGGCTGAATAATCTATTAACGAATGTCTGTGTGTCTAATTATAACATAAAATAATTGCGTACTAAATAAATAATAAATGCATGATTTGTGCTTCATAGAATATAAATGTGTCGTTGCAAAAACAATAGTGATGGTAAGTAAGGAACAGCTTAAATGTTGCTTTCTGCTAGGTAATAACTAATTGGGGTACGTAGATGACGGGAGGGAAACGAAAAGGCTATGTTTCTCTATTTTAATTATGTTTTGTTTATTTCTAAATAGTGCTTCTAAGTATAAACGAGTGGCGATATAAAATGGCTGCCGGTTATTAGAGTGCGCATGTGCTGGGAAACGCGTGACAAGGGAGAAAAAGTTGGAGAAAAACTAACCACGTGATGATGCTGAGAGGCTAGGATGCAAGAATGGTCAAGGCTGATGTGACCTAATTGAACTGATAGTGTGCCGTGGTGATCAGCAAAGAACCGTGGGAAACCGTTTTAAGAGAAAGGACAATGCCTGCAGAGTTCTCGAATGTATCGAAAGAAGTTACAAATGTACTGATCGAAGCGGATGGAAACATGTCTTGAACTGTGAGAAAGGAAATGAACATATACATTCCGAAAGAACAAGTTGGATCCGGGAGAACTTGATTAAGAATGAATAGATGAAATGAATGGACCAATGAAAGAAAAGCGCGTTATTAATGTTGCAACAATTTAGTTAGCAAAGTTAGAATTAGGGAATAAGAGGGCCTACTCTTAGTGGGAGGGGGTCAGAGTTGGAGAGTCGCAGTCAGAGTCGGTGTTGGAGTTGGTGGCTTCCAGTGCTTGGTGATCCAGATCGATCCATTTTACTGAGCGGGAGATGCTGAAAGACTGTTAGATGAGACGGGTTGCAGGTAGCTGATGCTGACGAGCTGAAGTTTCTGTTGCTGTCTTATTTTTCCAGTTGAGTATGAGAATCAGGTTATTTTTCATTCTTAAACTTAGGTTAGAAATCATTAGGCTAAATTAGGAAAGATAGGGAGGTAATTAGGGTTTTGCTTCATGACAAAATTTCCTTTCTGCAATAAAATTGATTTTGCTTAATAAACATTTGAATTAATAATGAATGAATAATTGAATAAAAAGTCTAAAATCTTTCTCATGCTTTTAAAATTATATAAAATTTAAGATTCTTAAATCAAACGACTCAGTGGTTATTTTACTAAATGATTGTGACACTGGTAATTGGTTATTGTGATTTAGCTGGTCTTAATCACTATAAACTGATTTCTTACTAGATGATCCATCGACAAAACAATGAGCAGGAATATCTTAAGAAATAACTAAGAAAGCGATAGGTTAAGGTAATAAGGTATCCCGGCTCTTTCCAGCGGTACATAAATGATGTTTTTCATTTAGTTCTCATGTTTCTCCTAGGAGTATAGAATTTCATAAAGGTGTAGAGGAAATCCAGGTGTGTGTGTGTGTGTGTGATAGGCGATGTTATGGGCCCCATCGTCATGTGGATGTGAGAAAATATAAGTCGCCCCTGGATGACTGATAAGTGACCTAGGAGGAAAATAGTTTTTATTGTACGCGCTGCATCAATGTCATCAGTGATGTCAGTTGAGATGTCATCAGGGATGTCACTGCCATATCATGAGTGATGTAATATGTGAGGTCATAAGCAGCGCATTGCGAGAACGTAAGTTACAGTTAGCTCCGGTAACTATAACTGCTGAATTTCTATGGTTTTGTACAAGTGAAATTTGAGCCCAACTATAACGTCCCTGTACCCCTTTTTCAGTTATTTTCTATGTTTAAAAAAAATTCTATTTCCTAACTATAACGTTCCTGTAACCTTTTGTTTTTTTCAGTGAATTTCTACGGTTTTAAATTTTTTTTAGTTCCCAACTGTAACCTGTAAACTTTGAGAATGGGTGCATCAGTGGCTGCATGGGTCTGTGAATGGGTGTGTGAGTGGCTGTATGGGTCGACGAGTGGCTGTATGGGTCAGTGAGTGGCTGTATGGGTATGTGAGTGGGTGTGTGAGTGCCTTTGTGGGTCTGTGACTGGGTCGGAGTGGCACTATGGGTCTGTGAGCAGCCCTCCATTTAAAAAAAGATTTGGCCAGCCCTGGGGAGGTGGTGGTCCTCGGTGCCAAGTTTGGCTAAGGGGAGAGGGTGGGGCGGGGTCCTGCACCACCTTTTCTTGTTTTAAATTTAAAAAATAAGCCCCCGGGACCTGGCCCCCTGGGGCAAACCTAAAAAGAAGCACAAGAGCTTGTGCTTCTCTTTTTAAAATTTTTTGCAGCAAATTCGCATCTCTGGCACATTTTCATGGCAAAATACAAAAAAAATGCTTTTTTACCCTGGCAGGGTCCCAGGGGGGCCCAGGACCAGAGCTAGGCGGCCAGGGCATTCCTACCCTGCCCCTTTTCTTTCTTAAACTTTTTTTTGGGACTCGACTGAAGCAGAGTCCCAAGATGGCTGCCAGCACTTTCAGGTTGAAGTGTTGGCAGCCAAACCGATTTCAGCCTGGGGATTGTCGGATCCTCAGAGGATCAACGTCCCTATATATACAAATTTGGATTTCTTTTATTATCTCAAACTACTGAACAGATTTACACCAATTCACAAAAAGGTCACCAACAGCTACCTTTTTTGCTAAATTTGGTGCAATTCCGTTCAGCGGTTTAGGCTGTAGTCGTGTCTAAAATTCCTACGGGAATTAACATGGGAAACAAACATTTTCTGCCCCTTCCCCTTTTCTCGGCCCCCGCTTGCTGGATTTCTTCAAAACTAGAATCACCAGTGCACTTTTTCTGGAAAAGTTTGTGAAGATTTATCAAACGCACCAAAGATATAGGCAAGTCAAAAATGCTTTTCCTATGGAAACTAGGTCCTAGCTATAACTGCCTACTGGCAACTGCCAGTGGGAGATATCTATCTATCTATCTATCTATCTATCTATCTATCTATCTACCCACCTATCTATCTCTTTATAAGATGAACTTCATGTCAAAAATAGTGAACTTCCTGGGCTAATTCTACATTTGTTCAAGAGTCCAAGGTGGAAATTCTAGAGGCTGCAGAAACACTGGCATGCCTCGGACAAGTGGTGAGGAGACAATTTCATAATTCTGAAGATTCTTCTCCTCTAGTGAACACCTTGAAGGGGATAATGTTACCTAGTGTGGGGCTTGAAAAAGCAACTCTAAAGACAGACATGATCATGGTGGAACTTTACATAGGAGAGCTTATTACCCAGACTTCAATCAAATAGAAAGCTCTCTCACTAAGAGAACATAAGATTCTCAGGTTGTAGATCTGTCTCTCATTACTCTGAAATGGCAACAGGAACTGCAATGTGCCAAACGAAAGAGGAGTTCCCTAACGGTGGAGGGTTCCCTTCCGTACTCCACTAGACAAAGAGTACTGCATGAAGACAAAACACAGATTGTTTTACCCAGACTATGAGAGCTTGTGTCTGCTTGATTCCTCTTAGATCATGCACTCCTTGCTGTGGTCATCATTTGGATGGATCTCTCAGGTTTACGCATGTCAGTAGAAGCAGAGTTTGCAATGCGGTACTCTCCCTTCATTCCCCTTACAAATGCTTTTGTTTCTCAAGCTGTGTGGAGTTTGGGGTATACAAAAAGGATTTACAGTGTGATCTAGCATAATCCTAATTGTTCTCTTTTGAGTGTATTCCTCCTTTTTGAAACATTGTGATGTGAGTCTTTACCTAAACAAAGAATAATCAAATAAATATATATTTATAACACCATGGCAGTGAAAATAAATGTGGTCCATTAACACACTATTTAAAGTAACCGTACTAGTAAAAACACATTCCCACAGTTATTTCAGTGCAAAGGTCAAATGTGAATTTATTACTGCAATACAGCAAAATTAATATAGGAAAACAATTTACTGCCTCACAGGAAATCTCCTAATGGTCAGAAGGCTTCTTCAATTTGATTTTATCTTACTGCACACATTTAGCCACTTGCATCCTGGTTTTAGTTAAACACCTTTTGTTAAATCAAATACATATGAAACATGTCATGCAATATACCATATAAGCAGATGCACAGAGTGTAATATGCTATTTATTACTTTTGGCAAGGTTCACTCTATAGAAATACCACATAGATTCATGAAAGCACTTGTAAAGGACTTATGGGTGGAGTTCCCACTTGTGAACTTGTTGTTCAGCCATGTCGAGCAGGTCTGCAAAGTCATTTTCTACTCCCAGCTACAGGTGAATATTGTTGAGGGTTGCCCAGTGCCAGATTTCCTGAGCCAGTACAGAGACCTGAGTGAGAGTGCTCCCCCATACCACCCTTGTTGATATAATACATGGCTGTCATGTTGTCCTTTATTAGGCCTGTCTTGCTCTAAATGAGTCTGAGGTATGCTTTGAAGGCTAAACGGATGACTAGCAGTTCCAGATAGAGTATGCGGTACCCCTGGTACTGAGGGGTCCTGATGTCTTGTACCGTCATTTTGTGGAGGTGAGCACCCCCAGCCTACTGATGATTTCTTCATTGACGTGGTTCTTAAAAATGCTTCAACAGTGTGAGCTTCATTGATGGTGTCTTTCGTGATGGAGGAAGCATGTGACTGTTGTCGAATGGATTAGAACCAGTGTGAATACTCAGACTGTCAATAAATAATTGATCAAATTCAGGGCAACTTCTGAATCTCTAAAACCAGTTCTGGTTTCATTGACTGATAGTAGGTTGGAAGCAAGGTCAGAACTGATAGGGCTAACACTAGAGATCCTTTAGGGTCCTAGTTGATGGATCTCCAAGGCCTGAGAGATTTCAAGACAATATCACAAACCACAGATGAAAAAGGCAAGGGGATATGAATAAAAAACTCAGAAGACAAGAAGTTGCAAGATAACATGGATCAGTAATCATAGACAGGGTGAAACAAAAGAAACAGAAAAGAAAACCCTAAACACAGGCAAAGGGATATACAAATTTGGATTACAAAAAACGAAGTGAACAAGAAACAAAAACTGTAGAGATAAAAAATGATACTCTGAGATTGACGTCTCAAACAAAAAGAGGGACTAAGGGGGCTGTTTTACGGAGTCCAGCGTACATGCCCAGATACTGTAAACTAAGAAGGGTACGCTGTTCCCCAGAGAGATGGAAAAGCAAAGTAAGGGGGAGGTAAAAGGAGGGAAGTCCTCCTAAGTGGAACTAGAGTCCTCACACACCCAGCAAGCTAGGTGTCATGCTTCATCATATGGACTTGCTCCTCGTCGGGTCGGCGGTGCAATACCCGACGGGCACCCATAAAGGGGCTCTTTAACGGAGATCTTCTGTTCCTGCCGTATGGTGCCGTGGGTGTGAGGGCCCTAGAAGTGAGTGTAGATGCAAAATAAGTGGTTAAAAAAGGTTGGATAATCCAAAAAGGGGAGTTTAATAGGCTGGTTATCCACCTTACTAAAAAATATAGTGGAGCGGCTGATCACTGGCTAAATTTACCAGAAGAGCAAAGCTCGACTCTCACAAATGGTCGACATGTTTCACGCAATATGATCAAACTATGATGCTATGCATTTCTTCAGGACCTATAGAAAACTATCTACACGATGTGGTGCGGTGGAGGAGTTCCTACGTACCACTGTTCCTATTTGCGGGCACGCAGTCCCGTCAGATCTAGTTGTAGCCTAAATAAGGATGACAAAAGCAAAGAAATTTAAAAATGATACTCTGTAGGAAACAGAGCAAGGTCATCCCTAGATCCCCAGACCAAGTAATCCATCAAATAAGTGCAGAGAAAATAATGTGAAATCATCATTAGTGAACAAGGAAAATATTTCTTTAAAATTCAAATATACAAATATACATCGTGACTGGAAGAATGACGTAATAAAAAGGAATTCAAGCAAGTGCAAATTGTACTGTCTCACCTATCTAGGTGATGGCGCTAGCTCCTGTGATACCCTCAGTCCATGACACCGTAATGGTTGGTGTCCTAAATAAGGGGAAATGGAGCAATCATGAAAAGGGGAGAGACACAGCGACGGAGCCCACTCCACAGACCGGCGGGCCGGCAACCTCGCTTCCACCAAGATTCTAACAACGTGAGTCCGTAAGTTTCAACCAGCACGACACGGAGTCATGAAACGGGCGGTGAGGGTGGGCGCGACGAACAGAGAGAGTCCGCTCTGTCAGGACCCCCAGAGAAACACACCCGTCCACGTCCCACAGTTGACAGGTCGGACCCACTGTCCCAACCCGTAGTGCAAGGTGGGTGCCAGGCGCACAAATCCATGGGGGAACCTTTTAAGGAATATAGACAAGCCAGATCAAAGCCCGCTTAGGGTACTGGGCCTTCACAGTCAAAAGGCTCACTCACCTGTCCTATTGTGGACACAAGCCGGAAAATCTACCCCTGCGCCAGACTGAGGAACCAGAGCGGTGCATAACGGCTACACAGGAGTTTTAAAGACCGCTAGGCTGGTCAGAAAGCCGGGGCAGCTGGTGCGATTCTACGTGGCGTGGCGTCAAGTCACGTGGTGAACACGACGTCGGACCCAAGTACTCAGAGCTGCAGCCCTGAAAGCGTGGCGGCCATCTTGTAAAGGGCATTGATATCAAAGTAGAGGCAATATGGGGACACACAAGATACGCAAAAGGACAAGCCAGTTCAGGCAAAAGGCATAGTTGCATGAGTACACGTAGGGGTAATCCCCCTCCCTCCTCCTCCATGACTAGCGGACTCATGCACGCATCACCAGACACATAGCATTTCCACTATAAAGCAACACCATACCAATTCCATAAAAACGGAAAAAGGTTAAAAGGTTGAGTGCGAATAGAGGGAAGGGGCAGCAGACAAATTAATGTAAAAACTATATGTATATGTAGAGAGAGTAAAACAAAACCATCCTATTAAGGTCAGGTTACTCACCCCGCAGAGTGCGGGGGGCTAGTGAATAAAGTACAAAGAATTCACTGGACACATTGGACACAAAGGGAATAGAAAAGTAAGTAAGGATGCAATGATGAAACCTAGCAGTATTCCTTAACGAAGCCCGCTATCCATTTTTCAGGGCGGCCCAGGGTATATTGTCATTGAGGCCGCATGTGTCAGTAGACAACCGGTACACCCATCTCTGTTCAAGTCTAAATAATGCTTGGTGACTGATCTTGGGGTGTGATTCGAGTACCATCCATTTGAGGGTGTCTACCTTGTGATTAAGGTCCCTAAAATGTGTATACAGTTTTGTAGTAGTTTTCATGCACCTCACATTGCTCTTGTGTTCAGTGATGCGTATCTTAACTTGCCTCATCGTCATACCTATATATTTTCTGTCACAAGGACATGTGATAAGGTAAATACATCTCGATGAGTTGCAGTTGGTGTGTCTTTTAAGTTTCCATAAGAAGTTATCAGTTAGTTTTATCTCCTTATGAACAGATGTCTGATCACAAACTGAGCATGTCCCGCAGGGATAGTGTCCTATAACTGGTGGTAAATCCCACAAGGTCCGTTGGACACCTAATTCCCTAGTCCTGGGCCGGGTATGAACAAGAATGTCCTTAAGGTTGGAAGTGCGTTTGAAGGCAAATCTCGGTGGGGGGAGACTCAAATCACCCGTGTTAACTATACCCCAGTGTTTCTTAATTGTTTTTTTGATCAGGGGGAATTATGAGTGAATGAGGTAACGCAGGTAAGTATCTCAGTCGGTTCTTTTGTCGAGACCTGGAGTAGTGCCTCTCGCGGATTATTCATTGCTCTTTTGTAAGAGTTATTAACCTGCTGAGCTGGGTAACCCCTCTCTCCCAATTTGTGTTGTAACAATTTAGCCTCTGTTTTATAATCAGACAGGGTACTACAGTTTCTCCTTGCACGAAGGAATTGTCCAAAAGGGAGATTATTCCTAAGTGCTCTTGGGTGATGACTATCATAGAGGAGCAAACTGTTCCTGTCTGTCGCTTTCCTGTATAAGGTTGTGCTCAAACCAGTATTGGTGAGTGATATCCTTAAGTCCAAGAAGGGGATACTAGAGCTGGATATAGTATGTGAGAACTTCAAAAAGGCATTCTTTGTATTAATCCAAATACAAAATGCCTCACAAGTAGTCATGTCACCTTTCCATAGAATAAGGATATCATCAATATACCTTTTCCAAAATGTCAGATTGTCTCTGTAAGGGTTATTGGAATTCATAATGACATTCTCTTCAAAAGTGGCCATATAGAGACAGGCCACACTCGGGGCAAAGGTACTCCCCATGGAAGTACCTTGTGTCTGATGGAACAATAGTGTCTCATACTCAAAAAAGTTTTCAGTCAAGGCTAAGGCGGCACAGTCCATGATGAAAGGAATGGGTGTAGGGGAAGACCAGACCTCTTGGAGTAGGCTTCCCTCCACCGCCTCCAAAGTAGCACGTTGTGGAATATTAGTATACAACGCCTCTACATCCAGGGTGACCAGTAAGTCCACTCCAGCTCTACCATCAATACTGTCAATGATGCGGAGGACATCAGTGGTGTCCTGCACAAAGGAAGGTATCTTCTTGACCAAAGGCTGGAGAAAGTAATCACAAAATTTGGAAAGCGGCTCTAGCAAGGACCCTATACCTGACACTATTGGTCTCCCTGGGACTGGTGTACTATTCTTGTGAATCTTCGGGAGAGTGTAAAAGTAAGGTGTTTTTGGGTCCTTGGTCACAAGGAACTCAGCTTCCTTCTTAGTTATCCATCCACTACTCTCGGCCTCAAAAACCAAGGTGGCGATCTCAGCTGCCAATCTAGGTGTAGGGTCCACTGTTAAAGGAGTGTAGTGGTTGGTATTATCCAGTTGGCGTCTACATTCTCTGTCATAATCCGTAAGGGATTGGATTACAATGGCCCCACCCTTATCAGCCTGTTTAATGATGATATTAGGGTCATCTGCTAGTCTCTTGGCTGCCTCTTTTTCGGCATTTGATAGATTATGGAAAAAGGGAGTTCTAGGAATGTCAGTCAACTCCTTAAGAACTGCACCTTCAAATGCCAAAATCTCGGGGGAATCATACTATTGTTAGGGGTGAACCTAGAAGGATTACGCAAACCAGTGTCATCTTGTTCAAGAGTGACTTTGTCATGAAAGAAGGCCTTAAGTCGTACCTTTCTGAAAAAATCCTGTAGTTCACACATCTCAGTAAAGCTGTCAGGTGATGGTGTAGGGACAAAACCCAAGCCTTTCTCTAAGACAGCCTTTTCAGTAATAGTTAGGGGTCTAGTTGAGAGATTAACTACTAGACCCTCCTCCCCCTGCTCATGCTCCTTGTCTCGACCGCAGGAGGGGTCTGGTCCTGCCATTGTACTCCCTTCTGTCCTCCTTTTCTTCGCCCTCTTCCTTTGCCCCAACCTCTGCCTAAAAAAGGGGGGTTGTTCATTGGAAAGTACTGTGGAGGGCCTGGAGGGTACATAGGATATTGCCAAGGTGGAGGAGCAGGACCATGAAAGATAGGCCCATTGTCATAGTTGGGGTATGGTTGGAAGTTGGGACGGCGTTGGTTGTAGTTGCCCCAACTCCCAGTACTCCCCGTGCTGGAGTCACTGTTGGATGATCCCCTTCTACTGCCATTGTCAGAACTATCATCAGAAGAGTAACTATTCTTAGATGTGGTATAGCCATCTTTGAGGTAAGGATAAACCTTTTCCTTGTCAAACTTGGCTACATCTTTTTGCAATTTCGCTACCTTCTGTTTTAATAGGTACTCTCTGTTCTCTGCGATTTCATTATTGATCTCCATAAGTTTAGATGAAAAAGCAGTTTTAGGAGTGGATGATTTCAAGGTAGCTTCCGCCGTTTGTATTCTTACAAGGAGGGCATCAGCCAATCTTTTAGCTGTGTTAATAATTAAGACCAGTAGATCTTTAGTACACTTCCATGATACTTGGCACCAATCCTTCTTAAAAGGCCCATCCTCTAGAAAGATTCTAGGTAAGATGTTAACTATGAGGCCATGGGGCGCAATATTCGCCCGTAAATATTCGGTCATTAAGGCTCCGTGTAATGTAATCTTGAGCCATTCCTTTTTCAAAAGCGTAATCGCTGTCCAGTCATCAGATAGTGACCCAGAGGCCACAGCCCCTCCAGAGCCTAAAAGGGAGGGTGCTGTTCTTAAAATGTCAGCGATAGCTTCCTCATCGAAACTAAGGCCAGGGGTATCCTCCATTGTAAAGGGGGGAAAACCAACTATCCACCCATAAATTAAGGACGTGGTATAGTGCAGAAGCTAATGGGCCAACCGGTATAAGTATACCGTGGTTGGTAACCTAATCAGAAGTCCCACGGGGGTAACCCGTGCAGGTACATGTCAAACAAAAAGAGGGACTAAGGGGGCTGTTTTACGGAGTCCAGCGTACATGCCCAGATACTGTAAACTAAGAAGGGTACGCTGTTCCCCAGAGAGATGGAAAAGCAAAGTAAGGGGGAGGTAAAAGGAGGGAAGTCCTCCTAAGTGGAACTAGAGTCCTCACACACCCAGCAAGCTAGGTGTCATGCTTCATCATATGGACTTGCTCCTCGTCGGGTCGGCGGTGCAATACCCGACGGGCACCCATAAAGGGGCTCTTTAACGGAGATCTTCTGTTCCTGCCGTATGGTGCCGTGGGTGTGAGGGCCCTAGAAGTGAGTGTAGATGCAAAATAAGTGGTTAAAAAAGGTTGGATAATCCAAAAAGGGGAGTTTAATAGGCTGGTTATCCACCTTACTAAAAAATATAGTGGAGCGGCTGATCACTGGCTGAATTTACCAGAAGAGCAAAGCTCGACTCTCACAAATGGTCGACATGTTTCACGCAATATGATCAAACTATGATGCTATGCATTTCTTCAGGACCTATAGAAAACTATCTACACGATGTGGTGCGGTGGAGGAGTTCCTACGTACCACTGTTCCTATTTGCGGGCACGCAGTCCCGTCAGATCTAGTTGTAGCCTAAATAAGGATGACAAAAGCAAAGAAATTTAAAAATGATACTCTGTAGGAAACAGAGCAAGGTCATCCCTAGATCCCCAGACCAAGTAATCCATCAAATAAGTGCAGAGAAAATAATGTGAAATCATCATTAGTGAACAAGGAAAATATTTCTTTAAAATTCAAATATACAAATATACATCGTGACTGGAAGAATGACGTAATAAAAAAGGAATTCAAGCAAGTGCAAATTGTACTGTCTCACCTATCTAGGTGATGGCGCTAGCTCCTGTGATACCCTCAGTCCATGACACCGTAATGGTTGGTGTCCTAAATAAGGGGAAATGGAGCAATCATGAAAAGGGGAGAGACACAGCGACGGAGCCCACTCCACAGACCGGCGGGCCGGCAACCTCGCTTCCACCAAGATTCTAACAACGTGAGTCCGTAAGTTTCAACCAGCACGACACGGAGTCATGAAACGGGCGGTGAGGGTGGGCGCGACGAACAGAGAGAGTCCGCTCTGTCAGGACCCCCCAGAGAAACACACCCGTCCACGTCCCACAGTTGACAGGTCGGACCCACTGTCCCAACCCGTAGTGCAAGGTGGGTGCCAGGCGCACAAATCCATGGGGGAACCTTTTAAGGAATATAGACAAGCCAGATCAAAGCCCGCTTAGGGTACTGGGCCTTCACAGTCAAAAGGCTCACTCACCTGTCCTATTGTGGACACAAGCCGGAAAATCTACCCCTGCGCCAGACTGAGGAACCAGAGCGGTGCATAACGGCTACACAGGAGTTTTAAAGACCGCTAGGCTGGTCAGAAAGCCGGGGCAGCTGGTGCGATTCTACGTGGCGTGGCGTCAAGTCACGTGGTGAACACGACGTCGGACCCAAGTACTCAGAGCTGCAGCCCTGAAAGCGTGGCGGCCATCTTGTAAAGGGCATTGATATCAAAGTAGAGGCAATATGGGGACACACAAGATACGCAAAAGGACAAGCCAGTTCAGGCAAAAGGCATAGTTGCATGAGTACACGTAGGGGTAATCCCCCTCCCTCCTCCTCCATGACTAGCGGACTCATGCACGCATCACCAGACACATAGCATTTCCACTATAAAGCAACACCATACCAATTCCATAAAAACGGAAAAAGGTTAAAAGGTTGAGTGCGAATAGAGGGAAGGGGCAGCAGACAAATTAATGTAAAAACTATATGTATATGTAGAGAGAGTAAAACAAAACCATCCTATTAAGGTCAGGTTACTCACCCCGCAGAGTGCGGGGGGCTAGTGAATAAAGTACAAAGAATTCACTGGACACATTGGACACAAAGGGAATAGAAAAGTAAGTAAGGATGCAATGATGAAACCTAGCAGTATTCCTTAACGAAGCCCGCTATCCATTTTTCAGGGCGGCCCAGGGTATATTGTCATTGAGGCCGCATGTGTCAGTAGACAACCGGTACACCCATCTCTGTTCAAGTCTAAATAATGCTTGGTGACTGATCTTGGGGTGTGATTCGAGTACCATCCATTTGAGGGTGTCTACCTTGTGATTAAGGTCCCTAAAATGTGTATACAGTTTTGTAGTAGTTTTCATGCACCTCACATTGCTCTTGTGTTCAGTGATGCGTATCTTAACTTGCCTCATCGTCATACCTATATATTTTCTGTCACAAGGACATGTGATAAGGTAAATACATCTCGATGAGTTGCAGTTGGTGTGTCTTTTAAGTTTCCATAAGAAGTTATCAGTTAGTTTTATCTCCTTATGAACAGATGTCTGATCACAAACTGAGCATGTCCCGCAGGGATAGTGTCCTATAACTGGTGGTAAATCCCACAAGGTCCGTTGGACACCTAATTCCCTAGTCCTGGGCCGGGTATGAACAAGAATGTCCTTAAGGTTGGAAGTGCGTTTGAAGGCAAATCTCGGTGGGGGAGACTCAAATCACCCGTGTTAACTATACCCCAGTGTTTCTTAATTGTTTTTTTGATCAGGGGGAATTATGAGTGAATGAGGTAACGCAGGTAAGTATCTCAGTCGGTTCTTTTGTCGAGACCTGGAGTAGTGCCTCTCGCGGATTATTCATTGCTCTTTTGTAAGAGTTATTAACCTGCTGAGCTGGGTAACCCCTCTCTCCCAATTTGTGTTGTAACAATTTAGCCTCTGTTTTATAATCAGACAGGGTACTACAGTTTCTCCTTGCACGAAGGAATTGTCCAAAAGGGAGATTATTCCTAAGTGCTCTTGGGTGATGACTATCATAGAGGAGCAAACTGTTCCTGTCTGTCGCTTTCCTGTATAAGGTTGTGCTCAAACCAGTATTGGTGAGTGATATCCTTAAGTCCAAGAAGGGGATACTAGAGCTGGATATAGTATGTGAGAACTTCAAAAAGGCATTCTTTGTATTAATCCAAATACAAAATGCCTCACAAGTAGTCATGTCACCTTTCCATAGAATAAGGATATCATCAATATACCTTTTCCAAAATGTCAGATTGTCTCTGTAAGGGTTATTGGAATTCATAATGACATTCTCTTCAAAAGTGGCCATATAGAGACAGGCCACACTCGGGGCAAAGGTACTCCCCATGGAAGTACCTTGTGTCTGATGGAACAATAGTGTCTCATACTCAAAAAGTTTTCAGTCAAGGCTAAGGCGGCACAGTCCATGATGAAAGGAATGGGTGTAGGGGAAGACCAGACCTCTTGGAGTAGGCTTCCCTCCACCGCCTCCAAAGTAGCACGTTGTGGAATATTAGTATACAACGCCTCTACATCCAGGGTGACCAGTAAGTCCACTCCAGCTCTACCATCAATACTGTCAATGATGCGGAGGACATCAGTGGTGTCCTGCACAAAGGAAGGTATCTTCTTGACCAAAGGCTGGAGAAAGTAATCACAAAATTTGGAAAGCGGCTCTAGCAAGGACCCTATACCTGACACTATTGGTCTCCCTGGGACTGGTGTACTATTCTTGTGAATCTTCGGGAGAGTGTAAAAGTAAGGTGTTTTTGGGTCCTTGGTCACAAGGAACTCAGCTTCCTTCTTAGTTATCCATCCACTACTCTCGGCCTCAAAAACCAAGGTGGCGATCTCAGCTGCCAATCTAGGTGTAGGGTCCACTGTTAAAGGAGTGTAGTGGTTGGTATTATCCAGTTGGCGTCTACATTCTCTGTCATAATCCGTAAGGGATTGGATTACAATGGCCCCACCCTTATCAGCCTGTTTAATGATGATATTAGGGTCATCTGCTAGTCTCTTGGCTGCCTCTTTTTCGGCATTTGATAGATTATGGAAAAAGGGAGTTCTAGGAATGTCAGTCAACTCCTTAAGAACTGCACCTTCAAATGCCAAAATCTCGGGGGAATCATACTATTGTTAGGGGTGAACCTAGAAGGATTACGCAAACCAGTGTCATCTTGTTCAAGAGTGACTTTGTCATGAAAGAAGGCCTTAAGTCGTACCTTTCTGAAAAAATCCTGTAGTTCACACATCTCAGTAAAGCTGTCAGGTGATGGTGTAGGGACAAAACCCAAGCCTTTCTCTAAGACAGCCTTTTCAGTAATAGTTAGGGGTCTAGTTGAGAGATTAACTACTAGACCCTCCTCCCCCTGCTCATGCTCCTTGTCTCGACCGCAGGAGGGGTCTGGTCCTGCCATTGTACTCCCTTCTGTCCTCCTTTTCTTCGCCCTCTTCCTTTGCCCCAACCTCTGCCTAAAAAAGGGGGTTGTTCATTGGAAAGTACTGTGGAGGGCCTGGAGGGTACATAGGATATTGCCAAGGTGGAGGAGCAGGACCATGAAAGATAGGCCCATTGTCATAGTTGGGGTATGGTTGGAAGTTGGGACGGCGTTGGTTGTAGTTGCCCCAACTCCCAGTACTCCCCGTGCTGGAGTCACTGTTGGATGATCCCCTTCTACTGCCATTGTCAGAACTATCATCAGAAGAGTAACTATTCTTAGATGTGGTATAGCCATCTTTGAGGTAAGGATAAACCTTTTCCTTGTCAAACTTGGCTACATCTTTTTGCAATTTCGCTACCTTCTGTTTTAATAGGTACTCTCTGTTCTCTGCGATTTCATTATTGATCTCCATAAGTTTAGATGAAAAAGCAGTTTTAGGAGTGGATGATTTCAAGGTAGCTTCCGCCGTTTGTATTCTTACAAGGAGGGCATCAGCCAATCTTTTAGCTGTGTTAATAATTAAGACCAGTAGATCTTTAGTACACTTCCATGATACTTGGCACCAATCCTTCTTAAAAGGCCCATCCTCTAGAAAGATTCTAGGTAAGATGTTAACTATGAGGCCATGGGGCGCAATATTCGCCCGTAAATATTCGGTCATTAAGGCTCCGTGTAATGTAATCTTGAGCCATTCCTTTTTCAAAAGCGTAATCGCTGTCCAGTCATCAGATAGTGACCCAGAGGCCACAGCCCCTCCAGAGCCTAAAAGGGAGGGTGCTGTTCTTAAAATGTCAGCGATAGCTTCCTCATCGAAACTAAGGCCAGGGGTATCCTCCATTGTAAAGGGGGAAAACCAACTATCCACCCATAAATTAAGGACGTGGTATAGTGCAGAAGCTAATGGGCCAACCGGTATAAGTATACCGTGGTTGGTAACCTAATCAGAAGTCCCACGGGGGTAACCCGTGCAGGTACATGTCAAACAAAAAGAGGGACTAAGGGGGCTGTTTTACGGAGTCCAGCGTACATGCCCAGATACTGTAAACTAAGAAGGGTACGCTGTTCCCCAGAGAGATGGAAAAGCAAAGTAAGGGGGAGGTAAAAGGAGGGAAGTCCTCCTAAGTGGAACTAGAGTCCTCACACACCCAGCAAGCTAGGTGTCATGCTTCATCATATGGACTTGCTCCTCGTCGGGTCGGCGGTGCAATACCCGACGGGCACCCATAAAGGGGCTCTTTAACGGAGATCTTCTGTTCCTGCCGTATGGTGCCGTGGGTGTGAGGGCCCTAGAAGTGAGTGTAGATGCAAAATAAGTGGTTAAAAAAGGTTGGATAATCCAAAAGGGGAGTTTAATAGGCTGGTTATCCACCTTACTAAAAAATATAGTGGAGCGGCTGATCACTGGCTAAATTTACCAGAAGAGCAAAGCTCGACTCTCACAAATGGTCGACATGTTTCACGCAATATGATCAAACTATGATGCTATGCATTTCTTCAGGACCTATAGAAAACTATCTACACGATGTGGTGCGGTGGAGGAGTTCCTACGTACCACTGTTCCTATTTGCGGGCACGCAGTCCCGTCAGATCTAGTTGTAGCCTAAATAAGGATGACAAAAGCAAAGAAATTTAAAAATGATACTCTGTAGGAAACAGAGCAAGGTCATCCCTAGATCCCCAGACCAAGTAATCCATCAAATAAGTGCAGAGAAAATAATGTGAAATCATCATTAGTGAACAAGGAAAATATTTCTTTAAAATTCAAATATACAAATATACATCGTGACTGGAAGAATGACGTAATAAAAAAGGAATTCAAGCAAGTGCAAATTGTACTGTCTCACCTATCTAGGTGATGGCGCTAGCTCCTGTGATACCCTCAGTCCATGACACCGTAATGGTTGGTGTCCTAAATAAGGGGAAATGGAGCAATCATGAAAAGGGGAGAGACACAGCGACGGAGCCCACTCCACAGACCGGCGGGCCGGCAACCTCGCTTCCACCAAGATTCTAACAACGTGAGTCCGTAAGTTTCAACCAGCACGACACGGAGTCATGAAACGGGCGGTGAGGGTGGGCGCGACGAACAGAGAGAGTCCGCTCTGTCAGGACCCCCAGAGAAACACACCCGTCCACGTCCCACAGTTGACAGGTCGGACCCACTGTCCCAACCCGTAGTGCAAGGTGGGTGCCAGGCGCACAAATCCATGGGGGAACCTTTTAAGGAATATAGACAAGCCAGATCAAAGCCCGCTTAGGGTACTGGGCCTTCACAGTCAAAAGGCTCACTCACCTGTCCTATTGTGGACACAAGCCGGAAAATCTACCCCTGCGCCAGACTGAGGAACCAGAGCGGTGCATAACGGCTACACAGGAGTTTTAAAGACCGCTAGGCTGGTCAGAAAGCCGGGGCAGCTGGTGCGATTCTACGTGGCGTGGCGTCAAGTCACGTGGTGAACACGACGTCGGACCCAAGTACTCAGAGCTGCAGCCCTGAAAGCGTGGCGGCCATCTTGTAAAGGGCATTGATATCAAAGTAGAGGCAGTATGGGGACACACAAGATACGCAAAAGGACAAGCCAGTTCAGGCAAAAGGCATAGTTGCATGAGTACACGTAGGGGTAATCCCCCCTCCCTCCTCCTCCATGACTAGCGGACTCATGCACGCATCACCAGACACATAGCATTTCCACTATAAAGCAACACCATACCAATTCCATAAAAACGGAAAAAGGTTAAAAGGTTAAGTGCGAATAGAGGGAAGGGGCAGCAGACAAATTAATGTAAAAACTATATGTATATGTAGAGAGAGTAAAACAAAACCATCCTATTAAGGTCAGGTTACTCACCCCGCAGAGTGCGGGGGGCTAGTGAATAAAGTACAAAGAATTCACTGGACACATTGGACACAAAGGGAATAGAAAAGTAAGTAAGGATGCAATGATGAAACCTAGCAGTATTCCTTAACGAAGCCCGCTATCCATTTTTCAGGGCGGCCCAGGGTATATTGTCATTGAGGCCGCATGTGTCAGTAGACAACCGGTACACCCATCTCTGTTCAAGTCTAAATAATGCTTGGTGACTGATCTTGGGGTGTGATTCGAGTACCATCCATTTGAGGGTGTCTACCTTGTGATTAAGGTCCCTAAAATGTGTATACAGTTTTGTAGTAGTTTTCATGCACCTCACATTGCTCTTGTGTTCAGTGATGCGTATCTTAACTTGCCTCATCGTCATACCTATATATTTTCTGTCACAAGGACATGTGATAAGGTAAATACATCTCGATGAGTTGCAGTTGGTGTGTCTTTTAAGTTTCCATAAGAAGTTATCAGTTAGTTTTATCTCCTTATGAACAGATGTCTGATCACAAACTGAGCATGTCCCGCAGGGATAGTGTCCTATAACTGGTGGTAAATCCCACAAGGTCCGTTGGACACCTAATTCCCTAGTCCTGGGCCGGGTATGAACAAGAATGTCCTTAAGGTTGGAAGTGCGTTTGAAGGCAAATCTCGGTGGGGGAGACTCAAATCACCCGTGTTGACTATACCCCAGTGTTTCTTAATTGTTTTTTTGATCAGGGGGAATTATGAGTGAATGAGGTAACGCAGGTAAGTATCTCAGTCGGTTCTTTTGTCGAGACCTGGAGTAGTGCCTCTCGCGGATTATTCATTGCTCTTTTGTAAGAGTTATTAACCTGCTGAGCTGGGTAACCCCTCTCTCCCAATTTGTGTTGTAACAATTTAGCCTCTGTTTTATAATCAGACAGGGTACTACAGTTTCTCCTTGCACGAAGGAATTGTCCAAAAGGGAGATTATTCCTAAGTGCTCTTGGGTGATGACTATCATAGAGGAGCAAACTGTTCCTGTCTGTCGCTTTCCTGTATAAGGTTGTGCTCAAACCAGTATTGGTGAGTGATATCCTTAAGTCCAAGAAGGGGATACTAGAGCTGGATATAGTATGTGAGAACTTCAAAAGGCATTCTTTGTATTAATCCAAATACAAAATGCCTCACAAGTAGTCATGTCACCTTTCCATAGAATAAGGATATCATCAATATACCTTTTCCAAAATGTCAGATTGTCTCTGTAAGGGTTATTGGAATTCATAATGACATTCTCTTCAAAAGTGGCCATATAGAGACAGGCCACACTCGGGGCAAAGGTACTCCCCATGGAAGTACCTTGTGTCTGATGGAACAATAGTGTCTCATACTCAAAAAAGTTTTCAGTCAAGGCTAAGGCGGCACAGTCCATGATGAAAGGAATGGGTGTAGGGGAGGACCAGACCTCTTGGAGTAGGCTTCCCTCCACCGCCTCCAAAGTAGCACGTTGTGGAATATTAGTATACAACGCCTCTACATCCAGGGTGACCAGTAAGTCCACTCCAGCTCTACCATCAATACTGTCAATGATGCGGAGGACATCAGTGGTGTCCTGCACAAAGGAAGGTATCTTCTTGACCAAAGGCTGGAGAAAGTAATCACAAAATTTGGAAAGCGGCTCTAGCAAGGACCCTATACCTGACACTATTGGTCTCCCTAGGACTGGTGTACTATTCTTGTGAATCTTCGGGAGAGTGTAAAAGTAAGGTGTTTTTCAGGGCTGCAGCTCTGAGTACTTGGGTCCGACGTCGTGTTCACCACGTGACTTGACGCCACGCCACGTAGAATCGCACCAGCTGCCCCGGCTTTCTGACCAGCCTAGCGGTCTTTAAAACTCCTGTGTAGCCGTTATGCACCGCTCTGGTTCCTCAGTCTGGCGCAGGGGTAGATTTTCCGGCTTGTGTCCACAATAGGACAGGTGAGTGAGCCTTTTGACTGTGAAGGCCCAGTACCCTAAGCGGGCTTTGATCTGGCTTGTCTATATTCCTTAAAAGGTTCCCCCATGGATTTGTGCGCCTGGCACCCACCTTGCACTACGGGTTGGGACAGTGGGTCCGACCTGTCAACTGTGGGACGTGGACGGGTGTGTTTCTCTGGGGGTCCTGACAGAGCGGACTCTCTCTGTTCGTCGCGCCCACCCTCACCGCCCGTTTCATGACTCCGTGTCGTGCTGGTTGAAACTTACGGACTCACGTTGTTAGAATCTTGGTGGAAGCGAGGTTGCCGGCCCGCCGGTCTGTGGAGTGGGCTCCGTCGCTGTGTCTCTCCCCTTTTCATGATTGCTCCATTTCCCCTTATTTAGGACACCAACCATTACGGTGTCATGGACTGAGGGTATCACAGGAGCTAGCGCCATCACCTAGATAGGTGAGACAGTACAATTTGCACTTGCTTGAATTCCTTTTTATTACGTCATTCTTCCAGTCACGATGTATATTTGTATATTTGAATTTTAAAGAAATATTTTCCTTGTTCACTAATGATGATTTCACATTATTTTCTCTGCACTTATTTGATGGATTACTTGGTCTGGGGATCTAGGGATGACCTTGCTCTGTTTCCTACAGAGTATCATTTTTAAATTTCTTTGCTTTTGTCATCCTTATTTAGGCTACAACTAGATCTGACGGGACTGCGTGCCCGCAAATAGGAACAGTGGTACGTAGGAACTCCTCCACCGCACCACATCGTGTAGATAGTTTTCTATAGGTCCTGAAGAAATGCATAGCATCATAGTTTGATCATATTGCGTGAAACATGTCGACCATTTGTGAGAGTCGAGCTTTGCTCTTCTGGTAAATTTAGCCAGTGATCAGCCGCTCCACTATATTTTTTAGTAAGGTGGATAACCAGCCTATTAAACTCCCCTTTTGGATTATCCAACCTTTTTTAACCACTTATTTTGCATCTACACTCACTTCTAGGGCCCTCACACCCACGGCACCATACGGCAGGAACAGAAGATCTCCGTTAAAGAGCCCCTTTATGGGTGCCCGTCGGGTATTGCACCGCCGACCCGACGAGGAGCAAGTCCATATGATGAAGCATGACACCTAGCTTGCTGGGTGTGTGAGGACTCTAGTTCCACTTAGGAGGACTTCCCTCCTTTTACCTCCCCCTTACTTTGCTTTTCCATCTCTCTGGGGAACAGCGTACCACTCTGAGATTGAACCATAACTCTAGAGTCAAACAAAACTTAAAATGTACCCAAAATAAAAGGGAAAGGTATCAAAGGGAAGAAGAATCAGAAAGAAGTTTTACAGAGACAAATGAAAAACATTTTAGAAACTCTATAGATTGACACAAAATAGAAACAATGAAACCATAAAGATGGTTAGACAAATGGGAGTAAGGATAACAAACTAGAAAAATAGCTAGGACAAAGAGGGCAAACAAATATGAATCTTTAAAAACAAAAGCTAACCATAGAAATACTGTAAGTGAACTCAAATAAGAAAAAGCCTAGTTATAAAGAGAATCAAGACTAGGAAAACCGAAGACCAAAAATCAAGTGAGACTCTTACCCTGTAATGTGCCAACTGCAGAGCAATCTGAATGAATGCATCTGGGCTGGTCTTGCACTGCTTAATTTGTCCTTTGCCAAAGTCGTTAAATGGGAAAACATGGAAATCCACGTCGTCTGCCAGTGCCTTCGCCACATCTAGTGAGCAGTTTATTGCATCCTGGCACTGCAAGAGAGAGGAGTAATTGGAATGAAAACTAGGAAATGAGAGAAAATGGTAAGATAGCAGACAAAACGGAGCCTATAAAGCAGACACTTTGCTGGCTCTGACATAACCTTTTGACATTCCCCACCTCGCAGTTCCCCCACATCATGGAGAACTGCTTTGTTTCTGCAGACGGGGCCTCAGCTAGCTTTGTTGGTGAAAAAAACTGTTGGGATCAATCTACCACAGGGTTGGTGCCTCTTCAACATATTGGAAGGCCCGTATTATCTTACGTGGCCTCCCAATGCTGATGTTTTCTGTTTGTAAGCACCATGTATCATTTGTGCCAGGATACTCTTTGGAGTGAGGTGTGCATGTTTCAGATACAATTGACATAACATAATATACAAGGAAACAATAGCGTAACGCAGGCCACTGGAGGCCATGTGGAGCACGGGGGCCTCAACCTTTCAGGCGCATTGTGAAGCTCGATGTCTGATGGCAAAATGAATGTTAATTAAGCCAATTAAGCCATCAACCCGCCCCATTAGTACCTATTTTATTTTGTAAACAAGAGGTATTGTCTGTTTGGTAAGATACGCTTCTGTGGCTGTTAGGTATTTTTGCAGCAACATATTCAAATCCCCATATCAGGCAGTTTCATATAAGAGATTAAAAGTACCAGAACTTAGCCCAATTGTTCTATGTGGGTTTCATTGGAGCCATTCCTGGCAACACGGAAAACAGCACTACTTTAATCTGAGACTCTCTGGCATGCCCAGGCTAGTTTATTAGGAGCCAGATGAACAAGTTACTTACCTCTGGTAACGCCTTATTTGGTAGCGACTATCTAGCTGCAGATTCCTCACCTTAAAATAATCCCCAGGTGTCAGACTGGATCCGGAACTTTTTCGTGAGCAGTACCCCTGCGTGCCGGTAGGTAGTGCAGTTGGGCTCCACATGCTGTCATCAGCTTCGTCCCTGTTGGAAGGGACTTGTGTGGTGCCTATTTAGCTGCTACCCCAGCGCACTGACATGTTTCTTTTGGCGACTTTCCATGCCAAAAGTGTGGATCCAGAAGAACACTGACCACTGGTGCGTTAAACTAGGGCACTTAAAGGGGAAACAACCCTTACTCTATAATCTGTTCGCAGAGCAGGGAGGATGGGTGGGTCGATAAGGAATTTGCAGCTAGACAGTGTCTCTACCAGATAAGGCGTTACCGAAGGGAAGTAACTTGTTCATCTGATAGAGACTTCTAGCCGGAGATTCCTTACCTTAGAATAGATAGCCAAGCATTAACTCCCCGGAGGTGGGGCTACAACACGAATTAGACAAGAAAATCCATAGGACCAAACGCGCAAAATGTCTGTCTCGCCAGACCGGACTGTCCAAGAAGTAGTACTTTGTAAACGCGTGCAGGGAAGCGCAAGTCGCTGCATGCCAGATATCCAGGGCAGGTACTCCGCAAGCTAACGCAGTGGCTGCTTTTTGAACAAACACTGGCAGCTAGGGACCCTGATGCCGCACCACCTGAAGTACTAGTTAATACAAAATATGCCCACCTTGAATGGCCAGCTACCAATTGAAAATACATAAAAAATCTTTAGATATGAAATGAGAGGCAACAAAACAGAGTATGCGTTTAGAGTTAAACAGAAGACATTCACAGAGCAAAAACTATAAAGCACGATAAGACAAGTAGGTCCTTTTTAGGTCTCGCCTAGCGACGCAGCGCGAAAGCGCTGTTGCTAGCGAGATCTATTGTTACCGACTTGCTTCGGAAGGGAGACAGGAGATGTGCACGCGCAGGACGGACTGCAATTATGAACGCGCCCGTGAACACGCACGTACAGACACGCGATGTGCACATCTCCTGTCCCCCTTCTGTCCTCGCCAGCCGCAAAACATGAGCTGTGCACGCATAATTAAATCTACAATCCCCAGCTGTCCTTGCACCCCCTCCAGTGTCAGCCAGCCATGCGCAATCTGCCAACCCCCACCATATTTCTCCACGACTACACACTGACGCCCTCTCCATACAGCTACTCTCTCCCAGCATTCCTTACCGTCGTTCCGCCATGCTTCAGCGCGATGCCCTGCAGCGTGTCCCCAGAGCTCACAGGGTGCTCGGTGTACCTCGCAGCCCATGCGGCCGCCGTCACGCTGGCCGTGCGTGTCTTCTCCGGCGATCCTCAGCTTACGCCGGGACAGCCGATGTGCACGCTCACGGCGTCTCGTGCGCTCCCACTGCGCTTTCACTTTCGCGCGCTGACACTTTTAATAAATGCCTCTCAATGAGTGACAACATCTGATGTACTAAGGTGAAACGCTATTTTGAATAGACGTTTTCATACTTTAAGATCAGTTGTTGCATGATTTGCATGCCGGATCTATTCTTGCCTCGGCTCCTCCACAGGCTTTTACAGCCAGAGCTGACCCATGGCTCATTCCTCACGTTAATGTGTTTCTCACCCACCTCTGCCTCCCTGCTGCATGAAGCATGGTGGTGCTGGGGTAAGTCACTGCAGGCGTCGCTCGGCATGGGCCTGTCGCATCATTCGCTGTTAACTGGGTCCCAGCAGCTGACCGCGTGCCCTACCTCTGAGACAGTGCTGCTGGCTAGTGGAGTTATTCAATTTAAAGTTACAGATGCCCTGCACGAGCTCCACAACTAATCATAACAACACTGAACTCTCCTTTACCCCTAATGACCCAGTCGAGCGGCAGGCAAAGGCATCAGGTAAATGCTATCAGGATCTTCGTGTAAAAATAATTTTTGGGAGTTGGTACAGAGCTCAAAATAGCTGTCAGAATTGCGTGACAGTGTTGTGACAGTGCGGGTATGCGCACACAATGGTCAAAATGTATAAAAAAATAAATTTTAAAAAAGTATGGGAACTGTGATGCTGCGCACAATGTGGGCGGGGTGGGTGAGGATAGAGGCTGGATCAAAGGCATGGCTAAAAAAAAAAACCAGAATATTCTGTAATTTTTTTCGGTCTTTCACCTTCAGATAGCTACATATGGAATAACACACAGCTTAAATTAACAAGCATTTGCAATGCAACAGGTCTCCCATTTAGGCGAGTTTGAGCTATTGACATTGTGAATGACAATGCCTTTTATTTATGTTTTGGTTTTTGAAACATAAATAAAACTCATTGTCATTTACAATGCCAATAGCTCCAACTCGCGTAAATGCGAGACCTATTGCATTGCAAATGCTTGTGCTTTTTATTCGTGTTCTTCTTGAAACATATATACACGCAGCCAATGCGTTTTGCTCATTCAAGGGCTTCCTCAGGGCAGAAAGTATAGAACGGAGTTATCAGCGAATATGCATTAAACAGCATCACAAAGGAGCCGGTAATCATACAAAAATACTTCTATCATTGTTCAGATTAGATTTATGATAACTTATATCGTCAATGTTGGGAAGTAATCCAAGTCAAAGTTCCAGAGTCCAATAAACAAGTAATAGCCCTACATTGACAAGAGAACTAAACAGAAGAAACTGGGAAAGGGGTGCAGATGGAGGGTCAACTTATTTATCTGTACACCATGCCACGAACTTGCTCAAACGGCAGACGTATACCATCTTAGTGGCGGGACGCCTGGCTGCCAAGATAACATTGCAGACTTGAGGCAGAAGGTTAAAAGTTGTCAACTGTGCCTCTCAATCTCCATGCATGAAGGCGAAGCGTTTTCAGGTTCAGGTGCAGATCCATGACCTGTTGCTGCAACAGAAGATCCTTGCAAAGCAGCAGCCTGATTGGAGGACCCGTGCTCATGCTCAACAGCTCTCTGTGCCCAATCTGGAGCCACAAGAATGACTTAGGCCCGGTCGTTCTTGATCTTCTTGAGAACTTTTGCAGGAGTGATATTGGCGGAAAGGCATACAGGAGGCCTTAGCTTCACTTGAGACAAAAAAGGTTTCCACGCAAGAACAGCAGCCTTGGAAACTCCAGCACGTAAAACTGCTGACATTGTGCGTTCTTGATGGAGGCGAACAGATCCAACCAAGTCTCTCCCCATTCTTGAAAGAGACCATGGACCACCTCAAGATGGAGACGCCATTCGTGATTCACTTGGCATCGATGGCCAAGTCTGTCCGCCCTGGTGCTCAGAGAGTCCGCCAGGTGTTGAACAACCAGGGATATGGCCTGAAGTTCCAGCTAGTTACAGAGGCACAGTGCTTCTTGACAAAGGACCCACGACCCTACCCTGCCCTGATTTGTTGCAGTACCACATGGCAGTGAACACCTATTCCAGACTTCCCCTGATTGAAGGTAGAAAGGTCTTCAATGCCAGCCGGAACAATCAGAGCTCCAACTGGTTGATGTGGAGTCCGGATTCCATCGGAGACCAGAGTTCTCTGATCTTCACCTCTCCCAGATGGCTGCCCCAGCCCAGAAGTGACCAATCTATCACTATAGCCAGCTCTGGTTGGGGAAGGGAGAGGGGTCTGCCACTGACCTAATCACGGGTTGTTAGCCACTACTGCAGGTCTTTTGCAATTCCCTCAGAGATCTGGACCAAGTCAGAGAGATTCCTCTGATGCTGCGCCCACTGGAATTTCTGGTCCCACTACAGAGCCCTCATATGCCAAAGGGCATGTGTTACAAGAAGGATGCAGGAGGCCTTGAGTCCCAACAGCCTCAGAGTAAGTCTCATAGGTGTCATAGCCTGAATATCATGTACTAGCCGCTCGGGAGCATAATACCGAAACTGCACTATGTCCAGAATGGCTCCGATGAAAGGGATCATCTGCGAAGGAGTTAGATGCGACTTCGGCACATTGACACTGAACCTCAGCGAGTTTAGAAAGTTCGCCTTAGTCTGAAGGAGGGAGACGACTGCCTGGGTCGAGCCCACCTGCAACAGCCAGCCATTGAATTAGGGAAAGACTGGATTTCCAGAACTCAGCAGATGAGCTGAAACCATCGCCATCCCTTTCAGGAATACCCGAGGGGCGCTGGTAAGGCTGAAGGGGAGCTCAGCAAGCTGAAAGTGCTCTTGGCCGACCGTGAATCACAGGTAATGCCTGTGGGCAGGCAGGTGGGGGATAGGGAAATAAGCGTCCTCTAAGTCCAGTGATACCATCCAGTCTCCTGGGTTCGGGGTAGACAGGACTTGAGCGTGAGCATTTTGAATGTCTCCTTTTTCAGGAAGAGATTGAGAAGGCGCAGGTCTAGATTAGGATTAGGGCCTCCATAATTCTTAGGCACCAGAAAGTAGGGGGAATAGCAACCACAACCTACTTCTGATACCTACTTCTCTATAGCTCTCTTGACCAAGAGAGCTAACACCTCCTGACGGAGCAATTAAAGGCGATCCTCTGTCAGCTTGTCATAAGCAGATGGGATGGGTAGAGGGTAGTCAAAAAGGCGAGGGAGTAGCCCATTTGGACAAGCTGCAAAACCCAGAGCTCCTCCAGTGGTGCATGTGTTGGTGTATCCTCCCCCCCACTGGATGCCCATGATGGTCGGAGGGCATACTAAGGGGATTTGGAGGATGCAGCTGTTAGGGGTTGGTGGACTGGCTCGACCTCTGGCTGCCTGCCCCATGTCTGTGGGAACCGCATCCTCTGCCAAGAAAAGATTGTGCAGTTTGCTGGCCGGGGTGGTTGGGTGTGTATAGACGCGATTGGAAGCCACTCCTGTGGCCATAAGGGGGAAAAGGCGAAAAGGGGTTAGCTAGGGACCATGGAAAAACCCAAGGACCTGGCAGTAGCCCTACAGTCCTTGAAGCGCTCCGCCTTATTTCCAAAGATAGGAGTGCCATCAAAGGGCATGCCCATGAGAGAAGCCTGGACATCCCCTATAAAGCTAGTGTTACTCAGCAGGCATGGCGTCACAGACGATGACATTTCTCTACCCAGCGAGTCGGTTGTGTCCAGAACACATCGGATGCTGAACTTTGCTGCATCTCTGCCATCTGCAATTGCTTGCAACAGTATGGCTCAGCCCTCTTCAGAGACCATTAGTAGCACTTCCGTAACCGAATCCCAGATTGTGTGGACATATTAACCCAACAGCTGGCAGAAGTGAAAACCCTCTTAGTGAAGTTGTCCAGCCTATTGGAATCAGTGTTCGGTGGAGTGGAAAGGAACGCACAGGGGTTAACTTGGGTGCTGAATTAGAAAATTGGGATCCCCTGGAGCAAGGCGAATGCAGCCAATTGCCTTATTCACAGGAGTCCCTGTGCAGGGCCTGGAACAGGCCCCAAGAAGGACATTAGTAAGTGCTTCACAAAAAGGCACTAAAGGCGTGTATGGGTAACTCCTGGTTGAAGCACTTCTGTCAAGATGCTAGTCTGGAATGTCATTGAGGGTAGCCGAAGGTTGAAGACCTGAGCCGCCCTCCTCACCACCATAGCAAATGAGGCAACCTACTCTGTAGGGGGAGAGACCAGGACAGTGTCTGGGGAGGTGTCCAAACTACTGGCATGTACCAATTCCTCATGCCAGTTGTCCTCAACTTCCTCTACAGAGTACTGGTAACCATTAGGGTCCTCTGGCCCCTCCCATTTGCCCCCAAGTCCATGTTTATCAAAAGAATAAGGCACTGGCTTCGCTGACATGTGGTGTCTTGCCCCCTGTCGGCGCCAGAGCCAGCAACAGACAATGCCCGTCCATCTCCATGCTGGAGTCGGAGGATGACGATGATGATGCCACTAGGGCACGGTGTGTGTCCACCTACGTTTTCCACCCCCAGGCACTTACAGAAGAGGTCACAGACACCTGGGCAGCCTCTTCTGAAATATGGCTAACACCAGCACTAAATGTGCACTGGATTAACATCGTCTTTGTGGTGAAAAGTCCAGGTCTTTTTCATTAATTGAAGGAGGATCATAACACAGAATTCTGTTCTGAAGAACTTGACCAGTAGCTACATTTGCAGCTGATAAAAAGTGAGTCAAGGTCCATCCCTACCGGTTTAGGTAAAACAAAGCAGCTTTGCCAGTTGATTCCAATATGAACAACACTCCCATGGAGAAGAGAGAAAAATTATCTGACACTCAGAAATATTAACTTGAGATGAAGGATGTGAAGAGTTATTACCTCGAGTTCTGGACAATAAGCTCCTTTGCCGTACCGAAGACAAGCTTGAGGTCATCATCTGAGGCACAGGATTTTTAAAAGTGAGACTCTTTTGGAAGGTTGGTCTCTTAAGACCATCAAATAAGAGTGATGGATGTCTTTCCAGAGCTAAATGATCTTTAGTTAAAATTCTACGATTTGATATACTGGATGAGGCAGATGGTGGTGACGATTACTTCAGATAGGTTGGTGGCGAAGTGTATGCTCTGGAGAGGACTTTCAAATTAGAGACCTGACAGTACTTTAGTAAACAACCTCGACTGAGTTGAGAGCAAAGTGGTGGTATCTGCTCTAGGAATACTAACCTCCAACAGTTATTGTATGATAGCAATACTCTTTCTTATTGAGGATATAAACATTGAGCATCCTGGAGATGCAAAGATGCTATCCAATCGTCAGCTATATGACGTCCATAATTTGGGTCAGAATCACCATATGGACAGACTCCAACAGTGCAAGTTGTATGCAACAACTGATATGGATATGGTGTCCTACATTTCATTGGGGGTGATGAAGTACTGCTTTTGACAACAAATTCTATGGCTTCCAGATTATATTTTTGGAACTCACAGAATTTATTGTGATATTTTTAAAGTCAAGGGTGGGATTGGAGGAACGCTGAGGATATAGACCTTTTATTTTTGACAAGACTACATAGTGGTGGAAGGAAGATCTCTCTTGCATTGGTGATGCATGCTCCTTGATGAATAACAGAATTCTTAATTAAGTGAGGATGACCTCTTAGTGGAGTCTTCGGAGTAAGTACTGCAGTATAGTTGGATTTGTGATGAAATCTACGGATCTTGTCGGAAAGAGACTGTTTTCCTTTGCACACTGAACCTTTTATGGCCCTTGCTGTTGCATAAATCATGTTTTTGTTAATCTGTAACTGGCCGGGAGTTGCTACTTTAACTTTGGAAAGCTCAAGAGGTTGTTGAGCATGTAGGAAGCTGGCTCTGTATATACTACACCAAAGTCAGGTATAGTGTGCACAGAGTCCAGTGGAACCCCAAAGGTAGGCAGTGGCAAAGTTAGATAGAACCTTACTCTCTATTTGTGGTAGTGTGGTCGAGCAGTAAGGCAGTATCAGAGGACAGTGTTAAGCATTTGTTGTACACACTCAGTCAGCAAATGAATTCACACACTCAAAGACTGCACTTCAGACCAATTGTTTTTGTATAAAAATATTCTTTTAGTTATTATATTTCTAGAACCAAGCAAGCCTGGCACAGGTAAGCAATAAATACTTTACAGTAGTAAATGCTGATTGTAAAACAGATCAATTGCAATTGTAAATGTACTATGGTTTGACTTACAGTATTGTTTCAGAGAAATGCAATCACTTGTAAATACAGTACATAGACTTGAATGGGATTTTCGGTAAAATAGCAGGTAAGTTACTTTTGGATTACTTTTCTTACTCAGTGCTGTATGCCTAGATGCAGCACTGGGACATTTCCTGTAAACAGGTGAGTAAAAGCGTTTTTGTTAAATCGTACAATTTTAGGTTTAAATCTTTTTATTATGGAGCAACACAAAGAAGAAGTGCAATAAGATCGGGCCACGCAGGGCCCGGCAGATCTAATGATAAAGGCATTAAAATATGAAAGCTCCATTCTACAAATACGTTCCCACCACCCACCCAAATAGAGAAGAAGAAAGGAGGCTAAAGGGAGGAAATACAGAAAAAGGAAGCCACCCTCCACCCACCCTAGGTTCATTGCCTCTGAAGTACAAGTTACTTACCTTCGGTAACGATGTATCTGGTAGAGACGATTCTAGCCGCAGATTCCTTAACGTAGAATTATCCCCAGGCGTGAGACTGGACCCGGAAAACTTTCTTTGCCCCAGCATCTCTGCACGCCGGGGGGCGGTACCACGCGACTCCGCCCCGATGTCAGCAAGGTCACATAAGCCCCGCCCCGGCGCGCTGACATAAGTTTTCTTCGGAGAACTTTTCCGCGCCACAACGCGGAGCCATCACAAACAAAACTGTGGAGAGTATGGGAACAGTGTGCGAAAAATCAGTGAAAAAGAGAAGAGAGAAACGAAAGGTGAGGAACAGCACCAAATGGAAAAGTGCCAAGCACTAAGGCACCAAAAAGTCATAGCAGCGAAAGCCATAGCAGGGAAAGAGCAGAGCACCGCCCCGAGGAGCAACCTCGCAAGCTAAAGCGACATCCCCCCTGGAGGCAGAACACAAGTGAAAAACGCTATAGCAGAAGAGAGAGAGAGAGAGAATCTGCAATCACAATCCACAACAGTGAAGGGGCAACAAGCCCGAAACAGAGGAGTAACAGCAATCCACCCCCAGACGACACCATCAAGGAGGGCCGTATCCCCTGAAAGGAGCGAAAGGGCCGAGGTACAAGCAAAAAAAAAACCCAACGTAGAGAACTGCAAAGAAATCAGAAACCCCAAGCCAGTAAAAGGAGAAGAGTCAAGGAGGCCCCTACACTTGGAGAAAAAACCAAAGTGGAGGGAGGCAGAAGCACACATGAACCAACCGACCTCGGATCAGAAAGGAAGGGGTGGAACAATCAAGCAGAACAAAGCATCCTGTCCGGGAGGAGGCAAAGCATACCCCCACAGAAGTCAAGCCACCCGGAGGGAGGCGAGTGCAGAAGACCAAACATAAGGTCCTCGCAGAACAGTGAGGAAGGGCGGGTCGTGAAGGAATCTGCGGCTAGAATCGTCTCTACCAGATACATCGTTACCGAAGGTAAGTAACTTGTACATCTGATAAAGACTACTAGCCGCAGATTCCTTAACGTAGAATAGATACCCTAGCCATACCCAGAGGGGAGGAGGGTCTGCGAGAGAATCTCATCAGCTTGGAAGAACACAGGGCCCCAGCAGGGCATGTGTCACAGGGACAAGAAGGGCGGCCCAGCCCTCACCAAGCAGAAGTAAGCAAGAACGAGGCGAAGGGAAGGCCAGGAAAACCCAAGCCCATCCAAGGTACAACCGCCAGAAAACCCCGTAGGGGCAGACGGCGCCAGAGGAGCACCAAGGAAGAAAAGAACCACCCCAAACTCCAGGGAGAAGAGGTAGAACCGGAGGCAGAGCCTACCGTAGGAAAACACAGACACAGCGATAGGGGGCAGCTGAACAGGCATCAGCCTCCAGGCAGCGGACAAGGCAGGAGCAGCTCCACAGCCAAAAGGCGCAGGCGAAGAAGAAAGGCACAGGTGCGCAAAGCCCCAGCAGAACAAGAGGCTGGGGCACAAGGGAACACACCAAGGGCCACGGCGGTGGACCATAACGAGCAGGCATGCGCAGCCGGCAACACCATGGAGCAGCGCACCCAGAACAAGCCAGGCGCAAGCCGAGGACAGCGGCCAGGGAAATCCAGAACAATCCCCAAAGGGGGGCCGTGCCAGAGACACACACCGGCCCACGAAAGAAGTGGGACCAGGCAGAAGAGAAAGAGGAGAGACACGGAGGACGGACCAGCCGGCAACCAGAGCACAGGAAAGCCAGAAGAAACGTAGCCCCCCCGGAACACCAGACAGGAGACCAGGCCGAAACGCCGGACAGGAAGGCGGAAACGCCACAACACGATGCCGTAGACGGCATGCCAGGCTGGCCTAGCGATGTAGCGAACACTGAGAATGACAGACGTTGGAGCAGCGCAAGCTGCAGACAAAGGCAAAAGAGACCGCACCAGCGGTATACAGTGATGCCAGGAAAGGCAAGGAACCCGAAAAAGGGCACCCCCACCTCCCCAGCGTAGGACAGAGCTATGTAATAGCTACAAGTACCCCACTTAGGGCATGATACGTCCCAAGGAAAACATGGGAACACCTCTTAGGAAAAAATTCCGCAGCAGAGGACAAGAACATAAGGACCTGCGGGTAAAACCACAGACGGCTTGACAATCAGCCAAAAAAGACACAGAAGCCAAAAGGAGTCTGTACCAGCAGCCAACAGTACAGAGGGGCCAACCTAAGGACCCCGAAGGCACGCCAAACCACACGGAACACACAACCGGGCCAAGCGAAGCACTAGACCCCCGAAAAAAGGTGGGATAACGCCTCCCATAAGGCACCAGAGGACCAACAAGCCAAGTTTACGGAGGGGGAGGAGGTCGGAGCCCCGCAAGAAGCCGCTGAATGGTGGAGTCCGCATGGGTGTTAAACAAAAGAACCCCATCAAAAGGCAGGTCAACCAGACGCTCCCTAATATTCTCTGGAAAAACGCTATCCCTCAACCAAGCATGGCGACGGAGAGCTACTGAACTTGCCATGGCACGGCCGAGAGCATCAGAAACATCTAAGGCCGAACGAAGAATAAACTCGGCCAACTCCCGGCCATCCAACACATGGGTCCACAGATCAGCACGGACACCTTCGGGGGAGGTACCAGACAGAAGGGACTCCACGGAATCCCACAGACTGGAAGTAGCCCTGGCCAACACACAGTGTGTTGAGCGCTCGCAAAGCAGCACTAGAGGAAGCGAAGATGTGACGCCCCCACGAATTCAAGCACCGGGCCTCCCGTGACGGGGGAAACACCACCAAGGGCAGGGAAGGAAAAGCAGTCTGCAGAAGAGGGTCCTGTATAGAAGGGTGGAAAGAAAGGCAGACTGGATCGTGCAGAGCAGGGCGATGGCGATGTAGGAGCGGCTGAGGCACGGGATCACCCGTGGCAGGACGCTCCCAGGCCCCCAGAAGAGAAGTATGGAGCGAAGCTTCGAATGGAAGAAGCAGCTCCCGTCCACCAGAGCCCTGATGGAGAACCTTCAACAAATGGTCCGTAGGGAATGGGGTGCCGGGGTCGCCCATGCCCAAAATGCCAGCGGCCGTGGAAATGGCCCAGACAAAAGCCGCACCCGCCTCCGTAGGACGCCGTGGGGGAGAGAGCAATTCCTCTGTGGGCGATGGCTGTAAACTAAGCCGGCCATCCCCATGTCCAGCTGGAGGAAAAAACGGCCAGCCCCTGAATGGAGGACCCACGGACGAGTGGGGGGCCTGAGGCGCCTCTGGGGAAGGCCGAGATCGCGGGGGCGGCGAAGAGCCCTCCCTGGAAGACGCCGGAGAAAAAGCAACGACACGGCGGCCCGTCTCCGGGGAAGAGGAGACAAAAAGGTGACAAACCTCCGGAGAGGAGGGGACCTCTGGAGACGAGTCGACGCCACCACGGCACCGTGGAGTCCGCCACAGGCGCCGGTGCGACGTCGACCGGCGCCGGTGCTGACACCAGGGACGCCGAGTCGACCCCCACCATCACTTGCGCCCCAGGAGAATGGGGCGGGGTCGGAGCCGGGGCGGCTAAAGAACAGCGCCGAAAAGGCGCCGACCCGACCTCCGACGAGGCAGCCGCCTGCACGGAGGGCCGAAAGGGACCCGGGGAAACGCCCCGGCCCGTAGCCAGCACCCGCGGCTACCTCCGGCAAGGCCGCCGCCTGCCCAGAGGACCGAGGGGGACTCGGGGACGAACCGCGAGTCCCGGCGACTTCCTGCGACACCACAGGGACCCCCGTGGGGGTTTGCGGCGAGGCAGAGGCGCCGTGGGCCGAAGAGGGGAACCCCGTAGGGCGGCACCCCGACGACACCACACCCCCAAAACCTGGAGCCGAACCTGTCGGCGCCGGAGCCGCCGGCGACTCCGCGGAAGGCCCCACACGTGGCAAGGGATCTGCGGACGTCTCAGGAAGAGGAGGAGGAGGGGCCAAGGAAGCCTGCAGAGCCGCAGCATAGGCCCCCATTTGGGCCCTCGTCGCCCCAACGCCAGGAAACGGCGGTTAGGGTGGCGACGAACGAGGCCGCATGTCCCGAGGAGAACCCGCGCCCTCCGCAGAACGGGGACCAGGCCTCGGGACAAGCTATAAGACTTACCGGCGGGCGAGCGACGCCCCTGGGGCCTCGGTGAAGGACGATGTCGGAGGCGGAAGCGGCGGTTCCTGGGCCCTTCCGCTGGGGACGGACGCGGTGACGACACCGATCTGGACAAGCGGGCCGACAGGAGCTTCATCCGGCGCTCCCGCCGGGACTTCGGCTTCAGATGCTGGCAAGCATCGCAGTCCGTAGAGTCATGGTGCTCGCCCAGACACCACATGCAAATAGGGTGAGGGTCCGTCGCCGACATCTGACGCGCACAAGAAGAACACGTCTTGAAGCCCGAAGGCATTCGCACACTGTTCTACAACGCAAAAGCGTAAAAGAAGGCCTGAAAACAGGCCAGGGACACGATTCTGGATCCGCGTTGCACGCGGAAAAGAAGGAAACTGATGTCAGCGCGCCGGGGCGGGGCTTATGTGACCTCGCTGACGTCACGTCCGCGGACGACGTCAGGGCGGAGTCGCGTGGTACCGCCCCCCCGGCGCGCAGAGATGCTGGGGCAAAGAAAGTTTTCCGGGTCCAGTCTCACGCCTGGGGATAATTCTACGTTAAGGAATCTGCGGCTAGTAGTTTCTATCAGATTAGCGCTATATAGAACGGCTCATCCCAAATAAGGTTGAGATGACTCATGTAGAGGAGTCCGGGGTAGTAAGGTGCAGAAGGCGTAGATACTTGGGGCAGTACAACTCCCTAAACTCTGGAGCTAACAGGGCTAAAAAGGGTTGCCAAAGGACACTAAAGGAAGCGCCCTTGCCAGCCAAGGTGAGAGATTTTTTCCATGCCCAGCACGTGCCACAATCGCTGGTACCACCCTGTGTGTGTGGGAACCCGGTGAGTCTTCCAATGTATGAGTATTGTCTGGGTGGCCGTGCCTAGGGCAATGGCTATCTGTTTCCCTCTTCTAGATTTCAGGGGGGGTAGGTGAGCGGGTTTGGCACCCCCAGCAGTACGTATGCGGGAAACCTGGGAAGTTCCGTGTCCAAATATTTATCAACCTCGTCAAGAACGTGCGACCAGTAAGTCTGGATGTGTTTGCATTCCCATAGGAGGTGAACCAACGTGCCCCTCTGTCCGCACCCCCTCCAACAGTCGGGACTATGTGTGGGGTCGGCCTGGTGAAGCCTCTCTGGGGTGTAGTACCAGTGGTATACGAGTTTGGTGAAAGTTTCGGTCAGGCCTACATGTGTTGCTATGTGGCGTGCCCTGTAACATGCACCTTCCCATTCCTGGGCGCTAAGGTCTCGCCCCAGGTCTCTCTCCCATCGTGCCCGCCCGGCGTGATAAGTGTGAGTGTATCTGGACAGGAGCAATTTGTATAAGTCCGAAGTCAATTTCTTATCCGAGGGCCGCGTGACAAGCCATCGCTCGTAGTAGGTGAGGAGTCGCGGCGCCCGGTTGTCGGGGTGCATGGCCCAGTGTCGGACCTGAAGGTAGCGCATGCGTTCCGATTCAGGGAGGCCATGGTCGGCTCGGAGTTGCGAAAAGGGAACAATCTCGTCTTTTTTAAATAGTTGACCTAGAGCTCGGCAACCCGCTTCTCTCCACAGCGGGAAGGACTGCGAACCCACCCCGGGTTTAAAATCTGGATTATCAAAAAGGGAGGTGAGCGGGGAAGGGAAAGTGGTGAGGGCATGCGGTATGTTAGTCCGGTCCCAGACTTTAAGGATGGAGCGTGTCACCTGAGAGGCGTACAAGTTGGGTGGGCGATGGGGTTTCGGCAGGAAGGGAATTTTCATAAGGGATGTACCAGCAACTGCCCGATCCTGAAAGAGCCAGTGCTTCTCAGATTCTGCTCTGCTCCATTCGACCAGGTACCGGAGCTGCGTGGCGTTATAGTAGAGCGTGAGGTCTGGGACTCTGAGGCCGCCTTTATGAGGCGGAAGGAAACTCACCAACCGCTTCATTCTCGGTTTACGTCCCTGCCAGATGAAGAGAGAGAGGTCAGACTAGACCTTTTGTAGCCATCCGGTAGGGGGTGGAAGGGGAAGGGTCTGGAAGAGGTACAGAATCCTGGGGAGGATTGTCATTTTAATAGCTGCGACTCGTCCCAACCACGATATTGGATAGTGTTTCCATTTCTGCAACGCAGAGCGGATTTGTGCCTGCAAGAGGGAGTAATTAACCTTTCTCATAGCCTGCAGGGTCGGGCCAATTGTATGCCCAGGTAGGGGACAGTCTCATCGGACCACTGTAGGGGGTGGCGGGCTTGAAGGTCCGCCAGCACCACCGGCGGCAGAGACAGGTTTAGTGCCATGGATTTTGCCAGGTTGATTTTGAAACCGGAGGCTCTCCCAAAAGCCTCTAGCTCCTCCCAAAAACTCCCCAGGGCGGTCGTGGGGTTCGTGAGAGTGGCCAGCACATCATCCGCATAGAGGCTTATGGTATGCGTGTCCCCTCCGAAGCGGATACTTGTAATCAGGGGGTGGTCCCGGACCCTCTGAGCCAAAAGCTCCATGTAGAGTGCAAAGAGCAGGGGCGACAGAGGGCACCCCTGTCTAGTGCCTCTACAGATAGGGAATGGTGCAGATGTGTGGCCGTTAACGCGGACAGTGGCAGTGGGAGAGCGGTAACAATTAAAGATGTGCGTCCGCATTTTGTCTTCGATGCCAGCGCGTATCAGTGCCTGTTCGAGATATGGCCAATGGACGCGGTCGAAGGCTTTCTCCGCATCCACTGTTAGGAGCATGTATTCTCCAGGAATACGGGAAGCCTTTTCTATCAGGTGCGTGACTCGTTTGGTGTTATCACTCGTTTGCCTCTGCGGTATGAATCCCGCCTGGTCAGGGTTTACCAGACCCTGCATATAAGGACCCAGCCGAGCAGCCAGGATCCCGGTATTTAACTTCAGGTCAATGTTTAGAAGTGAGATAGGCCGGTAGGATCCACAGGACGTTCTATCTTTCCCAGGCTTTGGGATAACGGCCACCGCTGCCTCTAGCATGGGTGCAGGGATCGCCCCGGATCCGGCAAAGGAGTTAAAAAGTCAGGTGAGGAGGGGGGCCAGCGTTGCGCAGAATTGCTTATAGAAGGCCGCGGTGTAACCGTCGGGGCCAGGCGATTTACCCAGTTTCAAGCGGACTATGGCAGCTATGACCTCTTCCACCCTGATCTCTCTCTCTATGTGGGCCGCCTGGTCTGGCGTTAAGCTGGGAAGGCGAGCTTGAGCTAGGTACATATCAATGTCCGCCTTCTCTAAGGGCTGCTCATCATATAGCTGCGCGTAAAACTCGCGGAATGTCTCGGTGATGACCGCGTCGTCCGTGCGTAGTGTTCCTGAGTGATCTCTGACCTCCCGGACTCCTTCTCGCTGACGAGCTTCCCTCAGCTTGTGCGCAAGCAGCCTCCCGCATTTATCCCCTCCCACATAAAAGGAATGTCGCAGGCGCATCGCAGCGTATTCTGCCCTGTCGAGGTCCAGGGCGACCAACTGCGCCCTTGCCGCGATTAGTTGTCTCCAAGCCCATGGGGCCCCGGTGCGTTGGTGCATCTGCTCCAATTCTCGCACTTTAAGGGTCAGCTCCTCCCTCTTCCGTTTACGCTCTATATTGTCAGCGGTGGATATAGCTATTACTTCACCCCTAAGTACCGCCTTGAGGGCTTCCCACCTGGTAGAGAGGGCTGTATCCGAGTTATCATTGTGTAGCAAGTAATCGTCTAACGCCCGCTGTAGCCGTGTGACTGTGTCCGGACGATGTAAAAGGGCATCTCTGAATCGCCAGTGTCTGGTCGGGCGCTGCGCCTGCGGGAAGGCTAAGGTAATCACCACCGGGGAGTGGTCAGACAGGGTTGCCACCAGTATGTCAGCTGAGAGCGTGGTGTCTTGGATAGGCTTGGTACCCAGGAAATAGTCCAGTCTAGCGTAAGTTTTATGTGCGTTGGAGTAAAATGAAAATTCTCTTATGCCAGGGTGGTAGTGTCGCCACAGGTCCGTGAGGCCTAGGTCATGTAATTTGGCGAGTCCAGTCGGGGAAAGGGCACCAACCTGACTAGTGCGCTGCGCGGAGTGGTCCATGTCATTATCAAACACCAAGTTAAGGTCACCCCCGATCAAGATATGGCGGTCCTGAGTTGCCATTGCCTCTACCAGTGCCTCATGTAAAAAACGTTCCTGGCCTTCGTTAGGTGCGTAAATGGACCCTACCGTGAAAGTGCGTACCTCTGCGATAAATTGGTATGTGCGGAGCCTACCACGTATTTCAGCCCCTTTTTGCGCCACTCTCCCCTGGAAATTCTTCGAAACTAGTATAGCCACCCCGGCTTTCTTCATGGGTCCGGAGGAGTAGAATTGGGTCGGGAAGGAGCGAGACCGGAGCCTGTGACAGTCCCTAGAGAGTAGGTGTGTCTCCTGGAGGAGACAAATATCCGCCCCTGAGTTCTCTAGATAAGAGAGGAGTGCCCTCCGCTTGACAGGGTTATTAAGGCCCCTCACGTTAAGAGTGAGGATTTTAACTGAGGGTGGCGGCATTCAGACCTGGGGATGGGAAAAGCGCCAATCAGGAGTCCCTGCATTGCCAGGACCCAGGGCGAGCTGAAAAGTAGTTACACACAGCAACGGCATTGCAACTAAGAGGCGGCAGCGCCCAGTGAGCCAGAGGCAACTACATGCTGGAAAGAGAGGAGAGAGGGTGAAGAGTGCAAAGAATAGAAGGAGACCCCAAACATAAAAAACGAAAAATAGAAAAGAAACCCCGTAAGGCGCAACGGGCGCCAGGAACAGTTCAGTGTTCAAACATTGTCCGTCATCCAGGGATGAACAGAGGAGAAGACTGTTGGGCGATCGCGTGGCCATCATCCGCCATTCTTCCTCCCCCCTCCACCCCCATTGTGTTAAAGAAAGGATACATCAAAATAACCAGGATCGGTCATTCGGTAGACGCCTTGGCCAAGGCCCCTGGCAAGGCCTCCAGAGCAGCTTGTTGCTCCATCTTAATCACTGTAGGATCCGTTCGACGGACACGACGCCGTCTTCTCTGCTGTCTCCACTGCGGTCTGCTATCATTGGACCCCTGGTCCGAGCGACCCCCATCGTCCGTGTCCTCCGGGAGAGTGATCCCCAGGAGTTTGCTGGCTTCAGACACGGAGCGGAGTTGGAACAGTTTGCCATTGTGTCGGAACACTAGGCGGAACGGGTGTCCCCAGGAGTAGGGGATGTTGCGTTGGCGGAGGACCTCAGTGATGGGCCGGAAGGTTCTGCGTTTCTGGAGAGTGATTGCTGCAAGATCTTGATAAAGGGTGGGCGTCTGGTTGCGAAAGGTGATTTGTTGTAGGGAATCGAGCTTTGCGCAAGATCTCCTCCTTAGTCTGGAAGTCCTGGACACAGACCAATATGTCCGCGGGGGGTGCCGTCGCCGCCCTGGGTGGACCCACCCTGTGCGCGCGGTCTAGCTTCAACGGGGTGTCCAAGGGGTTGCCCAAGATATGGTTGAAGAGTTCTCGCACGTAGGCAAAAATGTCCCCCGCTTCCTCGTTAGTGCCCACTCCTCGGATCCTGATGTTATGGCGACGGGAGCGGTTCTCTAGGTCTTCTAGGTGAGACTGCACATCCACCTGTTGTTCGTGAATGCGGAGCACCTCCTGTTGTAGTGCCGCCAGTTCGGTGTCCCAGGAGTCACTCTTATCTTCCAGGGTCGCCACTCTTTCCCCTATGTCGTCCACATCCTTGTGAACGTCTTTGAGTTCCGCTGTGAGATCGCGCTTCACAGTTTGGAGGTCTTCGCGCAGTGTGGCGAAGAGAGATTCCAGAAAGGCCCGCGTCACTGGTGCCTCCGCTGAGGCTGCCATCTGCGATGTTGGGCTCAGCCGACCCGAGTCGCCGGGCCCGCCACTTTGTGCTTTGGCGAACAGGTCTTTCAGCGATTTTTCTCTAGTAGCCGACTTATCTTTCCTGCCCCTGGCAGACGTCAGTCAGAATCTCTGCTGCTCTAGCTGCGCCGACCGCAAGAGTGGTGGAACAGGGCCACTTCGGCGTCGTGTCAAGCGGGCCGGTAAATCAAACCTGTCCCCAGGTGCGCGGGCCGTGAGGACTGGCAGGGTTCTTCACCAGATGGGGCTGTAGGTGCCCGCGAACAACCAGAAAGAGCTCTTAAGGGCAGCCCAGGTGCGTGTGCTGTTGTGGTCAGGAGGAGATTCACCATACAGGGACAGCAGTGGCAGAGAGGCAAAGCCACTATCTCGTTGTAGGAGCGAGGCCTAGGTCGCACAGAAAGGTGAACAGTGTCTGATCTGTATTAGGCAGTTAACGGTCTTGCACCAAAGGACTTTGGAGCTGCGCTTTAGTAGCCAGGCAGGCTGGTACTTCCGAAGGAGCCCACCATAAAGAAGACCCACCTTTAGTGGCCCCGGGGGCCGGCCTCAACTGTGTCTCTCGGAGGCGCCGGGTCAAATATGCAGCCGAGGTCACAGAGTCGCGAGTTTATCGGCCTCTTGGCCCAGTCCAACCCTGGAGCTGCAAGGAGGCAGCACAGCTCACCAACGTAGGCCGCTAACGAAGACCACAGGGCCGGAGGCCGAAGTGCCCCCCGATTGGCCGACCCACACTGCGCCGCCTCCACCCCGTCGCGGGAGATGTCTTGTACCACAGCCCTTCAGGGAGGACGCAAAGTCGCCTAAGATGGCGCCCAGTGCGCAATCAACGCCGCCTTCACCTGCCACGTTGTGATGGGGGCCAGCCGGTAGTAGGGGCTGGGCCCGGTTGCGGACGCAAGATGAGGGCGAGGGCCGAAACTCAGGGATCAGGGAGGCTCTCTGTGTTGTTTAGTGCGTTAGGCCCCAGGGAAGTAGGGCGCGGCAGAATGCGGGGATATCGCCGAGACTCACCGCCCAGGCTCCGAAGGTTCGTCCCACAGGGCCGAAGCCCCGAACGCCTCCCAATGTGCCACTCCGCACGCCGGTAGCACCGGCGCTCCGGTGGGGGGTCGCAGATATCTCCAAGGCTCGTTGAAGGCCCCCGTGGGTCCCTGGGCGGCACCTGGAGCTCCGGCACCGAGCGCCCGCTCCCCCGGGTCCCGGTCTAGCGTGGCGGGAGCGCCGCTGCTTCCTGCGGAAGGCCTGGGCGGAGTAGAGTGCTCCTCCAGCAAAAGCTCAGGGCCGCGGTCTCGTCACCTGAGACGCGCCGGCCGCCGTAGACGCCACTCCCGGGGTCTGGGTCGGGCCTGGACCGGCAGCCACAGACGCAGTCGTAGAAACCCGGGGATCACCCGGTAGGTCGTCAGACGGTCCTGGGTGCGGCAGGAGGCACGACAGCTGTTTCCTGTGCGGATCAAGGCCGGTGGCCGGTGTTAAAAGTCGGCGGGTGGAGGAGCGAAGACAAAACACGTCTCAGCTCTCCGCCATCTTGGCCACCCCCTCAAATCGTACAATTTTAAAGAATTTCTTTAGGTTTCAAAACTCCACACTTAAAAACTTTATCAGGAAAAAGTGTCAATGTTATCCTATGGAGGAAAATATGGTTATCGGTTTTTAGGTAAGTATTCGGTAGTGGGAGTTGAGGTTCTGGGGGTAGACTCAGGGGTCCCCCAGGGTCAGTGATGCACTCTTGTTACACCCTCAGCGACACTAGGGCGGCCGGGTGCAGTGTGTTGAGGCCCAATGTTATCCAATGGGGGATAGGGGGCCTCCGGTTGGTGGCTGCTGGCGAGCAGGCCACTGGGTTGTGGGAGCAAAGCTCCTGGACTTTAGCTCAGGGCAAATGGGGAAACAAATTAGCACCAAAGGTGCACCCTCAGCGGCACTAGGGCGGCCGGGTGCAGGGTGCTGTTTTGACGTCGGATGCCCTGTTGTTTCCAATGGAGAGCCTCCGGTTTGCAAAAGCACTGCCGGCAGGGAGGCGAAGGATTTCTGGGTGCGACCACCACTTCGAGAGGTAAGTTGGGAAGTTAGGGGTTGGTTAGGCACCGTTAGTTTGGGCACACAAGGCCGTGGGGCGTCGGGTGCAGGGGTGCCTTTCGGGGTCGGATCTTCTTACCAGCTCCTGGTCGCGGTTAGGGGAGCCTTCTGGATTTAGACTGCAGGAGGCTTGAGGCAGGTCAGGGGTCGCCGGATCTCAGTTCAGGGTCGCCGGAGTGACCTCCTCGTGGTGTTTGCCCGCTCGGGCCGTGGACGGCGGGTGCAGAGTGGGGCGGATTCGCGGTCTCCAGCTGCTGCCAGAGGTTGCAGTTGAACAAATCCGGTGTTCACGGGAGAAGCAGTCTTTGGAAGTGAAGGCAGGCAGGTCCTCCGGGGTTTTTGAGGTTGCTGGCTGCAGGACACACCGGGATTTCGCAGGAGCAGGTTCGAGGGGGAGACAGGTCGGTGGGGCTGGGGCCAAGTCAGTGGGCGTCTTCCTCTTGTTAGCTGCTGCACGGCTGTTCGGTCCTTCTTCTTGTCTGGATCTGAGGAAGCAAGGTTCAGGGGTGCCCCTAAATACTAGATTTAGGGGCGTTACAGGTAGGTTAACGGCAGGGACCAATGGGTCCCTTCCCTGGGGTGGGTACACCCCCTATTATGCCACCCTCCAGTGGGAGGGGGGCATGTGCCTGTCCCTGGTTGGCTGAGTCCCCCCATCTTCAAGATGGCGTGGACTGAGAGTTGTGCTTCACCTCGCCTCCCCCCCTGAGGGGTGGAGTTGGCAGAGGTTGGCACACCTCTCTTCCTCACTTGTGTTTCCCGCCGGTTCTCCCGCCGAAAGTGGGGGTCAGAACCAGTGGGGACCAGTTGCTGAAAGCAGCAAGTGGCCTGGGGAAGTTCACAAAGGCGGCAAGCCTTTGAAGCTTCCCCTTCGTTAACCCTGCCCATCCTGGGGGAGGAGGCTTGGAACCTCGTCCCAGGATGTGCATTATTTCAGGCCCCAGAGAGCATCAGGCTCTCGACCCAGGGGTCCAGAAACATGGCTGGTGGTGGCAGCTGAAAGCAGCCACTCAGCCTGGACACTAGAGGTGGGTTAGTTTTCAGGGGGCATCTCTAAGATGCCCTCTGTATGCATTTTTCATTAAATCCCACACTGGCATCAGTGTGGGTTTAATGTGCTGAGAAGTTTGATACCAAACTTCTCAGTTTTCAGTGTAGCCATTATGGTGCTGTGGAGTTAGTAATGACAAACTCCAAGCACCATATACACTTAATGGCAGCACTGCACTTACAATGTCTAAGAATGGACTTAGACACTGTAGGGGTACAGGGCTCATGCACCTGTACCCTCACCACTGGTATAGTGCACCCAGCTAGAGGGGTGACTGACCTATGCCAGGGCAGTGGGTTGTAGGCATGGCACACAGGGATGTGTGCCATGTCGACTCTTCACTTTGTTCTGCACCAAAACACGCAGCCTGCAAAGGCAGTGTGTGAGTGTAGTGGAACAGGACCTCTAAGGGTGGCACAATAAGTGGTGCTGCCCGTAGAGTCCTTCTCTGGTCACAGTGCCCTGGGTACCTGTAGTACCATTTACCAGGGACTGACCTGTGGCCAGAGATGCCAATTGGGTTTAGGCTTCAATGCAGTTTTAGGGAAAGAACATAGGCCCTGGGTACCTGATTAGCAGGAGCCCAGGGCACACTCAGTCAAAGTACATCAGCAGTTCAGCAAACAGTGGGGGCAACCATGTAGAAAGAGGGCACTTTCTCACATACCCCCCCAAATGAAAGAGGATGAGACTAACCTTTCCCTAGAGCGTCTTCATTTTCTAAGTGGAAGAACCTGGAAAGTCCATCTACATTGGCATGGGCAGTCCCAGGTCTGTGTTCCACTACAAAGTCCATTCCCTGTAGGGAGATGGACCACCTCAACAGTTTAGGATTTTCATCATTGGTCTGGGATAGGACCGCTCCTATCCCTAGCTCAGAGGCATCAGTCTGCACAATGAACTGCTTGGCATAGTCTGGAGCTTTGAGAATTGGTGCTGAGCACATAGCCTCTTTCAGGGTGTCAAAAGCCTTTTGACAATTAACTGTCCAGTTTACCTTCTCTGGGGCATCTTCTTGGAGGTGAGTGCTGTGAGGGGAGCCACAATGGACCCATATCCCTTCACAAACCTCCTGTAGTACCCAGTCAAACCAAGGAATGCCCTGACTTGGGTTTGGGTTGTTGGAGCTGCCCAGTCCAGGATGGCCTGGATCTTGGGCTGTAAGGGTTGTACCTGGCCTCCGCCAACAAGGTGGCCCAAGTACACCACAGTTCCCTGCCCTATCTGGCATTTGGATGCCTTGATAGTTAGGCCTGCAGTTTGCAGGGCATTTAAAACCTTCCCAAGGTGAATCAGGTGATCCTGCCAGGTGGAGCTAAAGACAGCAATATCATCTAGATAAGCTGCACTAAAAGACTCCAATCCAGCAAGGACTTGGTTCACCAGCCTCTGGAAGGTGGCAGGGGCATTCTTTAAACCAAAGGGCATAACAGTAAACCGATAATGCCCATCAGGTGTGGAGAATGCGGTCTTTTCTTTTGCTCCTGGGGCCATGCCAATTTGCCAGTACCCTGCAGTTAATTCAAAGGTACTTAGAAATTTGGCTGCACCCAATTTGTCTATCAACTCATCTGCTCTTGGGATAGGGTGAGCATCTGTCTTGGTGACAGAGTTGAGCCCTCTATAGTCCACACAGAACCTCATTTCTCTCTTTCCACCCTGTGGATGAGGTTTGGGGACTAGAACCACTGGGCTGGCCCAGGGGCTCTCAGAGGGTTCAATAACCCCTAACTCCAGCATCTTGCTGACTTCAGCTCTGATGCTTTCCTTGACTTGATCAGACTGTCGATAGATTTTGTTTTTGACAGGTGAACGGTCATCAGTGTCCACATCATGGGTACACCAGTTTGTCTGACCAGGGGTCAAGGAAAACAGCTTAGCATACTGCTGCAAGACTTGCTTGCAATCAGTCTACTGTTGGGCAGAGAGGGTGTCTGAAAAGACAACTCCATCCACTGACCCATCTTTTGGGCTGTATGAGAGGAGGTCAGGGAGAGGTTCACTCTCTGTCTCCTGATCCTCATCAGTCACCATCAGCATGGTGATGTCAGCCCTGTCAGGGTAGAGCTTCAGGCAGTTCACATGGATAACCTTTTGGGTGTCCTGCTTGTGCCCAGGTCAACCAAGTAGGTGACCTCACTCTTTTTCTCTAGGATAGGGTAAGGGCCACTCCATCTGTTCTGGAGTGCCCTTGGTGCCACTGGCTCCAAAACCCACACCTTTTGCCCAGGTTGAAATTCAACCAGTGCAGCGTGTTGGTCATACCAGTGCTTCTGAAGCTCCTGGCTGGCCTCAAGATTTTTGGATGCCTTTTCCATGTACTCAGCCATTCTCGACCTTAGGCCAAGCACATAGTCCACAATATCTTGTTTGGGTTCTTGGAGAGGCTTCTCCCAACCCTCTTTTAGAGGACAGAGTGGTCCCCTCACAGGGTGGCCAAACAGAAGTTCAAAGGGGGAAAAACCTACTCCCTTCTGTGGCACCTCTCTGTAAGCGAAAAGCAGACATGAAAAGAGGACATCCCATCTCCTTTTGAGTTTTTCAGGGAGCCCCATAATCATGCCTTTCAATGTCTTGTTGAATCTCTCAACAAGGCCATTGGTTTGTGGGTGATAGGGCGTAGTAAACTTGTACTGCACTCCACACTCTTTCCACATGCGTTTTAGGTAAGCAGACATGAAGTTGGAACCTCTGTCTGAAGCCACCTCCTTAGGAAGCCCTACTCTGGTGATGACACCAATGAGGGCCTTGGCTACTGCAGGAGCTGTAGTACTCCTAAGGGGAATTGCTTTAGGGTACCTAGTGGCATGATCCACTACCACTAGAATGAATTTGTTCCTTGATGCTGTGGGAGGTTCAAGTAGACCCACTGTGACCACACCTACCCTTTCAAAGGGAACCCCAACCACAGGCAGTGGTATCAGGGGGGCCTTTGAGGGACCACCTGTCTTGCCACTGGCCTTACAGGTGACACAAGAGCTGACAAACTCCTTTACTTTTTGGTGCATCTGGGGCCAGTAAAAGTGACTAACTAGCCTTTCCCAAGTCTTGGTTTGGCCCAAGTGTCCAGCTAAGGGAATGTCATGAGCTAAAGTTAGGAGAAACTCCCTGTACTTCTGAGGCACTACCACTCTCCTAGTGGCTCCAGGTTTGGGGTCTCTGGCCTCAGTGTACAGTAGTCCCTCTTCCCAATAAACTCTGTGGGTACCACTGACATCTCCTTTTTCCTGGGTAGCAGCTTGCTGCCTCAGGCTTTCAAGAGTTGGACAGACCTGCTGTTCAAGGCACAGCTCTTCCCTAGAGGGTCCCTCTGGGCCTAAGAGTTCAACCTGGTAAGGGTCAAGCTCCATGGGCTCAGTTCCCTCTGGGGTGTCCAAGTCCTCTCCCTGAGGAGAGGGGGTCCTGATCCTTTTGCTGTACAGAAGCTGGTTCCCCAGCCTTCTTACCTTTTCTCTTGGAAGGTTGGGCCATACTTTCAGGCTCCAACACTTCTTTTTCACCTTGTCTCTTGCTCTGTGCTCTTGTTTTTTACACACACCAATTCAGGGATATCCAGCATTGCTGCATGGGTTTTTAGTTCAACCTCAGCCCATGCTGAGGTTTCCAGGTCATTGCCAAGCAGACATGCAGCTGGTAGCTTTGGAGAGACCACTACCTGTTTCAGGCCAGTAAACCCCCCCCCTTCTTACAGTTGTTACAGGCCTTTAAAGGATCAAAGTTATTTCCCCTGTACCTATTACTGGACTGAGAAGTGTTTTGGGACCCACCCCCCTGTGCAGGTTTTTGGGGCCCTTTTGAAGACTCAGGCTTTTTATCTTGGGGATTCTCACCACCTTTCCCCTGGGGATGTTTTGTAATCCCTTTCTTTTGGTCACCCCCAGTGGTTGTTTTTGTCACCCTTGTCTTCACCCAGTGGTCCGCCTTCTTTCCCAATTCTTGGGGAGAAATTAGACCTAGGTCTACCAAATGCTGATGTAACTTTTCATTAGTGCAATTACTAAAAAATATGTCCTTTCATAAACAAATTGTAAAGTCCATTGAAATCATGCACATTGTGTCCAGTTAACCAACCATCTAGTGTTTTAACTGAGCAGTCTACAAAGTCAATCCAGGATTGGTTTTGGGTCTTGTGAGCCCCCCTGAATCTAATTCTATATTCCTCAGTTGTGAGTCCAAATCCCTCAATCAGAGTTCTCTTCATGAGGTCATAGAACCCAGCATCTGCCCCTGTAAAGGTCAGGAGTCTGTCTCTGCAGTTACCAGAGAACAGCTCCCAAAGGAGTGCCCCCCAGTGTGACTTCTTCACTTTTCTCATTTCACAAGCCCTCTCAAAGGCTGTGAACCATTTTGTGATATCCTCACTCTCTTCATATTTAGGGACAATCCCTTTGGGGATTTTAGGATCATAAGATTGCTCTTTATCCTTATTTAGTAAATTGCTGCCACCATTGATGGGTGCTAGGCCCATCTCTGCTCTCTCTCTTTCTAGAGCCAGCAACCTGGTCTCCAGATCCAGTCTTTTGGTCAGCCTCACTAGAAGGCTGTCCTTCTCATTGAGACTGTCCTCAATGCCCTCATTGGTATCTGATCCACCTGTGTGAGATCTAGGCACTGAGAGGTTTACTTTTGGAGTCAAAGGTACTTGAACCCTTCTCTCCCTAGGAAGTGGAGGGGGTTGATCTACCAGGTCATTCCCTTCCTCTACTTCCTCATCTGATTGGTCTTCACCATTTTCAGATGGGTGGTCCTTAGCATACCCAGCCAACAGCTCCTGGAGCTTTTGTTTGGTGGGATGGGGACCCATGGTTATGTTTTTAATTTTACATAGGGACCTTACCTCCTTGAAAGACAAGTGAAGGTAGGGGGTAAGGTCAAGCTCCTCAACCCTGTCCTCTATGTCATTGTGGTTATTTTCACTAATAGCTGGGTTTTGAGACATTGTTAGAAAAAAAACTTCTAACCCCTCTAACCCTAGCTACAGTGACTTTTTATTTTCTAAAATTCTAAAGGGACTTAACCAAGGCCCTAACAAGACTTTTAGTGATTTTGCAAAAATGCCAATTTGAAAAATCAGAATTCTAAAGACAATTTAAGAGTTCTGTCGTGTGATCAGGTGGTAACCAAGTAGTCCAACAAATGCAAAGTTGTGTATCCCACCGCTGATCCACCAATGTAGGAAGCTGGCTCTGTATATACTACACCAAAGTGAGGTATAGTGTGCACAGAGTCCAGTGAAACCCCAAAGGTAGGCAGAGGCAAAGTTAGATAGAACCTTACTCTCTATTTGTGGTAGTGTGGTCGAGCAGTAAGGCAGTATCAGAGGACAGTGTTAAGCATTTGTTGTACACACTCAGTCAGCAAATGAATTCACACACTCAAAGACTGAACAAGCAAGCCTGGTGTCATGATTCTGCCAAACCAATGTCACTGTGCATCTTTTCTGGCACTTACTATGATGTGTCTTTTATTATTTCCTATTGTTTTTACCAGTGCTTGTTGTTTGCAATGCTACTTGTTAGTGCCAATGCTTGTTGCAGACTCCTAACTCATAGGCTGCTGCCCAAGGTCTATTGTCCCTTCTCAGCTCCAGTAGTTTACCTGAGAGTTGACATCTGGAACCTTCTTCTTGAGGCCTTTAAATAGAGGCCGCACCCTGTTCTCATTGCTGGTTATTGAGAACTCTGAGCGCGAGCAGCAGCTGATCTCCGGTTGCAGTGTGAAGACTTTTAATGACATATTGCAGGTTGTAGATCCTTCGCTTGGCTAAAATCAGGTAGGATCGTTCAATTTTTATTCAGAATCTTCACGACAACAACGTGAAAGGAACGACGTGCTGATCTTTGTTATGTAACCTTTTTATACACGTAAGTTTAATTCGAAGCGCTTTCTTGGGCATTTGCATATTTGACTTTGGCACATCGCGCTTTCTTGGGCATTTGCATATTTAACTTTGGCACATCGCGCTGAAGCGCTTTCTTGGGCATTTGCATACTGGACTTTGGCACATCGCGCTGAAGCGCTTCCTTGGGCATTTGCATATGAAACTTGTTGTGCAGTATAAAACGTTTGTTGGAATTAGCGCTGTGATTCTAAACAGTGTTTAGTGCAAATCGTAATCTAAGAAAGAGAAATTGTGACAAAAGCCAAAAAGCTCTTTTTATATGAATGTGTGACTCGCTTTGGAGCATAGTTGTTTTATGAAAACTCTAGTTTAATCATAGAGTTTATATTATTATATTTCCGAGGATTATAGGAACAGCCATTCCATTCATTTTGGAGAAGTTTATTAGAGTGAAGACTTAAAAGACTTATGCAAAGACTGTTCCATATGTAACCTGCTTTTCTTTACAGGTCTCCCTCCCCGCATCCCTCTCCCCCCTCCCCCCCCATCTAGCCACTTTGATACTCAGTGCAGTTAAGCTTGAATCAAGGATGCTGGAAGGTGGGCTTCTTGAGTGTACTACTCCTGAGGAACCCAATGGTATTTTACCAGTTCTGACAGAATAACCAGCCCACGAATTTGGTTCCTCCTGAGCAGTATCTTCGGGATGGCCATCTTGGAAGACTTGTGTTCCATGTTGGGAAATATGCAAAAAGAGCTGTCAGCAGCTAGACAAGAAACAGCGGTGTTAGCTAATAGGGTCACTCAACTACAAACGCAACTAGCGCCGTCTCATTCTCCAGATGTGGCTGCTGCTAGTAGTCCTACTACATCTACAGTATCAGTAACGGTTCCAATGACAGTCCCTTTGGCACCTCCGGAAAAGGTTTGCAGGTGAACCACACAAATTTCAAACCTTTTTAACACAAGTACAGTTACACTTTATGGTAAAACCCACATCTTTCCCTGATGCTCAATCCCGAATTGCCTTTTTGATTTCTTATTTGAGCGGGGAAGCTGCCATGCCATGTGGGCAGTTCCTCTTGTACAATCGGATGACCCTTTGCTTTACAGTTGGTCTTGTTTCAAAACGGAGTTTGAAAAAGTTTTTGACCGACGAACAATTACAGGATCAGCTGATCGTGAATTATTAGAACTGAAACAGGGAAATAAAGATTTAATCCATTATTTAACCCAATTTAATAGTTTAATAGCGGAAACGAATTGGCCTGAAGATAAAAGAGCCGCTTTATATTATCAAGGTCTACGAGAAGAATTAAAAGATTTAATAGCTCCAATAGACCCTCAACCAAGAACATGCGAAGACATAATAGCTTTAAGTCTTCGGTTAGATCATAGAATATCAGATCGTAGAGGAGACAAGAAACTTTTAGAGTTCAGACCTTCAATTCGACCCAAAGAAAAAACACATTTTGTATCACAAGATACTAGTGAACCTATGGAAATCGGAGGAATACGAAAACCTTTAACTTCAGAAGAAAAAGATTCTCGTCGGAAAAAAGGTCTATGTTTATACTGCGGTAAAAAAGGACATTTTGTCAAAGACTGCTTAGTAAAACCAAACACAACCATGACCAAGGAGGGAAACTAGAATACTCGGGGAATAACCAGGAGACTTCCTCGAGTACTAAATCTTTATCTCCTGATCAATCGGTTGCCAACACATTACAAATCTCTGTTCCTCATCTAGTATTAAATGTACGATTTGTCATTTCTCAGCAAGAACCTAAAACTGCGGTGGTCATGGTAGATTCTGGAGCCACCGGCAATTTTATTGATGCCGCTTTCATAACAAAACTAGAAATACCTACCTTAGCAAAACAAAAACCAGAAATGGTTCATGCGGTAGATGGCAAACAATTAACATCTGGATTCATTACTCATTCCACCATTAAGATAACCATGACATGTTTCACTCAAGATCAAACTCATGTGGAAGAAATATCCTTTGATATCATTGATGCCCCCCAATTTGGTGTCATCCTCGGGATGCCTTGGTTGACAGACCATAATCCCACTATAGACTGGGCTAAGAGAAGTATTACTTTTCAATCAGATTGGTGTCAACAGGAATGTTTACACCCACAAGAAACCATGTCCAAAACCTCATCACAAGATCATACTAAGACGACTGCTCATTATATCGCTACAGCTTCAGAGCAAAACATAGAATTACCTGCGGTATATGAAAACTTCCGAGATGTATTCTGTGAAAAAAAGTGCTGAGATCCTTCCACCTCACAGAGCATACGATTGTGAGATAGATCTTGTACCTGGTGCTAAAATTCCCTGTAGTAGGATCTACGCACTTACCGAGCAAGAGAACCAACATCTTAGAGAATACTTACACAAATATTTAAAGAATGGTTTCATTCGACCCTCCAAGTCTCCGGCTGCTTCTCCTCTGTTCTTTGTGTCCAAAAGTAATGGGGAATTACGCACGTGCATAGATTATCGCGCTTTGAATAACATCACAATTAAAAAACAATATCCTTTGCCACTTATTCCCGTTCTTTTGGACCAAATTTAGTCTGCAACTATTTACACCGAGTTGGATCTAAGAGGAGCATACCATCTCGTACGTGTTCGAGCCGGAGAAGAGTGGAAGACCGCTTTTCGAACTCGCTTTGGCTTGTCCGAATATTGCGTGCTGCCCGTCGGCCTATGCAACGCCCCTGCGGCGTTTCAATTTTTTTATTAATGATGTCTTACGAGATTTTCTTGACAGGTTTGTCATTGCCTACATAGATGATTTGTTAATCTATTCACAGTCTGTCTCGGAACATGAAAAACATGTAAAACTTGTATTAACCACCCTGCGCCAACATGGTCTTTTTTGTAAATTATCTAAGTGCGAATTCCATACCTACAAGGTAGAATTCTTAGGTTTTATATTGTCACCTCAAGGAATCACAATGGCACCCGGAAAGGTTCAAGCAATATTAGATTGGCCAGAACCAACTTCGGTAAAAGATATCCAGCGATTTGCGAACTTCTATCGTCGCTTCATCAAGCAGTTTTCTACCAAAGCAAGTCCTTTAACAAGATTGTTAAGGAAACATGTTCCATTTCAATGGACTTCAGAAACTAAATCTGCCTTTCAAACCCTAAAAACAGCATTCACCATGGCCCCTGTTTTAAGTCACCCAGACATCAATCAGCCTTTCATTATTGAAGCGGATGCTTCTGATACTGCAATTGGGGCAATCCTTTCTCAAAAGGATGAGCAAAATAACCAACTACATCCCACTGCATTTCTATCAAAAAAAATTTACCTGCTGAGATGAACTATACAGTGGCAGAGAAAGAATTATTGGCTATTCGTCTCGCCTTTAAAGAATGGCGCCATTATCTCCTAGGTGCAAAACATCCTGTGAATGTCTACAAAGACCATCGTAACCTCCAATTTTTACGATGTGCTAGAGCTTTGACACCTCGACAGTTACGTTGGACCTTATTCTTTGCAGAATTCAATTTTGTTATAACTTTCAGACCTGGCAAAATAAATAAAGCAGATGCCTTATCTCGATGTGAAACATCAGAGGAAAAAACAAAAAAGGTAATTACACCAGCATACATAATTCCTAAAGAACAAATTATTGGAGTTACAATTTCTGAACAGTTTTTCCAAGACATTAGAAAAAGTATGCCGTTAAAACAGGTTTTATTGAAGCAACAAAAAGACAAGGATAGAACTATCATTCAAGGATTAGCGTTTCAAAAGAAACTATTATACATTCCATCAAACCCATTACAAAAACAAGTCTTACAATGGTGTCACACAAAACCATTAGCTGGACATCCAGGAATAGCAAAAACTCAAGAGCTTGTCCAAAGACATTTCTGGTGGCCTACATGGAGACAAGATGTTATCCAATATGTAAAACAATGTGATGTTTGTGCTCAAGCTAAAGGAGATCATAGTGCCAAAAAAGGATTACTTCAGCCTCTTCCTACTCCAACACGTCTTTGGCAAGATATATCCATGGACTTCATTACTGACTTACCCAAAGATCAAGGGAAAATTACCATTTTAGTGGTGGTCGATAGACTTTCAAAGATGGCTCATTTTATTGCTTGTGAGAAAATGCCAACTGCAACTCAGTGACTTTATTAGTTCAAAATGTAGTAAGATTACATGGCTTGCCTCGAACTATAACTTCTGATCGAGGGGCGCAATTTAACTTGGTGCGAAACATTACAGATAAAAATAAACATGTCCACGAGTTTCCATCCAGAATCGGATGGCCAAACAGAGCGAGTGAACCAGATACTAAAACAATATCTACGATGCTATTTATTTAAACAACAAGGCTCATGGGTGGATCTCCTGAGGGAAGCCAAATTCGCTTATAATAATTTAAAGCATGCTTCAACAAACAGGTCACCGTTCTTCGCAAATCATGGCCGTCACCCACATTACGCTCCATTACTGTTAGCGCAGCCTCAAACTAGTATACCATCTTTGAATTCTAGATTACAGGGAATGGCTACTAGCATGAAACATTTGCAACGTAATGTACAAAAAGCGAAAGCAGTATATAAAAAATTTGCTGATAGAAAGAGAATACTAGGACCAAAATTCAAGACTGGAGATTTCGTCTGGCTCTCTACAAGAAATTTTCAATTTAAAAAGAAATATACATATCATCCACGATTTATTGGACCATTTGAGATTGAAAAATGTGTTAACCCAGTAGCATTTAAATTAAAATTACCAAGTTCCATGAAAATCTATCCTGCGTTTCATACTTCATTGTTAAAACCAGCAAGGACCAAACAACGAGCACGTCCACCACCTCTCCTCATTGGAGATCATGAGGAATACGAAGTACACAGTATAAAAGGTAGCAAACGCATAAAGGGAAAACTGTGGTATCTAATTTCATGGAAAGGCTATGGTCCGGATGAAGATTCTTGGGAACCAAGTGATGCTATTCATGCTCCACGTTTGATACGTACATTTCACAGACAACATCCGGAGGCCCCTATGTAAAAGGGAGTGTAAGCAATTTTGATGGGGTGGACTGTCATGATTCTGCCAAACCAATGTCACTGTGCATCTTATCTGGCACTTACTATGATGTCTTTTATTATTTCCTATTGTTTTTACCAGTGCTTGTTGTTTGCAATGCTACTTGTTTGTGCCAATGCTTGTTGCAGACTCCTAACTCATAGGCGGCTGCCCAAGGTCGATTGTCCCTTCTCAGCTCCAGTAGTTTACCTGAGAGTTGACATCTGGAACCTTCTTCTTGAGGCCTTTAAATAGAGGCCGCGCCCTGTTCTCATTGCTGGTTATTGAGAACTCTGAGCGCGAGCAGCAGCTGATCTCCGGTTACAGTGTGAAGGCTTTTGATGACATATTGCAGGTTGTAGATCCTTCGCTTGGCTAAAATCAGGTTGGATCGTTCCATTTTTATTCAGAATCTTCACGACAACAACGTGAAAGGAACGACGTGCTGATCTTTGTTATTCAACCTTTTTATACACGTAAGTTTAATTCGAAGCGCTTTCTTGGGCATTTGCATATTTGACTTTGGCACATCGCGCTGAAGCGCTTTCTTGGGCATTTGCACATTTGACTTTGGCACATCGCGCTGAAGCGCTTTCTTGGGCATTTGCATATTGGACTTTGGCACATCACGCTGAAGCGCTTTCTTGGGTATTTGCATATTTAACTTTGGCACATCGCGCTGAAGCGCTTTCTTGGGCATTTGCATACTGGACTTTGGCACATCGCGCTGAAGCGCTTCCTTGGGCATTTGCATATGAAACTTGTTGAGCAGTATAAAACGTTTATTGGAATTAGCGCTGTGATTCTAAACAGTGTTTAGTGCAAATCTTAATCTAAGAAAGAGACATTGTGACAAAAGCCAAAAAGCTCTTTTTATATGAATGTGTGACTCGCTTTGGAGCATAGTTGTTTTATGAAAACTCTAGTTTAATCATAGAGTTTATATTATTATATTTCCGAGGATTAGAGGAACAGCCATTCCATTCATTTTGGAGAAGTTTATTAGAGTGAAGACTTAAAAGACTTATGCAAAGACAGTTCCATATGTAACCTGCTTTTCTTTACACGTCTCCCTCCCCGAAGTACCCTTCCCAAATCCCTTCCCCCTGTCTAGCCACTTTGATACTCAGTGCAGTTAAGCTTGAGTCAAGGCTGCTGGAAGGTGGGCTTCTTGAGGGTACTGCTCCTGAGGAACCCAACGGTATTTTACCAGTTCTGACACATGGCACAGGTAAGCAATAAATACTTTACAGTAGTAAATGCTGATTGTAAAACAGTTCAATTGCAATTGTAAATGTACTATGGTTTGACTTACAGTATTGTTTCAGAGAAATGCAATCACTTGTAAATATAGTACATAGACTTGAATGGGATTTTCAGTAAAATAGCAGGTAAGTTACTTTTGGATTACTTTTCTTACTCAGTGCTGTATGCCTAGGTGCAGCACTGGGACATTTCCTGTAAACAGGCGAGTAAAAGCGTTTTTGTTAAATCTTACAATTTTAAAGAATTTCTTTAGGTTTCAAAACTCCACACTTAGAAACTTTTTTAGGAAAAAGTGTCAATGTTATCCTATGGAGGAAAATATGGTTATCGGTTTTTAGGTAAGTATTCGGTAGTAGGAGTTGAGGTTCTGGGGGTAGACTCAGTGGTCCCCCAGGGTCAGTGATGCACTCTTGTTACACCCTCAGCGGCCCGGTGCAGAGTGTTGAGGCCCAATGTTATCCAATGGAGGATAGGGGGCCTCTGGTTGGTGGCTGCTGGCGAGCAGGCCACTGGGTTGTGGGAGCAAAGCTCCTGGACTTTAGCTCAGGGCAAATGGGGAAACAAATTAGCACCAAAGGTGCACTCTCAGCGGCACTAGGGCGGCCGGGTGCAGGGTGCTGTTTCGACGTTGGATGCCCTGTTGTTTCCAATGGAGAGCCTCCTGTTTGCAAAAGCACTGCCGGCAGGGAGGCGAAGGACTTCTGGGTGCGACCACCACTTCGAGAGGTAAGTTGGGAAGTTAGGGGTTGGTCAGGCTCCGTTGGTTTGGACACATAAGGCTGTGGGGTGTCGGGTGCAGGGGTGCCTTTCGGGGTCGAATCTTCTTACTAGCTCCTGGTCGCGGTTAGGGGAGCCTTCTGCATTTAGACTGCAGGCGTCGGCTGGAGGCAGGTCAGGGGTCGCCGGATCTCGGTTCAGGGTCGCCAGAGTGACCTCCTCGTGGTGTTTGCCCACTCGAGCTCGGGCCGTGGACGCCGGGTGCAGAGTGGGGCGGATTCGCGGTCTCCGGCTGCTGCCAGAGGTTGCAGTTGAACAAATCCGGTGTTCACGGGAGAAGCAGTCTTTGGAAGTGAAGGCAGGCAGGTCCTCCGGGGTTTTTGAGGTTCCTGGCTGCAGGACACACCGGGATTTCGCAGGAGCAGGTTCGAGGGGTAGACAGGCCGGTGGGGCTGGAGCCAAGTCAGTGGGCGTCTTCCTCTTGTTAGCTGCTGCACGGCTGTTCGGTCCTTCTTGTTTCTTGTCTGGATCTGAGGAAGCAAGGTTCAGGGGTGCCCCTAAATACTAGATTTAGGTGCGTTACAGGTAAGTAAAAGGCAGGGACCAATGGGTCCCTTCCCTGGGGGGGGGTACACCCCCTATTATGCCACCCTCCAGTGGGAGGGGGGCATGTGCCTGTCCCTGGTTGGCTGAGTCCCCCCATCTTCAAGATGGCGTGGACTGAGAGTTGTGCTTCACCTCGCCTCCCCCACTTGAGGGGTGGAGTTGGCAGAGGTGGGCACACCTCTCTTCCTCACTTGTTTTTCCCCGACGGTTCTCCCGCCGAAAGTGGGGGTCAGAACCAGTGGGGACCACTTGCTGAAAGCAGCAAGTGGCCTGGGGCACCTCACAAAGGCGGCAAGCCTTTGAAGCTTCCCCTTCGTGAACCCTGCCCATCCTGGGGGGAGGAGTATTGGCACCTCGTCCCAGGATGTGCATTGTTTCAGGCTCCAGAGAGCAGCAGGCTCTCGACCCAGGGGTCCAGAAACATGTCTGGTGGTGGCAGCTGAAAGCAGCCACTCAACCTGGACACTAGAGGTGGGTTAGTTTTCAGGGGGCATCTCTAAGATGACCTCTGTGTGCATTTTTCATTAAATCCCACACTGGCATCAGTGTGGGTTTAATGTGCTGAGAAGTTTGATACCAAACTTCTCAGTTTTCAGTGTAGCCATTATGGTGCTGTGGAGTTCGTAATGACAAACTCCCAGCACCATATACTCTTAATGGCAGCACTGCACTTACAATGTCTAAGAATGGACTTAGACACTGTAGGGGTACAGGGCTCATGCACCTGTACCCTCACCACTGGTATAGTGCACCCAGCTAGAGAGGTGACTGACCTATGCCAGGGCAGTGGGTTGTAGGCATGGCACACAGAGATGTGTGCCATGTCGACTCTTCACTTTGTTGTGCACCAAAACACGCAGCCTGCAAAGGCAGTATGTGAGTGTAGTGGTACAGGACCTCTAAGGGTGGAACAATAAGTGCTGCAGCCCTTACAGGCCTTCTCTGGTCACAGTGCCCTGGGTACCTGTGGTACCATTTACCAGGGACTGACCTGTGGCCAGAGATGCCAATTGGGTTTAGGCTTCAATGCAGTTTTAGGGAAAGAACATAGGTGTGAAGAAGTACAGGAGGCAGGAAGGCAGCTGGATGAACATCTTTTATTTGAGCTTCAGGTACAGCAACGTCCTACCCACATGGCACCCAGCAGCAACTGACTCTGAGCACTTGGCAACAGGGACCAAGCACTCTCTACATTCCAGAGTCATATGGGTAGGATGTTCCACATGAAAGCAGCTGGCTAGCACAGGGCAACACATAGGCAATTACCACACACCTTCCCCCACCCCCCCCCAAAAACACTAAATTGCAGGTTGTGAGAACAAGGAAGAATATTCAATTCAAAACATAGTTGCGTAGTTTCTCTGGAGCCTTACAAGTGCGAGTGCTCCTACTCAGAGGAGGAACAACATTGGAAGGAACAAGTTGGTCGTTTCGACTGGAGGGAACAAAGGGACGTACAGGAGCGATCCTACCCAAATTCCAAATACGCCCATCATCGAGTTTCACAGAATTACCGAAACAGCTTTGTCACCTTACGAGGAGGGGAGAATTTTGCACCGGGGAAAGCGTACCCTCACATGGTCACCCACACTAACCAAGGTGCGAGAAACCGCATGTCTAACATCGAAGTTAGCCTTTCTTTTGGCTGACTTGAGATCCTGTAGCGCCTGCCATTGAGCATCTTCACGAATCTCAATGTCAGCACCTTTCCCTCTCATCCAAGTCTGGAACATGTAAGTGTTGGGGGTGCGCCCCCTAAACACCTCAAAAGGAACTTTCTCAGTAGTGGAATGAGGAGTCAAGCGAAAAGCCATAACTCTCTCAAGTATCACAGACCTCCAGTCACAGCTTTGTTCTTTGGCCAGTTGAATTGATTCCTTCAGAACACGGCTGAACCTCTCCACCATTCTGTTGCATTCGGGGTGGTAGAGAGAACAACGCTTGTGCTCAATTCCTTTCCTGGACAAGAACTCTTCCATTTCTCTTGACACAAGCTGAACCCCATTGTCAGTCAGGAGGGATTCAGGGAGACCTTCCCTGCAGAAAATGTTCTCTAAGAATTTTATAACATCTCTGGTTTCTATGCTCTGTGTTACTTTGACCTCAGGCCATCTGGAGTACATGTCAATTAAGACAGGAACATAGGATTGGCCCACCTTAGAGGAGACAGGCCCCAAGAGGTCCAAGGCTACATGTTGCCAACACTGTGTGGGAGCCTCTCTTATCATCATTGGTTGAACCCTAGTTTTGCAAACCTTATCGCTGACATTGCAGTCCGTGCAGTCTCTCACCATGCGCTCCACAAGAATATCAATGCCGGGCCACCAGAAGTGCAGCCGCACCCTCTCTTTTGTTTTAGAGATGCCTTGGTGTCCCTGGTGGGCCAAGTGAACTATTTTCTCTCTGAGAGATGTTGGAGGGACAAGGCGTGTTCCCCTCCAAAGTAGGTCACTACTCACTGAAAGTTCATTCCGTACATTCCAGAATTTCCGGACACCTTCACTCAAGCTCTTGATGCCCGTCCACCCTCCAGACACCAATCTGTACACTTCAAGCAAGTCAACATCACTTTTCATAGAGTCTCTCCACTCTGCCTCAGAAACAACACTTTCGACAACTTCACATACTTTGAAGTCATCAATTTCCCAAGTATCTTCAGGGTCAAGGAAGGCTTCGTCACTCTGTTTGGGCACTAAGCGAGAGAGACAGTCAGCGACTTTGTTGTCCACCCCAGGAATGTACTTTACAATAAAGTCGAAATCCTGCAGGGCTATGACCCACTTACATATTCTAGAGGAAACAGCATCTAAGGACTTTTTACAGAACAAATCCTTTAGGGGTTTGTGGTCTGAATGAATGACAAAGGAGGTTCCCCAGAGAAATATTTTAAGCTTCTTGATGGCCCAAAAAATGCACAGTGCCTCCTTTTCAATTACCGAATATTGAAGTTCTGGACCAACAGGAGCTCTTGAGAGAAACATGATGGTTTCTTCCCTGCCATCTCTTGCCTGTTTAAGGACGGCGCCCAAGCCTTTAGAACTGGCGTCAGTAACCAGAATAGAGCTCGAAGAAGTGTCAAAGCTCTGCAAAGAGGGAGCGGAACAGAGAGCTTTCTTGACTTCTTCGAATTTCAACTGGCACTGGGGAGACCAAGAGAACTTCACACCTTTCTTTAAGAGAGACCTCAGCGTGAAGGTGCGGCAGGCGAACCGAGGAACAAATTTATTGTAGTACTCGGCCATCCCCAAGAAGGTGACTAGATCATATCTGGACTGCGGGACGGGAAATTCTTCAATGGTCCTCACCAGGCGATCTCTGGGCCTAACTCCATCACCAGTCAAGCGGTGACCCAGGTAATCAATTTCAGGAAGATTAAACCTGCATTTGTTTTCACGCAAAGTCAGACCTCTCGTACTGAATCGTTCAAGTACACTCCTTAGTCTCGCATCGTGTTCATGTTGAGACAAGCCATGGATCAAGACGTCGTCTTGGTATATCTTGACTCCCTCCACACCGCTCAACACATCTTCCATGGCTCTCTGAAAAACAGAGGCTGCAGAGATCAAGCCAAAGGGAAGACGTGTGAACTTGTATGTTCCAAAAGGGGTTATAAAGGCAGTCAAATCCATGGACTTATCTATTTTGACCTGATGATAGGCAGCCCGGAGATCTAAAGTGGAGAAGATACGTGCGTCCCTTAACTGGGCTAAGATTTCCATAATGTTTGGGAGAGGGTACCTGTCAGCGACCATCGCACGGTTTAGGGCACGAAGATCCACACATAAGCGCACTTCGCCAGAGGCCTTACGTGCAAGAACCACTGGAGCTAACCACTCACTAGCCTCAGTCTCAACAATGATGCCTTCATTCTTTAATTTCTCAAGTTCGGAGCGCATAGACTCCTTCATAGCCAAAGGTACACTGCGCACTGTACATGTGACGGGAAGAGCACCTGGTTTCAGCGTGATCTTGTGAGTGTAACCCGAGAGGCAACCTAACCTCTCGCTGAAGACTTCCTTAAATTCAGTACGTAAGGCACAGCTTGAATCACCCACACTAGAAACAACACTCGTATTACTCTCACTCGAGACAACATTTGAAGGGACAGAATGTGGAGAGACGTCCCGGAGGACAATGCAGGGATCACCACCAGGAACTAACGACACACCCAAATCAGCTTGGTGAAACCAGCTAATTATGCTGCCGCCTCTGCATGAAACGTACATCTTCCCTGCAGTTAGTCTTCCTTTGTATTCGATATTGCCGATGAAGTAGCCAAACAATTTTATGTATTGGCCACCATAAGCTAAAGACTTAATATCGGGTTTGTAAACTTTCACTCTCCCAAGCAGCTTCATGTCAAAGAAGTCTTTGGGGATGAGAGAGGTCTTTGCCCCAGAGTCAAAAAGCATTCTAATGTTGCAATCATTCACCAGAACCTCATCCACAGGCCCCTTACTCTTGTTCTTATCATTGGGCATGATAACCTCCCCGCAGTGTAGCTCATCGTAGTCAGAGTCACTTCCACTCATGGAAAGCTTCCCTGACGCGCCTGCCCGACTTATTCTTTTTGGCTCTACAAGCCTTGGCTAGGTGCCCAACTTTTCCACAGTTGTGACACTTAGAAGAAAGAGCAGGGCACGACTTGTCATTGGCAAGATGACCGATCAGGTCACATCGGTAGCATTTCATCATGATGTTTCCCTTGGATTTGGAGTAGGAAGAGGTATGGATAGGTTCACGTTGTTTCCAAACAGGCTTCGAGTGGTTTTTGGTAACAGAGTGAACTTTTTCTTCTAAAATACCATTCTCCTTTTTAATGACTTCCACACAAGCCAGGGAGTGTTCTATCCTCTTGGCTATCCCCACAACCTCATCAAGCTTTGGGTCATCCTTTTGCCAAAGTTCGTCTTTAATTTTCTCAACACTGCAACCCAGCATAAACTGATCGCGTATGCGCTCTTCCAGAGATCCATCGAATTTACAGGTGGCACCCAACTTACGGAGAGGGATAATGTACGCTTCAACAGACTCATCGGATTTTTGCACTCGCTTTCCAAAATGGTAGCGTTCGAGGATGGTGCTAACCTTTAGAAGGTAGTGCTTATCCAGCTTCTTAAGGCAGATTTCGAACTCATTGAGGCTATCTGACTCACCATCATTCAGATCAGGAAGGTGTTCGAACACTTCCTGCCCTTCAGAACCCAGACAATGCAACAGTAACGCTGATTTTCTCTCAGCACTCAGAGATACCCCGCAAACCCTTGCATAATTTAGAAAAACATTTTTCCATTTTGACCAACGCAGAACTGGATCACCAGGGTTAGAGAGGAAGAACGGAGGAGGAGTTACATTTTGCATATTGTAACAAAACTTAAAAGTAAACAAACAATGTTGTAAAGGGCAAACCACAGTTGTAAAGATGGTGCGAAGTGTCTCACAAATGGTATTGAACGTAAGTAAATAAGTACCAAAAGTATTTTGACGTGGTTCCTCTTTGACAGTGCATAAAAGTCAAGCTGTGTGTGCCAGCATAAAGAGCACACAAAGTAAGCAGGCAGTGAAATTGAAATAAATGCTTGAAAAATACAGTAAGCAAGTAATTAAGCTGTGCGGATCCGCGATGAAAGAAGTGTTTAAAGTTCCAAGAAATTACTGATATGCTGCGCGTATCAGCGCAGGACAACACATGCAAGTAGTAGAATATTCAACAGCTGATACGCAAATGTAGCTTTGATGTGCTGTGCGTATCAGCGTAAAGATGTAGTTGCTGTCGTTGTAAAAATGAGAAGTTTGACTGTGCGCATCAGAGCGAAGAAAGAGAAAATCGGAAGTAGAATGGCTGTGCGCGACAGCGCGTTGTCGTGGAAACCGAGGAGCTCTGTGGACGAAGCTGGTTGCCCAGCAACGAGGACTCCGTGCAGCGTAGTGATACGTAGGATGTCACACGTCTTAAACTCTACAATGACGTAGGCCTTTGTGCTGAAGAAAGATGAAGACGTTCCAAAGAGGGAGCGAGACAATCGGCACGAGCAGGTATTGCAGGCTAGTGTGGGTGATCATCCCACACTCGTCGCCAGTGTGAAGAAGTACAGGAGGCAGGAAGGCAGCTGGATGAACATCTTTTATTTGAGCTTCAGGTACAGCAACATCCTACCCACAGGGCACCCAGCAGCAACTGACTGAGCACTTGGCAACAGGGACCAAGCACTCTCTACTTTCTAGAGTCATATGGGTCGGATGTTCCACATGAAAGCAGCTGGCTAGCACAGGGCAACACATAGGCAATTACCACACTAGGCCCTGGGTACCCGATTAGCAGGTGCCCAGGGCACACTCAGTCAAAGTACATCAGCAATTCAGCAAAAAGTGGGGGCAACCATGCAGAAAGAGGGCACTTTCTCACAGAGCACTCATGTTTCATAGTGAGGAAACTATTTTGATATGTGCATTTTCAGATTCACAATGCACTGGCTTTCTTAGGGGGGTAGGCGAGCAAATGTTGACTGGGTTGAAAGACTGTCCATCATAAAAATAAATTGAGATTTGATATTCTTCTCCTACAAAACAGGAAGCGGACTATAAAAGGTGCTTTAAAAGTAGATTGAGGGTACACTTAGCTTTCAATATAACAGAATGTTAGGAACCAGGAGTCAGAGACCCCTTTAATAGACCCTTTTCTACACAAGGATGCAGTATTGCTATTACGTTTCAAGAAAGTGCCAAGGTCCAACTTATTGAAACCCTACTAGTTGACTGGGCGGAAATCTGCATTTTTAAATTTGAGCTGTCTGATGGTGTTCACTGGGAGGACACACTTATCTATCACCCGCCAGGTGCCAAGAAAAACTTTAGCATTCTTCTCGCTGAACGCACTGATCCTTTCGTTCTGTCCTCTAACTTTCTCTTGCTGGGGGATTTCATCTTCCATGGGAAAGAAGTTGTGAATCTTCAGGTTATCCAACTTCTCTCTGATATGCAGGTGCTTTGCCTTCAACAATGCGTGGTTGGACCCATACTTTGAGCTTAATCTTTACTAACTCCTTGCATCTAGAAACGGAAAGATCGGTCCCTTGGACATGGACAGATCACTTTTTAATCAAATGGCAGATTGCCAAGTTGTATAGACTAAATCATCATATTAAAGTAACGAAAAATACCTACAGAGCCTGGAACTATAACTCGTCAGAGACATTTTCCAAATCATTTGCCCCAGCGGTCAGAGAACAGGGCTCAGATATTAATTCTGCCTTGACTATCAATCATCAGGCTCTCACTGTAGCATTAAATAGAACAGCACCAATTAAGCAAGCCACGCCCTTTTTCCTCCAGACCGCACGCTTCATGTTTCTCTATCGAATTGTGAGCTATGAAAGCGGCTTGTAAAAAGCGAGAAAGACGTTAGCGACAATCTAAATCACCCAAGGATAGAGCAGCCAATAAGTTAGCTCTTACGAGCTACCACGCTCATATTAGGAATACCGGGAGAGCTTTCATCTCAAACAAAATTGAGAAGGCTGGTAGTTCATCTAAAGAGCTCTACAGAGTTCTCAAGGATTTTACCAGCCCTCGTGCGTGCTCCAGGATTATTTCGGCGTCTCAGCAACTCTGTGACTCTTTGGCTGACTTCTTTGAGAAAAAGATAGAAGCAATCTATAAAACGTTTCCCCCAAGCCACCCACATTAAACCAATGGACTTGGCACTATCTCCACCTGAATCCTTACCCCTCCTAGTCAAGTTTGAACCTTGCATTTTAGACCAATTGACTGGGCTTTTGGCGAAAGCAAAATCCAGTTCCCCAGCCGATTTGTGCCCACACAAAGCTACCGCTAATCTCTAGCATTTCATCGCGCCCTTCAATCTCTCGCTCTTCAACCTTTCCTTAGACATGGCTAAAATCCCACTATCCTGGAAAGTTGCACTGGTCTCCCAGATATAAAAAAACAAAACAAATGCAGATCCCAAAGGCCTGCCTAACTATCGCCCCATCTTTCTTCTCCCATTGCTGGGAAAAATTCTGGAAAGCCTAGTTAAACTGCTCATGGCTTTCCTTGAGGACCATAAAATCTTCGATGCCTCCCAATAGGGATTTAGAGCTGGACACAGCAGTGAGACAGCGCTGGTGGCACTTACTGACACCATTCGCCTCTCTGTAGATGCGGGCTCCCCTGCCAAGCTTGTGCTGTTAGATCTGTCAGCAGCCTTTGAAACCATCTAACATGTAACTCTGCTACATAGACTGCGCAAGATTGGTGTCAGTGGCAAAGCTCTCTGCTGGCTTGCAGACTTTCTAGATAGCCGCACGCAGACAATCATGCTGGGTTCTTTTAAGCCCTGCTCTATTTTCATGAATAAAGGGGTGCCTACGGTTCATCCCAGAGTCCGAAGTAGTTTAACATCTACGTATCACCCCTTGCCCAGATTGTTAAATCCTGCAGCATTGATGTCATCTCATACACAGATGACACCCAGCTGGTTATCTTATTTGGACAAGATTATGACGGAGTTAAGCTCTGTTTCATGGACTGAGTGGGAAGGTTTGCAGCCTGGATGAAGGCAAACTGTCTGCAAGCGAATACTGATAAGACGGTAATATTGCTTTTTGGCTAAGCACAGGATCTTTGGTACCTTGAATGGTGGCCTCCTGAACTAAGGGCAGCCCCCTCCTCCAGGCTGACCGTGAAAACATTAGGTGTCAAATTAGATCAGGCATTGTCCATGAAAGATCACGTTTGTGCAATCTGCGGCGCTTGCTCTTCTACCGTGCGGCTACTCTGGAAAGTTTTCCCCTAGCTACCATCCATTGCAAGGAAAACCTTGGTTCAGGCCCTGGTTATAAGTCGACTTGACTATGGTAATGCCTTGCTTATGGCCACTACCACCACCTTATTGGCCAAACTCCAGGTAGCTCAGAATACAGCCAACCGCCTGGCCTACAATTTGCCAGCAGGTTTCTCTTTGGTGCCTACTTTGAGAGCTTTGCACTGGCGTCTGGTCAGAAAGCGCATCATTTTCGAGATCTGCTGCCTTACTCATAAGGCTCTGATGGGAAAATGCCCCCTTCCACCTACAGGACAAAATGAGTCCTGCAAGATTGCTTAGATCAAGCGATAAGGTTGCTCTGGACTGTTTCCCGCTTCCATGGCACCAAACTGGGCAGAGCTTTCTCCTTTCTTGCCCCTTCGGCCTGGAACCAACTTCTATTCTATCTGCGCTGCTGTTCGGACGTTGCTAAGTTTAAAAAATCTTTGAAGACTTTGCTATTCTACCTGTTGTGGTGTTACTCTGCTGATTCAGCTCCGAGATACACCTCCGGGTATGATTCTTTGTGCTATACCAAGAAGAAAATAACATAACAATGGAAAATGGGGTGGGGGGGATGGTGGCGTGACCAGCAACATGGCCGGATAGCTGAGTCTGCAGACATCCAGCAACACCAAACGGTGCTACTTGCGGCTAATAACACCCTGCCTATGTGACGGCTATCAAAAAATAAACTAAAAGTCCCGAAGAGGCGCTGGAGACATATGACGGAGCAGTACCGCACTCACCCAAAGTGGCGGACGGGACGTCGTTACCAGACTGCAGGGGACCCAGCGATGAAGACGGGCATTCGGCGCTCAACTAAGAAAGGCGCCCAGCTGAGCCAAATGGTGGTTTCGGCTGCAAGACGAGAGGCCCAGGAGATCACAGAGGTGAGCGGGGTCGTGCACGAGCAGAATATCCGGAGGCCGTGGGCGAGCTGCCGGAGGGGAAAGCCCAGGAACCCCTGTAAGCTGACACCAGGGGTTGCCGAAGGAGGAAAAGGTGACGACCGGGCCTGCAGCGAAGGAGAGGCGAAATAACGCAAATCCGCAGCCGAGCCAGAATATGCTGATGGGCCGCCAATCATGAGGAGTCGGGAGGGGTATGGGGGCTACTGCAAGGCCGCCCTGATCTCGTTGTCTGGACCGCCAAGGCCTCGGCCGCTCCTGACACCCGCTGGGACCAAGGAGGTGGTATTGCCTCAGGCGAAGTGGCCAAGCGCTTGAGCAGGCACACAGATTATAAGATCGGCCGGGACGCGGGATGCCTAGAACACTAAAGACTATCCCGGTCCCCCGAGGAGAGGACCCGCACACCAGGAGTCGCTGATAGAACCCGTGCCCGGACCTTGGTGGAGGAGGGAGGACTACAAACGACATAGGAGACCCACGGGAACAGGTGGGGCAGGTGAGAGAACACCCCTAGACTGCGGCCTGACCGCGGAAGAGGCTCCAGAGGCCACCAGAGCACAGAGATCCAGGCACCTGAGAGGCCCAGTGGGAAAACAAATCCCAGTCGCCGTGCCACCATATCGAGAGAAGATAACTGGGGCAAGCTTGGGGAGAGGGCATAAGGAGACCCGCAACGAAAAGGGGGAGTCTTCTACAGGCTGCAGCGGGAGAGGAGAGAACACCCCCCCTCAGCCCCCTTACGACTGAGCTGATCACCCAGAGCCCCAACCACATGCTCGCATACCTGTGCTACGGGTAAACGGAGGAGGGCACAGGCAAGAGAGACGAGCAAGCAAGGGGAAGCAGGTCCGGAAGAGCCGAACTGGCTGTGGCAGACAAGTCCAACCCCAGTGACTGCCACTCCAGGGGATACACTGGTACACAAGGAAAGGAGGAGACCGCAGAGAAGTGTGTTCCTATACAAGCCCATCCGCACAACCCCGCTACGGCTAGGGATAAAGATCCAAAGCAGCAAAAACAGGGAAAGATGGACAGATATGCGAAAGTGCTACCACTAACAGTGGCGGATGGAGGGGCTACCGCCCTGCCTGATAACGCTGCGCTCCTTCAAGCAATACATGCCTCCAGGGAAGTTCTGGAGGGGAAAATGGCAGAGATATGGTCGAAGGTGACATTAATGCGACAGGACATCCGTAACGTCTCACAAAGAGTAACCCAAGCAGAAAATCGTATTGCGGAAGACATATCCCACACCCTGCGCAAAGAAGTGTCTGGCCTAACTGTGACCCTGAAGGAAGTATCCTGGAGGGTGGACAACGCTGAAAATAGAGCCCGCAAAAATAACTTACGCTTTATAGGCTTTTTTGCGGAGGGAATAGAGGGCACAGATCCAGGCTCCTTCCCGATAACATGGCTCAGAGACAGCCTTCTGGCCACACAATTCTCTCCCTGCTTCACCATTGAGTGAGCTCATAGGATGCCCAAGGTGAGACCTCCGCCCGGAGCTCCCCCACGGCCTCGTATTGCTAGATTCCTTAATTTCTGAGACTGGGACTTAATCCTTCGGGAAATTAGACCAACTGTAGAAGTAAAACATGCCAATGCTAGGATAATGGTATTCACAAAAACATCCATATAATCCGTGGTCTCTTATGCTAACTGTTTATCCCAATATATGGATCATTAATATGGAGTACTGTGCTCAATATTTTTAAACCTAAGTGTCACTAAAAGGAATGTGAATAGTTATAAGATGAAATAACCCTTCAGGATTATAGGAATCCCATCACACACTGAAGTGAGCCTTTATCATCATTTGGGTTCCCAACCAACCTTCCATTTATCCTCTTGAACATCGAGGAATACTGGATAGATTGTCTCCTTTATTAGGTCTTTCAGAAAAGAAGGAGAACACAATAGAAGGTAAGAGAATAATCTCCAGTAGAAAAAGTGCAGTGCAAGAAATAAAGTACGTGATTAAAATAGGATTTGCAAAAGAAAAAGAACTTAATCTTCACACCAATATCTAATGCAATCCTAATTAAAACCAGTGAAAAAAAGTGGGGGAATTGTTTTAGCAGTTCAAACAAATTACTGCTTTCAAACGGTCGACATGTTTCAGCCAATTGGACATCCGGTCCACGGCTTTCGTCAGGACCTCACCATAAACTTATTTGCTACTGCATTATTCCTAGCTCAGTCGGAGCACGAGGCAACGACGGACAGAGCGGGGCCTCTCTGACTGGAGTTGGTGCCGGGTGAGGTGAGGTCAAGTCCTCGTATTCTACGGATGTCCTACACATCTGGTAGATACAGAGGATCAGTATAAAATATCAGAGGTTGTATTAAATCCAACCAGTATGTATGTATAAATTATGTTCTCATTTTTTCACTTTTTGGAATAATGCAGTAGCAAATAAGTTTATGGTGAGGTCCTGACGAAAGCCGTGGACCGGATGTCCAATTGGCTGAAACATGTCGACCGTTTGAAAGCAGTAATTTGTTTGAACTGCTAAAACAATTCCCCCACTTTTTTTCACTGGTTTTAATTAGGATTGCATTAGATATTGGTGTGAAGATTAAGTTCTTTTTCTTTTGCAAATCCTATTTTAATCACGTACTTTATTTCTTGCACTGCACTTTTTCTACTGGAGATTATTCTCTTACCTTCTATTGTGTTCTCCTTCTTTTCTGAAAGACCTAATAAAGGAGACAATCTATCCAGTATTCCTCGATGTTCAAGAGGATAAATGGAAGGTTGGTTGGGAACCCAAATGATGATAAAGGCTCACTTCAGTGTGTGATGGGATTCCTATAATCCTGAAGGGTTATTTCATCTTATAACTATTCACATTCCTTTTAGTGACACTTAGGTTTAAAAATATTGAGCACAGTACTCATATTAATGATCCATATATTGGGATAAACAGTTAGCATAAGAGACCACGGATTATATGGATGTTTTTGTGAGTAATGGAATAGGGGATTCAATCCGTTTAAGGTCTATAAATTTTCCCTCGGACCCTCTTTTTTGTTTGTTTGTTTAGGATAATGGTATTCCCAGATTACTCCCGAGAGGTGCAGAAGATGCGTAAAAAACATTTGATTCACTTAAGGCGAAATTAAGAACACTGCAAATCCAATATATGTTACTTTTCCCGGCGAAGCTCAAGATCTTCAGAGGGAGCTCACACTTTTTTCAGACACCGGAGGAGGCATGGTGCTGGATTGAAGAGCGTCCCCCATTAAGACGAACACCGAGTTCACTGGAGACCTCACAGATAGGAACCCCCCCCATGGCATTGTTCTATAAACGAAGTACGGAGAAGAGAAAATGTATTCCGGACTCGATACACAGAACACATAGGGGGACACCCTTCCGCCCTGGGACCGGAACAGAAAGGGGAGCCCAGCTCTCAGAATCCGAGAAAGATTCAACCCAGGTCAGAACTAGAAATAAACAAACCAAGATACGGGAGCAGAACACCTCTGATTTAACGAATAAGGAATACTCGGCCAATGCAGAAAGCGATCACCCGCTTCATCTAAATACAAACCGGGTGGAAACATCGAGTACAGAAGTCACCAACCAGGAGATCCCGCAACAACAACTACATAAGAGTGGCGAAGAAGGATGAGATCTTGGGGTCTGCCGGAGGCTGAGCCACAGTACGACAGCAAGCAAGGCCCAGAGACATTACCAAGTTAAGCCCTTGGGGGCGACCAGACTGGTATTGTGTTGATATTTATTTCTTTGGTTTGTTCATAAACGCTTGAATCAGAGGGGGGGGGAATACAGACATCTCAGACTTTGCCTATGCCTTTTTTGGTTCTATTGACCAGTTGAGGGATGGGCGTGGGAAGGGGGAGATGGGTTGGTTGGGAGTTTGAAGATAGATTTGTTGCACATAGCAATGTTTTTTATTTGTGGCCAGTCACTGGGATACCAAGAGTGGGTATGGGGAAGAGGAGAGGTCAGAGCATACATGAGGCTACAAAGTTAAGAGAGGGTTAAGTAGCAAGGTATTTTAAAAGACTCAAACCGGACATAATCCTTCTGCAGGAAACACACCTGATGGGAACACACTGCGCCTTCCTGGGAAGGGAGACATACACCACTTCTTCGGGATCTAAGGGTGTTGCCATACTAATTAAAAAACACACCTCCCTTTCCTTAATGTATAAAATCTGGTCGGATCCTCAGGGCACATTTGTCGCAGTACACAGGACTTGGGGTCGGAAAACACTCACACTAATTAGCGTGTATGCCCCCTGCATCTACAGGCTCAGACTCTAGACAGAGTGGCTGAGATACTGCTTGAGTCCGGACCCTCCACACACATAATCGGAGGGGACTTTAATGACGTGGTAGACCCACATGTAGACCGCACAAGCATAACTACATAATCACGTAGGTCTACTCCTCTGGCTGAGTTTGACCACCCAGGGCTTGACTGATATCTAGCGTAGAACGCACCTGGTGGATCGAGCCTACTCCTTTTCGGGAGCCCATAGAGTTTTTTCTCGACTAGATTACCTCCTTGCACCCGCGGGAGAGGTAGAGACAGTGAGAGGGCAGAATACATAGCGAGAGGCATATCAGATCACTCACCTCTGTGGTTAACAGTGGGAGGGGGAATGAGTAGACGCAGACAGTAGTGGAGACTGAGTGCATGGGACCTAAAAGACAGGGTGGTAGCCGATAAGATCTGAGTAGACTCCGAACTGTACTTTAGGGAGAACGAGGGATCCGTAGCATCGGCGGTCACCTTATGGGAGGCTAAGACATTGCTACGGGACAGAGCACAAAATATAATAGCCCTAAAGAAGAGAGACGAGTCCAACGAGATCGAGGCCTTAGAGCACAGACTGTTAGATCTAGAGAGACATATAGATTCAAAGGCTGACACTCACATGCTTCAACAAATTGCGGTAACATGAAGAGAATATAGAGCAGTGGCGGAACGAGAGGCAAAAACCCTGCTTCAGACCACACAACATTGACTCTATGAAACGGAAGACAAAGCAGGGAAACTGCTTGCATGGCTGGGTAAGAAGGAAAGGGAAGGGAGATGGGACGTCATGATACGTGACGAAAAGGGGACGTATACTATGGCACCAGCCATAGCAGGTGCTTTTGCTAGGTATTACATAGAACTCTATAAAGCCAGGCCACTTGCAGACGATGCGCAAATTAATAGTTATCTTAGTACAATCGAAATTCCTACCCTCACACAGGTGGAGCGACAAGTACTCGATAAGGATATTTCCATGACAGAAATAATGGACGCAATTGGCAAGCTGAAAACAGGGAAAACCCCAGGTCCGAATGGGTTACCAGCGGAATTCTTCAGAAGCAATGCCAGCTTGTTGGGTCTGCATTTGCTAAATCTGTACATTGCTGAGCAAGCTGAAAAAACGCTCCCGCCAGATCTCTGTAACACTACAGTAGTAGTGATTCATAAATTGGGCAAGCCCCCCCCACTGACTGCGGGTCGTATCACCCTATTTCACTACTCAACGTAGAAACAAAGATCCTGGCCTCTATCCTGGCCACTTGCTTACTTCCGGTGATAACTTCGCTTATTCATTGTGATCAATCTGGATTTATGCCCATATGAGTCACACGATTTAACCTCCGTCGCCTAGCTAATTGGCTGGATATGGTAAAAGAAAGGTCTGCCCCGCATGCATTTCTCACTAGATGCCGAAAAGGCTTTTGACGCCGGCCATTGGCCGTATATGCGACTAGCCTTATTAAAGTTTTGATTTTAGCCCACCTTCATGGGTTGGGTAAAGCTACTATACACCAACACGAGAGCCAGAGTGAAAGTAAATGGTGAACTATCGACTGCATTCCCAATACAGAGGCACCAGACAAGGTTACCCCCTATCCACCTTACTGTTTGCTCTAGTACTAGAACCAATGGCGTGCTTGATAAGAGCCCACCCTGAACTGAGCGGGTTCAGACACAGAGGGGCACATCCCGGAAAAACAAATCTCCCTCTACGCAGACAACATACTAATGTATGTCACCAATCCTAACAAGACACTCCCTCTGATCCTCCAGCTGTTTGAAGAATATGGCAGACATGCAGGATACAATATAAACTGTGACAAATCCAGTCTGTACACGATGGGTGGGTATTTGGACACTCAGATGCTCCCGAGATGCCTAAGAGTAGTTCGAGAGGGGTTCCGTTACCTAGGTCTTTATATAACCACCAACAAAACAGCGAACCTTAATCAGAACATCAAACCGGTCCTAGAGGAATTTTGTGATGATGTGAGACAGAAAAACGGCTGACTTTGACACTCTTGGGCAGGGCAGCCATGTATAAAATGATCACACTCCCGACGTTACTATATGTGTTGCAAAACATGTATTGTAAGCTGCCAGAGGAAATCTTCAAGATGATTAACGAGGAACTACACACGCTTCTGTGGGATGGGGGACACCCGAGCGTAGCATTGAAGACTCTACAACGTAGTCAGTATAACGGGGAAATAGCCTTACCTGACATACTGTCATACTATAGAGCAGCGCACTTGGTGATATTCAACGAATGGGAACACATATCCGGAAGACAACCAACCTATGCTTTGGAAAGGCTCCAATTCCAGTGGCACACACATCAACACTATACGTATGGGGGGAGGGACTAAGTCGCCTTTTACTGGCCACCCAAAGAACAATGGAGGCCTGGAAGGGAGCTGAAAAGCAAATTCAATGGGACAAGAGGCTAACGAGGGAGACGCCACTCTGGGAGGGTACGAGAATGCCAGAGATAAATAGGCTTTGGAGTTTTAGACACTGGGACACAATTGGGATCTCCAGACTGGGTGACATCATAAAAGAAGGGGATCTGATTTCCTTTGCTGCACTCAAAACAGAATACCAATTGAGTGACACCCAGAGATATAAATATCTTCAATTAAAACACGCCTGGAGGGCGGAGAGGATAGACGTCACGGATATCCCCGAATTTGCACCCTTAGAGGGTAGAATATTACAGGGAGAGATGCCTAGCAAGGCAGTCTCATGGATCTATAGAATTCTAATTAATAATATCCCCAACAACCTGAAATCCCTCAGATCTAAATGGGAGACCACCACAGGAACGATGGAAGATATTGATTGGGAAGCGGCGTTGATGCACTCACGAGAAGTGGCCATCAAGTCACGCCTTCGATTGATACAGTTCAAAATACTACACAGAGTGTACTTTGGCAGGGCATGTCTACACGCAATAGGAAGAGCAGAGACACCCAACAGCATACGCTGTAAGACAGAAAGGGGCACATTCATACATACACTGTGGGACTATCAACAGATTAAATCCTATTGGTCCCAGATACAGAAAGAGTTGAGTGAGATACTGGGAGCGCAACTTCCTATGGATCCCAAATACATTTTATTGAGGGTGCCCACCAAAATAGATCTTTCTCGTAGTAAACTCTTACTATGTAATTTAGGAATGGTGGGGGTGAAGAGAGAGGTGGCTCGATGCTGGGGCGCCACCAATCTCCCAACACTTGCAGATTGGAGATCGAGCTTAGATCTGTATATGGTTGCTGAAAGGGTGACATACGAGGCGAGAGGATGCCCGAAAAAGTTCTTTAAAATCTGGTCCCCCTAGTTGAGCTTCTATGGACTTGAGAAAGAAGAGGGATGGGGAAGATCCCTGCTGGTACACTAAGGTCCGGAGGGAGGGGGACTGTCTGTTGCCACCCCCACGAGAACCCATATGGTACAGGATAACATTGCATTGAATATTCTCTGGTGATGAATAACCGAATTGTAAACTTCACAAACGTTATGGCTGCACAGACTCGCGATTCTAAATTGTCATGTACTGAGTATGCAAAATGTGTATCCCAATGTATTAGCAAATTTTGTGTTAAAAATAGTTTAAAGAAAAAAAAACCAATGGAAAAGGGTATGAAGTTTGTCTTCAGATCTCATGATGGAACATAGATTTAAGCGAAGTACTAAGTCAGAGTCACATTTTGTTGTAGAGGATGCACTCTTTTTAGGTCGAGCCTGAGCCAGCGCGCATGCGCTGCTCTGCGAGGCTTCTTGTAAGCACTTAAAACTTCTATGTGTGGGTCTGACTCCCCCCACGCATTGGGTTGGCTGTTGCCTGTGTCCTTTTCTTATTGTAGCCTGCAAATGGCTAAAGGCGGGCACATGTCCCACCTTTTTGGCAAATGTTCACTCCCACAGCGTTTTGCTTGCGGGAGCGAGCAGGGGCGCGCAGGCTGGCAGCTGCATTCCTCTCCTCGTGGGTCAGGTTACACGCACAGCGCCGTGAGGAATTCCCGCGCCTTGTGGGGATCTTGTTTTCATTGTGCTGGGTGATTTATGAACTTTCGGGAGTAATGTTTTCCACCTGCGAAGTTGCGCAAATATCAACAGTGTCAAGTGACATTTTCCAACAAGCCAGACGCTGCTGGAACAGAAAAACTTCAAAAACACAAAGATGCGCAAGGTCACACATCTAAGACTATGAGCCTTTGGTAAACAGAGAGGTGGGCAAAGGACGCGCAGGCAGAAACGCTGTCAAAATCTGAACGCAAGAGTGAGAAAAACATTAATTTCGAATAATGTGTTTGAAAATGCACGCTTTCTTATATGAATAAATACATTCGAATTAACTACAATTTGCAAAGGACTGTTTATCTTCGTTCTACAAGTATGTTTTGAAAAATCAGATGTTTGATGAGCAGCATCCCTTGAAATAATTTTTTACTTTTAAACCCAGTTCCATGCTGCTTGCTTGCACTGACTTCTAATCTTTAACACCTTTCATCGGCGGTTTCAGGCTGCCCATATGTCACTTTTAATTTTTTTCATTATACTGGGTGATTTACAAACCCTCGGTTTTCCACCTGCGCAGTTGCGCAAATATCAACAGTGTCAAGTGACATTTACCAACAAGCCAGACGCTGCTGGAACAGAATAACTGCAAAAACACAAACATGCGCAAGGTCACACGTCTAAGAAAGTGAGCCTTTGGTAAACAGAGATGTGGGCAAAAAAACGGACGCGCAGGCAGAAACGCTGCCAAAATCTGAACGCAAGGTTGGGAAAAACATTAATTTCGAATAATATGTTTAAAAATGCAAGCTTTCTAGTATGAATAAATACATTCGAAATAACTACAATTCGCAAAGGACTGTTTAACTTTGTTCTACACATATGTTTTTAAAAACCAGATGTTTGATGGGCAGCATCCCTTGAAATTATTCTTCCCTTTTAAACCCAGTGCCATGCTGCTTGCTTGCACTGACCTCTAACCTTTAACACATTTAATCTGGAAAAGATTGACCCTCTTCCTTTTAGAAGATGCAAAATAGATGCTTAATATTAATGGAGGGCCACCTGCGCTCTCTGTGCCCTCCACCACCTGCGCTCTCTGTGCCCTCCACCACCTCTTCTCTCTGTGCCCTCCACCACCTCTTCTCTCTGTGCCCTCCACCACCTCTTCTCTCTGTGCCCTCCACCACCTGCGCTCTGTGCCCTCCACCACCTGCGCTCTGTGCCCTCCACCACCTGCGCTCTCTGTGTCCTCCACCACCTGCGCTCTGTGCCCTCCACCACCTGCGCTCTCTGTGCCCTCCACCACCTGCGCTCTCTGTGCCCTCCACCACCTCCTCTCTCTGTGCCCTCCACCACCTCCTCTCTCTGTGCCCTCCACCACCTCCTCTCTGTGCCCTCCACCACCTCCCCTCTCTGTGCCCTCCACCACCTCCTCTCTGTGCCCTCCACCACCTCCTCTCTCTGTGCCCTCCACCACCTCCTTTCTCTGTGCCCTCCACCACCTGCGCTCTGTGCCCTCCACCACCTGCGCTCTCTGTGCCCTCCACCACCTGCACTCTCTGTGCCCTCCACCACCTGCACTCTCTGTGCCCTCCACCACCTGCACTCTGTGCCCTCCATTACCTGCGCTCTCTGTGCCCTCCACCTCCTCTCTGTGCCCTCCACCAACTCCTCTCTCTGTGCACTCCACCACCTCCTCTCTCTGTGCCCTCCACCACCTCTCTCTGTGCCCTCCACCACCTCCTATCTCTGTGCCCCCACCACCGCCTCTCTGTGCCCCCCACCACCTGCGCTCTGTGCCCTCCACCACCTGCGCTCTCTGTGCCCTCCACCACCTGCGCTCTCTGTGCCCTCCACCACCTGCGCTCTCTGTGCCCTCCACCACCTGCGCTCTCTGTGCCCTTTACAACCTGCGCTCTCTGCCCTCCACCACCTGCGCTCTGTGCCCTCCACCACCTGCGCTCTGTGCCCTCCACCACCTGCGCTCTGTGCCTTCCACCTCCTCTCTCTGTGCCCTCCACCTCCTCTCTCTGTGCCCTCCACCTCCTCTGTGCCCTCCACCACCTGCGCTATCTGTGCCCTCCAACACCTGCGCTCTCTGTGCCCTCCACCTCCTCTCTGTGCCCTCCACCTCCTCTCTGTGCCCTCCACCTCCTCTCTCTGTGCCCTCCACCTCCTCTCTCTGTGCCCTCCTCTCTCTGTGACCCTCCACCACCAACAGCATAACATTACAAAATCCAGTTGAGAAAACTTTTTAGGACAATTGACAACAAGCATTTACAATGCAATAGGTCTCGCATTACTGAAAGTTTTAGCTATTGGCGTTGCAAATAATAATGCAATGCCAATAGCTCAAACTTTCAGTTTTGCGAGACCATTGCATTGCAAATGCTTGTTCAATGTAGGAAAGGCTCTGATACAAAGGATTTTGAAAAATATGCGATGTTCTGGTTATTTCAGGAGCAAAGTGATTTGGTGAAATATTTTCCAATGAATGAATCAGCAAATAAAATGATTCATTAGTTTGAGGCATTGGAATATCAGTTAAAGGGAGCCAAGATAGTGCTGTAGAAAACACATCAAACCACTGCCCTCGTTTGGAAGGAAGGCACAAGTCCTATGACAAAAGCTAAAGAGGCAGCATAGGAGAAACCTTCTCAGGGTTTGCAAAACATACTACGAATGGACTGAGAGGAATTAGGATAAATGAAATTATTTTCAAAATCTGAAACAGTCATTTGAACTGTGTCAGGATGAATGGGTACTGAAATCTGGATACCCTCAGCAACCAATGAGATGCCCCATAGATGTTTAAACATGGCATCAGTCTTACTGATAAAGTCACAGAATACAATAATAAATTATGCTTTTCTCCTTTTCGCCTTACTCCTTGTGTGTTTTTTGGGATGCTGCACAGTAGGCTCCTCCAATGGAGTTTTGTACAGGTTTATTTTAAACACTTTCTTTCAATTCTATATGGTGCACCTTTTGAATACAGCTGTAGGGATTGGATGTTTCGGGTTTTTCAGAGCAGCTGTACTGGACCGTAAAAGCACTGTGGAAACATGCAAGGTCAGGCCACTCCTCAAGAAACCATCGGCAGACCCCAGTGAGTTCCAGAACTACCGGTCTATCTTGCTACACCCGTTCCCCGACAAAGTTCTGGAGAAGGCCATCAACCTCCAACTCACAGAATATCTGGAGAAGAACAAACTACTGGACCCCTCACAATCAGGCTTCAGAACCAATCACAGCACCGAGACAGCTTTGATCGCCACAACAGACAACATTCGCACCCTACTCGACAGAGGAGATTCTGCAGCCCTGATCCTACTGGACCTCTCCGCAGCCTTCGACACCATCTCCCACCACACTCATCGAACGACTACACCAGGTCGGCATCACAGATGACGCACTCCGATAGATTGCATCCTTCCCCGAGGGACGCACCCAGAGAGTCCGATTACGACCTTTCACATTGCAAACCAAGCACAACATATGTGGCGTTTCCCCAAGGTTCTTCCCTCAGTCCAACACTCTTCAACATCTACATGTCACCACTCACAGACCTCATCAGATCGCAGGAAGCCCGACATTGCACCAATTCAGAAAGGACCTCAAGACCTGGCTCTTCGAATGACCCCAACAGAGCTGCTCTCACCCACCCCTCAGCACCTTGAGAGCCTAACGGGTGAGTAGTGTGCTCTACAAAACCCTGATTGATTGAACATCATCTCCTACGCCAACGACACCCAGCTCATCCTATCGCTCTCAGCCGACTCCACCACGATGATACTAACTTCCACAACTGCATGAAAAGTATTTCTGCCTGGATGAGGGAAAACTGCTTCAAGCTAAACACGGACAAGACAGAAAGATCTCATCTTTGTCAAAAACACCACCCCTTGGGACGACTCCTAGAGGCCTGCAGAACTCGGACCCACCCCGCGCCTAAAAATTACGCCTGCAACCTTGGCATGGTCCTCGATACTAAACTATCTATGAAACAACATGTCAATGCCGTCGCCTTAACCTGCTTCCTCACGCTCCGAATGCTCCGCAAGATCTTCAAGTGGATTCCCATCAGCATCAGGAAGACTAAGACACCCCCTCATCAGCAGCCAACTAGACTACGGCAACACAATCTATGCAGGCACCACCTCCAACCTCATACAAATACTTCAATCACTCCAGAATACAGCAGCCAGACTGATCCTCAACCTGGCCAGGGGGACCCACATCACCCAGCACCTGAAGGACCTCCACTGGCTTCCAGTTAAAAAGAGATGCCACTTCAAGCTCCTGACCCACGCCTACAAAGCCCTCCATGACCTAGGACCCACCTACCTGAACCACCGCCTTCATTTCCACTGACTACCTAGGAACCTCTGCTCATCTTGCCCTCGCAGAGATCCCTCGCACCGGCAGCAGCCGCACCGGAGGAAGATCCTTCTCCCATTTCACCGCAAAAGCCTGGAACACCCTCCCCCTCCGCACTGAACCCTCTCACACAGACTTCAGGAAGGGGCTCAAGACCTGGCTTTTCGACTGAGCCTGGCAGCAAGCACATGGATACCCTCACGGGTGACAAGAAGCACTATACAAATTCCTCTTGATTGATTACCAATTGTAATGTACCGAGATCTGAAGGAAGGTTAGGCCAAACCGTCAACGAAGAGATTTAGCCAAAGGGCTATCTAAATACTACCTGGGTACTTGTAAGACTCATCTACCCAGTACCAACCATTCCAAGCCTCTTCAGACTGGTACTGAAGCTTGAGCACTTCTTTGTGGCACCTTCACAATTGAGTCTGGGTAATCTAAAAAGCTTCAACCAGAAGCATTATCTTTTTTAATGACATGGACAGCCCGTTGATGTTCTCTGCACTACGGAGGTAATGTGTTAGACATCATGGGTCGTCCAAATTATTTAGATTATTAACTGGAAGAAATATTTAAAAAATTATAATACACAAATTTAATCCTAAGCTCAAAAGACACCTCGATGGAACTCCCCTATAAGAGGTTCAACATATCCCTAATTTGGCCCAGGTAATACCACTTCATAGACTTTAAAGAGATTCCCCTTGTGGATAGCCAAGAACAAAAACATTAACAGTTTAAGGCTCTTACTGTTTGGGCAAAGGTTTTCATCTCACTGAAGTCACTAAATATCTTGAACGTGTTGAAAACTAACCTCATTGGAGATATCCCACTGTAGCCTCTGTGGAGCCGGCTGTACTCCATCTGTCTCTCCTTTGCAATGCCCTTCTGCATTATATCCCAGTTGGAAGCAATCGGTTGCCAGTACAGACTGATGAGAAGAGGTAACCAAAAAGTCAGACAGGTTGAAGGTGCAAAAAGTATTACATGGGTGACAGGAAGCAAATAGTTTGTCTGTTGTTGCATATGCATTGTTATCATCTGTACTCAATCACCCTCTACTTACCTCCCACAAGTGTCCAATAATAGGGGCGTCTGCCCAGGAGTGCTCTGCATTTAGACCAACCTTCCCATTTTTAAACACGATAAAGGTAAAAGATTTGTCAAACCACCTACGTAGAGGGAGGAGATAATTGAGAAAATTTATGTGTGAAACCAATATCTTACTTCTCCAAAACATTTACAGTATGATCAAGAAATCAAAGGAAAAATTGGACTTTCACTTTACAGAAGCAGTCGCCACTCGCACCTCTAACAGATCAACGACTAGTCTGAATAGAGGTCTAACAGATTTCTTAGAAAACAGAGATAGCTTCACCCTCCAAATAGAGTTCTATAATAAAAGGTAATCTAGTTGTAAAACTTTATAAGTCTGCAACTTTACAGGGATTTGAAAATCAACAGCAGATCCACATAGGAGCCTAACATCACACTATAAAAAGAATTTCATTGGACTGAATCAAATGAGACTTCTGACTGACAGAAAACCTTGGACCCTGAAGAGTGTTACAAATCAGACCCAGGTTTCCAGACCAGATGTGTGTGTTATGGATCAGTCAGTGCTTTAAATGGGCCGGTACTCACCGGTACTGAGTACCGGCACTTCTTGAATTTATCACTCCGAGTACCGGCACTTCTCTACTGCCGAGGAGAGTACCGGTACTCATGAAAAGGTAGGCTGTGAGTGCTGGTGAGCAGGAGTGGAACGTGTTTCTGGCAGCCAAGGCGCCGCTTCTTCCCCGATCTGAGCCCCAGCTGAGCTATTCAGCAGGGGTCATTTGAATAATGTCCGGTGCTCACCATCACGCTGTGCTTGACAGAGCAGGGTCCATTCAGGCCCTGTGCTGTCAATCACAGTCACATTATCGTGTGCGTTCGTGCAAGCACAGGAATCATGTCAGTCCCCTGGCAGTGACAATAAGGCTACGGCCAGTCCGGCCCTGGTGGCAATTAAAAAAGCCATGGTAGGTGAAAGGTATAACATGGCTTTTATCATACCCAAGTCTTTTGTGTGTCTGCTATGTTTGTGTGTATACCTGTTTTTTGTAAGAAAAAAGTGAGAGAACGAGAGAGAGAATCAAGACACTCTCAGGAGGTTTTTAAAGAAAATGGGTGGTACTTTGTACATGTCTGCTCTGCGACAAAGATTCATACCTAACGTAGTAGGGAAGGTTGGTGGGTGAGTGGATGGATGAGTGAGCAATGGTGGATGTATAGATGGATGGATGAATAGATGGATGGATGAGTGAAAGCATGGATGGGTGGGTGAAAGAGGGTGGATGATTGGATAAAAGGGCGGTGATGGGTGGATAAGTGAAAGGTTGGATGGATGAATGAAAGGGAGGATGGATGAAAGGGTGGATGATGGATGAGTGAAAGGAGGTATTGGGTGGAAGGAATGAAAGGGTGGATGTAATAAAGGAGTGAAAAGGTTGATGGATAGATGAGCAAAAGGATTGATGGATGAGTGAAAGGATGAATGGATAGGTTTGGAGATGGTTGGATATGAAGGGTGGACAGAGAGAATGGTGAAAGGCAGAATGATGGATGAAAGACTGAATAGACGACAGAATATAAAGGTTAAATGGTGGACATCAGCAGGCAAATGGTAGGATGAATGGATAGATCGATGGAAGAGACGAGAGATATCTTCTGGGGAGGGTCATGATGATTTGCTTCATTTGCTTGGTGCCATAAGACCTTTGGATCGAAGTGGGGTATTTTCAATTTCTTCCTACTCACATGCTCAAAAATATGTACAATTGTGCCAAACAGCAATTAACAGTATGGCATTAAGAAGGTGCAATTATTGCAAAAATAGGAAATGTTAACATATTATTGCACTTCTCTTTCGTTTTGTGTAATGAGTTAACCTGCTTTGTTTATATAAACACATTTCTCATGTGTTTTGGTATGTGCTGCAACTAATTAGAAGTCGTTAAGTATCATCATGTCTTGCCCTTAGCCCCGCCCCTTGCCCCGCCCCCTCACTACACCTGTAGCTCATTTTAATGAGTACCTGCACTTATTTTTTTCCATTTAAAGCACTGGGATCAGTGGAATAAGGCATATATCTGTGTTGGACCTCGAATTCAGATGTGTTAATCTCGGCCTGTCCACTCAGCTTTTCATCCATAGAGGTTGACAAAATGAGTATCAGCAAGTTGGATAACCGTAAACATCTATTGTTCAGAGCCAAGATACCCTTCAGGGTCATAGTACAGTATATAAACTCATGATGTGTGGGAATGGATGCAATGGGGTTCTCATTTATTTTTAATAAATGTTACTTGCTGTGGGTTGAAACGCGGCCTGCCATACCAGATAGGAGTTTCAGAAACAATACAGTGTTGTGGAAGGACCTTGTATCCAACGCCTATAAATATCATTAGTAACACCCCTTGGCTAGGGGGCGTGGCCAAGATGGCAGTCAAGACGGACACGTCTTAAAGCACAAGTTACTAACTTGTGTAACGATATATCTGTAAGAGACAGTAGTTAGTGACAGATTCCTTACCTTAGAATATCCCCAGGCGTCAGGCTGGATCCGGAAAGTTTTGCGTAGCAGTACCCTTGCGCGTCGGTAGGCGGCGTCGTGCGGCTCCGCGTCCGTCGTCGGCGTCGTGATCGCCGGGATGACGTCGCGGGCAGTACTTAGGCGCCGCCCCTGCGCGCTGACGTCAGTTCTGTACACGACTTTCCGCGCCAGGAACGCAGAGCCATGCAAGAAGCTGACATAGGTGTCTGAAAAATACTAGGGCCCTGAAAGGGATGTCCTTAACCCTAGAAATCAGTTCGCAGAACGGGGAGGATGGGTGGGGCGGTAAGGAATCTGTCACTAACTACTGTCTCTTACAGATATATCGTTACACAAGTTAGTAACTTGTGCATCTGAAAGAGACACGTTAGTGACAGATTCCTTACCTTAGAATAGATACCCCAGCAATACCAACCCCGGTGGTGGGTCTGCGAACAAAGATCAGACAAGGAAGTCCTGGAGGACAGAACGGCCAAAGAAGCCGTCCCTCCGGACCTGACTGTCAAGGCAGTAATGCTTTGTAAACGTGTGCAGCGAGGCCCACGTAGCTGCCTGACAGATAACCGGCAGCGGAACACCGCGGCCCAAGGCCGTGGTAGCAGCCGTTGCCCTGGTGGAATGGGCACGCAGCCCAACAGGAGGCTCCTTCTTAGCCAAAGAATAGCAGGTCTTGATGCACAAGGTAACCCAGCGGGAGATGGTCCTCTTGTGCACCGCCCGACCTTTTTGGCACCCACGTAGCCAACAAAGAGCTGGTCATCCACCCGGAAGTGTTTTGTGCGGTCGATATAGAAGGAGAGCGCACGTTTTGGGTCCAGACGGTGGAGCCTCTCTTCCTCTCTAGAAGGATGCGGAGGCGGAAAGAAGGTGGGCAAAGTGATGGTCTGCCCAATGTGGAAAGCAGTAACCACCTTTGGTAAGAAGGACGGACGCGTCCGAAGAACAACCTTGTCTGGATGAACAGACAGAAAGGGAGGTTTGCAAGATAGAGCCTGGAGCTCACTCACCCGCCGAGCGGAGGTGATGGCCACCAGAAAGGCTGTCTTCAGAGTCAGAAGACGAAGAGGACAGTTATGCAGAGGCTCAAAGGGAGCGCACATTAAAAAGGTAAGAACCAAGTTCAAGTCCCACTGAGGCATCACAAACGGAACAGGAGGGAAGAGGTGAGTAATGCCTTTTAAGAACCTGTTAACAACAGGGGACTTGAAAAGGGAGGGCTGATCAGGGAGCCTGAGGAAGGCCGAGATAGCACAAAGATAACCCTTGATGGTACCCAGGGCAGAACCCTGTTGGGCCAGAGAGAGAAGGAACAGAAGGACCTCAGAAAGAGGGGCAGAAAGGGGATTCACAGCCTTTGCTGTGCACCATGCCACAAATTTGTTCCACCTGCAGGCGTATACCACCTTAGTGGAGGGACGCCTGGCTGCCAGAATCACATCACAAACTTCGGGAGGCAAGTCGAAAGGAATCAACTGCCGCCGCTCAATCTCCACGCAAGCAGGTGTAGACTGGACAGGTTCGGGTGGAGGACCGTCCCCTGCTGCTGCGACAGAAGATCCTCCCGAAGAGGCAGACGGATCGGGGGATCTATGCTCATATTGAGTAGCTCGGGATACCAAACTCTTCGAGCCCAGTCCGGAGCCACAAGAATGACTTGGGCCCGGTCGTGCCGAATCATCTTCAACACTCTGGGTAGAAGTGGTATAGGCGGAAAGGCGTACAATAGACCGCAACTCCACTCGTGACGAAAAGCGTCGCCGAGCGAGTGCCGCCTTTGAAATTCCAACGCGCAGAACTGATGACATTGCGCGTTCTCTTCGGTGGCGAATAGATCTAACCAAGGCTCTCCCCACTGTAGAAAGAGTCCTTGCGCCACTTCCGAGTGAAGACGCCATTCGTGATCCATCATGCACCTGCGGCTGAGTTCGTCCGCCCTGGCGTTCAGGGAACCTGCCAGGTGTTGAACCATCAGGAACATGCCCTGATGTTCCAGCCATGTCCAGAGGCGCAGAGCCTCCTGACAAAGGGTCCAAGACCCCACCCAGCCCTGTTTGTTGCAGTACCACATGGCGGTGGTGTTGTCTGTGAACACCTGCACTACCTTCCCTTTGACAGAGGGAAGGAATGCCTTGAGTGCAAGTCGGATCGCCCGGAGCTCCAGAAGGTTGATATGGAGCCGGGACTCCGCCGGAGACCAGAGGCCTCTGATCTCCGCCTCTCCCATGTGACCGCCCCATCCCAGAAGGGACGCGTCCGTCACAACTGTGTGCTCTGGCTGGGGAAGGGAGAGGGATCTGCCCATGACCCATTGCCGGTTCGAGAGCCACCACTGCAACTGTCTTGCAGTCCCCTCCGAGATCTGGACGTGATCGGACAGGTTGCCCTGGTGCTGCTCCCACTGGAACTTCAGGTCCCACTGCAGAGCCCGCATATGCCATCTGGCATGATTGACCAGCAGGATGCAGGAGGCCATGAGGCCCAGCAGCCTCAGGGTCATCCGTACCGAAACCCAGGATAAAGGCCGAAAGATCGGAATCATAGCCTGAATATCCCGGACTCGCCGTTCGGGAGGATAGGCCCGAAACTGCGTCGTGTCCAGAACTGCTCCGATGAAAAGGAGCTGTGGAGAAGGAATCAGATGCGACTTCGGCACATTGATGGAGAACCCCAGCGAGTGCAGGAGTCCGGCCGTAGTCTGGAGGTGGGAGACGACTGCCTGGGACGAGCCCGCCTTCAGCAGCCAGTCGTCGAGGTAGGGGAAGACTGAAACCCCTGCCCGGCGCAGATGAGCTGCGACCACCGCCATCACTTTCGTGAACACCCGAGGGGCACTTGTAAGGCCAAAGGGGAGCACGGTGAACTGAAAATGCTCGGGGCCTACCGTGAACCGAAGGTAACGCCGGTGGGCCGGCAGGACGGGGATGTGGAAATACGCGTCCTGCAAGTCCAACGCTACCAACCAGTCTCCAGGGTCGAGGGCAGTCAAGACCTGAGCTAGGGTGAGCATCTTGAACTTCTCCTTCCGGAGGAAGCGATTGACGTTCCGGAGGTCCAAGATAGGACGCATGTCCTCCTTGTCCTTTTGGGCACCAGAAAGTAGTGGGAGTAGCAACCACGCCCTACTTCTGGGGTCGGAACATGCTCGATGGCCCTCTTGGTCAAGAGGGCCGTGACTTCCTTCTGTAGAAGCACCAAGTGATCCCCTGACATGCGGTGGAATTGAGGTGGCATGGCTGGGGGGTGGTCTCGAAGGGGAGGGAGTAGCCCCTTCGGACAATGTCCAAGACCCACCTGTCCGAGGTGATGGTGCGCCAGTGGGGAAGGTGATGGCGGACCCTGCCCCTACTGGCGTGCCGTGCACCTGAAAGGAGGGACTAGGAGGGCTTGGAGGCCGCGGACGGGTTGGAGGTGGTGGCCTGACCCGCACGCTGGTTGCCCGATCCGCCACTGCGGAATCCACGTCCTCGGCCACGCGAAGACGCCTGCTGCGCGGGCCGGTGGCTGGGCTGCTGACGTGAAGGGGCGCCCCTACCGTAGCCACGATAGGGGCGAAAAGCAGAAGTCAGCGGAGGGCGTGTAGCAGAAAGGCCCAGGGACTTGGCAGTAGCCCGTGAGTCCTTAAAGCGCTCCAACGCATGGTCTGCTTTGGACCCAAAAAGACCGACTCCATCAAAGGGCATGTCCATGAGAGTATTCTGGACATCCCCTGAAAAACCAGTGGTTCTCAGCCAGGCATGGCGTCGGAGCGCCACCGTCGTTGCAATAGACCTGCCCAGCGAGTCGGCGGTGTCAAGGCCACAACGGATAGTGTATTTGGCCGCATCCCTTCCTTTCGCAATGGCGCGGGAAAGCAGTGCCTGGACCTCCTCAGGACACTGGGGCAAAACATCCGCCACCGAATCCCACAGGGAGTGGGTATATCGGCCCAAAAGACAAGCGGTGTTAACGGACCGCAAGCCAGCACTGGAGGAAGAAAAACCTTTCTTCCCAAACTGATCCAGGCGTTTGGATTCCCTATCCGGAGGAGCGGTAGGGAAGGCGGTTTGGGAAGCGGAGGCTTGGACAACCAAGCTCTCAGGAGTGGGGTGGACAGAGAGAAACAGGGGGTCGCCCGGAGCTGGGCGATGGCGTCGTGACACGTTCCGATCCACAGGAGCCCCTGTGTTGGGCTTGGACCAGGCGCCCAAAAGAACGTCAGTGAGGGCGTCGTTAAGCGGCAGCACAGTCTCCGCAGAGGAGGCTGCCGGCTGAAGCACCTCTGTCAAGATGTTAGGCTTGACCGTCAAAGTAGGGAGTTGGAGACGTAAGGCCCCAGCTGCCCTACGCAACACCGTACCAAAATTGGCTCCCTCCTCCGTAGCCACGGGAGGAGACAGCATGCCAGTGTCAGGGGAAGTATCCAGACCACTGGCCTCCCCTAGACTCTCTGTCCAGTCCTCATCATACTGACAGTGTCGCGTCAGAGGGTCATCAGACCCCTCCCAGTCCAACTGGTCCTCCTCTGGTTCAAAATAAGGAGGAGGAGGGACAGTTGGGACCCAAGGTCCCATCGGCGCCGGAGCCGGCGTCGAGCGACATCGCTCCGGGTCCATGTCCGGAGCCGGAAGGAACTGGGGGACGACGCCGCCCGGAGCCCAGGGCGGCGTCGAGAACGGCACCGGAGACATCGGCGCCGGCGGAGGTGTCGTGAGGTCGACCGGCGTCGATGGGGGTTGTGGAGCCGGGATCGAGGCCGGGGCCGAAGCCGGAATCGAGGCTGGAGGCACGGGCGACGCCGGGGCCGGAGCCGTCGGCGACGCCGGAGCAACCCCATCAGGGCCCGCGGGGCCCGAAGGCGCACCGGAGGGGCCTGAAGGCCCGAAGAGGCGGGCCATGGCCGACAGGAATTCCTGTAGCCTTGTCCGGATCCGCCCCCGAACCCGGGAAGGGCGGGTATGGCGGGGGCGACTCCACAGGCAAGTCCGGGGCCGCGGGGACGGTGCCGGGAGGGGCCTCAGCCGAGTCGCGAGACCGGCGAGGCGAAGTCCTAGAGCGATGATGCTTCTTGGACTTCTTGTGCTTTGACTTACCGGACGAAGAAGACTTCGACGCCGACGACCGGTGTGCACTCCGCGAGCGACCCCTGGACCTCTCACGCGACCGGGGCCTCCGTGGAGCCGAATGCCGGGCCTCGAGGAGCTTTCGAGACCGCTCTCGCAAAGCTTTCGGGTTGAGGGCCTGGCATTCGGGACAAGACTCCGTGTCGTGGCCTCGGCCGAGGCAGAAGAGACACTCCCAATGCGGGTCGGTGACGGACATCGTCCGCGCACAGGCGCCGCATCGCTTGAAGCCGGGCATCCCTACTACACCTTGAAAGTTATGGAAAAAACAGTGAAAAAATTCACCAAAAAGTATGGTCAAAAAATGACCAGGGCACTGCTCTTCCCGGATCTGCGCTTGCTGGCGCGGAAAAAGAAGAACTGACGTCAGCGCGCAGGGGCGGCGCCTAAGTACTGCCCGCGACGTCATCCCGGCGATCACGACGCCGACGACGGACGCGGAGCCGCACGACGCCGCCTACCGACGCGCAAGGGTACTGCTACGCAAAACTTTCCGGATCCAGCCTGACGCCTGGGGATATTCTAAGGTAAGGAATCTGTCACTAACGTGTCTCTTTCAGATGAGCTCTGTAAAAGGCCCCACAAAATCCTGCAATATCCTACATCCCACGCTGGTATTTCCCTCTACACCGACTGGCACGGACTACCGGAGCTGTTGGCAACTCAGGGAAACCCAGGTTACACCAACGAACTGACGGACAGAATGAATAGAGGACACCTAGCAAAGGCCTCCGGAGCGGTTGTCAAGCCTGTCCTCCGAGCGGCATTCGGCCGAGGCCAGGAACCGAACTCACGAGAGCCCCTCTACCGGGCTGTGGTCATCAGAAGTTAAGAGCGGGCATCAGGATCGGCGCTCCCACCCCCCGGGCGTGAGCGAGGCTGCGGGAGTGTGAGGAATCTAGTGAGGTCCTCAACCGTGGGACCGAAGACGGAGAGCGGAGTAGACAGCCCGAGGTGACATGGCCGGGTGGGCCGACCCAGCACTACTAGCGCGGGACTCCCTCCACCCTGCTGGCGCTGCTGGGGAGAGAAGAGGAGCACCGAAGGAAGATCGCGGCCGTAAGGGCGGGTGAGACCGCTACGATCTAGATCAGGAATCCGGACGACATTCACGGTGGGAGAAGCCGGACTCGCCTTCTTGCCGCCCCCTCGCGGCCCCATCTCCTCGAGCCTGATGACAGAGGCGAGACCGACGCGAGCAGGGGATCGGGAGGTGCTGGACCCGCGGGCTAGGCTCGCTGCACCAGGAGGCGATTGAATCCCTTCAACCTCTTCAACCTATGTACAGCTGGAGCAGCACAGAGGATCCGAAATAGAGGGTCCCCCTCCCCTCCCGATTGCACGGGAACTAGTCCGGGCACGTGCTCAGTGCTGGGGCCCATCAATAAATACGAACAGGCACACAAGATATAAAAGCAACAAGATGGGGAAATAAACATGAGTGGAAATAAAGAGGCGAAGATCACGTGAAACTGCTGGGGACAATAAACACGAGTGAGCCCAAAATTGAGTAGATAAAATGGAGCAGTGAAGTGCAGGCAGATCTATGGTACGTCAATACACGCACCTTATTACCAGCAAACTAGCCTAGCTACTCCTAATATCACCGCCACCATTGGTAATAACCTACCCTTCCCTAACACAAGCAAGGTAGCACAGAGAAAAGCCTAGGGTGTTTATATATTTCTCATAAACTGGCAGGATGAAAACAAAATTGAGTAAGACTGTTGCATCCCGGGGGGGGGGACACAGGAGGCAAACGCGCATCCAGAAGATGGGGACAATTCAGACAGGACCCTGGCAGCAAACCTTACGGACCATTCTCGCAAGTTTGAGGAACTGTTAGCGGCAGTTATGGACATTAAATTTACCTTGGAGCAAAAATTGGACTCAATCAGCATCGACATGAGTATCCTACGAGAGGAACATAAAAACCTGAAAGATGGAGTCAAAGAAACTGAGTCATCCTTTGCGACCATGAGGCCCACAGTGAAAGAATCAGACAAGCGGCTCTGATCCCTTTAGACTGAAATGGAACAACTGAGGCGCAGACTGGAGGACCAAACAAGGACGGTCCCGGCGCAATAATGTACGCATAGTAGATCTACCGGAGCGGGCAGAAGGCCCCAATATGGAGCTCTTCCTAGAAGACTGGTTCGTGAACACTATCCTGAAAGGAAATCAGTTGACTTTCTTCTCAGTAGAAAGAGCCCATAGGGTACCGGGGGGACCACCCTGTCCAGGCGCCGCACACAATAGTAGCACGCTTGTTCATCTATAGGGACAGGGACCACATCCTTCAAGTGACAAAGGCTAAGGGACCATGGTATATTGAAAACTCTGCGGTGCATATTTACCCAGACTACACCTAGAGGTGCAGAGGCGCGGGTCCTCTTTCCTTGAAGTAAAGAAATCCCTACGGGCCCTCGACATAAAATATACACTACAATGTTACGGCAATCCTTCGGGAAGATACCACTCATTTTTGGACGACCCCACAGGTGGTTTGGTCCTGGCTCGAGCGAAAGGGGGTGGCTCCTGAATGGAGAACCGAACCAAATGCAACCCATCGAGACAGTCGCAGCATAGACGCAAAGCCCACCAGAACAGTAGACCGAAGGGCCCTACCAAGGAACAAGCAGGGGCAGAAAGAATTAAGACGGTGAAAGATGTAGAGCAGCTTGCGGCACCTTCCCTTTGGGCACAGACTCAGAGACACTGCAAGATGAGCCTTTGCCAATGTCAGCTACGCAACTCTCAGCAGCGCTTGGAGACGGTCCTGTGGTCACACCACAGACGGCTGAGGCATGTGACTAGCCACAAATAGGTTTGGCGTGGGGGCGTGAATGTGTATGGACAGAGATGACTGTAGCAAGGTATAACTACATTCCTCCATTTTAATGAACCGGAGTGGAAAGTAAGATTAATGGTGAGGGCATACGGTTATCACCCTTTATGGTCCGCTCACATTTGCACATACTATCTATAATTGACTTATTATAACGAAAATATGACTTACCTGTAAGAATAGTTTTGCAGCCTAGACTCTTATAGATTCACAAACTGTGCATATTCCGCCATCTAGTGGTTTGAGTCGGAAAGCGCTTTGTATATTTTTTTTTTTTCGGGAGGTTGCGAAACCTGATCCCCCTGGTGAGGCTACAACCCCCTTTGTGTGTGTGCAAGCCCTCAGATTATTTTTTCTCCTTTTGTGTTGAATAAGTATAATATTGATTGCTTATAGAGCTGAGAGTGCAGGGACACTTGTTAACTTGTAAATGGTGATTTATTATTACATATCTATATATACACACACACACATATATATATATATATATATACACACACACACACACATACATATATTTTTATTTTTTTATACTAGTTTGTTTTTTAAAACCGTTGCTGTATATAGCGAGTATGAAAAGTATAGTAACTTACGTGTTAGTTATCTATATCCATATATATATATATATATATATATATATATATATATATATATATATATATATATATATATATATATATATATATATATATATATATATATATATATATATATATTTTTTTTTTTTTGTGTGTGTTTACGAGCTATGTAGGTAGCTTGGTGTGTCCTTTTCCAAAAAGGTTATTAGTTGTTATAATAGGAGATATGCAACATAGTTGCTACGGTTTAGTTTCTATGTATATAACGTATGTACTATTGAAAAGGAGATGTATAGCTTTTGCTATTTGTTAGCCCTTATAAGTACTTAAGTACTATGTTTATGTAGGGTCTATGTTTTGAATCTCCTTTTATCTATTTTTGTACGTTTTATTTTTATATATATATTTATATATATATATACATATATATATTTGTATTTTTTTTTTTTAACCCCTTGACCGCGATTGGAATTCCGCTCGTATGCTGGACATTCCGATCGCGGGTGGGGTCGTGACGAGCTCAGCTCGTCATGCGCACAGCGCTACCGCGCAGCATGACGAGCTGAGCTCGTCATGAGCACGGAAAGGGTTAAACTCCTTCACAGGGGAGGAGGGAGGGTCGTATGTGAATCTAGAAGAGTCTAGGCTGCAAAACTATTCTTACAGGTAAGTAATATTTTCGTTTTGCAGCATAGACGTCTTCTAGATTCACAAACTGTGCATCGATTGTGTAGCTGTATTTAGCGATTGTGGAGGAGGGAGTGAAGTGTATTTGATCCCCCCAGAATATTAAACAAAACATAAATGGTGTAGAGTACCACTTGTTGTTTTTTGAGAGAAACTGAGTTCTCCTGTTGTGTGTACATAGTAGGTAACTATGTAGCTTTCCCTTGAGGAAAGTATACACACATATATATATATGCATATATACATATACCTTCATGTATATTCGCATTTGCGAGTGTCCTAAATATTTTAGACGTGACCAGGAACCGAACCCTTGGATGCGTACTGAAAACGCTATATTTATAGGCCCATTGATGTTTCTGTAGGCTAAAGACTGTGTTGCTTGTTTTATTTCTTGAGTGCTATTTTTAATATGGTCCTTACCAACCACTAGCTCTTGTTTGTATGTTTACCAGGCTTCATTCATTTATTCATCTTTATGCAATGGGCCCCGTTTAATGCCTAGTGTAGACATGGCTTAAGGGTCTGTTTGGTTTTTTTTGGGGGGGGGGGGTGCCTGGTCGCTCCATGTGTGTATGTTTTCTTAGTTTGATGCTTGCTTTGATAGCGAGAGAAAACTGTATGCATATGCTGCCGACCTGTTGAAATTTGTTCCTACCCTGTTTATGGTACTGTAGAACATGGCCGTTATCATATGATTACGTGTCCCGTGTGTGGGTGAGGAAAGAAGGCCTTTACGTTGTTATATGCATTGTGCGTTTGTAAAGTAAGGCCCTGTTGATTGTTATTGGCACTTCAGTTTGTGCCTATCAAACAGACCTAAGAACTATACTATATATATATATATATATATACATATATATATATATATATAGAAAGAAGAAATGTATATATATATATACATATATTACATGTATATACATCTGCACGGGCATACATCTGGATGTTTATCTTCCCTCATGGAGAGTAGTACACCCAAATTGTAATGAAAGATGTTGACATGTTCATTAAGTTGTTGACATGTACATTTTTGGCCCCTGTTTTCAATGAGGGTTACAGCCCTTAATGTGTACTGTGCACAGTGGGCCTTCTGGCCAAACATTTGCGAATGGGCTTACAACTTTTGGTAGGCTAATGCCTGCTGTTAGTGGTATTGAGTTCCCTTGTGATAATGTGGAAGGGAGAGATACAGTAACCTTTGTGTGCTGCGTGAGAAAGCCTGCAAAACTGCACCTTGTCTTGTGTTTATTGCGCCTCTATGGATGTTTAATAGAGCTTGTAACAGAAACACAACCTGGTAAGGGGTGTGTTATATTTGTATACTTAGGCATAAACCGTGATGAGTAGGACCGTACCTGGTGGACCAGATGTGAGGTATGTGTGTTTTCCTTGTTCCAGTTGACATGCTTTGCTATATAGTATGTATATGCAAGGAAAAAGGTGTTGTATGTGGTGGTAGGGTGTTCACCCCCCACTGTATTTGGCGAATTTTATGGTCGCGGTCAACCGCAGTTGGCCGGCCATATGGGATACCTTTGGAAGTCTCGGTGAACTCCATAGAAGAGCCCCTGGCTCCCTTACGGTGTCCAGAAAGGCCGCAGTGAACCTCAGTTGCCGGCTTTCTGTGATTGGAAGTGGCGGGTAACTTCCCTTGAAGAGCTGCCGGCTCCCGTATGGTGTGAACATCAGTCTCCGTGGTAGGAGAAGAGTTCCACCTTTTGGGCTCGCCACACCCATAATGTGTGTGAGATGGTTGTGGTATGCCCCAGCATCTCGTGGCGATCAGTCCCCTTAGTGAAGCTGATTCGCCTTTGTTATTATAGCCAACTTAATGTTGTGTTGCAAGTACATGTTGCGTTGGTGTAAGAAATGCTGTGTAGCGTTTGAAGCTATGTACTTGTCTCATGGGGTTTGTAGTCTTGTTGTGTGAGACTTAATTCCCCTTTAGAAGTATGCCGGTTGTGTGTAGAATCTGTGTATAGTGTTTATGTGCAGCCCAGTTTGTTGTAGACACCATGCCTGTTTTAAAACGGGGTTGTGCCGTCCAGTAGTGGTGAATAGTGGAGGGAGTTGGTATGCGTTTAATGTCTTGTGTGACTGGGTTTTAAAAGACATTGTATGTGCCCCCTATAGAAACCGTGTTCCTATTTTTTTTTTTTTTTTTACACAGGCGCCATGCGTTGTGTGTTACTGGTAAAGGGAGCGTATATGTATATATCTAAACATATACATGAACCATCTACATATCTACATATGTAATACGGTGTTTAGCGTAATATACATATATATATATATATATGTATGCATGAAAAAAACATATATATAACTTCACATGTACCTATGTACTTGATGGTGTGTCTCCCTCCTAATTGCATGTATACATATACGTATGCACCTGCACACAGTGAAACACATGTAGCTATGTATTATATGCACACATATGCATACACCCATACCTACATATACACCCATGTACACACATACACAGATACATATACATACATACACATATATATATATACACACCTACACATACCTACATACATAATGCAGGCGTAGGCCATGTGGTTTTGGGTACGAGCTAAAAATGGATCTGTTTTGATCCAGTGCACCTGATCTTGCTGGTATAAGATGGATTTACACATCTCCTTTTAACCTCTTATTGGCAACTCAGTTTCTAGAGGCTTAGTAGGTAATGCTACCCTACTGCGTGTATTTATATCTTGTAGTATGGGGTCCCTCCCTTGCATCGCCTGTTGCAATACTATGCAGCAAGCTGATAAAAATTGTTTGAATTTGCCGCAGTAACTGGTAAAGCATGATCTGTGATCCTGCATGTTGCAATGTTATGCATGGAGTTTATAAACCTTGTGAAGTTACCGCAGTAACCGGTAAATGTTGATAGTATCAGCAATAGAGGGGCCATACAGTATTTAACTGTGTTATAGAGCATCAGCTGTTAATAAATATTTTGCGATCTAATGTAAAAAACTGTGCATAAATATTGTACTTATATGTTGCACCTGTTCTGCCGCAAAGATCGTTTTTAGCATAATTTGTATACAAATATTGCTGTGGCTTATTGGGCCCGTTGCCTATGTGCATATATTAGATGCGTTCAGAAAAAACGGTGTATTAATTGGCCTATGCATAAAAATTGTTATGCGATTATGCTACCCAGTGGCTGAGCTAACTGCTGCAATTGGACATGTTAGTGTGTTCTTTAGACTCATGCACTGTTGCCGTTTAAAAGCAAAAAAATGCCCCTGCATTAAAACACTATGTGGGGCTGTAGTAATTTTTGCAATTTTATGTTTGTTATTGCTCATAAGCAAAAAATGCCCCTACATTAAAACACTTTATGTGGGGCTGTAGTAATTTAAAACGTTGCAGTTTTATATTTGTTATTGCTCATAAGGTATAAGGGTGTTATGTAGCATAGCCTTGTGGAATCGCTAACCAGCAACTTACGTGCTTAGAGATGATAACTTCTCTTCCTTTCTGGATTTTGCCGATCAAAGATCTGTTCTTTTAATGTTGCTGGAGCCGTAAAACCTGCCTACCTGTGTTTGCTTAGAGGGTAGCTAAGGAATGCGTATGTTGGCGATAAGCCCCTGATTCATCGGGTCTCCTTACAGTGTACTGTGCTGGTGTTGGAAGAGAGTGCGGGGGAGGGGGTTTATGACCTTCTTGTCCGTTTTGAAAACCCTTGGAATGTGAGCTGCATTTGGTGCCGCGTTAGAAGTTTTGTGCCCAGCTATTAAATGCCTGGGAAGGGAAAGGCTTGGTCTCCCGCCATAACCTTATCTAATGGCGTAACAATTGTATTTTGTGCTGCAATGCTAAATGATTTGGGAAGTAGAAACTTCCCGTAGGTTTGCATATTGTGTAAAAGATCCTTAGAATCTCCTTTTTATGCCCAAAAAACCCACCTTTTGGTAACGTTTTAAACGTAGCGCGCTCCCTGTTTAAGCTATGTTAGCTGCCAAAAGGAATACGTGAATATTTCTTTTCCCGGCAGTTCCGTGGTGTATGGAAGAGGCACCTTACGTACGTTACTAACATAATAGTAAAGACTAAGAAAATAGGTTTATGGATAAATCGTGTTTATTGACGGAAAAAAGGATAGTGTCACACAGCTGACTGCCTACATTCTTCGACCGGCAGAGCGTACAGTTATTGAATATACACAGCGTGTCCGCCACAACCCGGAGGTCGGCCGCATGAGATTGTGATGTGTGATTGTGAGACTTTGTGTTTTCCATTTTTATCCCCTGCATTTGACCCCTACAAATACAAATTAAAACTAACATTACCCCAACGCCCCCATCCCTCCCCGAACCGATGTGCTATGTGATGATCCTGAGTGGTGTCCTCTTCAGGGGTGGCAGCCCTTCCTTGTGGATCCCGATTGGGAAAAGCTAGACCAGCACGCATCTCCTCCCCCACTCTCCCGTCTAGGGTCCCCTGTTCATAAGCCTCAGCCTGTCTCCGGGGCATCCAGTGTGGGGGACCCCCGCTGTTTCTCTCGTGTTGGGGCTGCAGCCTCCTCTGTACTATCCGTGAGTCGGAGAATACGTAAGTATCTAGGGCATGTGAGTTCGTTCAGTTCTGTCGAGAGCAGGGACAGTATGGGTGCCCACAGCGCGCGGAAAGAATCGGAGGAACCCGTAAGGGTGGCCTGGATTCGCTCCATTCCGATTGTGTACCATAATTTGTGCAACCATCCTGTATGTGTCGGTTTAATCTGTTTGCCCCACAGCGACAGAACATGTTGAACTGCAGCCCCCAACGTTAGGCCCATTTGCTTCCCCGAATTGATTTTAGAGGGTATGTGAGTGCGTTTGGGAGCCCTAGTAGCGTGTATGCCGGGAAGCGGGGTATCTCTGTCTCGAAGTGACGGTCTATGTCATCTAATACCGCTCGCCAGTAATCTGTTAGTTCTGGGCAATCCCATAAGAGATGTGTCAGGGTCCCCTCCGCATCACACCCCCGCCAGCATGTCGGCCTTCTGTCTGGGTTCCCCCTATGCAGTCGCGCTGGCGTTAGATACCAATATGTAGTGACCTTAACCGCAGCTTCCCTGCTGGCTATGTTACGTGCTGTATGGTTAGCCCTAAAGTATATATCCGTCCATTCTTTCTCTGTTAGTCCTCTCCCTATCTCCCTCTCCCACCGTTTCTGTCCCGCTGACGGGGAAAAAGGAACCGGAGGTCTCAGCATGTGATATAATTCAGAAATCAGCCGTTTGTCCGATGTTCTGGTAAGGAGCCAACGTTCGTATGTCGTGAGTTTCCTGCTAGCCCCGGGACACACCTCCGGGTGGAGGAGCCAGTGGCGGAGTTGAAAATATTGGTACTTTTGCGGCGCTACAACATTATACCCTTGTGTCACCTCTGTGTAAGGGAGGAACCCCTCTAGGTCAAATAAGTGTCCCGCAGATTTACAGTCCGTGGCTTTCCATTGTAGGAACGCCCTCTCCTCCATTCCGGGTGGAAACTCTGGGTTCTCGAACAAGGGCGTCAACGGGGAGGGGAAGGATGTAAGTTCTCTCCTGACCGCTACCGAGTCCCAAACTCGCAATAGTGTGCTCGTGATCGGGGACCCCTTCAAGTTCGGTGGCCTGTCCGCACGCTTAAGGAACGGGACTTTCCATAGAGACATTTTCGCCAAGGCCCGATCTTGGAACAACCAGCGTTTTTCAGAGGTCGGTCTATTCCATTCCACCAGGTAGCGGAGTTGGGTTGCTTTAAAATAATCGAGGAAATTAGGGATACCCAGTCCGCCTGCGTCGTGCGGTTTATGGGAGAGTTCTCTGCGCATCCTGGGGCGTGCTCCCGCCCAGATAAAGTGTTGTACCGCTGTCTGTAGCTTTTGTATGGACCCTCCCGGAGGCCATGTTGGTATAGTTTGGAAGATATAAAGTGCTTTGGGCAGGATATTCATTTTGACTGCTGCTATCCGGCCCAGAAGTGACAGCTGATGTTTCTGCCAGCGTCCAAGAGCCGTCTGAGTATGAGAGAGCAGTTTAGAGTAATTCAACGTGACTGTGCGTGCCACCGAAGGCGCTAGGGCGATTCCTAAATAGGTAATCGTGTCACAGATTTGGAGCCCACCAATCGCCAGGGTTCCCGTCCTGTGTGCTTCTTCACAGCTGCCCAGGGGTAGCACCATTGACTTCCCCACATTAATCTTAAAGCCAGAGACACGACCGAAGGAGATCAACTCCCGCAGAAAGGCCGGGGCCGATCGTTCGGGGGATTCCAGTGTTGCTAAAAGATCGTCTGCGTATAGACTAATCGTATGCCGCTCCCCTCCGAAAGGTATGCCGAGAATATCAGGGTCATCCCGTATTCTTTGTGCAAGCGGCTCTACGTAGAGAGCAAAGAGGAGGGGTGAGAGGGGGCATCCTTGTCTCGTTCCTCTTTGGATGTCAAACGGCTTTGAGACCATGCCGTTCACTCGTATCGTGGCGGTGGGTCTACTGTAGCAGCTCGCAACCCATGCCCTGAATCGTTCGCCTATCCCGAAATGGGTCAGTGCGGCTCCCAAAAGTCCCAGCTGACGCGGTCGAACGCTTTCTCAGCATCAATCGATATTAACACTGCATCCATTTTGGTGCGGTGGGCTTTGTCGATCAGGTGGAGCGTCCTCTTGGTCTGGTCACTGCTCTGACGGGCAGCCACGAAACCACATTGGTCCGGCTCAATAATGCCGGGCATACATGGCCCCAATCGAGCCGCCAGAACCCCCGTAAAGAGCTTTAGATCAAGATTAAGTAGGGAGATCGGGCGATAAGCTCCACATTGGGTTGGATCTTTCCCGGGTTTCGGGATAACTACGATATCGGCTGCTAGCATGTCCGGAGGGATAGCCCCAGGACCCTGAAAGGAGTTAAAAAGGCGCGTTAGTATTGGGGCCAACTGTGGGCAGAAGGTCTTGTAGAACCCCGCCGAGAATCCATCCGGGCCCGGCGATTTCAGGGCTTTGAGTCGGGAGATAGCGCCGGACCCTTCCTCCACTCGGATGGGTGCGTCGAGCGCGTCCCGTTCCACAAGGTCTAGTTTTGTGATGGCAGCACCCTGCAGATAGGTTGCTGCCTCCCCCGGTGTCCGCGAGGTCTCTCTATACAGCGTGGAATAGAAGTTTCGAAAGACCTCCGCTATATCCTCGTCACGTTCCACTCTCTCTCCCGTGTGAGATTGCAGCCCCTTTACTCTTGAGCGCTCTTCCCGTGCCCTGAGCTTGTTCGCTAGTAGCCGTCCTGCTTTGTCGCCCCCTATGTAATAGGTGTGTTTAAGTCGGAGGGCCGCGTACTCGGCTCTATCAATATCGAGGGCCGCTAATTGCGTCCTGGCCGCTTTGAGTTGGCGCCATATCTGTGGTGCGCAGGTGCGACTATGTATTCGTTCTAATTCTGTTACCTGGGCCGCGAGAAGCGCCCTTTTCTCTGTTCGGTCCCTAGCATCTGCTGCGCTGATGGCGATAATTTCGCCTCGAATCGTAGCTTTGAGTGCGCCCCAAAGTGCTGTCACGGGGGTGTCCGGAAAGTCGTTCAGCCCTAGATATTCCGTGACCCGGTTTCTGAGTTGTTGTACTACTCCCGCCCTCTGTAGCAAGTTCTCCCTGAGACGCCATCTCCCGGGTGGCTTCCGGGATGGGGGGATGGTCAACGTCAGCAGCACTGCGTCATGGTCAGACAGTGGGGCCGGGATGATGGACACTGTCTCCACAGTCGACAGCACCTCTGTCGTCCCTATAAAATGATCTAGCCGCGCGTAGGTATGATGGGCATGTGAGTAGAAAGTAAATTGTGTAGTGTTGGGGTGGACCACCCTCCAGACATCCTCCAGCCCCCTGTCCTTGAGCCAATCCCTCCCGTTAACGGATAGGGCCCCCGTGTGTCCATATCTGTGTCCCGATCTGTCTTTGTCCGTGTCCATAACCAAATTCAGATCACCACCCACCGTGATTCGCCTCCCAGGGGCGTTCAGCACCTCCGACATAGCGGCTTGAAGGAATTGTTCTTGGCCCGTGTTAGGTGCGTATATAGAGCCCACCACCACCGGAGCGCCCCTACCCATAGTGTGTATGCCAGGAATCGTCCTCGAATCTCTGCCACCTTATCTCCCACCGTGCCCGGGAATGTTTTAGCAAGCAGTATAGCAACCCCTGCTGTCTTGGTCGATGTGGATGAAAAGAATTGTTGGGGAAAGGCACGAGATTTCATCCGGTGCCAATCTTTCGGGAGGAGGTGAGTCTCTTGTAAGAGACACACCGATGCTCCCGAATTCTCTAAGTATGATATGACGGCTCTTCTCTTAATGGGGTTATTCAGCCCCTTCACATTCAAAGTGAGAATCTGTAACACTGGGGGTATCATCGAGGGAGAGAGATAGCTGGCCGCTTGTGTTTGGGTCTGCCCAGAGTATGGAGCCTGGTCGCCCCCTTTAAGTGATAGCACATCGGTTCCTGTCCCCCCTCCCCCGTCCTCCCAACTCCCAACAAACAACATCCCCCCGCCCCTCTCGTGCCCCCTCCCCAACCCCGCCCTAACCCCCTTTCCCCCAAACCCGCGCCCCCCGCCCTTCCCTCCCTAACCCCAACGTTGTGAAACCCCCTGCGTAACATAGTCCGATGTCCATTGTCCTTTGGCGTGGGCATCTGGAATCCTAAAGGTTGGGTTACGATCGTGGCTCAAGAGGTCTCGGCTCCCCACCCCCGCCCCCCCGGCTCATCAAGGCGTACTGTTTACTTGCCCCCCGCTGAGTGCTATGACAGTCCGTCTGGGGTTGATGCGGTAGTGTCTTTCGCCACTGCTGCCACGGCCTCTCGCCTCTCCTGGGACATAGTGTCTGGGTTTGGCCTTTGGGCAGAAAGGGGCTTACGTCCGCGCTGTATCCGTTGCCAGCCGGTCCCGGGGGGCCCCCTTGGCCGAGTAGGAGACGCATCGGGACTCTCGTGGGTCAGGCCCAGAATCTCACGAACTTCCTTGAGGGAGCGCAGTTGGTGTATGCGGCCATTCCACTTGAAAATCAGTCGGAAGGGGTGTCCCCAGGAGTAGGCCACTCCTTGCCCTCTCAGGTGCGTCGTCACCTCTCTAAATGCTCTCCGTTTCTGCAGAGTTATGGCGGCCAGGTCCTGAAAAAGAGCTATGGTGTGCCCTTGGTGGATGAGAGGTTGCCTGCGGCGGGCCTCCCTCAATATACGTTCTTTAAGGGGATAGTCCGGTAGGAAGGCCAGCATGTCAGCCGGGGCGCCGGTGCTCGTCGTTGAGGGCCCACTCGATGCGCTCTGTCAATACGAATTTCAAAGTCTTGGTCCTCCCCCAGAATGTCCCTGAAAAGCCCCCGTAGGTAGCCGGTTATGTCGCTCCCTTCCTCTTGAGACGGGACCCCTCGGACGCGAATATTATTGCGGCGGGACCTGTTTTCGAGATCCTCGGTGTGGGTCTGGAGGTCCAGCTGCTGCTCCTGGAGGCGAAGCACTTCTTGCTGTAGTTGCTCTATTTCTTCGCCTCTAGAAAGTTCACGTTCTTCGACGGCCGCCACCCTCTCTCCAATCTCGTCCACGTCTCGACGAATCTCACGGATCTCTCCCTTCATTTCTTGTTTAAGCGTCTGAAAATCCTCCCGCAGGACATTAAAAGGGATTCCAGGAAGGTTCGCGTGACTGGTAAGTCCCCTTCCTCCAGGTTCTCCTGTGGTGTGGGGGGGGTCGAGACCTTACGTCCCTGGTCCACCGATGGGGAGCTCTTGGCCAGCAGTTCCCTGATGCTGCGATCCCCCTTCTTCCTCAGCCCTGTCATCGTGATGATCAGGTCTATCACTCCCGTCAGCTTCTATCCTAGGCCACCGATGTATCCATTCGGGAGGCCCCACCCCTCTGGGTCGCCCCGGCCCCCGCGGGCCCGCTGCCCTTCTCCCCCCCCTCTGTGCGCCCGGGAGAGAGCCCCCCTAGCTCTTCAGGTCTGCACGTACTGTTCTGCTCCCACCGACGGAGCCCCTACGCCTGCGTGGACTCCTGTTTCGGTGCGCTCCCTCGGGTCAGCCCCTCCTCAGTTTCGTCGCAGCCCCAGGGCGCCGTCGGTAACGCGAATCACTCCCAACTTTCGCCGACTGTGTGGCACTCCTGCACTATAGCGTGTCCCCAGAGGACCACAGTGGGGTCTTGTCGCTACTCCCGGGCTCTCAGGACCCTCACCAGCAGACTGTCGGCCCCGAGGGGTTGTAGGGCCTCGCTCGAGGTCAGCTCTACCTCGGTCCGAGGCAGGTGCTCCACTACTCCTGTAGAGGTCGCCTTTCTTTTCGGGCCTGTGGCGGTCAGGGTACGATCCTGTCTCCCTTCCCAGCTCCTCCGAGCCCGGTGCTGGGCCTCTACGTAGGAGAGCCTCTCCCTCTGCTAGTCCGCCCTCTTAGAACATGCGCCACTCCCAGGCCGCAGGCACTCACCCCTTTCTTGCAGGGACGCCCGGCGTGTTAGGCAGCCGCCAGCCCTGCCGTCGTCGATATCCCGTCGCGGGCTCGTCTCGAGACCACAGCCAGAGGCTAGTGCTGGGTTATGGGGACACACCTCCCCCGTGCTCCGTGCGGCCGACCCCGTCTGCCGCGCCACTAGGCCCTCGAGCCGCGGCCTCTCCTGGCTGCCACCGCCTCTCCTGGTCCACGGGCTGCCGATTGTCGTATGCGCCCCCCCTCACCTGGCCGCTGGTGTCAGATGCCCCAGCGCTCGCGGATGGAGATCCCGGCCGGGTCTCCGACGCCTCCGTCACCGTCAGGAGCGTTGTGTGTCAGCGGCGCTCACAGAACTCCGCTGCTCCGGGGAGAGGCGCCATTTCCTTCAGCCGCCGTCTAGGGTATTTTGGTGCTGTGAGGGGGTTTTCGCGGAGCGTTCGCCCCGCCGGTACTTCTCCTTCGGCGGCGACTCTTCCCCCAGTGAGTGCGGTGCCAGCTCCTTAGATGGGGGGGCAATTGTGCTGTGTTAAACGGGGAAAGTGGGGCCAGGGGTGAGGAGCCTCCGAGCCGTGCGTCCGCTCAGATCGCCATCTTGGCCACGCCCCCAAGAAAATAGGTTTAAAAGATTTAAACACCGTATTCTAAGTGCCTAAACAGCGCGTTGACACACTTGCTGTAAGCGCACCCTGGTAGACATGCTTTTATATTCCAGCTTGGTAGGAATAAACATTGGCTGTGCTGCGCTATCTTAAACGTTACGGTAGCACATGGAGCAATTCCCTGTGCTCTTGCTCCTACATTAAATATTGAAAAACACGTGGAGCATTCCACCCGTGCTCTTGCTTCCACATGAAATAAATGAAAGAGCAAGCTCTTCTTACCTTGTTTGAGGATGAAGCATCAGCTCCCTGCAGAATACTCCCCCCTCCCCCACCCCCCCAAATACCTGGAGACTGTTCTGCCAGAGAACAATGTGCTTGCTCTGGTGCATGAGGAGGAAAGGTGAGCAGCGGTAAACACACTGCTTTGCTGAAAAACTTCTCCCCTTATGCAACCTTCCTTGATACCACCTCTCTCATCGGAGTTCTGGTGGGCTTTCTTTGCTGTCTGCGTCTGCTGCTGTGTTCTCTCACACGTCTTCAGTGCACCTCCGATCTCCATGGCGGAAAAAATAATTTGAGGGCTTGCACACACACAAAGGGTGTTGTAGCCTCACCAGGGGGATCAGGTTTCGCAACCTCCCGAGAAAAAAAAAATAAAAAAAAAAAATATACAAAGCACTTTCCGAATCCAACCACTAGATGGCGGAATATGCACAGTTTGTGAATCTAGAAGACGTCTATGCTGCAAAACTGTTACATTATTCTAGCATTTTAGGCGAGCAGCCGGCCACCCGTTGGTGTTCTGGCTAGGGAGTGGGAGTTAGTGATTATTAGCCACAATGTTTTTTATTGTTAAACTAGTTAGTATTAGAAGAATTGGGGAGGAAGCGATGTTGGGGAGTTTTATACAAGGAACACTGAAGGGTGGGCTGGAGATACGAAAAACTGATTTAGTGAACCAATACCTACAAATATTAATATGCAACCACTGGCTGGGTACACCAAATGCTACCGAATGCACAAGTTACTAACTTGTGTAACGATATATCTGTAAGAGACAGTAGTTAGTGACAGATTCCTTACCTTAGAATATCCCCAGGCGTCAGGCTGGATCCGGAAAGTTTTTGCGTAGCAGTACCCTTGCGCGTCGGTAGGCGGCGTCGTGCGGCTCCGCGTCCGTCGTCGGCACCGCCGGGATGACGTCGCGGGCAGTACTTAGACGCCGCCCCTGCGCGCTGACGTCAGTTCTGTACACGACTTTCCGCGCCAGGAACGCAGAGCCATGCAAGAACCTGACATAGGTGTCTGAAAAATACTAGGGCCCTGAAAGGGATGTCCTTAACCCTATAAATCAGTTCGCACAACGGGGAGGATGGGTGGGCGGTAGGAATCTGTCACTAACTACTGTCTTTTACAGATATATCGTTACACAAGTTAGTAACTTGTGCATCTGAAAGAGACACGTTAGTGACAGATTCCTTACCTTAGAATAGATACCCCAGCAATACCAACCCCGGTGGTGGGTCTGCGAACAAAGATCAGACGAGGAAGTCCCGGAGAACAGAACGGCCAAAGAAGCCGTCTCTCCGGATTTGGCTGTCAAGGCAGTAATATTTGGTAAACGTGTGCAGCGAGGCCCACGTAGCTGCCTGACATATATCCTGTAACGGAACCCCGCGGCCTAAAGCCGTGGTAGCCGCCGTTGCCCTGGTGGAATGGGCACGCAGCCCAACAGGAGGCTCCTTCTTAGCCAAAGAATAGCAGGCTTTGATACACATAGTGACCCAGCGAGAGATGGTCCTTTGTGTACCGCCCGACCTTTTTTGGCACCCACGTAGCCAACAAAGAGCTGGTCATCCACCCGGAACTGTTGTGTGCGGTTGATGTAAAAAGAAAGCGCACGTTTTGGGTCCAGACGGTGGAGCCTCTCTCCTCTCTGGAAGGATGCGGAGGCGGAAATAAGGTGGGCAAAGTGATGGTCTGCCCAATATGGAAGGCAGTAACCACCTTTGGCAAGAAGGACGGACGCGTCCGAAGAACAACCTTGTCTGGATGAACAGACAGAAAGGGAGGTTTGCATGAAAGAGCCTGGAGCTCACTCACCCGCCGAGCAGAGGTGATGGCCACCAGGAATGCTGTCTTCAGAGTAAGAAGACGAAGAGGACAATTATGTAGAGGTTCAAAGGGAGCGCACATTAAGAAGGTAAGAGCCAAGTTCAAGTCCCACTGAGGCATTACAAACGGAACAGGAGGAAAGAGGTGTGTAATGCCTTTAAGAAACCTGTTAACCACAGGGGACTTGAAAAGGGAGGGCTGATCAGGAAGCCTGAGGAAGGCTGATATCGCACAAAGATAGCCCTTGATGGTACCCAGGGCAGAACGCTGTTGGGCCAGAGAAAGAAGGAACAGAAGAACCTCAGAAAGAGGGGCAGAAAGGGGATTTACAGCCTTTGCTGTGCACCATGCCACAAACTTGTTCCACCTGCAGGCGTATACCACCTTAGTGGAGGGACGCCTGGCTGCCAGAATCACATCACAAACTTCGGGAGGCAAGTCGAAAGGAATCAATCGCTGCCGCTCAATCTCCACGCAAGCAGGTGTAGACTGGACAGGTTCGGGTGGAGGACCGTCCCCTGCTGCTGCGACAGAAGATCCTCCCGAAGAGGCAGACGGATCGGGGGATCGACGCTCATACTGAGTAGCTCGGGATACCAAACTCTTCGAGCCCAGTCCGGAGCCACAAGAATGACTTGGGCCCGGTCGCGCCGAATCTTCTTCAACACTCTGGGTAGAAGTGGTAAAGCCGGAAAGGCGTACAACAGACCGCAACTCTACTCGCGACGAAAAGCGTCGCCGAGCGACTGCCGCCTTGGAAATTCCAACGCGCAGAACTGCTGACATTGCGCGTTCTGTTCGGTGGCGAACAGATCTAACCAAGGCTCTCCCCACTGCTGAAAGAGACCTTGCGCCACCTCCGAGTGAAGACGCCATTCGTGATCCATCATGCACCTGCGGCTGAGTTCGTCCGCCCTGACGTTCAGGGAACCTGCCAGGTGTTGAACCATCAGGAATATGCCCTGATGTTCCAGCCATGTCCAGAGGCGCAGAGCCTCCTGACATAGGGTCCACGACCCCACCCCGCCCTGTTTGTTGCAATACCACATGGCGGTGGTGTTGTCTGTGAACACCTGCACTACCGTCCCTTTGACAGAGGGAAGGAATGCCTTGAGTGCAAGTCGGATCGCCCGGAGCTCCAGAAGGTTGATATGTAGCCGGGACTCCGCCGGAGACCAGAGGCCTCTGATCTCCGCCTCTCCCATGTGACCGCCCCATCCCAGAAGGGACGCGTCCGTCACAACTGTGTGCTCTGGCTGGGGAAGGGAGAGGGATCTGCCCATGACCCATTGCCGGTTCGAGAGCCACCACTGCAACTATTTTGCAGTCCCCTCCGAGATCTGGACGTGATCGGACAGGTTGCCCTGGTGCTGCGCCCACTGGAACTTCAGGTCCCACTGCAGAGCCCGCATATGCCATCTGGCATGATCGACCAGCAGGATGCAGGAGGCCATGAGGCCCAGCAGCCTCAGGGTCATCCGTACCGAAACCCAGGATAAAGGCCGAAAGATCGGAATCATAGCCTGAATATCCCGGACTCGCCGTTCGGGAGGATAGGCCCGAAACTGCGTCGTGTCCAGAACTGCTCCGATGAAAAGGAGCTGTGGAGAAGGAATCAGATGCGACTTCGGCACATTGATGGAGAACCCCAGCGAGTGCAGGAGTCCGGCCGTAGTCTGGAGGTGGGAGACGACTGCCTGGGACGAGCCCGCCTTCAGCAGCCAGTCGTCGAGGTAGGGGAAGACTGAAACCCCTGCCCGGCGCAGATGAGCTGCGACCACCGCCATCACTTTCGTGAACACCCGAGGGGCACTTGTAAGGCCAAAGGGGAGCACGGTGAACTGAAAATGCTCGGGGCCTACCGTGAACCGAAGGTAACGCCGGTGGGCCGGCAGGACGGGGATGTGGAAATACGCGTCCTGCAAGTCCAACGCTACCAACCAGTCTCCAGGGTCGAGGGCAGTCAAGACCTGAGCTAGGGTGAGCATCTTGAACTTCTCCTTCCGGAGGAAGCGATTGACGTTCCGGAGGTCCAAGATAGGACGCATGTCCTCCTTGTCCTTTTTGGGCACCAGAAAGTAGTGGGAGTAGCAACCACGTCCTACTTCTGGGGTCGGAACGCGCCCCTGACATGCGGTGGAATTGAGGTGGCATGGCTGGGGGGATGGTCACTAAGGGGAGGGAGTAGCCCCTTCGGACAATGTCCAAGACCCACCTGTCCGAGGTGATGGCACGCCAGTGGTGAAGGTGATGGCGGACCCTGCCCCCTACTGGCGTGCTGTGCACCTGAAAGGAAGGACTAGGAGGGCTTGGAGGCCGCAGACGGGGCGGGGTGGGTGGCCTGACCCGCACGCTGGTTACCTGCCCCGCCACGGCGGGAGCCACGTCCTCGGCCACGCGAAGACGCTTGCTGCGCGGGCCGGTGGCTGGGCAGCGGACGTGACTGGGCGCCCCTTCCGTGGCCACGAAAGTGGCGAAAAGCAGACTGTTGCGGAGGGCGCACAGCAGAAAGGCCCAGGGACTTGGCTGTAGCCCGCGAGTCCTTAAAGCGCTCCAGCGCATGGTCTGCCTTTGTCCCAAAAAGACCGACTCCATCAAAGGGCATGTCCATAAGAGAGTTTTGGACATCACCCGAGAAACCAGTGGTCCTCAGCCAGGCGTGACGGCGCAGCGCCACTGTCGTCGCAAGTGATCTGCCTAGCGAGTCGGCGGTATCAAGGCCACATCTGATGGTGTACTTTGCCGCATCTCTTCCCTCCGCAATGGTGCGGGAAAGCAGTGTCTGGACCTCCTCAGGACACTGGGGCAGAACTCGCGCCACCGAGTCCCACAAGGAGTGGGAATATCGGCCCAAGAGGCAAGTGGTGTTGACTGACCGCAAGCCAGCACTGGCGGAAGAAAAGACCTTCTTCCCAAATTGATCCAGGCGTTTGGATTCCCTATCCGGAGGAGCGGTAGGGAAGGTGCTTTGGGAAGCAGAGGCTTGGACCACCAAGCTCTCAGGGGTGGGGTGTAGAGAAAGAACGGGGGGTCGCCCGGAGCAGGGCGATGGCGTCGGGCCACGTTCCTATCCACAGGAGCCCCTGTGGTGGGCTTGGACCAGGTGCCCAAAAGAACGTCTGAAAGCGCCTCGTTGAACGGCAGCAGTGGCTCCGAGGAGGTAGCCGCCGGCTGAAGCACTTCCGTCAGGATGTTAGTCCTGACAGCCACTGTAGGCAACTGGAGGTTTAAGGCCCCAGCTGCTCTACGCAACACCGTTGCAAAGTTTGCTCCCTCCTCCGTTGCCACGGAAGGAGGAGACAGCATGCCAGAGTCAGGGGAGGTGTCCAGACCACTGGCATCCCCAAGTTCCTCAGTCCAGTCCTGATCAAACTCACACTGCTGTGTGAGAGGGTCATCAGACCCCTCCCAGTTATCTTCGCCCTCCAATTCAGGTTCAAAATAAGGAGGAGGGACATGTGGGACCCAAAGTCCCAGCGGCGTCGGAGCCGGCGTCGAGTGACGCTGGTCCGGCGCCATGTCCGGATCCGGAGAGAACCGGGGAACGACGCCGCCCGGTGCCTCGGGCGGCGTCGGGAACGGCACCGGAGAGATCGGCGCCGGTGGAGGTGTCGTCAGGTCAACCGGCGTCGATCGGGGTTGTGGCAGCACCGGAGCCGGGGTCGAGGCCGGAGCCGGGGCCGGTGTGACAGGCGGCACCGGGACCGGAGTCGCCGGCGGCGCCGGAGAAACCCCATCAGGGCCCGCGGGGCCCGAAGGCGCACCGGGGGGACCTTGAGGCCCGAAGAGGTGGGCCATGGCCGACAGGAACTCCTGTATCTCGGCCGGAGTCGCCCCAGAACCCGGAAAGGACGGGTAATGCGGGGGTGGCTCCACAGGCACTCCCGGAGCCGCGGGGACGGTGCCGACAGGACCCTCAGCCGAGTCACGAGACCGGCGAGGGGAAGTCGTCGAGCGATGACGCTTCTTTGACTTCTTATGCTTCGACTTACCGGAGGAGTGCGAAGACTTGGACCCCGACGACCGTTGAGGACTCCGCGACCGGCCCCTCGACCTCTCACGTGACCGGGGCTTGGTGTGGCACGGAGCCGACTGCCGGACCTCGAGGAGCTTTCGAGACCGCTCTCGCAAAGCCTTCGGGTGCAAGGCCCGGCAGTCGGAGCACGACTTCGTGTCGTGGTCGCGGCCGAGGCAGTAGAGGCAATCCCGATGCGGGTCTGTGATCGACATCATTCGACCACAGGCGTCGCATGGCTTGAAGCCGGGCATCCCTACCGACACCTTCCGAGTCGAGAGACTTCGAGAAAACAGTGAAAAAATCACCCAAAAACTTAGTCAAAAAATGACTAGGGCACTGCTCTTCCCGGATCTGCGCTTACTGGCGCGGAAAAAGAAAGAACTGACGTCAGCGCGCAGGGGCGGCGTCTAAGTACTGCCCGCGAAGTCATCCCGGCGGTCACGACGCCGACGACGGACGCGGAGCCGCACGACGCCGCCTACCGACGCGCAACGGTACTGCTACGCAAAAACTTTCCGGATCCAGCGGGGTTGTGGCAGCACCGGAGCCGGGGTCGAGGCCGGAGCCGGGGCCGGTGTGACAGGCGGCACCGGGACCGGAGTCGCCGGCGGCGCCGGAGAAACCCCATCAGGGCCCGCGGGGCCCGAAGGCGCACCGGGGGGACCTTGAGGCCCGAAGAGGTGGGCCATGGCCGACAGGAACTCCTGTATCTCGGCCGGAGTCGCCCCAGAACCCGGAAAGGACGGGTAATATCCAGGGATATTCTAAGGTAAGGAATCTGTCACTAACGTGTCTCTTTCAGATATACCAGTACGTCTGGAGGCGCAAGATTCATATAGATCTCTTACAAGAGACTCATCTCACAGTACATTCATTAGCAAACATACGCAGATGCTGGAGGGGTACCCTAATAGGAATTAAGTACTCTAGTTACGCCAGGGGGGGGGTCTTGATATGGGTAGCCCCCTGGACTATGCTGGAGGTTCAATACACACATGCTGACCCAGAGGGCCGTTATGTGGTATTGGGGGGCGACTAGATGGACACCCAATATCGCTGGTATCATTATACGCCCCAAACACCAACCAAACTGAGTTCCTACAAATCTTAACACCTACATTACTCCACGACACATTAGCACCTGTGTACTGGGGAGGAGATTTCACCTGTACACATGATCTGGATAAAGACCGTTCATGCCCTCCACTTCCCGGTGCGCAATCAATAGTACAGGCACAGGCCTTAAGGCAGAGGTCTAATAACCGACAGATACGGGAGGCTTGGAGGGGATTACTCCCTGAAGTTTGGGAGTACTCACACTACTCAGGACTGCATGACTTACATACCCGAATTGATATGATATACGGCTCTCTTGAGGCCCTCGCTAGGGTGACCAGAGCGGAGTACCTGGGCCGCACGCTCTCAGATCATTGCCCTCTGCAGCTGTATTTGGCATGGGTAAAGGACCAGGTCAAGTATTCCGACGTGGCGGCTCCTTGTGGAAGCGTTGAAAGATACACCATTACGTACCTCCCTATCTGAGAGTATTGTCTTCTATTTTCATGATAATGCAGGACCTACCTCAACTTTAGGAATTCAATGAGATGCATTTAAAGTAGTGTTGAGGGGACATATGATCAAGACAGTATACACACGAAAATGATATTAGGCAAGGAAATAGCACACTTGGAATCCGAGATCAGGCGCCTAGAGCAGGGAGCTCCTGACACCCCACTATCGGCACCACACCTAACAAAAGTCAAACTAAATTACAAAGAAGTAATAGACCGCTTGGGAGCTATAGATTACAGAGAATACATTGCCAGGCAGCACGCAGAGGGGGATCAGGCTGGCAGAGTGCTGGCATGGTTGCTAAGCACAACAACACCTAGAAACTCAATATTGGCTAACAAAGACTGCACTGGACAAATAATTAATACACAACTTGAGATAAACAACGCCTTTTATACATATTACTCCACCTTATACAGTGCACAACAGGGGAATAGTATCTCGGACCTGCAATGGAGGACATCACGCTGCCACAGGTCCCACGGGCTATACTGACTGAACTGGAATCTCCTATCACGACCACGGAGATAGAAGAAGCCATACAACAAAAGGCAAAAGGTATAACCTAAGGAGCAGACGGCTGGCCACTAGAGTGCTATGCAGCCTTCTGCTGTCAACTAGTACCCCACCTACACAAAATAATTCTGGAAGCATATAATGTAGGCACACTCCTCCCTCCAAGAGGCAATCCTGGTAGTACTCCCCAAACCGGGCAAAGACCCACTATTCCTTGGATCAAATCGTCCATTGTCCCTAATAAATACCAACTACAAAATCCTGGGGAAAATATTAGCCAATAGATTAATGGAGGCGGTCCAATTGTTGGTGCACAGACCAAAATGGCTTTATACCGAACAGGTGCACTTTTTAAAATTTACGTAGACTGATCATGCTGAGGGACTGGGCAAAAACGAGCATCTCTAGACATAGAGAAAGTATTTGATACTCTCAGCTGGCACTATCTACGAGATGTACTAACACGTTATGGTATGGAGCCCTACTTCATGAAGTGGATATCAATTCTTTATGTCTGGACTGACTCAATTATCTCGGAACCCTTCAAAATCGAAAGAGGCACACGACTAGGAGGCCCCCTATCACCTATAATCTTTGCACTGGCAATGGAACCGCTGGCACGCGCACTGCGCAAGCAAGCCTTGAACTGGGGAATAAGGACATTTGATAGATGGCATGTGTGGTTTCATTGTATGCGGATGACGCACTTATATACCTGCTCGGTAGTGCTACGATCCTACCTGAACTGATGTTTCTACTGGAGCAATTTGGAAAGATTTATGGGCTTAGGGTTAATTGGGGAAAAATATTTTTCCTATGACCCCCTTAACGCCTGAACAGAGGCGCGCTCCCAACCACACTGCTTTCATGGAGTTAATACTCATTTAAATATTTAGGGGTCCAGGTGTATCACTTACATGCAGACTCATTAGATGTGAATCTGGGTAAGGAGGTATCCAGGGCCAGATCCTCTCTTCTATTTTGGAAAGAACTACCCCTCTCACTTATGGGTCATATCGCCATCTCCAATATGCTCTTACTACCGAGGCTATTGTATTTCTTCGCAGCCATCCCATTACAAGTACCCCAGAGAGTATTTAAAGATTTGAGATCCGTGCTGGTGGCACTAATATGGGGTGAGAATAGGAAATGGGTCTTCCTAAAGAAATTGTATGCACCATTGTCTGAAGGGGGTTCGGGAGCCCCGAATTATGGCTATTATTACGCAGCTGCTCAGTAACAATGGCCGACCAGGTGGATAGCAGGTCAAAATATATCGGAACTGTGAGAATTGACAACATCGACTCACCCAACCGCGCTCTTGGAGTGGTTGTCGAGTATAGATACTGTCGTACCCCAAAAAATATGTAACCTCTTGATGAATACCACTAGATCATGCTGGCGCCTGTACAGGAAAAAACCCTTTTCCCCTTATATTCCTGCATCACCAGGACATGTAACACGAGGCCATAGAACAGAGGCAATGAGTTGGTCCAATGCAGGACTGGACAAATGGGGCAACATATTCACAGACTCCGTTTTTTACACATTTGATGCCCTACAAGATGATTATGGAGTACCTCTGGGTTCCTTCCTGTTGTATGCCTCCTTAGCAAACCAATTGACAGTAGTATGGAAAACAACACATGCAGAGCCAAAGATATCCAGACTCCTCCAAACACTCCTACTGCATGGTACAGCCCGCCGAGCCGTCACAATGTTATATAGCGCATTGCTTCAAGATGAAACTCCTTCATTGGCGTCTCTGAGGGCCTATTGGAATGAGGAACTATCAATTACACTGACAGATAAACAATGGGAACAATGCACAGGATCCCCAAAAGTACTCTCAATAAATGCAAGATTTAAATACACCTAGTTTAATTACCTACATCATACTTATTTAACCCCTCATAGAATAGCCAAAATGTACCCAGGTGCAGCGGACAACTGCCCGGGAAGTGATGCCTCAGAGGCCACTTTTGTTCATATGGTATGGTCGTGCCCGAATATAGTCGAGTTCTGGACAAAGATATCGGAAATACTGACAGAGACGGATACACTAGTACCAATAAGTGGGCAACATTTTATATTAGGGGTCACCGATCGCTCATCTAAACAAACCCTTGAATATATTTTTAGACCAAGCTATGGTGGTTCCAAAGCGTAGATTGGCTATGTGCTGGAAGGCACACCTGTCCCCCCCGCCCCCAAATCCCGGGCAGGCTGCAAGACCCGGGCAAAGCCATCACGGCTAAAATACAAATTGCCCACTGTAGGTGCCCAAGCAAATCAAGTGCAACGAATACTCCAGACTGGAGGGCATATCTTGCTGCCATAGAGGCCAAATTGGATGTAGCCCCATATGCCACACTCAACACCCCGACAGGGCCCAACAAAGACAAGACTGAGTAGTGCTTCCTGCATCACACAAGTAGGATAAGAAGCAAGACTCTCCCCCACCCAATGTACCCGACCCCCAGGTTACCTGAATATACCAATGACCCCTCTGTTGCAACTACAGTAAACAAACTACGAGGTAGTGACCCCATGCTATTCTGTGATACCCTGCATCGGGATAAAGGAAAGAGGGGAGCATGTAATGACAGGGGATGAAACTAGAGTTATAATCATATAGAGACCACACCCATATTGCTCTTCCCCCAACATTTATCTTTATTAGAATGTAGAATATTGTTGCTGATGTTATGTTTGATATATCTTGCAAAATTGTAAAACGTGTGCAACCCACACCCTAAGTTGTGAACACTAATGTATAGACGATTGAGTAATTGTAAAACATATGATTCAAGTACTAAACCCTTGCATAGTTGTACACTTGTAATGACAAGCGGAAACACTATGCCTTGCAGCTATATACTATGTAAATGAATTTGTGGTGGATGCATATCTATCTAAGAAAAACTAATAAAGATATATGCCAAAAAAAAAAAACACAAAAAAAAAACCACCTCTTGGCTTAGGATAAGCATGAAATGTATGCGTTTCGATGAATTAAACAAACTATTGTCTGTTCATTTGTAAAAAAAGAAGTCCCTTTGACTTGAGGTTAATCTGCAGACAGCCGGAACGGCTTCAGAAACTCAAAGGCTGTAACATACACAATACCCGACGCATGTTGCAGATACTGTACTAACTATATTTAAATTGTCAGTAACAACTGCTGTTGTGCATCTTTTTAAGAACACTGGAGCTGGCCTGGTGACTGGATTTAAAGCAGTATTTAGACAGATTCCATCATTTTTTCCATTCTTTGTTCTCCAGCCTTTTTGGAGTATTTTCAATCATCATACTGTCGATATCTGCTGTGATATCATCATTTTCTCCTATTGCGACAAGGAAATCAGCAACATGGAGTACAGGAATCCTGCTGAGCAAAGCTGCAGAGAGACACTCGCATGCTACATGCTTGGCTATCTAAACTCAGCGAGCACTGGATGCTCACATTTCGCAAAATGGATGCTACACACGTAAAACCTGTGTTCTGGTGCATAAACAGTGCGACTGAAATCATCTTGAACTGACATTGGAAACGGTCCAGAGAGGCTTATCTCGCTATGGAAATGATTATTCAACCTCTACATGAGCACCAGAGACAATGCTGAGCATGCACCTGTCCCTTATGCAAGATGCTACTTAAGACAGAGCCATGTCACTGGTGGCACTTTGACGCAGTCCTTGATGAGTGGATTTACTTGATATCTTTCAAGCCCCCTGAAGAGGAGCCGCAACTACCATCGTGTGCCCAACACGAGCAATCAATTGCTGGTCCATCAAACACACAGACTGTCAACTATGAACATGCGCTGTATGGATTTCGTAAAGATCACACATATGATGTGTGCACCTGACGATGTCAACATGTCCTCTAAAAAGGAATGAACTCACAACGCAGATCGACCAACAGTACGAATTCGACAAATATACCACAAAAGTCTGTATGAACGGTGTTCCTTTTTTTTCTTTTCTTATCAGGACTTTTTTAATGTTTGCTTTTATTTTTAATGCTACCCATTTTTAATTTGGCCTAGTCATATGATCACTGGTATGTTTTAATCACCAACATGCATCAAAACCGTCTAGATAGATTAATATATATATATATATATATATATATACACACACATATATACACACACACACACACAATTATCAAATAATTTGAAAAGATACAAGGCTAAATATGCTCACACTACATGTATCATTTTTGTTATTTACATGTGAAGTATTGATTGTCTTAGTTATATGCTTCATTAATAAATTTGATATTGAATTATTGAATACTTTTTATTTTATATACATAATTTGATTATGTTTTAGCTCCTAGTAATTCGAGAGCACTGATTTACCTATACATTGGATAAAACCCTATTGGTTAGACGCACCCCTATGATGTCACATTCAGACGAACAAGCTGGACATGAAAAAGTCCCTACAGTCCGAATCTATTTTTTGTAGGCCCGACTATCTTCGCTAATGGAGATTGCCATCTTTCCCGATCTACGCAGAATCATTGTTATGTCTGCCGTTAGACACAGATGTCGTCTGACCGTATCTTTCTAAGAACAGTGAAAGTGCCAAGTCACTCGACTAATGACACAAATGTAACACCTGATGCGACATTTGTCTGGGTCAAATGTCTACTCTTCACCATGTCAAGATTAAGTAAGAACATATACCGACATATAACCAAAATAGTGTAGTCTAAATTGACGTCCTTTACTTTACATGTTCATATGAAACGTCTGGGATGCACACCTTGAAGAACACAATCTATGTCGGACATTGCTATACTTACATCAGAAAGAAAATGTTAGTTACCCAGTAAGCATCTGTTTGTGGCCCGTAGTGCTGGAGATTCACATGCTTAGCATAAGTCTGCCATCTAGTGTTGGGCTCATAAGTGTGCAAGTTGTTTTTCTTCGAAGAAGGCTTACGAATCACTAAGTGTACTGACTTCTCTTGCTTGCAATGCACGTGGTCCTTGACTCCATTGTTCGATTGTTTTCTGCTTGAGGGTGAGGATAGAATGTAAAGGATGATGTATCCTAGTGAGATGGCCATGCGAAAATAATGTAATGTTTAATGTAGATAACTGCAACCAACATGTTCCCGGGGAGGAGGGTGGGTGCATGTGAATCTGCAGCACTACATGCCACAAACAAATGCTTACTGGGTAAGTAACATCTTCCGCTTGATGGCATGTGTGGCTGTAGATACACATGCTTAGCATAGACTGTAAGCAGTTTTCATTCCGAAGCAGTGGCTAACCTGTGTTGGTTGCATTTATTTGAAATTAAGCTCTCAGAACCACTTGACCCACATTAGCCTGTTGACTGGCCATTTACACAGTAATATTTTGCAAATGTGTGCGGTGTAGTCCATGTAGCTGCATTACATATATCAGCCATGGGTATATTTCTTAAGAAAGCCATGGACACTTCCTTTTTGCGAGTAGAGTGAGCTTTTGGAGGGATAGGTAGAGTTCATTTGGCTTTAGCATAACAAGTTTGGATACAATTTACAATCAAACGTGAAATACTTGATTTAGAAAAGGCTCTTCTTTTATGTGGTTTAGAGAATGCAACAAAAGGTATTGTGTTTTCCTATACAGCTGTGCTCTGTCAATATAATACACAAGAGCTCTTTTTACATCCAGTGTGTGTAAAGCTCTTTCCGCAACTGAGTCAGGTTGTGGAAAGAATACTGGTAACTCAGTAGATTGGTTTAAGTGGAACTGAGACTACTTTTGGTAGACATTCAAGGTTAGTACGTAGTACCTCCTTGTCCCTATGTAGTTGGAAGAATGGTTCTTTTAAAGTTAAAGCCTGAAGCTCGCTGACCCATCTGAGTGAAGTGACTGCAATGACAAATGTGACTTTCCAGGATATGAACTGGAGAGCGCATGAGTGTAGAGGCTCAAATGGGGGACCCATTAACCTTGTCAGCACAATGTTGAGATTCCAAGCAGGGGTTGGAGGCCCCCTAGGTGGAATAACTCTTTTGAGGCCCTCTAAAAAATCTCTGATAGAAATTCTGAATATAGAGGTGTGTTCTCGATTTTACAGCTATGCAGCGACTGCCGCTAGGTGTAGCCTTATGGAAGTGAAAGCTAACCCAGAGATGTAAATGGAGTAGGTACCAGAAAATGTTTTGAGCATTTTCTGTTAAGGGGTCAATATATTTTGAATGGCAACAGTGAACGAAACCTTTCCACTTGGTCGCATAACAGGCTCTAGTAGTGGGTCTTCTTGCTTTCTTAAGAATATCCATACACTGTTGAGGTAGATTTAAGTAACCAAATTCTAAAACTCAGGAGCGAGATCGCAAGATTGTGCGATCTGGGTTTTGAATGTCTTATTGCTCCCCGGTTTGGAACTACAGAAAGTTCTAGTAGTCTGGTGAACCATGGTTGTCTTGCCCATTTAGGAGCCACTAGTATTAGTGTTAGAGATGTCTGCTGAAGTTTGTGAATTACAAAAGGAAGCAGTGGGAGAGGTGGGAAAGCGTTAGCAAATATCCCTGACCAACTCATCCATAGTGCTTTACCATTGGACTGTGGGAACCTGGAGGCGAAGTTTGGGCAGGTGGTGTTTTCTGCTGTGGCGAACAGGTCTATGTCTGGGTGATCCCACCATTGGAAGAATGGGATGAGGCGTTGTGGGTTGAGGACTTGTGAACTTGATGCCACTTCCTGCTCAGGAGATCTTCAAAGGCATGGTCTATTCCCGGTAGGTACCCCGCTAAGAGGTGAATGTTGTGCCGGAGAGCCCACCTCCAAATAGTCTGTGCTGGATAAGATAGCTGAGGTGACCTGGTGCCCCTGTTTTTGCAGAAAATACATGGTAGTCATGTTGTCTGTTTTGATGATGACCACCTTGTCTACTGGGTGAGAGAGAAATGATTTCAGCACTAGATGAACAGCTAGCAGCTATAGGTGATTGATATGGAGAGGAGTCTGACTGGGTGTCCAGTGACCCTGTACAGCCAACTGAGAGAATGTACCTATTTAGGGGTCTGAAGTCGAGGTTTGATCTTAAAGGCCCTTCCTTTTTGGGAACCAGGAAGTAAAGTGAATAGACCCCTGTGACTTGTTGGTGTAATGGCATAGTTGTATCGCTCCCTTTTGAAGAGCTTGAACCTCCTCTATGAGCAGTTGCTGATGGTCTGTTGACAGTCTGTGGGTGCAAGGTGGAATGTTTGGAGGAGTAAAGGTGAGCCCCAGGTAATAACCATGTTGGATAATATCCAACACCCACTGGTCAGATGTGATATTTCGCCATGTGGGAAAGAACTACTGAAGTCTTCCCCAACAGGTGTAGTGTGATCGGGGGAATGTTGGGAAAGTCCAGGCTTGATGGTGGAAGGTATGGTAAAAACTCCTTTACCTCTGCCTCGAGAATTGTTTCCCCTATTTGTAACCCTATAGGGGAGGATGTTTGAGTATGGGTTTTATTATAGGAGGTGGATGCCTATGGGGAGGTTGTTTTGGATCCTCCAGGATCGAATGAGTGGCGAAAGGAGCCATGTTGTGATGGTGTTTGTAACACTTCCATTGCTTTCGCCGTCTATTTATCTTTATTTATTTTCTCTAAAAGTGTATCCACCTGGGCCCAAAAAGATGTTACCTGCCAATGGGGATGGCTACAAGTTCTGTTGAACTTCAAGTTTAAAACCTGAAACCCTTAGCCAAGCATGTCTCTTAAGAAGCAGGCTTGCATTTATGCCTCTAGCTGCCGTATCGGCTGCGTCGAGGGCACAACGTATAGTTGTATTCAATAGGAGTTTGCCCTCTGGGGCAATCTGGTATGCCCTTTTCTTGTGTTTTTCTGGGAGATGCTGGAGAATCTCCTCCATCACATCCCAGTGGGCCCTATCATAGCGTGATAAAAGACCAATGGAGCTTGCAGTCCTTCAGTGGTTGGCAGATTGTGCCGCCACTCTTAGCCACAGTGTGTATTCTTTTACTCTCTTTATCTGGTTGAGGTGCCTCAAAAGATGTTTGAGAGCTTGTCCTTTTACGGGCGGTGCCCATCACTAGGGAGTCGGGTGTAAGCTGTCCCTTAATTTGTGTAGGGTCAACAGGAGAAGGTATATATTTATTTATTTTACATGGATCCTGGGAGTAATAACCCTGGACCCAACTGGGTAATTGAAAACGTCCTGAGTGTGCCTGAGCATACCCTTGAGCATCGGCAGGTATTGTGCTGAACACTGAGTGGATAAGAGTCTTGATTAAAAAATCATCCTCTAGAGACTCAGTGTGTAGTAGTACTGTGTGGAAAGTGGCTGCCCTACTTGTAAGGTCATGGTAAGTAGTGGTGTCATCAGGAAGGTCTTGATGGCTGGAGATCCAAATTGGAGTTATCTTGTGGATCTGCACGGTAAGAATCCCAGGCATCGTCTTGAGGTGGGATTGAAAATTGGTCACCATCCCCATTCCCCCACCTCCCTCCCAGTCCTCACGTGAAGGAGTGAAGTGAACCCTCTGGTGATTCAGTAGTGTGCTGAACTGGTGAGATGGAGTGTGCACAACAGGGAGTGGTGATGAACTGGTGTGCAGTGGGCTGGTAGCCTTATCTTCCCCCTTTCTTTTCTTTGGAGGAACAGCAATGCTTATTGCCTCCTCAAAAGATAGTTGCCTTTTAGCAGGCTGTGTCCCTGAAAGCGGGGGCCTGGTGAAGATACGTCCTGTATTTGGATTGTAGGAAGCTGGCTCTGTATATACTATACCAAAATGAGGTATAGTGTGCACAGAGTCCAGGGGAACCCCAAAGGTAGGCAGAGGTAAAAATAGATGGCACCTTACTCTCCATTTGTGGTAGTGTGGGCGAGCAGTAAGGCTTTATCAGAGGGTAGTGTTAAGCATTTGTTGTACGCACTCAGGCAGCAAATGATGTCACACACTCAAAGACTGAACTCAGACCAATTTGTTTGTATAAAAAATATTATTTAGTTATATTTTCTAGAACCAAGCAAGCCTGGTGCAGGTAAGTGTAAATGGTACTTTTCAAGGCAGGTTGAACAATACAAGCAAGCTGAATGAAAATGACTTCGTTACAGGTTTGTAAACACTTTGAATACAGTTAAAATTACTGTTAGATTACTTTTGATTACTTTAGAGATTACTTTTTCTACTCAGTGCGATATGCCTAGATATCACACTGGAACATTTCCTAGAGAAAATGTAAGTAAAGCAGATTTTAGTTATTTGCAGTTTTTCAATGTTTCATACAAAACCAACTCCACACTTAACCCGTTCCATGCTTATGACGAGCTCAGCTCGTCATGCTACGCGGTGGGCGTGTGCGCATGACGAGCTGAGCTCGTCATGACCACGCTCGCGATTGGAATGTCCAGCACCTGGCTGGAATTCCTGCCGCAGGCAAGCGGTTAAAACAGTTTAAGGAAAAACAGTCAATATATTCCTATGGAGAAAAATGAAGTTAACAGTTTGCAGGCAAGTACAAGTTTGTGGGAGTTGGTATTCTGGGGTTAGAACCAGGGTTCCTCCAGGGTCAAGGATGCACTCTGAAAGCACCCTCAGCGGCAGTAGGGCGGCCGGTTGCAGAGTGCTGAGGCCCAATGTTATCCAATGGGGGATAGGGGGCCTCTGGTTAGTTGCTGGTCATGAGCAGGCCACAAGGTTGTTGGAGCAAAGCTCCTGGTGTTCGGCTCAGGGCAAAGGAGGATCCGAGTTAGCATCCAAAGTACACCCGCAGCGGCACAGGGGCGGCTGGGTGCAGGGTGCTGGTTTGGCGTCAAGTGCCCTGTTGATTTCAATGGGGATTCTCCGGTTGCAACAAAGAGTGCAGGCTCTGGGATGAAGATCTTCTGGAGGTGACCACCAGTTGGAGAGGTAAGTTGGGATGCCTGGGGATGCTGGGTCACCGTCGGTTGGGCCACCCAAGGCCGTGAGACGTCGGGTGCAGGGGTGTCTTTAGGCGTCGGGTTTTCTCACCAGCTCCGGTCGCGGCCGGGGGGATCCTCCAGAAAGGGGCTGCAGGCTTCGCTTGGAGATTCGAGGCAGGTCAGAGATCACCAGATCTCAGGTCAGGATCGCCGGGGAGACCGACTCATGGGTGTTGGGCCACTCGAACTTGGGCCGTAGGCGACGGGCGCAGAGTGGTGCAGACTTGCGGATTTGGCCGGAGCCAGAGTCTGTGGGTGAGCAAATCCGGTGCTCATGGGAGACAAAGTCTTTCTTGTGGAAGGCAGAGCAGGTCCTCTGGGTTCTTGAGGTTGCTGGCTGCAGGACACACCGGGATTTCACTGGAGCAGGTTTGAGGTGGGGACAGGCCGGTAGGGCTGGGACTAAGTCAGTGGGCATCTTCCTCTTCTTAGTTTCAACACGGCTCTTCGGTCCTTCTTCTCTTCTTCTTGGTCGGTTCTTGTCTGAAGAGGCAAGGTTCAGGGTTGCCCCTAAATACGAGATTTGGGGGCTTTACAGGTAGGTAAAAGGTTGGGACCAATGGGGCCCTTCCCTGTGGTGGGTACACCCCGTATTATGCCACCCTCATCTGCAAGATGGCGGGGACTGAGAGTTGTGTTTCTCCTCGCCTCCCCCACCTGAGGTGGGCACACCTCCCTTCCTCACTTGGTTTTCCCACCGATTCTCCCGCCCAAAGTGGGGGTCAGAACCGGTGGGGGCCAGTTGCTGGAAACAGCAAAGGCCTGGGGTAGCTCGCAAAGGCGGCAAGCCTTTAAAGCTTCCCCTTCGTGGACCATGCCCGTCCTGGGGGAGGAGGGTTGACACCTCAACCCAGGGTGTGCATTGTTGCCGACCCCCCGAGAGCAGCAGGCTCTAGACCCAGGGGTCCAGCAACATGTCTGGTGGTGGTAGCTGGCGAGCTGCCACTCAGCCTGGACACTAGTGTTAGGTCGTTTTTCAGGGGGCATCTCTAAGATGCCCTCTGAGTGAAATTTTCATTAAATCCCACACTGGCATCAGTATGGGTTTAATGTGCTGAGAAGTTTGATACCAAACTTCCCAGCTTTCAGTAAAGCCATTATGATGCTGTGGAGTTCGTAATGACCAACTCCCAGCACCATATACTCTTAATGGCATTACTGCACTTACAATGTCTAAGAATTGGCTTAGACAATGTAGGGGTACAGGGCTCATGCACCTGTACCTTCACCACTGGTATAGTGCACCCAGCTAGAGGGGTGGCTGACCTATGCCAGGGCAGTGGGTTGTAGGCACACAGGGATGTGTGCCATGTCGACTCTTCACTTTGTTCTGCACCAAAACACGCACCCTGCATAAGCAGTGTGTGTGTATAAAGGTACAGGGCCTCTAAGGGTGGCACAATAAGTGCTGCAGCCCTTGGAGGCCTTCCCTGGCCACAGTGCCCTTGGTACCTGTGGTACCATTTACAAGGGACTGACCTGTGGCCAAAGAGTGTCAATTGGATTTTGTTCTTAATGCAGTTTAGGGAAAGAACATAGGCCCTGGGTACCTGTTTGGCAAGAACCCAGGGCACACTCAGTCAAAGTACATCAGCAGTTTAGCAAAAAGTGGGGGCAACCATGCAAAAAAAAGAGGGCACTTTCTTTCATGGATAAATTAGGAGATGTTTTTGACGAGAGTCCAACTCTGATGAAGTCTTTCTAGTACTGGTTCCACAGTCTTTCAAAAATGCCTGCAAGTGATTTTTTCGGTGCCGGTTTGGACAAAGGCATTTTCGGTTCCGAAGGCTTTGGTTCGGATGTTGATTTTTTCAGTGCTGAAGTGGTGTGTTGTCTCTGTTCCGAAGATTTCGATGCCGAAGCTTGGTTTGAGTCGACTGTGGAGGATTTCAGCGCCGAAGGTCAACTCAACTCCGATGTGGAGGTCTTATGGTTGACTACCTGCTGTCGAGGATGTTTTTTCGGCGTCGAGCCATGGCTGGACGTTTCCAAAGCAGCCGGTCAGTGCAGACCATGGCTCGAAGGCAATGGTGGCCCAAGGTCAGACTTTGTATTGTGAGTTGGAATAGGGTAAGGCTTTGTCGGCTGTGGTCGGGTGGTGGTGGCAGGAGCACAGTACTCACGGGTTGTTGCCCTGGAGTGATGTCCTGCAATTCCATGTCCGACCAGGAGAAAGGTTGCCTTCATCAGCAGTTGATGGATGTGCCACTACCTCAAGTTCTGGGTCTACCAAACCGAAAAAGTCCAGCATCTCTTCGACGCTGTTTTATGACATTTGTAGACTTCTAGCCCTTCGATCTCTTAGTGTCTTTTTTGATCTAAAAGACATGTAGGCCTCGCAGGTTGCCACCTGGTGTTTGGGAGATAAGCACAAGTTATACACCTGGTGTAGGTCGGTTTGTGGAAACTTGGCGTGACAAGCAGGGCAGAAACGAAAACACCAAGTGAACGCCAAAGAGAAATTCTGCCCCAAAGGCCCAGAAGGGCCGCGGTCGAATCGAATCCCGCGGATGAATTTGACATCTAGGATATAAGCAGGAAAGGAGAGGTCAAGCCACGACCTAAAACAATACTGACAGTATCAGAGAATAGCCGGACGATGGTATCGAACCGGAGCAGAGGAGCACACATCCAAAGCAGACAGCGGAAAAAACCAATTTGAGAATGGAGTCGAGGACCATGCATATTGCAAGCAAGAGGAGTCACCACTACACCTGGTGACTCAAAAGACTTCTTTGAAGGAAAACAACTTGCACACTTCCGAGCCCAACACTAGTTGGCGAACTTATGCTAAGAATGTGTATCTACAGCCATACACGCCACCAAACATTCTAATTTCTAAGATTTAGTACATAAGGTCTGCCACTTGACCACTTGTCAGGAGATGTCCTATGCCTAGATCATCGCCCAAGATTCTGCCGGAGACTGTCTCACCCACTGTCATCACACTTTGCACTTCTAGAAAGTGCTACATCTTGCCTGAAGTCCCAAAGCCGATAAAGCAGAGTCCCAGAGAAAGACCGCAGCGTGTCTTTGTCCTTCGCTGGGAACACGGTCTTTACACCTCTGTTGATTAAGACCGCCTTTGCTGTGAACAAGGTGTGCAGTGTGTCTCTTCTCTCGAAGAAACTCTAGGCTGCAAGTTGCTCTGCCTTCCATGCTCTGTTAGTATAGCACATAGAAGTAGGCATTAGGCTGTTAGGTTTCAGATGACATTTTAAAACCTGTTCGAAATGTAAATTGTATTCTCGTTATTGATAACGTGTCTTTTTGCGGTTTTAACAATATGCTTCGCAGTTGTTTTAAATTTACTGAGAAACAGATTATTCCTGTAGTAATAAATACTCTTAACTTAAAATATGTTTCATTCTTCTTAGTACAGTGTGTGTGAGTCTCAGACTAACAAAACGTGGTTTGTTACTGTTAACATAATGCCCCTGACCCCTTTATGGGATTGTTAGTAACCCAAGAGCAATGCCTCTACCTCAATTATACACTGAATAGTGTTTTGCGGGGCTTCAAAAACATGTCTTTCACATTCATCGTTGGTGCTTTGAACCAAGTTCACTTGTGTCACCCGTGGGTGGGCACACCTTGCAGAGTTACGCCCAAGTCGTAACTTACGCAACAAAACAACAGGTACAATGCCAGAATAGGGAATGAACGAAAGAAAGCAAGCACTACTTCCAAGGTATAAGGGTACAGATCCAAATCCAACAGAGATGTTTCATAGGAAGAAACAGTTCAAACACAAAGCAGGCAGAGGATAGTATAAAGAAGCTCAGTTAACTCTCCTTACCTGTCATAACATTTCCCATGCAGCAGCGACTTGGCATAGGCATCCAACGACCCAACAGGGTCCTCATTGCGCAGCCCCTGCTCACTGTCATCCAGAGTGAGAAAGAAGGCTGCCCTTTCCACCATATCCAGAGCAACACTGTTTTTTCCTCTCTTGAAAAATGACTTTCGAGCTTTGGCCCATGTGGTCCTAGAAAAAAAAAAGAGCACAGCATGCTACGCAAGTGTCTATGTAAACCATAACATTTAAAGAAATCTACATTATGGGTCTCCTCCTGTACTTAAAAGGATCAAGCACAGGTCACAGTATTACATGAGCATGTGTATTCCCTAAGAGAAAATCAATTGATAGCTTAATAGTCAAATTGTCTTACACTTACATAAGTATTATGTTACTTACCTTGTAAGTAAATATTTGCAGCATGTAGTGCTGTAGATTCACATGCTGTGCATACTCCTGCTATCTAGTGTTCGGCTTGGACATTTGTAACTTGTCTTTCTTCTAAGAAGTCCTTCAAATCTTGAAGTATTGTGGCTCCTTCTCTCTGTGGTAATGTGCATGGTCATTGAATCCACTGTTAGATTGTTTTTCGTGCATCAGGTGCACAAATTAGAGCAGTTTGAAATAGTACATGATGCTGACCACGCATTGCAAGTGTATACAGTAAAAACAGTATCTGCGACAACCAAGGACTTCCGGGGAACTGGGTGGGCACATGTAAATCTACAGCACAACATGCAACAAATAGATGCATACAGGGTAAGTAACATGATCCATTCGTTCATGTATGTCTGCACTGTAAAGCAGTTCGCCCTTAGAGGGTGGCTAATCATTGGATTGTGCAGATGCTTGAAGTAAAGTTCTGAATACGGTCTGCAAAGTTGGACACGCCTGGGAGATACACTGCTGATGGAGCAGGGAAAATAAAAAAATTTAACCCCTAACAAATTTTATAATTAATTAAATAAAATGTTCGTTTAAATGTATTAATCAACACTGTATGTATGGGAATGGTAACATGCTAAAATGTGTGCCAAATAATCTATTAATGGATGTCCATGTGTCTAATTATAACGTAAAAATAAATGCGTACTAATTAAAAAATAAATGCATGTTTGTGCTTCATAGAAATAAAACGTGTCGTTGCAAAAACAATAGTGATGGTAAGTAAGGAACAGCTTAAATGTTGCTTTCTGCTAGGTAATAACTAATTGGGGTACGTAGATGACGGGAGGGAAACGAAAGGGCTATTTTTCTCTATTTTAATTATGTTTTGTTTGCCTCAAATTAGTGCTTCTAAAAGTATAACCGAGTGGCGATATAAAATGGCCGCCAGTGGGAAGATGTGCGCAGGCGCAAGGGGACACGTGATACGGGATGAAATCGGAGAAAAAACTAAACCTCGTGAGGTTACTGAGACGCTAGGATGCAAGAAATGGTCAAGGCTGATGTGACCTAATTGAACTGATAGTGTGCCGTGATGATCAGCAGAAGACCCGTGGGAAACAAGTTTAAGAGAAAGGACAATGACTGCGGAGTTCTCGAATGTATCGAAAGAAGTTACAAATGTACTGATCGAAACGGATGAAAAATGTTTGAGCGTATGGGAAAGGAAATGATCCAAGGACCCTTGAATCCAAGATAACTTGATTAAAAGAATGAATAAGATGACATGCATGGACCAATGAAAGAAAAGCGTGTTATTAATGTTGCAACAGTTAGTTAGCAAAGTTAGAATTAGGGTATAAGAGGGCCTACTCTTAGTGGGAGGGGGTCAGTCGCGGTTGCAGTCACAGTCAGGAGAGGAGTTGGTGAGTCGTGTTGGTGGCTTCCAGTGCTGGGTGGTCCTGATCGATCCCTTACTGAGCGGGAGATGCTGAAAGACTGTTAGATGAGACGGGTTGCAGGTAGCTGATGCTGACGAGCTGAAGTTGCTGTTGCTGTAATTTTCCAGTTGAGTATGAGAATCAGGCTATTTCTAATTCTTAACTTAGGTTAGAAATCATTAGGCTAAATTAGGAAGCTAGGCAGGTAATTAGGGTTTTGGCTTCATGACAAAAATTTCCTTTCTGCAATAAATTGATTATGCTTAATAAATATTTGAATTTAAGAATGGATAATTGAATAAAGTATTAAATTCTTTCTCATGCTTTTAAAAATTATATAAAATTTAAGATTCTTTAAACCCAAAATGACTCAGTGGTTATTTTCCTAAATGATTGTGACATCAGAAATTGGTTATTGTGATTCAGCTGGTCTTAATCACTATGAACTAATTTTTTACATGAATGATTCATCGACAAAACAATGAGCAGGAATATCTTAAGAAATAACTAAAAGAAAGTGACAAATTAAGGTAATAAGATATCCTGGCTCTTCCAGCGGTACATAAATGGTGTTCTCCATTTAGTTCTCATGCTTCTCCTAGGAGTACAGAATTTCATAAAGGTGTAAAGGAAATCCAGGAGTGTGCGTGTGTGTTAGGCGATGTTTATGGGCCCCATCGTCATGTGGATATGAGAAATATAGTTTGCCCCTGGATGACCTATAAGTGACCTGGGAGGAGGATAGTTTTTATAGTACGCGCTGCATCAGATTTCTTGGTAGCAGAGTTATGGTTTTCTATAGATTAGTTTAGTGATTATTGTTTATTGATTATTGATTATTTTTGATGACTAACACTATATGTTGAGTCGCGTTATGTTATATGTGAGTTTTCACGCTTCTGGGATGTAGGAAGTGGAACACGTGTGGCAAGAGAAGTCACATGGAATTTGGTACATGGTCTGAATTCATTTTGGTAATAACACAGGTTGTGTTATGTTAGGGATTTTCTGTACGAAAGGTGTGTAACTGAGATAGCAAATCACGTTTTCTTGTGAAACTCTGGCCTTAATTCTCAGGAGCATAGTCTCCACATGTGTCTTATCCCCAGAGAAACGAGTAAATTGTTTGTTTGAAAGAAGGGTAAGGTAGAGGGAAGTGCTACTTTATCGGCGAGAGTAAATAATTCTGTGGTAGGGTAGAGGTAAGCGCTGCCTACTGGAAATACAGGATTCTTGTGTAAAAGAACAAAGCTGTCACTTTTGTTTAGCGAATCAGACTATGGAATTGTTTTAATTGTTGTAACTAACGAAGAAAACAGCGAAAAGAAAAATTGCCGATAAATTTTGTAAAGGAGGGGTAAAGAGTAGAAGTGACGTGGAAAAGTGCCGCGCTAGGATTGGATAGTGCGCTAGTCACGTGAACACAGAGTAGGAGTGACGTAGAAAAGTGCCGCGCTAGGATTGGTTGGTTCACGGACGGTGGGAATTGTTCTGATTGGTACGTTAGTGTGAGTCGCGCTGTAATTGGTCGAAGTTCCGTATACAGAACAGCGTTAGAGTAAAGAGAAAACAAATAGAAAACATGCCGTATTACAAGTATGAAAGGGAGAGAACGTCATGGACGACGAAATTGAGGAATTTCTTTAAGAAAGACAAAAAGGTTGTGACTAGAGAGGGACAAGTAATTCCTCCGCCGAAATCAGCAGCTTCACATATGATGCTAAAATATGGATATCATACGTGCATATGGTTGGAAAATTGGGCTAAATATACAAAGAATGATGGTGCTTTGGCTTTCCCTGAGAATGGATCATTTAGTGTAGCGGTTTTGCGAAACTTGCGAGAAAAAATGTGTAAGTTGGAACCTAGACCTAGACCAACACAGTTTGAGGCTTTGACAGAATGGGAAGATGAGATGTATGAACGAGAGAGATTCAGAGGAATGAGAGATCATGAGTTTATGCCTGGAAGATTGTGGGGAGTAAATCATGAGGACAGAATAAAACGATGGAGATGTGCTAACATGACAGGAGGTTTGTTTCCAGCTTTTACAGTTGAGGAAGGGACTAAGAAAAAGCGGACTGAGAAAAAGAAACATATAGAGAGAGAAAAGTATATGCATGAGAGCGAAACGGATGACGAGTTGCTGGAAGATATTTTAAATAGAAATCCACCTCCGTATCAGCAGAGTTCTACAGTGGTGACACCAAATGCGCCGCTAATAGAGACTATGCGAAATAAAAGCCCGGAAAAGAGAAGTGATGTAAATAGGTCACAAGAACAAATGAGAACTTCTCAAAATGAAGGAATAGAAAGCGACAATGCAAGCGAATTGGCAAGGACAACAAAAGAACTAACTGAGAAGATTAGAGAATTAACGAAAAATATGGAAGCAGTTACTGTACCTGTAACAATAGGTCCAGTAATACCCGTTTTTGAGAATCAGAAAATTGATGAACGATCTTTGGTGATTCCCATGAGTTCACAATTTCAGAGAGAAAAAGAAAGGATGGAACAAAGTGCAAGTACAAGTAATTTGGCTAGTACTTACAGACCAAGTCCACCTACAAATTTAACGGTGAATGAGTGCAATGGTAGGAAAATGCATATGGTAACAGAATCTGCAACAGAAACGCCTGAAAAGAGTGGTAATTGGATAGAACTAAATAATACACCCATAGGTCCGACTCCTGATGAGTTAAATGAGTGGATGAAGGCATTTAAAATAAAAGAACCAGAAGAAAAACCATTAGATGTAATCAGATTAAAAATAGACATGGAAGAATTAATTCTAGGAACGATTGGTACCGAAAAGATAAAAAATTATCAGGATGATGAAATAATGTTTCTGTGCAAAAGTATTACATGGAGGGCAAAGAATTTACATGACAAACTAGAAGAAGTGGCCAGTGAGATTGGAATAGACTTTGCAAAAGTGAAAACGTTGCAGAAACCATACAGAGTAGACTTTTGTGAAAAGGATATTGAAAATTTGAACACGGCAGGAAGGCTGACACAGATAAAGGAGTTAATTGTGTTGTTGAGAAAATGGGGTGATGTGGACAGATGGAAGGTTAGATGGACAAAGAAGAATGAGAAAACTACAGACAAAGGTTCATTGGCTTTTATGATAACTGAAAAAGAATCTGTTGCCAAAGAATACCCCATGAGAGAAACTCCAGGTGGTAGTTACGTGCATGTTCCCTGGACTAGGCAGGACATACTGTCATTTACCAATGACTTTCCAAAGTTAAGAGAGAAGCCAGTTGAGTGGTACCGACAAGTAGAGAGGTTTGTAAAAGTCTCAAAAGTGTTGTGGATAGATTTAGATGGATTGTTTGACATAGTGGTACCAACAGATTTGTGGTCAGAATGTAAGATTACAGTTGACTGGCCAACTATAGAATATCCAAGAGATCCTAAGACAGGAGCTCCAGGTCCTGATGTGATGAAGAAGTACGATAAGGTGATTACCTTTTTGAAGAATAAGATTCCTCCTAAAGAGACAGATTGGGTAAAAATTGATAGAACTACACAGGAAAGTAAGGAGTCTGTACATGCATATTATGAGCGATTGTTATTGGTTTTCAAGCAGTATAGTGGTTATGAGGAGTTAAGTGAAAAGGACATGAGTCATTTTGTATACCGATTTGTGTTTGGCCTGAAACAAGAAATAAGTGATATGATTAAGCAACACATGATAAACTGGCAGAATGGAAGTGTAGATGAGGTACTGAGATATGCTAAGTATTGTAGTGATGAAATAGAGAGTAAACAGCGTAAGTTGAAAGAGAAGGCAATGTGGGCACAAGTGAAGGTGGCAGAAAAACAAGAAGCTCAATTGGACAATAATAATGGAAACGAATCAGGACAGAATAAAATGCGACCAAACATAGGTAAAGGAAAGGGTCAAGTGAGTCTAGAAGAGGCAAAGAAGAAATGGCCATGTCATAATTGCGAAAAATTAGGGCATTGGAGAAACGAGTGTAAGTTCCCACCTAAACCTAATCCGGAACATCAATCATTAACTCCACAGGTGCAGAATGAGGTAGTTGTTCAACAAAGTCAGGTGCCGCAACCACCACTTCCCAACACTGTTAACCAGCAAAGATACAGTACAGAAACAGGATTCTACGGAGGAGAGCAGGTAACACAGTTGCCGCGAGCAGCTAACATTTCTCAGTATTTGTTGCGTCAGAGTGAGGATGACCCGGATGAAAGATTCTGACGGTGCGCAGGAGAGGGGAAAGAGTGCGTGCTTGGCGCAACTCTAGAGGTAGATCAGTCTGGTCCCTTTGTGGATGGAGAAGTGAATGGTGCAAACGTAACATTCCTTGTCGATACTGGAGCTACCCGTTCTACTGTTAGATCAGTGGAAATTCCAAACCTTCCTCTCTCAGGTGAATACATCCAAGTGGTAGGAGTAGCCAATCAGCAGATTAAAACCCCACTTACTGAATTGGTGGAAGTAAAAATTGGTTCTTTTAGCAAAATGCATAAATTTGTAGTATGCGATTGTAGTCCTGTAAATCTTTTAGGTCGTGACCTTTTATGCAAGATGAATTGCACAATTTATTGTACGCCAGATGGAATCGGTTTTCAGACTTCGGATGAAGATGTTTTGTATAAAGTAACTTTGATGAATCAGGAACCTGAAACGAATGGTTTGTTTCCTGCATTTGATGCAGAAAAACTTCCAGAAGAACTAAAAGGTGCAGTAAAAGAAAGTGTGAGGGATTTTACAGGAGAAGACATTGGATTAATGAGAGAAGTTGATCCCGTAAAAGTGACAGTGAAAGAAGGGACAACTTACCCGAACACGCCACAGTACAAATTAACTCCAGAAATAATTGAAGGAATAACTCCTGTGATAAATAAGATGATTGAACAGGGAATTCTAAAAGAAATCATGAGCAGTCCATGTAATTCACCTATTATGGGACTGAAAAAGCCAAATGGAACATATAGAATAGTACAGGATTTGAGAAAGATCAACAAAATAGTTGTACCATGTTGTCCAATAGTGCCAAACCCTGCAGTAATTCTATATCAAATTCCACATGAAGCTGAGTGGTACACTGTGATAGATTTGTGTCACGCATTTTTCTCTATTCCTTTGCATCCAGATAGCCAGCCATTATTTGCGTTCCGGTTCGGAGAGCGTATTTTGGCATGGTGCCGAATTCCTCAGGGGTATACAGAAAGCCCCTCAATCTTTAATCAGATTCTAAAGAAATCTCTGGAAGATTTAAAAATGCCAGAAAAATCAGTGATGGTGCAGTATATCGATGACCTATTGGTGGCATCGAAAACCAAAGAAGCATGTGTAAGTGACACAATTGCTTTACTGAACCATTTAGAGAAAAGAGGACATAAAGTGTCTCCTTCAAAATTACAGTTTTGTCAGAAAGAAGTCCAGTATTTAGGGCATAAAATTGAGAAAGGAGTGCGAAAGATAGCGACGGAAAGAGTAAGAATGATTCAAGGAATGAGAGCACCAATGACTCAGAGAGAGGTAAGAATGTTTTTGGGAATGGTTGGATATTGTCGACAGTGGATAAGTGGTTTCTCTTTGATTGCAAAACCCTTACAAAAATTGACCAAGAAAGATGTAAAAGACCCTTTTGAGTTAAACAAAGAAGAAATGAAATCTTTCAAAGAATTGAAAAAGAAACTGTGTGAGGCCCCTGCTTTAGGCATGCCTGATTATGAGAAGGACTTTGAGTTGTACTGCAGTGAAAGAGATGGATGTGCATTTTCAGTACTGGTACAAAAACACGGGACAATGAAAAGACCAATCGCTTATTTTTCAGCTGTTTTAGATCCTATAGCAAAAGCATTGCCTGGATGTCTGAAAGCAGTTGCAGCTACTTGTGTAAGTCTGGAACAAAGTGAAGGTATAGTGATGGGGTATCCACTGAGAGTATATGTTCCCCATTCAGTAGAAATTCTTTTGACAAGAACAAAAACACAGTACATGACACATAGTCGGCTGACTAAGTACGAAAAAGTCATCTTGAGCGCTGAAAATGTGACCATAGATAGATGCATGAATGTAAATCCTTCTACATCATTACCAGATGAAGAAAATATAATTGAACAGGACGAAGTAGATCATGATTGTCTGAACGTGCTGGAATATTGCACGAAACCAAGAGCTGACATAAAAGATGAACCGTTAAAGGAATCTGATTATGTCATGTTTGTGGATGGCTCATGCTTGCGAACAAAAGAAGGAGTTTTAAGCGCAGCTTACGCAGTATGCACAGTGGCAACTGTGATGGAAGCGTCTTGTCTGAAAGGAGTTAGGTCTGCACAAGTTGCGGAACTGATTGCTTTGATTCAAGCATGTAAATTGGGGAAAAATGTACGAGTCACGATTGTGACCGATAGCCAATATGGTTTCGGCATCGTACATGATTTTGGTCAGATTTGGTCACAAAGAGGATTTTTGACATCTGCAGGAACACCTATCAGAAATGGAGATTATGTTAAAAAACTGCTTGAGGCGATACAGTTGCCTAAACAAATAGCTGTAGTGAAGTGCAAAGCGCATAAGAAAAACGAAGATTACATAGCGGTCGGCAATAATTATGCTGATGAGATCGCTAAATATTGTGCGGAGAACATGGCGTCCATGAACAAAAATAGAGAAAGGGAGCATGTCTCTTGTCCTTTGCTTTTCACTAATACTGTCGAGACATGGGATGAAGTAAGGCAGTTACAAGAAACTGCAAGAGATGAGGAAAAAGATTACTGGATAAAAGCAGGATGTAGAAGACAGGAAAATAATGGTGTGTGGGTATACAGAGATGAAAGACCAGTTATGCCTGATAGCATGATTGCAGACATGGCACGGATGTACCATGGACAAGCTCATATTGGGAGAGATGCAATGATCAGACTTTTTAGACAAACCTGGTATAACCCAAAATTCAGAGCCATTGCTGAAAGTCTTTGTCAAAGATGTCTTATTTGTCAACAGTTTAACCCAGGAAGAAAGACAGTAGTGAGTCTAGGAACAATAGGACGAGAAGGAGGTCCATTCACTAGAATGCAGTTAGACTTTATCGAGATGCCCCTAGTAACAGACTAAGATATGTTCTAGTGGTCGTCTGTTTGTTCTCTCGTTGGGTGGAGGCATACCCCACAAGAAGGAATGATGGAACAACAGTGGCAAAACTTATGCTGCGAGAGTTCATTCCAAGGTATGGTTTTCCAGTCACGGTTGAGACAGATAGAGGAACACATTTTCAAAATGAGTTGATCCAATTGATTTGTGAAGCATTGAGTATTAAACAAAAACTACATTGTGCTTACAGACCAGAGGCTTCTGGGGTAGTAGAGCAGATTAATGGAACAATTAAAAACAGATTGGGAAAAATGTGTCAAGCTACAGGACTCAAATGGCCGGATGCACTGCCTCTTGTTCTGATGACCATCAGAAGCATCCCTGAAAAGAAAACTGGACTCAGTCCTCATGAGATGATCATGGGACGAGCAATGAGACAAGCACACGTACCTGTCAACAAGTTATTAACTATAACTGATGATCTAGTACTGGATTATTGCAAGGGACTGGCTGATGTGGTGCGTTCTGTGTTTCATCAGGTTGGACCGGATGCGACCACTCTTGAAAGAAAACCAGCCCACGACTTGAATCCAGGAGACTGGGTCCGCATAAAAGTCCACAGGAGAAGAAACTGTCTAGTTCCTCGTTGGGACGAGCCACGACAGGTAATCCTGGTGACAACGACTGCCGTCAAGTGTGCAGGAGTGAAAAACTGGGTTCATGCCAGCCACACAATCAGAGTTCCAGAACCTACAGATCGACATGTGAGTCGGCGTCTGGAAGTGTGGGATAAAAGTTTATCGGCTGGGACAACAAAGATAAGAGAAAGGGTGCCAGAACTTGAAGATCGACCTGAAAGTCGACATCTGGAAACCCCAACTGCAAGTACCTCTAGAGAAGAAGAGGAAGAAGAAGAAGAAAAAAGAAATTCAGAAATTCCAGAACTTGAAGATCGACCTGTAAGTCGACATCTGGAAATATCTGACACAACTTCAGAATCTGATGATTCAGTTGAAAACCGTGAAGAATTCCTAAGGAAAACTTGGGGTTATAAACCAATTAGAGAAGAAACTGAGCAAGAAATTGAGTTAGATGAACAACCAAGTACAAGTTATGGTGGAAATCCTTCAGAAACAATATTACTAGATGAAGTAGGGAAAGAAGTACACAAAAAGTTAGAAAATCGAGAAGAACCCCGAGGAGCAATAGGGACAGATAGAGAAACAGAAGAACAGGGAAATTTAGAAGTAGAAAGGGAGAAAAACACCAAATCGGAAGAACCCCGAGGAGGGACTGTAATAAGGGAAAACAAGAAGGAGAAGACAGATCCACCAGTAGGAGATGACGAGATTATAAGTTTCAAAATAAGAGACAATAGTGAAACAGTTGAAACAGAAACAGAAGAAAGTGGAGAAGAGGAAAAAGCAAAAACTGAATCAAGAAAAAGAAATTGGAAATCAGAAAGAGAAGAAAGAGAAGGTGAAGCCAAAAGGCCAAGAAAAGGAGATAATTGGCCCAACAGCTATATAAGGAAATTGAGATATAGAATAATAAGAGCAGGAGACGAAGGTGCTGAGCAAGTAAATGAAGTAACAAGTCAAAAGGGACAAGAAAAACCAAGTGGAAAAAGATTACAAAAGTCCAAAAGGACAAAGAAAGTGAATGCAAAGTATAAGTCACCTGAGTGGCTGTATATTGCACTAACAGATTACAAAGAAGAAGAAGAGAACACTCACGAGAACCAGAGACTGAGAAGTCGGATGGGAAAAGGTGAGATGCAACAAACTTGAAGTGAAGACTTATAGTGCTTCTGCCGGACATGACAATTTACTGGATGTGACAAATCACCGGATGTGACAACGAAAGAATTCTGGAGAGAATTAAAGAAAGTACCAAGCAAAGACTTTTGAGAGCAGAGTGGCATCTAAGTCATTTCTGAGGTGTAGTGACACAATTTTCTGAAATTTAACAAATAGAAAAAAGAAAAATGGAAAATAATAGGGATGGAAGAGATAAATGTGAGTTTATAAAAAGATGGTGCAAAATGTGCTGCTTTTGTACAGGGTTATTAATGACCATATGGATAGTTTTAGCAATCACAATTCCTATTAGTATAGCTGTGATAGAAGCAAAAAATGATACTAAACCAGAAAAAGAAACTAATATTAAAGAACCAGTTATTTTAAGAAGTAGTGCAGAGTTGCATAAGGATAAGTCAGTAACAGATTTTTCTAAGAATGTTTTCACAAAATTGTTGTATGAATATGTAGAGACAATGGATGTGAGAGATTGTTATGTTTGTATGCAGTTGCCTGCATCAGTGTCAGAAGGTGTGACTTATCATCACCTACCTCTAACTTATGGAATAACATGTAGTGTAATAGCAAGTTTATTTTATAAAACAGGTAGATTAGAATCTTATTATACTGATATAGATAAGATCTTTGCAAACATTCCAGTAGTACCAGAACTTAACAAAGTAAAACCAGCAAAAGTTTTAGGAGAATTCTTTTAGAACATAGAAAATTAACATTAGAAGAAATAGTTAGTAACAACCTTACCTGTGAGTTAAAGAAAGAAGAAAAAGTATTTTTAGAAATGGTTGAAGACAGAAGAATGAAATTTCAAAAGAAGCAATAAAAGAGGAAGGAAAACGCTTATGGACGTTTGAGGAAGGAAATCATGAAGGGAAAAGATAAATGCAGCAATGACATTAGATTGGCCGCAAACAGGAAAGTTGTGTATTAGGAGAAATAAGACAGTCTATGACAATTACTTTGTAGGTTCCAGTATCTGCCATGACAATTATCAAATTCTGGGAGGTTGGGGATTCAAAGGTGGAAAAGATCCAATATTTCCAGGTATCTATTATATTTGTGGGAATAGAGCTTATTACAGGTTACCGGACCATTGGTATGGAACTTGCTATGTAGGCCTGGTCTTTCCAAAAATTTTTCACATGGACAGAGAAGAAAAGGGAACATACAAGATGATTAATAGATTTACACGTAGAAAGAGGGAAAGTTTTTCAGAAATTGTAGGTGATATTTTTGGAGCATTGATACCAGCAGTGGGAATATCTTTGAATGCATTTAAAATTCGGAAGTTATCCACAGTAGTAGATCGTTTGTCTACAGATAATGCGGGAGGGTTCTTAATGGTAAATACCGAAATGGTTGCCATGAGAGCTATGGTGATGCAAAATCGGCTTGCCCTTGATATTCTTTTGGCAAAAGAGGGTGGAGTCTGTGGAATGTTGAAAGTCCAACATTGTTGTACTTACATTCCTGATAAAAGTGAAAATATACAGAAGTATATTACAAATATTACAAATTTGCACAAAGAACTAGTTCCACTGGAGGTTGAAAGTGTTTTGGGAAAACTTGGTAGAGGGTTTTCTTCAGTAGCAAATTGGTTGACCAGAATGAGTAGACTAGTGATAGGGAAAGTTATAATAATAGCAACTATAGTAATACTGTTAGCCATGGTATTGAAAATAGTAATAACATGTATAAAAAGAAAAGTAAGACAAAATAAGATAAAAAGAAATAACAGAATAATGAAGAGAGAGAGAGAGAAATGGGTGAAATTGAATTGGAGAAAATGAAAGAAAGCATGTATAAGGAGACTAAAAGGCAAGATGAAGAAGAAACAGATGTGTAGATAACAGAAAGCAAAGGATGAAAGACATGCTGCCTGAAAAGAAGTATGACTTGGGTTTTATGTGGTGATTTAAAAATCACCAAAGGGGGAGTTGATGGAGCAGGGAAAATAAAAAAATGTAACCCCTAACAAATTTTATAATTAATTAAATAAAATGTTCGTTTAAATGTATTAATCAACACTGTATGTATGGGAATGGTAACATGCTAAAATGTGTGCCAAATAATCTATTAATGGATGTCCATGTGTCTAATTATAACGTAAAAATAAATGCGTACTAATTAAAAAATAAATGCATGTTTGTGCTTCATAGAAATAAAACGTGTCGTTGCAAAAACAATAGTGATGGTAAGTAAGGAACAGCTTAAATGTTGCTTTCTGCTAGGTAATAACTAATTGGGGTACGTAGATGACGGGAGGGAAACGAAAGGGCTATTTTTCTCTATTTTAATTATGTTTTGTTTGCCTCAAATTAGTGCTTCTAAAAGTATAACCGAGTGGCGATATAAAATGGCCGCCAGTGGGAAGATGTGCGCAGGCGCAAGGGGACACGTGATACGGGATGAAATCGGAGAAAAAACTAAACCTCGTGAGGTTACTGAGCCGCTAGGATGCAAGAAATGGTCAAGGCTGATGTGACCTAATTGAACTGATAGTGTGCCGTGATGATCAGCAGAAGACCCGTAGGAAACAAGTTTAAGAGAAAGGACAATGACTGCGGAGTTCTCGAATGTATCGAAAGAAGTTACAAATGTACTGATCGAAACGGATGAAAAATGTTTGAGCGTATGGGAAAGGAAATGATCCAAGGACCCTTGAATCCAAGAGAACTTGATTAAAAGAATGAATAAGATGACATGCATGGACCAATGAAAGAAAAGCGTGTTATTAATGTTGCAACAGTTAGTTAGCAAAGTTAGAATTAGGGTATAAGAGGGCCTACTCTTAGTGGGAGGGGGTCAGTCGCGGTTGCAGTCACAGTCAGGAGAGGAGTTGGAGAGTCGTGTTGGTGGCTTCCAGTGCTGGGTGGTCCTGATCGATCCCTTACTGAGCGGGAGATGCTGAAAGACTGTTAGATGAGACGGGTTGCAGGTAGCTGATGCTGACGAGCTGAAGTTGCTGTTGCTGTCTTAATTTTCCAGTTGAGTATGAGAATCAGGCTATTTCTAATTCTTAACTTAGGTTAGAAATCATTAGGCTAAATTAGGAAGCTAGGCAGGTAATTAGGGTTTTGGCTTCATGACAAAAATTTCCTTTCTGCAATAAATTGATTATGCTTAATAAATATTTGAATTTAAGAATGGATAATTGAATAAAGTATTACATTCTTTCTCATGCTTTTAAAAATTATATAAAATTTAAGATTCTTTAAACCCAAAATGACTCAGTGGTTATTTTCCTAAATGATTGTGACATCAGAAATTGGTTATTGTGATTCAGCTGGTCTTAATCAATATGAACTAATTTTTTACATGAATGATTCATCGACAAAACAATGAGCAGGAATATCTTAAGAAATAACTAAAGAAAGTGACAAATTAAGGTAATAAGATATCCTGGCTCTTCCAGCGGTACATAAATGGTGTTCTCCATTTAGTTCTCATGCTTCTCCTAGGAGTACAGAATTTCATAAAGGTGTAAAGGAAATCCAGGAGTGTGCGTGTGTGTTAGGCGATGTTTATGGGCCCCATCGTCATGTGGATATGAGAAATATAGTTTGCCCCTGGATGACCTATAAGTGACCTGGGAGGAGGATAGTTTTTATAGTACGCGCTGCATCACTGCCAAGAGGTGAACGTGATGGTGAATACCCTGATCCCATATACTCTGTGCTAGCTGGGACAGCTGAAGCAATTCCTCCCCCCTCCCCTGTTTCTGTAGGTAATACATGGTTGTCATGTCTTTATGAGAACTACTTTATGCTGAATATTCTCGATGAAAGACTTGGCGCTAGTTGCATTGCTAGTAGTTCCAATAAAGTTGATAAGGAGTGTCGTGTAGCTCCTATAATACTCCTGCAGGACCTGCGCGTTTGGATAACATATACTGCGGGCTTGGTGGCAGACTGACTCCGTGCACCCCCACCGTATATGTTAGCCTAGTTTGCATTAGCTAGCTCGCAGTGCCACTAGTGTCTCCTCTTATCGGGGAGAGATTAGTTTCTGGCAATCTTAGATCATGACAACCCAAATTCCTCAGAATCGTGGAAACAATGTACTACCTTTCGCTCAGTCATTCGTGCTCACTTATTCGGTTTGTCTCAGAGAGTTACACAGAATAAACAGTTGGGCGTTTCAATAAGTATTTATTGAACAGTTGTTATTCTAGTGTAAAATATATGTGCTGTGCTAACCAGCAGACAATAGCAGAGATATATTATCAGCAGTACGATAAAAGCAAAGGGATAGAACAGTTCTACCAAATTGCGATAATCATGAGTACATACATGAATATAAAAGCATTATGCAAGTGCGCGTACTCCTACGATGCCTACCTAGATGTACCCGAGTGTACCTAGCATATGTATGTAGGTCTTACAAGCTAAGAGCCAAGAATCCTCCTAGGATTTAGTCGAACTCCCATACCTGAATAGAGTGTGTGAGACCCCGTCCTGCTCTCGAGTTGGACACCCGTACCGGGTTGTGTCAGACCACTGTCAGCTGGAGCGACTGCATGCAGGAGCCTCAGCGTCTCTGGTCAGTGTGTCAGCATGGAAGTTTCGGTTCCCTCTGTCTTACCGGGGCAAGATGTGGTGTATTTATACCCTAAAGAGTCTCAATCCTCAGTATGGTTTGTATTGGACATGAGGAAGACATCAGGGGTGAACTTTGTACATACATATTATGCCGGTGGTGTATTCTTAGAAAGCCATGCATAATTAATGAGTACAGTGTGGGCCTGAGTTTGGAAGAACCCTACTGTATTCAAAACCACAGGATAGATAACATTCAGCCCTCAGAGCTCGTTGTATACCAGCTGGGACCAATGTAGGTGAAAGATCATGCCTATACAAGGAACCATACTATATTAGGACATGTACAGTTGTGACCATAATTGGGCATATGCGGCCATGACCATAATATGGCAAGTTCGAATATGACCATATTAGGGTAAATATGAATACGTCCATTTTAGGGCATGTACGAACGGGTCTACATTAGGGCACCTATGCGGGATATAACACCCACTCCTCTTCCGAACTGGATAAAAATGACCATACTTAAAATCTGGACAATTTAAAAACATTTTTAAAAGCAAGTAAAAACATAGTTCTAAAAAATCGTTAAAAATTGAGGTGCTAAAAAAAAATGTTTAAATTCAGCTTTTTCTAGTTGCCACTTAAAGAGTCAATATCGTCTCTCTATAGAAGTTGTATTACCATAAGCAGGAGAAGGCCATGGTTTTCTCAAGCGAAAGTGTCAATGTAAGAAAATGTTCCAAATTTAGATTGTTTATTTTGAAACAAGTGAAGAAGCCGAATTCTTTCCCAGGACACGATGAGCCAATTCAAGATTATGCGTCCTGGCTGGGAAGCTCAATATTATCGGTGTCAGCTGCTATAGATGACAAATCCAACGCCTCACAGAGAACATCAATCGCACATAGATGGAATGTAGCACTGCCATCAGTCGGTGCTGCGGCAGCTTGTGCAGCAGTTGTAACCTGGGTGCCTGTGGGAGAGTCACCTAACCCAGCAGGAGCAAACGGCACCTGTGGATTCTCCAGGAATGCATTCATCAGAATTGGAAGCCGCTGGGGACAACGCAGAGCATGGGCCTTTATGGGGTCCAGCATTGCATCCGTGTCCGGAGGTGCATCTGATGGAAATGTTAGACAAAGATCCAACGTGCATTCTTCTCCGCAGAACAGGCATCGAAGCACAGGTAAGATGCAGTCTATCCAGACTGGTCTAAATGATAGAAACCAGGAGGCATTGAGTTCTCGCAGACAAGAAATGCCCAGAAGTTGTACCATGTGTTCACGGTATTTCCGCTCCAGGAGCGTGTTCACCATTCCCTCGGGAAGTGGGCAGTCCATTGCGTAGCAGCAATATTACAATCAGGATTCCTGCGATTAGGAACAGGATGAGCGGGAATTCTCCAAATACGCTTCCCAATACGGAGTGTATAAAATTTGGGATTACTCCGAGGACTGTCTGAAAGGTGCTCAACAGTCCGGACCCTATGGTCTTAAATAGGTGTACAATTCCGCTCGTATCAGACATATTGAAGATACGTCCCACCATTTCTGCGAAATGAATGGGGCAGTTTGTATGTATGAGTGCCTGTATCTCAGTCGAGGTCCTTGCAACTTGAAGTTCATAGGTTTCTCGAGCGGAGGTTAAGGGCACGGGTTGCTGTAAAAGCATGGCTTTTAATCTGCTCAGAGTATCAAACTGTATAAAAGAAACAGTCAGCAAAGGCCATAACGGCGCCTCCCTGACTGTGTTCAGAGGCGGAAACAATACTTGCATACAGCAAGCAACCCTGGAGTTAACAGTTACTAGATATGCGACGCCCGGAAGCATCCCACAACAACCTTGATCATTTAGCATCAAGTAACCATTCAAGAGCCGCTGGAAAACCGGCGTTATCATGGCCTCTGGGGTCCCTGACATGTGACAAGATAAGTTCGCCACTGAACCACTGCAGGCTCCGTGTAGAGAAATATCCTGACACACGAGAGAACCGCTCAAAGCGTTCTTGCAGTTTGTACCACTCAGATACACTTCTCGATCCCCATTCCGGCATCGGTATCTATATGGTAACTCCCAAGTTTCCTTGATGTATCCCTTACCCATTTTTACATATTTGCCTGCCTGCCTTTGCTCAAGGCAATATTGAAACTGAAACGTAGTGACCGGCAGAGTGATTTGGCCATGAATTAGCCATTCTGTTGATGGTGATTCGGCTACAGTGAATGGTAACCTTTCCAGTTTCTCAATACGCAGCATTGTATATTTGGCTCCCCTCTGTGCCATTTCTGTCTGTTTATCAGTTAGATTGTATTCTGAGAACAGAGACGTGGTGTTTATAAAACGCCATGGCACATAGCCTGCAAGCAAAGATTGCAGCGTCCAACTTAACATCATAATAGAACATAGCTGAGATTGCCCGTGTTGTAACAAGGCCAGATCTTGTTCTAATATGTCGATTGCCGAGGACACAATGTTGCCTAAGGAGTAAATCCTGGAGGTCAAAGTTGTTAACCCATTATCCACTACAGCCAATGCTTTCTCGAAGTTAATACGGTCTATTTCCCGTATCCTTTCTGCGGCCTCTTGTTGGGATATTTTCCAGTTTTCATTATAGTAGGCATAAAGGCCTGCATATATGAAACGTTTCTGACGTTGTTTCATGGGACCTAATAGGAAATCTCTAAGATCCATGTCAGGTGTGAGTAAGGTCAAGTGGTGTTTTACTTCTGCCAGTTTTGAGGTCTCTAGCCAATCAAGGCACAACTTCCCAACACTATACGATGTCACTACCCCTGGGTGTTGTCTTTGTACATAGTGTGGATCTGGCCTATGGATACTAAACCCTCTGGTTGTATTCATAAATCTCTGTTGACATTTGTTTGTGTTAATGGGCCAAACCAGCCATTCTGTCCAATCAGGATCTGATCTGTTGTACTGGAGAATGTCATCTAATCCAACCCCTTGTGTAGTTGAATTCTGCCCCTCTTCCCCCTCCCCCCCCCCCATCTTCGATGGTGTTGGAAACCCCGGTGTGTTCATTTCCTTGCCTTTGGCTAATCCAAGACAGGATGTCTGTTGCACAGTTTCATTCAGAAATAAAATCTGCTGCGGAATGATGCATGCTCTAAAAAGTGCTTCTATTCCCTGGACTTGCCAGTCCCTAGAACCCCAGATTGATTTGGAATCTATTGTGTTTTTCCATAGATCGAAACCCTGTTTTGACAACTGGTTCAGAAAGAATGCAGAGTAAATATGTTTGGTGTTTGTTAACATAATTTTCTGAGCTGAAATTTTCGCCACTTTATAATAAAGTGACTTCGGGTCGGATGTGTTAAACCCTGAGAAGTATGTGAATTTCTGTGCAAATGCTTGTGAACTACCTTTTGGAGGTGTTGGGCAGTGTTCCCACTGGTGGTACTCAAATACATTTCTAGGTGTTATAGACTTGTGTAAGAAATGATGACCATATTGTTGATAACAGTACAATGTATCATAGTCTGAAGTACTTTCTAACATTTCATTGTTCGGAAATGCTGCAGTTTTTTCTAAATCAGACATCATAGCATTTACAGTTTCAGTGTCCCAATCATCAGAATATGTACTGGAGGTAACGATATCACTTAAAGAAATATTAAATACATGTTTTAGCTTTAAAAGTTCAGTCGGACTGAATACATCATAATCAATCTTGTCCCATACTATACCGTCCGGTATAGGAACTGCTGTGATGTTCACTGAAGACAAGTCTCTTGGTTCACGATGTGAAGACTGGTGTGGTTTTAAAATTAAATTGACTCTTTGGGCTGTAGAGCTTGGTTGGAGGTATCGTCCATTAATAAGCATACTAAAAGTTATTATTAAACCTAGCCAGAAAATGAAAAATAAAATCCCAGTGATATACCATAGTTCTATCCAAGGTGACACCAGGTAAGTCTTTCTAAAAAGTTCAAAAAGTCAATGAGTTTCTGTTGGAGTGATTTTTGGCTGGCGTCGTTTCCGGCTCACTTGGATCCAGTGAAAACGTATCAAAGTTCATGAAATAGCCAGAAGCAGTTCGATCAATTGTTGGAATTGCATCGGGATTTGTTGAAATCGGATTTTGCTCTTGACGAGGCATGTTGACGTAGATGTCTGTATTAGGTCTGATTGCAACTTGGTTGTTAAGTTGATTTTCATTTTGAAGATGAATTTCTTGTTGAAGTGGAACAAGTTCCATAGCACTGTTGCTTAGTCTTTCATTCCGTACAGGTGGCTCTTCAAACGTGATGAGTCTTTCTGTTTGAACTTCTTGGATTGTAGCGAGAGGAGGGCGTCTGCTACTGTGGAGTCCACGAGGCCTACTGTTTAGTATCGGCCACATACTGTGGTTTGATTAAGTCAATTGAGATGAATCTTTTCTCCTTTTTTCCGGCAAGAGGCGGCAGAAGTACAGTTCTTGTGCCGTGGATTGCAAGGACCGGTACAGGCTTTCTGTAGGATGGCCCAAATTCTTTCTTGTCAGCAATCTTCTCTCTGACTAGATCCCCGATTTTTGGGATCCAGATAGGTCTTGCCGTTACTGCCTTGACTTCCTCAGTGGCAGCCTGTTTCTGGAGCACGTTACTTTGTTGTGTCCTGGAATTCATGTAGATCCTGTAAAACAGCCAAACGATCATGGATATCAAATGGTTTTTCATCCGCCACTGTGCCTTCACAATCAAGATCAGGTACCCACATTCTTGTCCCAAATAAGACCTCGTAAGGAGTGACACCTCCTAGAGAGCTTCTTGGCTGGTTATTGAGCGCGCGCTGTACCCCATAAAGGTGATCGACCCATCTCCTGCCCTTGCCTAATACCCTAGCTGTTAAAGATTGCTTTAAGTCTCGGTTTTTCCTCTCCACAACAGAATTTACCTCGGGATGGTACGGAGAGGAGTACTGCAATGCTAAGCCCATACCTTCCATGGCCTCTTTGTAAGCCCGAGAGCTAAACGCCGGACCACGGTCAGAATGTAACGTGCCAACTGCGTATGTGCCGATAAAGACTCGTAAATCTTTTATAACAGTTCGAGCGTCAGCCGAGCGCTGAGGCCAAACCCATAGGAATCTAGAGCAGGAATCCACTGCAACCATGATATATTTCTTGGACCCATCAGATTGTAAGGGTCCGCTGTGGTCCAAATACACACATGCAAGAGGTTTGTCTGATTTCAGTAATGGTGTCTGCGCTAGGCGAGTCACGGTGGATACTTTTATCTGCTGACAGATATCGCATTTCAAGACATAGTTGTTGTATTCTTGTTCCCCTTTTGGTACATTCCGTCCACCCCTCTCCCTGCCTCCATCTTTGGTTTCCCCCGGTGAGAGCTCACCTTAGAATGTTGGTGTTTCAGAGGGTGGAGAGTGGATGGTCAATAAAGAAGTATACTCGGATATCGGTTCCTGTCATCCTTCTCAACTTTCAACACTGGCGACGATTTTACTGCGTAGGGGGCAGTTTTTGACCATTTCCCCTTTGAGTACTCTCTCCATTCCATCCACTGGTGCTTGCTCTGATTAACGCTGTCCAGAACCAGCTGTCTATAGGAAACCTCTTCATGCTACACGATTAGAATACGCGTCCGAAGAGGAAGAACAGCGCTGCCTTTTCTTAAGGACTTTTGTGTACGGGTGAGCGGAGTTTTAACACTCTTTCCATCGTATTGTTGCCGATTCCGTCGGGGGAGTCTATGTGAATATTGAGCCCCTCTGACATATCCTTGGACTCACCATCCAGGCGCGTTGAGAACTGTGGTTAAGGTGTATTGTGTACTGCTCGGCATCTCCAGCCGGACCTGCCCTTGCCTCTATTGTCCTGTACTACTTGCGGTCCCCTTTTTTGTCACAGAGGAGGAGGAAGGCTCGCTGTCCTCAGCCAGTACTGCAAGTTTCCCCTGAACAACGCCAAGTTTTGGCTCTCCTCGTATGCTGCCGCGATTGTGCTGTGTGTCCGGTACCGTCACTGAGGGGAAGAAACTGCTGCAGAATCACTTGGTAGACACGATACTCAGTCACCCCTAGCTGCGAGGAGTTTCCTGACTCCTGTCACCCCTACCTTGCCTGCAGCTGCTGTGGACTGTTGGACGACGTGCGGTATGTGCTAGATTACAACGTGAAGTCCGCGCTGATGTCCACGTGAAGGATCTCCTATTCCGGTCAGCCCGACTAAGGGAGTCCCGTTGTTCGTGAGGTGTGTGGGAGCACAGTTGTATCGGGATCCTGTCAGCGTTGTGTGCTCCAGAGAAAACTTCCCTCCCTTCTGACGGGGTGCAATACCGTTGCTCACATATCGTGTGGGGGCGTTCTATCCCCGTGCTGATCGTTTAATTGCAGCGTGTTGCTCCACGGACAATCACGCTGCAGCAAGTTTACTAAGGATAATGACTGTTTGGAACTTGCACCACGTAGACTCTCTTCCAAGAGTGAGCGTCTAGGAAAAAGGTACTTTTGTCCCATTCCTCCCCTACCGGAACAGTGCGTGGTTTCCTGGGTTAGAACAGCATTCCTGACTAGGTTTTCCTTTATCTAGGGTTCACTTGTCCGTCCTCTGTGCCCCTTGACTGCCTGTCCGTGCCTCCCCTTCAGGACCTGTGGGGTGCTGGGTTGCCCGGTGGGGTTTCTTGAATTCCCCTGCTCCTCCTAGTCAAGCGCTTCCCCTCTTGCCCCTCTCCCTCCTTCTATCTCCATGATGGCAGCGGCGAGCATGAGCCAACCACCCCCTTTCCTAAACGAAATAGGTGAGCCAGAGATATGTTGGAAGGAATGGTTCAAATTATTCGAATCATACATTATAGCAATTGGGGGAGAGCGGTTTACGTCCTTGCGCAAACAACACATCCTTCTCCACAACTTAGGTGTACATGGAAGGAAAATATATGAGACGTTGCCTGAACCTGTAGGGGAAGTTGAAGGGAGGGATGTAGATCTGTTCATGTGCACTGTGGAAAAGCTAGAGACGCATTTTGGAGATAAGATAAATGTGGTTCTGGAACGCCATACGTTTTTTAACAGAGTGCAAGGGAAACAGGAGTCCGTCCAAAATTACATTGCGGCCTTGTGGGGTCTCACGCAGTTGTGTGAATTTGGCAATCTCACTGATTCTCTAATAAGGGACCAGTTGGTGCGTTGCACTAACACTCGCATCCAGGAGAAACTCTTAGCTAGGAACCCCTGCTTGAGAGAAGCAGTTGAGATTGCAAAATCCATCGAGCACACTGCCAAGTGCATAAAAGAAATGAAACCTAGCAGTGAGGTAGTGGCTAATGTAAAAGAGAAGGAAGAAGAGAGCGAGGTTTACAAGGTGAAAAGTAAAGAAAGCATGTTTAGCAGGGCAACTGACAAAGCCAGTCATTCCAAGTGTTACAGATGTGGTAGCAATAATCATTTTGCCAATTACCCTCAGTGCCCCGCCAGAAGTATAACCTGCAAGAAATGTAACAGGAGGGGGCATTTCGCAAGAGTATGCAGGGAAGGAGAACCTCACATAAAAGAAAGTGAGAGAGAGGGCGGGAGAACACAGTACAAGGAAGTAAAATGTGTATTACCTAGTGAGAAAAAATATGTACTACAACTTAAGAGTAATGCTGGTTCTATTAATGCCATCTATCCTAAATGCGATGTACTATTGAACAACAAAAATGTCACTATGTATGCCGATTCATGTTCTCCGTTCACCTTACTAAACAAGGAGGATTTTGAGAAACTTGGGGAACAACTAATAACTTCTTTACAGAAACCTGACATTTCACCCACGGGGTACAGCAGGGAACCGATACCTCTCATGGGTATGAAGGAAATGAATATACAATTCAAAGACAGGAAAGCCTTCGGTAAAGTATACATCGTAGAACATGGTTCCAACCTGCTGGGATGGCAGCACCAAAAGGATTTGGGTATCATCCTGAACCCAAACAGCGAAGAACAAGTCCTACTCACAGAAGGAATCCTCAGAGGTGACACCATTTGTGAAGGGTTCCCAGAATTATTCCAAGAAAGGTTAGGCTGTCTGCATGAATTCCAACACAAAATAAAACTTAAATCCAGTGCTAAACCGGTGGTCCACAAACTGCGCCCAGTACCGCAACTCATGAGAGAACCTTTGGAAAAGGAACTGAACAAACTTTGTGACATGGGGATCATACAACCTGTGGATTGCTCTGAATGGTTGGCCCCGGTGGTCATCGCAGCCAAAGCCAATGGGGAGGGAATTCGTCTATGTGTAGACCTACGCAGCCTCAATGAAAACATCTGGGTGGAGAGGCACCCTCTGCCGAACATCAACGAGATGCTCAGCACCATGGAACAGGCAAAATACTTCAGCGTAATCGATCTGTCGATGGCCTATCACCAGGTGGATCTCCACCCGGAATCCAGGCCACTTACCGCTTTTATAACCCCCCAGGGTGCGTTCATGTTTAGGAGGATGCCTTTTGGATTAGCGTCAGCTGCGGCGGTTTTCCAGAAGATAATGCAACAAATTCTGAGAGGAGTGGACCGGTCGATGTGCTTCCAAGACGATATCCTGGTATACGGGCGCAATGTGGAAGAACACGACTATACCCTCAAGTTAGTGTTCCAGAAGCTCACGGATGCTGGACTGACGGCACAAAGGAACAAATGTAAAATAAGAGTGACATCCGTTGACTATCTAGGACATTCTATTTCGGAGGAAGGGTTCAGGCCAAAAAACAGCTTGCTGGGTGCAGTTAAGGATGCTCCTTACCCGAATAATAAAGAGGAACTCAAATCATTCCTGGGACTCATGGAGTATATGGCCAAGTTCATCAAAAATTTTGCAGCGAAATGTGAACCGATACGGAATCTTTTGAAGAAGAACACGAATTTTATATGGAAGGAGGAACATAAGTGTGTCATGGATGAGTTAAAGGAGGAGATCCTGAACTCACCAGCGTTAGGGACTTTTGACACCAGGAAGAAGACTATCCTCACCACAGATGCTTCAAACAAAGGCCTAGGAGCCACCCTCATACAAAAGGAAGGGAAAGAAGAGAAGATTGTTGCGTTTGCGTCCAGGTGCCTCACGAGTGCAGAACAGAATTACTCCGTAATTGAAAAAGAAGCCCTGGCATGCTTCTGGGCGGTGAGGCATTTCAAGTTCTTTCTGTGGGGTTTGAGCTTCACCATCAGGACGGACCACAAGCCCCTCACCTCCATCTTCACAGTGAAAGGAATGGTGAACTGTACGCCACGCATAAGTAAATGGATATTGGGGCTCGAGAACTTCAACTTCAAAGTGGAGTACGTACCCGGAGAGGAAAACATAATTGCAGATTATTTATCAAGGACCCCACTACGTACAGAAGTACAAGAGGAAATACTGGATAACCCCATTATGATAGTGGACGACCCTGCCATCACGGAAGGAGAATGGGACAAGTCCATGGAGGAAGATAAGGAGCTACACAGACTCAAAGACATTATGGTAAGAGGATGGCCCGACAAGAAAGATAAGCTAGAAGAGGAACTAAAAGAGTTTTGGGAAGTCAGAAACGAGTTGAGTATCATCGGGAATAGAGTGTACCGCCAATGCAGAGTGATACCACCTACAGGTCTCCGGAAAAGAATCATAGAATTGGCGCATGAAGGGCATTTGGGGCGCAGTATCACGAAACAGAGAATCAGGGCGAGATTCTGGTTCCCCAAGATGGACACCATGGCAGAGCAACAAGTCAAAGACTGTGTAAGCTGTGCCAAGAGCGACAAGTCCAAGACCTTACGCAAAGCACCCCTGTCCCCGGTCAAGATACCGACCAAGCCATGGAACAAACTAGCCATGGACATCATAGGACCCATGGACAACTTGGGTATCCAAAGGCGATTTATGCTCGTCCTAATTGACTACACCTCACATTGGATCACCCAGAAGTTTGTGCATCGTGTCAGCACCACAACAGTGTTGGAATTTCTCAAGGATGTAATCTCTAAGGAGGGCATACCCGCAACTTTGATCACGGACAACGGAGTACAGTTCACCTCGCAGGCCATGAAGGAATTTATAGACAACATGAACATAAAACATGAGTTGACAGCATTGTATTGCCCAAAAGCTAATGGGCTAGTTGAGCGAGCTAACAGGATGATCAAAGAACATATTCAATTGGCTGTGGCCAACGGTCACGACGTAGAACATCACCTACGAAATTGCTTATGGGCATATCACACCTCCCCGAACTTAGTAACGGGAATCTCCCCTTTCGTCTCACTCCGTCGGAGAGAGCCGTGCACCAAATTCAACCCTAGTTGGCTGGAAGGAAGCAGGGAAACCATTCCCAACCAAGAAGAAATTACTAGGAAGGTGGATTTGCATCAAAACAATTACAAAGAATGGTACGATCAGAAGCACGGCGTAAAAATCCCCGACTGGAAAGTTGGCGATGTGGTACAAGTCAAGAGAGATACTAAAGACTGGCACAGCCAGAGTAAATTCTATCCCCCTTGCCGCATTGCTAAAGCTCTCGACAATGTTGTCCAACTTGACAATGGGCAATGGTGGAATTGTGACAGAATCGCTAGATCAGTAATGTGACCTATATGTTCCTAATTTCATCTGTGGAAGTAATTCTGTTTAAAGACATGACTTTAAGAGACCAGTAATGTGACCTATATGTTCCTAAAGTTCACCTGTGAAAGTATTCTGTATAGGACATGACTTACAGACCTTAAGCTTCATCTCTACGCCCCTCGGTTTCCTTGCTACCTTTTTATAACATTATGGATTTAGTTATCTCCTTTCATTGTATAGGAAGGGAGGTGTGTTGTATTCTTGTTCCCCTTTTGGTACATTCCGTCCACCCCTCTCCCTGCCTCCATCTTTGGTTTCCCCCGGTGAGAGCTCACCTTAGAATGTTGGTGTTTCAGAGGGTGGAGAGTGGATGGTCAATAAAGAAGTATACTCGGATATCGGTTCCGGTCATCCTTCTCAACTTTCAACAATAGTCTTTAGTCTGCTTCGTTAACCCTGGCCACCAGTAGCGCTGTTTCAATAAAGAAATAGTCGCTGTAACGCCTGTATGCGCGGAACCCAAACCCTCGTGTGCCGCTAAAATCAAGCCTAGCCTACGATCCATATTTGGTATTACTCTATCCCCCACTCCAGGAATCTGAGTATATGAAATGTTTTGTGCATCTAACTTGTAGGAGTACTTGAGTGGAAATTTTTTCGGTACTGCTGTGCTGCTTTGCGCGAAGCATTGACAGCTACCATTATCTCGCCGTCTACCCTCGTCTTTGAACGAGTAACTGCAGCTACGGCGGCTGTGCGAACAGCCCCCTTGGCGGCTTCATCAGCCAATGAATTCCCTTCAACGTGAACGCCATCACGCTGATGACTCAGTGTATGTATCACGTGAGCCCTTGGTAGTTCGTTTCTTAACTCCACTACCTGTTCCCATAGCATTTTATGCTTAATTGTGCCACCTTTTGCATCTTTGAACCCGTTTTGTTCCCAATGATGTAGATATTCATTGTACGACTGTACACAGTAAATGGAATCACACACAATTAGTGTGGGGAATTCGTGATCCGTATTCATAAGTGCCAGTATAAGTGCTTTGAGTTCTGCCAACTGAGCCGTGCAGTCTCCTAGAGATTGCGTTTTAGTGCAACTCGGATGGAACTTGCCATCGTGCATGCGACCTTTAACAATCGCACACGCTGCGCTGTAAGCTTGCTTACTTCCTGTGGCGGGTTGAGCAGAACCGTCAGTATAGATGATGTATTCATACTGATCTAGAGGCAAAATTTCATTAGGTAGAGGGTATTCTTGTTCGTATTGCAGGAATGCCTGTGTTTTTAAACTTGGATCAAATCTGTATTCAACATCCGTTGCAGTAAGAGAATTAGCCCATTGTATCCATCTGGGATGTAAGGCTTTAGCATTTGGAATGCTAGCTTTTGTAACAGCTTCTAAAGCTGGTACTGGGGGTCACGACAATTATGCGCTTTCCCTGAGCCAGAGCTCTCTCTTGCTACAGCGGTCTGCACTGCTGTCAGAATTTTTTCTGTTGAAGTGAAACGCATCTCTGCGTTTGTGTACAGGTGTGATTTGTATGCGATTGGTACTGTTTCACCTTCATTAAAAGTTAAATAAGTGTACCCGCATTGACCCGCTATTACTTGGATCACTAAGTTCTGTGCGTTTATGCGTGTCTGTAAATGTTTAGAAGCTATCATGTCTTCCTGTAGGGAACACAGGATATTTGTGAGTTCCTGTGTCCATTGTCTAACTGAAAAGTCAGGTTTTATTAAGTCGTAGAAAGGTTTTACTCTTTCTGCGTAATCCAAAATGTATGTTCAACCAAAATTTAGGAATCCCAGAATTGATTGTAAATTCTTTAATGATTTTGGAGGCTGGAGCATCGCACACTTTTCTAAAAAGTTAGCTGCCAGGCTTTTTCCCTCACTTGACAGCTCGTATCCTAAAAACAGGACATTGAGGTGGGCAATTTTTGATTTTTTGAAATTAAATTTGTAGCCCTCAGAGGCGAATCCCATAATAATGGTGCTCACCCTGGTCAAGTGCCTCTTTAAGTCATCGTCCGTCAGATAAATATCATCCACATAGGACAATGCTTCTTCATCCAAATTCTGGAGTAACTCTGTTACCCTTGCTGAAAACAACCCCGGGCTATTCTTGTACCTTGGAAGTCGGCAAAATTGCCGTTGGGACCCTAACGCACTGCATGCGGTTAGATACCTGCTTTCAAGCGCTATATTTTGGCAGAAAAATCCATTTGAGATATCAAGTGTTGTTTTGTATTTTTTGCGCACAATGTTATTCATTAATGCGGCACTGTGTGCATTTTGAACTGCAAATGTCTTTGTGCAAGTGTTTAAGTGTCTGTAATCTAAAACTAGACGATATGTGTTGTCAGGTTTGGCTACTGGGAACAAATAATTTTTCATAGGTGAAGTGCAATTTTCTATCACCCCCTGGTATTCTAGTCGATCTAGAATCTCCCGGACTTGTTTTTTAGCTTCCTCATTATAGGGTATAGCCTTTGAGCATTTGGGGAAACTTTTAACGGGATCACGTGGTGGGTTGAATCCTCATCCCAACCAGCATGATTTTTATATAATGCTGGAGCTAGGGCAACCGCCCACTCCTGCGCATATGCATGTTTAAGATGTATGGGAACGAGGTCGGAAAATGCTGGAAAAATTACCTTTTCTCCCTTTGGGCACTCCATGACGAATGCTGGCGGCCAGTCTTGTTCTGCTAATAGAATGTCATAACCAGATGACAGATTTTTCCAAAAAAGACCTTTCACTTTTCTGGGCTTGTTCCCCTCCATCCGGAGTGTTATCTCATGTAACTTATGTGGGACACTTACCCGAGTATCAGGTGTTCCCACCGTGATATACTCACTCAACTCCGCTGTCACCAGAAATTCCTTCAGGATCTGGCGAGCTATCGTTACTTCTGCCGTGCTGTCTAGCATCGTCAGAGCCCATTCCCCGTTCAGAAGCTGTCTCCTCAGAATTCTGGGCATGTCTGATCTTGAGACCTGCTACCTTCTTTTTGAACTGAGGTTTTGATTTTTGTTTATCCTCTTTTTTAGGTGCGTAGTCCGCAGCGTGTTGCGTGTCTCTGGACTTTGTACACTCCTTTGACCGTCCTTCCCTCTCGGAGTTTCGTGATGAACCCTGAAAGGAACGAGAGGAACGAGTATCAGTATCCTGATACAGGTCAGGTTTTTTAATATTATCCCTATTCCTGAGGTTAAACCTCCTTTCAGAGGGCTCCTGTTGAGGAGACCTACCTCTGGACTGAGATCTGGTGTCTTTAGACTTTTTTTGTTTTTTATTTTCCCACTTCTTTTTAGAAGAAGTAGGTGTCTGCTTTGTAGTGTCCTTTTCAGGACTGCCCACCAGTTGTGGTTTTAATGCTTTCCCACCCAAACTGTCTCTGCCTAGTTCTGCATATGCAGTTTCAATTATTTTGGGTAGTTCATGTTGTTGATCCTCTGGACCGAACTCCCTCATGGAATTGGCAGATCGCCACAGAAGCTGCTTCCCCCTTAATGTTAGCTAGTATTATGGCTGTGACCTGTTCAAAGTTGTTTAGCAACTTCATCCCTAAGTTAAGGGCAGGCTCTGCTCCGTACTCATTCTGTATCTGTTTTAATACTTCAGGTACTACTGCTATTGACGGGATACCATGTGTACTGGTATATATGGCAGCAAAGACTGCACCCCAAGAGGTGCAGTCCTCTACTTATGGTGTGAGACCCATGGGCAAGCAGATTGTTAGAATTCTGTGTTTATCACTGGTTGTAGTATTCGGGAATACTGCTTCAAGCGGAGTTATTTTCTGAGCTATCCAGAATGGGATTTGTTCGCGTTTTGCTGGCATTTTGCCCATCATCGCGTGTAATGTTTGTGGAGTTATTTTATTAACTGTACCTTGGACTGGAGTGTCTTGTGCTGCAGCTGGTGCAGGCTGAACTGTTAAAGTCCTCATCACAAATTGTGTGAGGTTTCTGTAGATTTTAATTAAATCTCTGTGTTGTACGAGTAAGTCTGGCTGTGGCATTGTGCCAATATCAGGATGCGGTGTGTATGCCGCTAATATGGGCCATGTGGCTCCTGCTCCTCCGAGCGGGCCTAATCTTGCTCTTCCTTGTACGTGGGGTAGGGCGCCTTTAAACCAGTAATTATGCTCCTGGTAAGTGAGCGGGACCTCTAACTCCTCAAAGGGAGTATAGTCTGCTGGTGCTTCACCTTCTTGGTAGTAGTGAAATACATTTATAATTGCATTTGTTGCTGGGAATGTAACCCATGAATAGAACACCTCTGTTTTATTGGATTCGTGTGCCTCAATCACGAAAATTACTGTACCACCCCTGGCTCTTAAGCCATGTTCTAGAAGTTTTATGGTGACTGCCCTTCTGAAATTTGGTGCAATTTGTATTGCATCTTCAGGGTCTTCTCCTAAACCGAAGAGGTCTGTTTCAACTCTCCTTGTGTCGTTTGCAATTTTTAATTGGAAGAAGGGAGGTTAAAGAATTTTTAAGATAAGGTGTAAGTGCACAATTGTAGGAACTAAATATTCTTCAAACTTGAGTAACCAACAGCCAATAAATAGTATTCTCGTACTACTCAGCTGAGGCGGATTTTGTGCCCACCCACTCCAGACGTCTCTGGGGTTTTGTGAGTAGGTTCTCTGAGAATAGCACGACTGAACTACTCAGATTCTACTGTTAAATACGTACCAAACCAACGTTGGCGGCGCCATGTCGTGTAGCTCCTATAGTACCCCTGCAGGACCTGCGCGTTTGGATAACATACTGCGGGCTTGGTGGCAGACTCACTCCGTGCACCCCCACCGTATATGTTAGCCTTGTTTGCATTAGCTAGCTTGCAGTGCCACTAGTGTCTCCTCTTATCGGGGAGAGATTAGTTTCTGGCAACCTTAGATCATGACAACCTAAATTCCTCAGAAGCGTGGAAACAATGTACTACCTTTCGCTCAGTCATTCGTGCTCACTTATTCGGTTTGTCTCAGAGAGTTACACAGAATAAACAGTCGGGCGTTTCAATAAGTATTTATTGAACAGTTGTTATTCTAGTATAAAATATATGTGCTGCGGTAACCAGCAGACAATAGCAGAGATATATTATCAGCAGTACGATAAAAGCAAAGGGATAGAACAGTTCTACCATATTGCGATAATCATGAGTACGTACATGAATATAAAAGCATTATGCAAGTGTGCGTACTCCTACGATGCCTACCTAGATGTACCTGAGTGTACCTAGCATATGTGTGTAGGACTTAGAAGCTAAGAGCCAAGAATCATCCTAGGATTTAGTCGAACCCCCATACCTGAATAGATTTAGTGTGGGACCCCGTCCTGGTCTCGAGTTGGACACCCCGTCCGGGTTGTGTCAGACCACTGTCAGCTTGAGCGACTGCATGCAGGAGCCTCAGCGTCTCTGGTCAGTGTGTCAGCATGGAAGTCTCGGTTCCCTCTGTCTTACCGGGGCAAGATGTGGTGTATTTATACCCTAAAGAGTCTCAATCCTCAGTATGGTTTGTATTGGACATGAGGAAGACGTCAGGGGTGAACTTTGTACATACATATTATGCCGGTGGTGTATTCTTAGAAAGCCATGCATAATTAATGAGTACAGTGTGGGCCTGTGTTTGGAAGAACCCTGCTGTATTCAAAACCACAGGATAGATAACGTTCAGCCCTCAGAGCTCGTTGTGTACTAGCTGGGACCAATGTAGGTGAAAGATCATGCCTATATAAGGAATCATACTATATTAGGACATGTGCAGTTGTGACCATAATTGGGCATATGCGGCCATGACCATAATAGGGCAAGTACGAATATGACCATATTAGGGTAAATATGAATACGTCCATTTTAGGGCATGTACGAACGGGTCTACATTAGGGCACCTATGCGGGATATAACAGGAGGGCCTTTTGCAGAGCAGTCCACAACCTTTGTACCAGCATGTCCATCACGTGCGCCCCCAACCTGTGAGTAATAAGTCTGTAGTGATGGTTGCTTGTGCTGTAGGAATCATAAAAGGCATGCCCTGCAACAGGTTGTTCTTGTTCCACCACTGCAGTGATAGATCCTGGACTTAACCAACACTAGATCCTGTAAACTGCCCTCAACTTGTGACCACTGGGATGCCAAGACACTCCTGGCACTAATGGGTGCATATGCATTCTGTCATTTGGGACAATGGCTAACAATGGCTATGCAGGATGCTATCATGCCTAGGGCACGCATTTCCGTCTTGGCTGTCAGGTGACAATGTGGCTGAAAAAGTGCCAGTTGGTTCTGGAAGTTCCGAACCCTCTGTGGATTGGGGTAGGCTTTGCCGTAATCAAACGGAGAATCACTCCATGGTGAACCAGAAGTAGTTCTAGGTAATAGTTTGTTACGTTTATTGTAAATCCAAGCATGTGGAAAAGATGGATTGTGGCTTGCGTATACTTTAATAACTTGGGTTTGTCTGAACCCTTTATCAGCTAGTCATCTAGATAAAGGAAAACATCAATGCTCAGTCTCCTTAGAAGTGCAACTACAACTAGCTAGGCATTTTGTGAATACCTTTGGAGCTGTGGTGACCCCGAAAAAGGTAGAACTTTGAATCGGTTATGGTGTCCTCTTACCACAAACCCCCAGATAATGGAATGAGCAGAGTTGATGGAAATGTGGAAGTATGTATTCTTTAGGTCGAGAGCAGCCATGAAGTCGTCTTCCTGAAGAGTGGTATGACAAACTGTAGTGTGACCAAATGAAAATGTTTCGACAGGATGTATCTGTTGAGAGTATAAAGAAATGGGACCCCCTGGTAATAGATCAGGGTTCCAAGGGCAGGGAACAAATCAGCAATGTAATAAAATACCCCTTTGCAACCACTAATGTTTTCAAGTAATTACATAATAAAGGCCATATATGAACATGAAATTAGTAATGGTTAAAATATTTTTTATTTATTCATTGCTTATTATTATTTCTTTCAATATATAAATTAATTACAGAATCAGTCTATAGGGAGACTGTCAATTGATTAATTATACAAGTTGTGATAGACAATAAAATAAAAAAATAAAAATTAGAAAAAAGAGAAGGAAAGAGAAAAGCACAACACTTCTAATAATATAAATACAATCAGAATGCACAATAAATATCTACATTATACAATACAAATTTGAGACAATAACAAACCACAAAATACATAAACACAATAGCGTAAATATGTAACATCTGACATACAAATAAAATTCATGAAATATATTCAAGTAAAATCTCGATGTATAAACGACAAAATGTTCTCTATTGATTACTTTTGAATTGTTTCTTAGTATAGACAACGTAGTGAACACTCTTCTTCGCGCGTTTCGGTTTGAAACCACACCTTCTTCAGGAAGAGCCACAGATGGAAAAGCGTTGTGGAAACGTGGTAGCTGTATCTGTTGAGAGGCCTGAAGTTTAAGATTGGCCTTAGTGGTCAGTCTTTCTTTAGAATAAGAAAGTACAAGGAGTCCATCCCTCTGCCTTCATTTTGTTTTGGAACTGACTCGATAGCCCCCTTTGCAAGGAGTGCTTTTACCTCTTCCTTGAGAAGGTGTAAGGGTGTGTTTGCGTGGAGTCATGTTTGGTGGGGTTGATGCAAGTTCGAGACAGTAACTATGCTTGATGACTGACAGCAACCATTGGTCAGAAGTTATCCTCTGCCAATCTGTCAAGAACCCTTGAAGTCTGCCCCAACAGGTGTTGAATGAGGGGGTAATGTGAAGTCATTGTTTGCTGGTTGAGGCACTCTTTGCAGGTGTACCTCTACTCATTTCCTTAGTTCCATCGTCTTTATAGGCTCCTCTACTGTAGCCTCTACCACCTTGTTGCGGATAGGATTGTTGTTGCCTTTGCTAAGACTGTCCCTGCTCGGAGGTGGATGCTTTGGCACTATTTCCTTGCTGCCCACAACACGGCTGGAGTGGATTTGTAGTCTGTAACGCCCCCATGGGCTTTGCTGTCTCAGTATCTTTCTGAATAAATGCTCACCATCAAACGGAATGTTAAGTAGGTACTGCTGTACCTCTGGCTTGGATCCTGAAATATGCAGCCATGCATGTATTCATAAAATGATAACAGAGTTTACACTCCTAGAGGTGTTAGCAGGGTCTAGCACACACCTAATTGGTGCATTAGATATTCGCCTGCCCTAACTCACTAATTCCTGACCTCTTTTTTTGCACTCCTTTGGGATATGTTGTAGGAGATCCTCTAGCTCATTGAAGTGGGCTCTGTTGTACTGAGAGAGTAAGCCCACTGACTTAGCAATCCTCCAGGGATTGGCATTCCCTATGACCACCCTTTTGCCTGCAGCATCAATGCATTTGTTTTCACTATCAGAAGGCGGGGCACCTCCTGTTGCCTGAACTGCAGCCCTTTTTCTAGCAGTTGCAACGAATAATGAGTTCGGGGCAAAGAGTGCCCACGTATGTGCAGTGGGTCCAAGGGGTGATGCTTTATACTTTCTCTCCACTCGTGGAGTAAGCACTCTTGCTTTCACTGGTTCTTTGAAGATCACTGCAGCTGGTTTCAGCATAGACTTTATCACAGGTAAGTACTGAACGGACCTTTCGGTCTTGGATAAAGACTATACCAAAAAGTAAAACTTAGGTGTTCTATGCATATGTACTTTATAATACGCTGCTGCCCGTTGGATGACAATATGGTAGTCTGTAGTGCCATCAGGTGGGGATGGCTTAATAGATACAGGTTTTAGGTCAGTATCGTCCTCAGGGTCGACATCATAATCCTCCCAAGGGTTGCCATGACTATGGGATAGGTATATTGGCTCCCGAAGTACTCTGCATGAGAGTATGGGTTTTGACTGCCTGTGTCTGACTACGAGTGTGCAGACCCTCTGGGAGATTGTAGTGGAGGTGGTGAATGATGTAGAGAATGCTGTGAATGAGTCTTAGATGGTGGCAGACTGGTGCCTTTTTTGTGCCACAAGTTTCTTCTTTGGAGGCAATACGTAGGCTCTGCCAACTTAAGCCTTCTCTTTGCTGAGGTGGTGAGTTTTCCAGTCTGGGAGATCAATAACGATTGTCATTTGAACTTGGTCCAGGACTTGCCTTCAGTTTTCAATGATAGGACCTTCCTGTTCCCCAGCAGTTACCGCCGATTATTTTTGCAGCGTCTACTTCCCACTTGATGGAGACGGTTCCTTGTGTTCTTCCATCTGTGCCTTTTTCAGTGCTGGAGTTTTTGGCACCAAGGATTTCAACGTCAAAGCGTGTGGTGGAGCTTGTGCTGTGCTTTGTCTTTTGGCTTGGAGCCCTCTCTTGGTGACCAGAACCAGCTGATTGTAGAGCACCAAGACGTGTGCTGTGTAGCCACAGGACTACCCTGCTACCTCCCCCCACCCTCTCACCCAATAGGGTGTGGCTCTGGCACCTCTTGCAGCCTTAAAGGGCGTGTTTGGGCACGATGGCCCAGACTGCTCACAACCCTTGGTGAAGTCTCCATTCTCGCACCAGATCCCTTTCCTGCGTCCATGTCATGGGCGCTGAAGGACGCTAACGGCTGTTCTGCCTCGCTCTCCTCAATTTTGAAGTCGGTCTCCTGAGACGAAATAATGCAGGCTCAATAAAAGCACGCCTTCCTCCTTTTCCTCGGTGCCAACCAGTTCCTCGTCTTCTGAAAACTCTGCCTCGGCCTTCCATCTCCATCTTGTAAGCGAGACGATCTCTTCGATACCTAAGAGTATTTTTTTAATGAAACTGCAGACATGCTTAACAGTCTTTTTTGCTGGGCTTAAGATACAGACCTGATGGTGGTCGTTGAGGATATTTTGCATTGCATTGAGGGCACTTTGGGAATGGAGTCCGATCCATCTCCCCTGATGGCACATTCACTGGCCAGGAGTGGAAGATGATTGGGCCCAACACAAGGCAGAGCCTTCGTAGCTCGGATTCAGTGACTCCCCTTCTGCATGATATTGAGTTAGTGAGGTCTTCTTCAAAGAATTGTTTCGGCTCGGTGGTCGTTAGGCTTTGAAAAGGCGATGACAACCAGGGCTATAGCAAAACCCGTCCAAGCCAGATGTCAGAGAAAAACAGCTTAACAATGGGGCGGATGAACATGCACATTACCACGGAGAGGAGGAGCCAAAATACCTTGTGACTCGAAAGAATTCTTCGAAGGAAAAGAAGTTGCAAATGTACGAGCCCAACACTAGATGACAGGAATATGCACAGCCTGTGTATCTACAAACATATGCTACGAAAACATTTTTTTGACCAACTATATAATGCACATCAAATACTGAACTTACCAGTCACATAGCCGAAATATGGCAACGGCTTGATTACATTCCATCTTACGTGTTTTAAGTTTATGTTCAGAAATTATAAATGTTGATCAATTTCACTCAATGGAGTAGGTTTGCAAAGACAACTGCAATTGTATCCCCGGTACTCTCCCATTTTTCTCTGCTGACGGAGGACCAATGCCACACTCTAATTAAGAAGAGTAACCCAACAGGTTCATGAGCAGATGTTCCAGCAAGGTGACAATTGCTGATCAAAACTGTAAACTAGATATTAACACTTCTTGGAATATAGGAACTGTGGCAGATTTTTTATTTTTTTAAAGCACAAACTATCCTAGCAACCTTTTTTCAAAGTTTTCTTTGCAGAATAGGTGGACATACATATACTTCAAATCTGGTCATTCCCAACCTAGGGTGTAGTCCTGAGAAGTTCTGCTGACATCCACTACCGTTTTTTCTTTATACTGCCCCCCTTTAGCAACACTGATATCTGCACATGGGTTATCAGTCCTGATGTATGCGGATTATACCCAAATAATTTTTAAAATAGAGGGAGATTTGAAAATGAAATCAGGCAATATCTGTAACTGCTTCCAAAGGGTTGAAGCATGGATGATAGGAATCAACTCAATTGAGCCCCTGATATAAGATTTTTCTTTTTGCCAAAGTTTTTCAGAGAAAAGTCCACCTTAGTTCAAAGTGTGAAAACCTAAGGGTCAAATATGCCAAACAACTTACTATGACTGAGCCAGTAAACGTGATAATAACAAGTTGCATATATCAGTTATGCATCTTTAAACGTCTGTTTCTATGCAACAAAGAATTAACTTTTTTATTGTAATATATCATCAAGAGTGGATTACTGCAACAACATTTACCTTGGTCTTCCTGCAAAACGCGAAAGAAATTATAACTTGCGCAAAAATCAAAAGCTAGACTTGTTTATGACTTGAATTTTTTTACTCCATTTCATTTATTGGTATTAGTTAAGCTGCACTGACTGCCAGTTAAGCAGGGGATTATTTTAAATCACTTATCCATAAAGCATTCTACAGCAGACAACAGAACCAGTTTTGGAGAACATTTTTGATGTACAAACCAAAGTGCCATCTGAGTTATGAAAAAGCTTGTTTGGCTTTAGTTCCAAGAGTCTGTCGTACCCCTCTAAGTGGAAAAGCATTTTAGGTTGCCCCATCCAAGCTATGGAATAGCTTACCAACTAGAGTACACAACTCTTTCCAGTAGTTTAATGGATTCCTTTTTGTATGTAGATAATCTTCTTAGAGGTTTAAAACCTAGCTACGTTTATTCAGGACCCAAAGAAAGGTACTGATCGGTCCTGGCGGACGTGCCAGGACAAGTTGTTTGACACCGCTGGGCCTTTAGCAAAGATTCTGGATATGGCGGAGGACGGCAAAACCTCGGGCACGTTAATCTCTCCAGAGGCGCTTTCTAGCTGGGCGTAGAGGGCAGTCATTTTCTTGGGGAACGCAAATGCCACGATTTCCACAGAACTGCGCCAGTCTCTTTTAATAAAGATAGACCCTAAGCTGGGCGAACTTGCCATCTCGGAGACCGGACCCGTAGCGGAGGGCAACCTTTTCAGGGACCCCTTCGTCAAGGAGTTAGAAAAATATGTAAATACATTTAACTCCCTCGACAAGGCTCAAACGTCAACAAAGCTTATCTTTACCCCTCGTGTTTTTGGCACAGCCGGTCATGGCAGGGGGCACTCGACTGGCCGGGATTACAACCAAGCTTCCTATAAGGCCTTGGAATCCCGCAGAGGACAGTGGCTGGACCCGACCAAGTTTGGGAACTTCTATCCCACAAGATCATATCCGCGCCACAGAGGTGGTAGAGGAAGAGGCAATGGGTCCTACAACTCCCAACAAGGTGAGTGTGCAGAGCTCAGTGGGAATAAAATTAGGGGGCAGACTGCAATTATTCTCTCACAATTGGGCCTCCTTAACCTCGGATGCTTGGGTCCTACAGACAGTAGAGGATTTCCAAATAGAGTTCTTTGATTTTCCCGCCCAGGCGTCCCGCCCCAGACCCCTTACCTTCCCGGCAGAGCAGATGTGACTGATAGATGGGGAAATTTCCGATCTTTTGTCGAAAGGGGAGATTGTGCCCTCTACCCTTCATCCCAGAGGATTCCTCAGCAACCTATTCCTGGTGGAGAAGCAGGACGGGGGTCATCGTCCAGCAATCAATCTCAAGGGGTTCAAAGAGTGGCTGTTTTATCGCCACATCCAGATGGAAGGAATCCACTGCCTCAGAGACCTTCTCCAGGGTCTGGTTGGTCCGCCTGTACCTCGGGAATGCTTACCTCACTATCCCCATATTACCCCACACAGACGCTTCCTTCAGTTCCAGTGGAGGTCCCAGATATTTAAATTCACCTCCCTCCCTTTTGGTCTATCCTCCACTCTGTGGTGTTTCACCAAAGTGATGAAGCCCGTGGTGGAGCACTTGAGATCGGGTGGTGTCAGACTGATAGTTTACTTAGATGACATCCTCATCATGAACCAATGCCCTCATTTCTGCTTTCTCAACTGCAACAGGCAGTGAATCTGATAGAGTCCCTGGGTTTTGTGTTCAACTAATCAAAATCAAGTCTCATCCCCTCTCAGAGGATTCAATTTTTCGGGTTCATGGTGGATTCAGTCAGGGCGAACCTAAGCCTTCCCCCGCAAGCTATCAAAAATCAGACACAACTCAAATGCACATTGTCCAAGCCCACAATATCCCTACGCCATTTAGCCAGGGTGGTGGGCCTCCTATCGTCGTCAATACAAGCCATATTTCCGGGCCCACATCATTACCGGGCGCTCCAACGTCTCAAGTGCTCGCACTTGCGCAAAGGCCTCACCTTTTCTTAGTTTGTTCCTCCCTCCGAGGAGGCGAAAACAGAACTGCGGTGGTGGATATCTCATATGGAGGAGAGGAAGGGTCGGGCCATTTTCGGTTCCCAACCCGTTATGGTGATCGAGTCAGATGCCAGCGGCTCAGGCTGGGGAGCTCGATGCACGGCTGTCTCTACCGGAGGAAAGTGGTCCTCCATGGAACTGGACCTTCACAAACCGCCTGGAATTTATGTGGTGGTCCTTTGCAGTGAAATGCTGGACCAAAGACAAGGCCCAATGCTGCCTCCTTCTCAAGATGGACAACGTGGCGGCGGTCCGCTATGTCAATCACCTCGGCTGGACGAAGTCCAAAGCCATATCGGATCTGGTCCGCAATCTCTGGGAATACTGCCTGGCCAACCAGATCTCACTGTCGGTGGAGCACTTACCTGGCGTCTCCAATCAAGTGGCAGACTAGCACTCACATCATTGGCAGGACACCAGGCTCTGGAAACTACATCCAATGGCATTTCAGGACCTTCAATCCCGTTGGGGCCTTCTCGACTGACCTCTTTGCCTCCCAGCTGGATGCATAGAGGTATTGCAGCTGGCAGCCGGACCCGGGCGCAGTAGCAGTGGATACCTTTCTCCAAGACTGGAGCATGGAGAAGAGTTATGCATTCCCTCCCTTTGCGATGATCATGAGATTGTTAACCCAAGTGCGGAGGCAACAGGCAGATCTAGTGGTGATTACCCCAATTTGGAGATCGCAAGCTTGGTTTCCAGTTCTGATGGAATGTTCTTGGGATTTTCCAATCCGTCTACCCCAATCTCAGGATCTCCTTCGGGATCCCCACATGAATCGTCATCACCTGCTTCTCACAGGTGCACTTCAGCTAACGGCTTAGTGGATTACAGGGAACGCTGGAAAGTGCCGGGCCTTTCAGTAGACGGTGTTTAATTGCTCGCAAAGTCTTAGGCCAAAAGCACCAATAAGAGGTACTGCTCCGCCTGGTCTCGTTGGGGGGGTTGGTGTCTTCGACAACAGGTGGATCCGATGGGAGCCGACGGTTTCCACATTTTAAACTTTTTGGCCTCTTTGTTGGAAGAGGGATTAGCCTATAGGTCGATTAATACATTCAGATCGGCCATCTCGGCCGGGCATTCTCCGGTGGACGGCCATCCAGTAGGGGAACATCCGCTGGTATGCAAACTCTTAAGAGGTAACAACGATACTTTGACGGCGGACTGCTGTTTCTGCACCTCACACTAGTTTCAGTTAAATCAGGTTCCTTGCGCAACTAGCCCTTGCACCAGCCGTCGGGTGATGCCTCTGTACGTCAGATCCTAAGCAATTGAGGGGTTGGGCGTGCGCAGGCAATGAAGTCCAAGAAGTCAATGTTTAGTTTTTCAAATGAGTCTTTATTTTCACTTAATTAGTTCTCACAGGATTGAAGATTTTATGGTCAGCCAACACGTTTCGTTCTCATGACGAGAACTTCGTCAGAGCTCAGTAGGCGAATATCATTCCTTTGATGTATACTAGGTAAGTTTGGCCTGGTTCCAACGTGACCTTTCGTGTAGGATTCGAATACGCGATCCCTTAACCAAGTCGGTGTTCCAGGTAAGTAATCTGGAAGCACTCAGGATATCGCAAGGCCTCAGTTGGCCTAAGTAGCAAATCTCAAATTGCGAGTTCTCCTGCCAGAATGAGCGAGGACCCTCTCAAACTCTCAAGAGGTATCAGGTTGTCTGTTCCCCCTGAGCCCCAATACTCTTTCCTATGGTATGTTAACAGAGTTTTGAATTTTTTTCGATCATGGCCATCTAATAAATATCTATCTCGTAAACAGATGTCGCAACCCTCTTATGCTTGATTTCTTGTCGCAGGGTTTCAGATGTGAGAGCTCTGGATCTAACAGGTAGAGTTTTTACTCCAGAGGGAATTACGTTCCATATATCCAGGAGAACGAAGTGTAACTCAAAATTTGTGTCTTATCCAGCTTTCTCGGATGTCCCAAAGCTATGTGTGGTAAGAGCGCTCAAAGCTTATGAGGTGGTGACAGAAGACACACGTCCATAGGGCGTCAGAAAATTGTTTATTGCACTCACAAAGCCACACAGGGCGGTGTCCTCCCCAACGATTGCGAGGTGGGTCCGCTGGGTTAGGCAAGAAGCAGGGATCGATATCTCCTGATTCGGTGCCCACTCAGTTCGGGGGGCGATGGCCTCTAAGGCATTTTCTCAGGGAGCGCGGCTGGAGGATATCCTAAATGCAGCGGATTGGCCCTCAGACTCCACCTTCAAGAGATTCTACTTTAAGCCGGTGATGAATCTGGCATCTCTGGTGTGGTTTCAAGCTTTAAACTAGCCTAATCCTCGCCTCCGGTCCTGACACAGAATGACACATTTCCTAGCTATTCTAAAGGAAAGTTTCAATTCTATCAAGGACCCGGAGGCGAGGATTAGCCCAACCAGGTTTGCAACTCTCGCCCGAAACTTCCACGTTTGAGATGTAAGTAACCTTTCTCGATAATGGACTGTTGCAAGACTGTGATTTGACGTCCTACCAAAGACAATGTTGCTTACGTTGAATGAAACTTGCTATTAAGTGTTTATCTCTATCTAGAGCTATAATGTCCTTTTTATCTCATAGGAATGGACACTAATAAACAGGAATAATATGGAGATTTGCTGGATGTGGTCGCAGGAAGAAAGAGGAGGATAGAGCATCTGCGGGGGAAGTCGTTGGAAGACCCGTTTCCTGATTGGACATTATTATTGAAGTTTTCTCTTTCAATTTCCTGAAGTCTAATGGAAAATGTAGTTTTGTTATGGTTATGAACTTCTAATGGCTGCTGGATAAATCAAGTGGAGAAAGAAAAGCCTAATCTTCGCTTCCAAGTACTTAATAGAATTGAAACTTTCCTTTACGATAGCTAGGAAAGTTTTCATTCTTACGTTACATGCAATGCTTCATTACAATTGTCTTAGCTGCATATTATTTCTCCCTTTCGCTCTTTGACATTGTTTAATTTCTTCTGGTTCTGTTTTGTTGTTCTTTATTAGTTGCTCACTATTTATTTAACCCTCTTATCTAAATCAAAAATAGTACAAAACGAATAACTAAACCAGTAGTGATGGTCTGTGGTACTGTGCAAGGAGGGCAGCCCAACAGTGTGTTTTTTGGGAAGGGTTAAGTTTGAATCATACATTTTAATGTGACAGTGTTGATTTCCACCTATGTAGCAGGGTATGTATATTATGTGGCATTTCTGTATCACAAACCTAGCCAAAAGGCAGCAGAGAGCTGTACAGAGTCAAAGACAAGCATAAAGTCAACGAGTAATGGGAGTGTGTAAGAAACTGAAATATTATTTGGAGTGGGTGGCTACCCACCTCAAGGAATAATCACAACCCTGGTCAGGGTGAACCCTCAAAGTCACTAAATTAACCGGAGTACAATCCCCTGTTAGCTATGGCACACAAAAGACAGGCTTCACTTATGGCAATGTGTATATTATTATACAATAATATAGTCAAAATGTAAAACAAAAATCCCAAATTAAATTAGAAAAACAGAGTAAAATTTACTGAACAAAAAGACACCAGGCTGACAAAAATCCAATAAGGGGAATCGGAGATATGATTATATAAAGTTTTAAGTAGGAATAGCTCCAAAAAGCATAAAGTGCCAATGATAGTCAGCGGTCGTGGAAGAGCAGGACCTCGGCGCAATTGTACACTGACTGCGAAGGAGTGCGAGTCAGATACACCAACCAGGTTCATTCTGGTCACAGATTTTACCTTCTGACTTAGGTCCTTCAAGTCCCAATCCACTGCAGTACACTTCTAAAGCTCCCCAGAACCTCACTTCAGAGGAGGTGTTCAGGGACTCTCAGAGTGTGAGGCAACGACCAACAGTAAGGTCTACTTCAGGTCCTGTTGCCACTGACTGACATCAATAATTAAAAGGAAGACTTTGACTAAGGGAGGGCGTAACTCGTGTAATTCCATGTAGCGTAATCTCTCCGAATTATCCAAAAATTCCTCAAAATTATGCAAGAATAGTAATTCGGCATTTAGTACTATTTTCCTATAGCAAAAATGGATGTGAGGATGCATTTTGTAAAAGCAACAGAACACGAGTTGCGAGCACCTGCTCACTAAATGTGCACTTGGTGCAGGAATCTTCCCCAACTTACTCCCAGCATTTAGCACTAGTTTCTTAGATCAAAATGCAACCTTTGCACTAAGCGCTAAATGAACAAGTTACTTACCTTCGGTAACGATATATCTGTAAGAAACATTAGTAGTGATAGATTCCTTACCTTAGAATATCTCCAGTCATCAGACTGGATCCGGAAAGTTTTCGTCAGCAGTACCCCTGCGCGTCGGTAGGTGGCGTCGTGCGGCTCCGCGTCCGTCGTTGGCATCGTGGTCGCCGAGATGACGTCGCGGGCGCTACTTAGACGCTGCCCCCGCGCGCTGACGTCAGTTCTGTACACGACTTTCCGCGCCAGGAACGCAGAGCCATGCAAGATACTGACCACTGGTGCATTGAAACTAGGGCCCTAAAAGGGATGACCTTAACCCTAGAAATCAGTTCGCAGAACGGGGAGGATAGGTGGGGCGGTAAGGAATCTATCACTACTAATGTTTCTTACAGATATATCGTTACCGAAGGTAAGTAACTTGTTCATCTGAAAGAAACACATAGTGATAGATTCCTTACCTTAGAATAGATACTCCAGCAATACCAACCCCGGTGGTGGGTCTGCGAACCAAGATCACACCAGAAAGTCCCGGAGAACAGAACGGGCAAAGAAGCCGTCTCTCCGGACTTGGCTGGCCAGGCAATAATGCTTGGTAAACGTGTGCAGCGAGGCCAACGTGGCAGCCTGACAGATGTCTTGCAGGGGGACACCCCGTCCCAATGCAGTAGTGGCTGCAGTAGCTCTGGTGGAATGAGCACGCAGCCCCACCGGAGGTTCTTTCTTAGCCAAAGAGTAACAGGCTTTGATACACAAGACAACCCAGCGGGAGATAGTTCTCTTGTGTACCGCCCGACCTTTCTTGGTGCCAACAAAGAGCTGGTCATCCACCCGGAACTGCTGTGTGCGGTTGAGATAAAATGAGAGCGCACGTTTTGGGTCCAGACGGTGGAGCCCCTCTTCCTCTCTGGAAGGATGCGGAGGCGGAAAGAAGGTGGGCAAGGTAATAGTCTGCCCAATGTGAAAGGCCGTAACCACTTTTGGCAAAAAGGAAGGACGGGGCCTGAGCACCACTTTGTCCGGATGGACTGAAAGGAAAGGAGGCTTACAAGAAAGAGCCTGGAGCTCACTGACCCGCCTAGCGGAGGTGATGGCAACCAGGAAGGCAGTCTTCAATGTCAAGAGACGAAGAGGACAGTTGTGAAGAGGCTCAAAGGGAGCGCACATCAAGTATGTAAGAACCAGATTCAAGTCCCACTGAGGCATTACGAAAGGAATAGGAGGAAAAAGGTGAGTAATGCCTTTGAGAAATCTATTTACAACAGGGGACTTGAAAAGAGAGGGCTCATCAGGTAGCCTGAGAAAGGCTGAAATTGCAGAAAGGTAGCCCTTGATAGTGCCCAGAGCAGAGCCCTGCCGGGCTAAAGAGAGTAGGAACAGTAGGACCTCAGAAAGAGGGGCAGAAAGGGGATCCACAGCCTTTGCTGTGCACCATGCCACAAACTTGTTCGACCTGCAGGCGTATACCACTTTAGTAGAGGGACGCCTGGCTGCCAGAATGACATCACAAACTTCAGGAGGCAAGTCGAAAGGAATCAACTGCCGCCGCTCAATCTCCACGCAACGAGGTGGAGGCTGGACAGGTTCGGGTGGAGGACCGTCCCCTGCTGCTGTGACAGAAGATCCTCCCGAAGAGGCAGTCTGATCGGAGGATCGATGCTCCTACTGAGTAGCTCAGGATACCATACTCTTCGAGCCCAGTCCGGGGCCACAAGGATGACTTGTGCCCGGTCGCGCCTGATCTTCTTCAGCACTCTGGGCAGAAGTGGTATAGGCGGAAAGGCGTACAACAGACAGCAACTCCACTCGCGACGAAAAGCGTCGCCGAGCGAGTGCCGCCTTGGAAATTCCAACATGCAGAACTGATGACATTGCGCGTTCTCTTCGGTGGCGAATAGATCTAACCAAGGCTCTCCCCACTGCTGAAAGAGACCTTGCACCACCTCCGAGTGAAGACGCCATTCGTGATCGAGCATGCACCTGCGGCTGAGTTCGTCCGCCCTGGCGTTCAGAGAACCTGCCAGGTGTTGAACCACCAGGGACATGCCCTGATGTTCCAGCCATGTCCAGAGACGCAGAGCCTCCTGACAGAGGGTCCACGACCCCACCCCGCCTTGTTTGTTGCAGTACCACATTGCGGCGGTGTTGTCTGTGAACACCTGCACTACTCTCACCTTGACAGAGGGAAGGAATGCCTTCAGTGCAAGTCGGATCGCCCGAAGCTCCAGAATGTTGATATGGAGCCTGGACTCCGCCGGAGACCAGAGGCCTCTGATCTCCGCCTCTCCCATGTGGCCGCCCCATCCCAGGAGGGACGCGTCCGTCACCACTGTGTACTCCGGTTGGGGAAGGGAGAGGGATCTGCCGCTGACCCAATGTTGGCTCGTGAGCCACCACTGCAAGAGTTGTGCAGTGCCCTCCGAGATATGGACGTAGTCGGACAGGTTTCCCTGATGCTGCGCCCACTGGAACTTCAGGTCCCACTGCAGAGCCCGCATATGCCACCTGGCATGATTGATCAGCAGGATGCAGGAGGCCATGAGGCCCAGCAGCCTCAGGGTCATCCTGACGGAAACCCAGGATAAGGGCTGTATGATTGGAATCAAAGCCCGAATATCCCGGACTCGCTGTTCGGGAGGATAAACCCGAAACCGCGCAGTGTCCAGAACCGCTCCAATGAAGAGGAGCTTCTGAGAGGGGATCAGGTGTGACTTCGGCACGTTGATGGAGAACCCCAGCAAATGCAGGAGGTCGGCCGTAGTCTGGAGGTGGGAGACTGTCTGGGGCGAGCCCGCCTTCAACAACCAGTCGTCGAGATAGGGGAAGACTGAAACCCCTGATCTGCGCAGATGAGCTGCGACCACCGCCATCACTTTCGTGAACACCCGAGGGGCGCTGGTAAGGCCAAAAGGGAGCACGGTGAACTGAAAGTGCTCGTGGCCTACGGTGAACCGGAGGTAACGCCGGTGGGCTGGCAGGATGGGAATATGAAAGTAAGCATCCTGCAAGTCCAACGCTACCAGCCAGTCTTGTGGGTCTAGAGCAGACAAGACCTGAGCAAGTGTCAGCATCTTGAACTTCTCCTTCCGGAGGAAGAGATTGACGTCCCGAAGGTCCAAGATAGGACGCAGGCCCTTGCCCTTCTTTGGAATCAGAAAGTAGTGGGAATAACAACCACGACCTACTTCTGGCATCGGAACGCGCTCTATGGCCCCCTTGGCCAAGAGGGCCGCAACTTCCTGCTGGAGAAGTGCCAAGTGATCCCCCGATATGCGGTGGTACTGAGGTGGCATGGCTGGAGGGGTAGTCTCGAAGGGGAGGGCGTAGCCCCTTCGGACTATCTGTAAAACCCACCTGTCCGACGTGATGGTGCGCCAGTGGGGAGGTGATGGCGAAGCCTGCCACCCACTGGCGTTTGATGGGCCTGAAAGGTCGGACTAGGAAGGTTTGGAGGCAGTGGTGGCGGGGGTGGAGGTGGACTGACCCTGCCGCTGGCCCCCTGAACCGCCGCGGCGGTTCCCACGTCCGCGCGTGGACTGTTACGCTGGCCTGTGGCTCTGTTGCGGACGTGGTGGGTTGCCCCTTCCGCGAGCACGAAAGGAGCGAAAGGCAGAAGGCGGAGGAGGGCGCGTGGCCGAAAGGTCCAAGGACTTGGCCGTAGCCCGCGAGTCCTTAAAGCGCTCCAAAGCACTATCTGCCTTATTGCCAAAGAGGCGAATGCCATCGAAGGGCATGTCCATCAAAGTGTTCTGAACATCCGCCGAAAAGCCAGTTGTCCTCAGCCAGGCGTGGCGGCGGAGTGCCACTGTCGTGGAAATCGCCCTGCCTAGCGAGTCGGCGGTGTCAAGGCCACAACGGATTGTGAACTTGGCTGCATCTCTCCCCTCAGCAACAGCCTGAGAGAGTGCTGTCCGGGCCTCCTCCGGACAGCTAGGCAGCACCTGCGCTACCATATCCCACAAGGAGTGTGAATAACGGCCCAAGAGGCATGCGGTGTTCACAGCCCGCAGCCCTAGGCTGGCGGAAGAAAAAATCTTCTTCCCGTACTGTTCCAGCCTCTTGGATTCCCTATCTGGGGGTGCGGAAGGGAATGCGCTTGGAGAAGCAGAGGCTTGGACAACCAAGCTCTCAGGGGTGGGGTGTTGGGAGAGGAAAAGGCGATCGCCAGACAGTGCTTCATTAAAGGGCAGCAGTGGCTCCGCAGAGGAAACTGCTGGCTGAAGCACTTCTGTCAGGAGGTTAGTCCTGACGGCCACAGTAGGTAGCTGCAGGCGGAGTGCCCCAGCAGCCCTACGCAACACCACAGAAAAACTAGCACCCTCCTCCATAGCCATGGTAGGAGGAGACATCATGCCAAGGTCTGGAGAGGTGTCCAGACCACTGGCGTCCCCCAGCTCCTCAGCCCAGTCCGGGTTATACTCGCATTGAGCTGTGAGAGGGTCCTCAGACCCCTCCAAGTCCCCTTCCTCCTCTTGAAAAGGAGAAGGATGGATATAGGGAAACAGATTCCCAAACGGCGTCAGAATCGGCGTCGGTCGACACCGTTCCGGCACCGTATCCACGTCGGGGCTGAAACTGGGGACGCCGGTGGGGGTCGACGTCGGTGGAGGTTTGTTTTTTTTGTTACTAGGTCAACCGGCGTCGACCGGGATCCACGACGGGATCCATGGGAGTCCTGCAGTGCCAAGGCCGATGGCGACGCCGGAGCCACCGGCGTCAAAGGGCGAGGACTCCCAGTCGGGCCTGCGGGGCCCAAAGGCGCACCGGAGGGGCCCGACGGCCCAAATAGGCGAGCCATAGCGGACAGGAATTCCTGTATCTGGGCTGGAGTCGCCGATGAACCCGGGAAGGGCGGGTAGGTCACCGACGACTGCGTAGACTCCACCACCTGCTCCCTCAGCCGGGTTGCGTGACCGGCGAGGGGAAGTCGAAGAACGAGGACTTCTTTTTGTGCTTCGCCTTACCTGACCGATGAGGACGGCTCCACGACCGGTCCCTCGACCTCCCTCTGGACCGGGACCTCTCACGGCGCGGAGCCGACTGCCGGGCTTCCAGCAACTTTCGGGACCGCTCCCGCAAAGTCTTCGGCGCCATGGCCCGGCAGTCGGGGCACGACTTGGGGTCGTGGTCGCGCCCCAGGCAGAAGAGACACACGCGGTGCGGGTCTGTCACCGACATCATGCGAGATTTAAACCGGGGCATCCCTGCTGCACCAGGTGTCGATCGACTCAAAAAGCTGAGACAAAAATCTCAAAAAAGTCAGTCAAAAAATTGACTGGAGTACCGCTCTCTCCGGATCTGCGCTTGGTGGCGCGGAAAAAGAAAGAACCGACGTCAGCGTGCGTGGGCGGCGTCTAAGTAGCGCCCGCGACGTCAGCTCGGCGACCACGACGCCAACGACAGACGCGGAGCTGCACGACACCCCCTACCGACGCACAGGGGTACTGCTGACGAAAACTTTCCGGATCCAGTCTGACGCCTGGGGATATTCTAAGGTAAGGAATCTATCACTATGTGTTTCTTTCAGATGCAACAGAACATATACAGCAGCATGAGCAACTGTTCCCGCTCATTAAATATGCTCTTGTAATAGAAGTTTTCCCCACAAATTACTCTTAAATACGTAGCAGGCGTAATCATGTTATTATAGATAATTATGCTGCAAAGAGTAAGGCAGAAATACCTAAATTACTCCGGCGTAATTGAATTTTCAGCCAGAGGGATCTTGATCAGAAATATGTAGGACCCTCAACGGCGATTGTCCAACTATTTCCTCGGGATCACCTCCTGGTGGAGGCCAACAAGACCGATGATGATGCTATCAACCATGACTACGCCGATGGCCAAAGACATACCAAAGGCGGAAAATGGCTGTTTAGAGTCCTACGTATTTCTTATCAAAATCCCTCGAGGCCTTAGGGCTCCACTCCTTTTTGATTCTTTACTCTGTTAAAGTCAGACTACACTGGCAGACCTTAAAACATGGTTTACACTGTCACTGTAGTGAAATGGCACAATAGGTGCCCACTAGTGACATTCAACTTACAGGTCCTGGGTACATTCTGTACCATATACTTGCGAATTATAGGTAAGTTAACTATATCAATTTGGAATATATACCAATTTGACCCAGTTTAAAGGGGGAACACAGACACTTAACCATGGATTAACAGGGGTAAAGTTCACAGAGTTCTAAAGCCAGCAGAAATATAGGGTAAATAAAAGGTGAAAAATATGGGCTGAGCAAGCAGAAAAGGCGATTTCCTAGAGAGAAGAATCTGGGTTGTGGATGGTTAATACATTGTGATGTAGTGTTCTTTAAAGAGGTGAGTCTTCAATCCTTTCCTAAATCGGAGCGGTCTGGGGGCGGTTGTGACAGATTTGGGTATGTTGTTTCAGATCCTTGGTGTATAGCTTAGAAAAGACCTGCTGTTTTTTTTTTGTTTGACACTTTTTAGTCTGCACTCTGATGGTTTTCTGGCGCAGGTGTGCTTCTCTGCATCGTAAGAGGGGGTGCTGGTCATGATATTTTGTAAATGATGAACAAGTTACTTACCTTCGGTAACAATATATCTGTAAGAAACATAGGTTAGTTATAGATTCCTTACCTTAAAATTACCCCCAGGAGTCAGACTGGATCCGGAAAGTTTTTCGTCAGCAGTACCTCTGCGCGTCGAAAGGTGGCATCGGTCGGCTCCGCGTCCGTCGTTGGGGTCGTGGTCGCCAGGATGACGTCGCGGTAGCTACTTAGACGCCGTCCTCGCACGCTGACGTCAGTTCTGTACACGACTTTCCATGCCAGAAACGCAGAGCCATGCAAGACACTGACCACTGGTGCACAAAACTAGGGCCCTGAAAGGATGACCTTAACCCTAGAAATCAGTTCGCAGAATGGAGAGGATGGGTGGGGCGGTAAGGAATCTATAACTAACCTATGTTTCTTACAGATATATGAATGAATGAATGAATGAAGCAACATTTGTAAAGCGCGTGGTTACCCGGAGGCATCCCAGCGCTAGCGGGTACAGAGCTAAAGCAGCAGCAGGATCATTTGGGGAAGAACCAGGTTTTCAGCCCCTTACGGAAGACAGAATAGCTGGATTCCATTCGTAGCTGAAGCGGGAGGGCATTCCAAAGTTTAGCCGCATTATATGAAAAAAGTCGGCCACCACTTCTGGCCCTCTTAATTCTGGGAACGGAGGCTAGATGGAGATCATCGGAGCGTAAGCGCCTGTTTGCTCGGTAGGGCTGGACCAGAGAAGAGATAATAGCTGGTCCTTTCCCTCTCAACACCCTGTGAGTGATGCACAAGGCCTTGAAGTGGACCCTTTCCCTGATCGGAAGCCAATGGAGAGACTTCAGGGCAGGCCTTGCAGATTGGTGACCTGGGATCCCCAAAAGGATCCTGGCGGCACAGTTCTGTACGATTTGAAGTTTCGCCAGAACCAAGCTAGGGGCACCCAGGTATAAGGCGTTTCCGTAGTCCAGGCGTGATATTATAAGTGCCTGGACCATCAATTTTCTAGCTTTGAAAGGAAGCAGAGGGAGCACCTTCCGAAGCATTCTTAACATGCCAAAGCAAGAGGCGACGACTGTTCTAGCTTGGGTTTTAAAACTGAGCTCCATGTCCAGCCAGAAGCCCAAGCTCTTTATTTCTGGTTTTGGGGTGGGCACAGGGCCCATACATGCTGGCCAGATGGAATCGGTATTAAGGGAAAAATTACTGCCGAGGATTATGAGCTCAGTTTTGTCACCATTCAGTTTTAGGTGGGACTTTTCCATCCATCTGGTTACCTCTTCGAGGCAAGGACTGAGGTGGATAGAGGCTCTGTCTGCGTGGTTCAGTGCGACCACTAATTGAGTGTCGTCAGCATAAGTGACGATTTGCACTCCAAAAGAGAGGACAATATCAGCCAGCAGGGTCATATAAACATTGAAAAGGGAAGGGCTCAAAGATGAGCCCTGCGGCACTCCGCAATGGAGGGGACGGTGGTTTGACATGGCTTCGCCCTCAAAAACTTGGAAAGATCTATCCTCCAAGAAAGATCGTAGACAATTTAAGGCGACTCCAGACACACCCAGGTTTTGCAGTCGTCGGACCAAGATACGGTGATTCACCGTATCAAAGGCCGCGCTAAGATCTAGAAGTATCACGGCCACAGATCCTCCTGCGTCAAGGATCTTTCTAGTATCTTCGACGACTGCCAGTAGCGCCGTTTCAGTTCCTTGGCAAAGACGGAAACCTGTTTGAGAAGAATGGAGGAGGTTGGCATCTTCCAAGTACCTAGAGAGCACTGAGTTGACATATTTTTCTGTGACCTTACTAACCCACAGAAGAAGCGAAATGGGCCGGTAGTTGCCAAGACAGCTAGGATCTAAGATGGGTTTTTTCAAAAGTGTTTTGACCATTGCTTTCTTCCATGTGGGAGGCACCATCCCGGAGGACAGTGAGAAGTTAATAATGTCCAAAATAACGGGACCGACTGATTCGGCCACTAACTTCAAGATTTTGGGAGGGGCCGGGTCACTAGGTGATCCACTCTTAACAGATGCGGAGATGGTCTGAAATACTTCCTCATTTAAAGGGGGAAATGTTTCTAACGCACATTCCTGGTTACCGAAGGTAAGTAACTTGTTCATCTGAAAGAAGCAGTTAGTTATAGATTCCTTACATTAGAATAGATACCCCAGCAATACCAACCCCGGAGGTGGGTCTACGAACCAATGTCACACCAGAAAGTCCTGGAGAACAGAACGGCCAAAGAAGCCGTCTCTCCGGACTTGGCTGTCCAGGCAGTAGTGTTTGGTGAATGTGTGCAGCGATGTCCACGTAGCTGCCTGACAGATGTCATTCAGAGGAACTCCTCGTCCCAAAGCAGTAGTGGCTGCCGTCGCCCTGGTGGAATGGCCGCATAGCCCCACTGGAGGCTCCTTTTTAGCTAAAGAATAGCAGGATTTAATACACAAAACGACCCATCTAGAGATGGTCCGCTTGTGTACGGCCCGACCTTTCTTGGCGCCTACGTAGCCAACAAAGAGTTGGTCATCCACCCGGAACTGATTTGTGCGATCCAGGTAGAAGGAAAGCGCACGTGTTGGGTCCAGACGGTGGAGCCTCTCTTCCTCTTTAGAAGGATGCGGAGGCGGAAAGAAGGTGGGCAAAGTGATGGTTTGCCTGATGTGAAAAGAAGTGACCACCTTTGGAAGAAAGGATGGACGAGTTCGTAGGACAACTTTGTCCGGATGTACAGCCAGAAAAGGAGGTTTAGATGAAAGAGCCTGGAGCTCACTCACTCTTCTGGCAGATGTGATGGCTACCAGGAAAGCAGTTTTAAGAGTTTTAAGAGTTAAAAGTCCTAAAGGACAGTTGTGAAGTGGCTCAAAGGGAGCGCACATCAAATATGTTAAGACTAGATTCAAGTCCCACTGAGGCATAACGAAGGGAATAGGAGCAAAGAGATGAGTTATGCCTTTTAAGAAACGATTTACAACCGGGGACTTGAAGAGAGAAGGCTGACCAGGAAGCCTTAGAAAGGCAGAAATGGCTGAAAGATAGCCCTTGATAGTGCCCAGAGCAGAGCCCTGCTGGGCCAAAGAAAGGAGGAACAAGAGAACCTCAGACAGAAGGGCAGAAAGGGGGTCCACAGCCTTTGCTGTGCACCATGCCACAAATTTGTTCCATCTGCAGGCGTATACCGTCTTAGTGGAGGGACGCCTGGCTGCCAAGATTACATCACATACTTCGGGAGGCAAGTCAAATGACGTCAACTGCCACCGCTCAATCTCCACGCAAGGAGGTGGAGGCTGAACAGGTTCGGGTGGAGGACCGTCCCCTGCGACAGAAGATCCTCCCGAAGAGGCAGTCTGATCGGAGGATCGATGGCCATGTTGAGCAGCTCGGGATACCAGACTCTTCGTGCCCAATCTGGAGCCACAAGAATGACTTGGGCCCGGTCGCGCTTGATCTTCTTCAGAAACTCTGGGCAGAAGTGGTATAGGCGGAAAGGCGTATAGAAGACCGCAACTCCACTCGCGACGAAAAGCGTCGCCTAGCGAGTGCCGCCTTGCAAATTCCAACGCGCAGAATTGCTGACATTGCGCGTTCTCTTCGGTGGCGAATAGATCTAACCAAGGCTCACCCCACTGCTGAAAGAGACCTTGCACCACCTCCGAGTGAAGACTCCATTTGTGATCCATCACGCACCTGCTGCTGAGTTCGTCCGCCCTGGCGTTCAGTGAACCTTGCCAGGTGTTGAACCACCAGGGATATGCCCTGATGTTCCAGCCATGTCCAGAGGCGGAGGGCCTCTTGACATAGGGCCCACAACCCCACCCCGCCTTGTTTGTAGCAGTACCACATGGCGGTGGTGTTGTCCGTGAACACCTGCACTACTCTTCCCCGGACAGAGGGAAGGAATGCCTTGAGTGCAAGACGAATCGCCCGAAGCTCCAGAAGGTTGATGTGGAGCTCGGACTGCGCCGGAGACCAGAGGCCTCTGATCTCCGCCTCTCCCATGTGGCCGCCCCATCCCAGAAGGGATGCGTCCGTCACCACTGTGTGGTCTGGTTGGGGAAGGGAGAGGGATCTGCCGTTGACCCAATCCAGGTTCGTGAGCCACCACTGCAATTGATGTGTAGTGCCCTCCGAGATCTGGACGCAATCGAACAGATTCCCCTGATGCTGCGCCCACTGGAACTTCAGGTCCCACTGCAGAGCCCGCATATGCCACCAGGCATGATCGACCAGCAGGATGCAGGAGGCCATGAGGCCCAGCAGCCTCAGGGTCATCCTGACCGAAACCAGGGATAGAGGCTGAAAGATCGGAATCATAGCCCGAATATCCCGGACTCGCTGTTCGGGACAATAAACCCGAAACCGCGCCGTGTCCAGATCCGCTCCGATGAAGAGGAGCTTCTGAGAGGGGATCAGGTGTGACTTTGGCACGTTGATGGAGAATCCCAGCAAATGCAGGAGGTCGGCCGTAGTCTGGAGGTGGGAGACGACAGCCTGGGGCGAGCCCGCCTTCAACAGCCAGTCGTCGAGATAGGGGAAGACTGGAACCCCTGATCTGCGCAGATGAGCTTCGACCACCGCCATCACTTTCATGAACACCCGAGGGGCGCTGGTAAGGCCAAAGGGGAGCACGGTAAACTGAAAGTGCTCGTGGCCTACCGTGAACCGCAGGCAACGCCGGTGGGCCAGCAGGACGCGGATGTGAAAGTAAGCGTCCTGCAAGTCCAACGCTACCAACCAGTCTCCAGGGTCGAGGGCAGACAAGACCTGAGTGAGCGTCAACATCTTGAACTTCTCCTTCCGGAAGAAGCGCTTGACGTCCCTGAGATCCAAGATAGGACGCAGGCCCTTGTCCTTCTTGGGTACCAGAAAGTAGTGGGAGTAACAACCACGACCTACTTCTGGGGCAGGAACGCGCTCGATGGCTCCCTTGGCCAAGAGAGCCGTAACTTCCTGTTGGAGAAGGCCCAAATGATCCTCCGACATACGATGGTACCGAGGTGGCATGGCTGGAGGGGTAGTCTCGAAGGGGAGGGAGTAGCCCCTTCGGACTATCTGCAAAACCCACCTGTCCGACGTGATGGTGCGCCAGTGGGGGAGGTGATGGCGGATCCTGCCGCCCACTGGCGTTTGATGGGCCTGAAATTGTCGGACTAGGAAGGTATGGAGGCTGCTGCAGAGGGGGGGTTGGTGGACTGGCCCGCCCGCTGGCCCCCTGAACCACGACGGTGGTTCCCACGTCCCCGGCCGCGCGAAGGTTGGGGAGCTTACGCCGGCCTGTGGCTCTGGGCGGGACGTAGTGGGGCACCCCTTCCGTAGCCACGAAAGGGGCGAAAAGCAGACTGCGCAGGGCGGCTGGAGAGGCCCAAGGACTTGGTCATAGCCCATGAGTCCTTGAAACGCTCTAGAGCGTTGTCTGCTTTGTCGCCAAAAAGGCGACGGCCATCAAAAGGCCCATGAGAGTATTCTGGACATCCCCCGAAAAGCCAGTTGATCTCATCCAGGCGTAGCGTCGAAGTGCTACCGACGTGGAAATCGTCCTGCCTAGAGAGTCGGTGGTATCCAGCCCACAACGGATGGTAAACTTGGCCGCGTCCCTCCCGGCAGCGACAGCCTGGGAGAGTAGTGTCCGGGCCTCATCCAGGCACTGAGGCAGCACTTGCACAACCATGTCCCACACAGAGTGGGAGTAACGGCCCAATAGACATGCAGTGTTTACCGAGTGCAGTCCCAAGCTGGCGGAAGAAAAAATCTTCTTTCCAAGATGATCCAGCTTCTTGGATTCCCTATCTGGTGGAGCGTTAGGGAATGCGCCCTTAGAAGTAGAGGCTTGGACCACCAAGCTCTCAGGGGTGGGGTGTTGTGAGAGGAAGGTGGGGTCGCCCGGGGCCGGGCGGTGGCGTCGGGCGATCATCCTATCCACGGGAGCCCCCGTGTTGGGCCCAAAAGGATGTCGGTGAGGGCCTCATTAAACGGAAGGAGGGGCTCCGAAGAGCTCGCTTGCGGTTGAAGCACCTGTCAGGAGGTTAGTCCTGACTGCCACGGTAGGAAGCTCAAGGTTGAGAGCCTCGGCCGCCCTACGCAACACCACTGCATATGACGATCCCTCCTCCATAGCCACGGTATGAGGAGACAACATGCCAAGGTCAGGAGATGTATCAAGACCACGGGCATCCCCCAGGTCCTCTCTCCAGTCCGGGTCGTACTCCAACTGGTCGGTCAAAGGGTCACCTGACCCCTCCCAGTCCTCCTCCTCTGGGTGCCAATCTGGTCTAAACGGGACACCAGGAGTGAACAGGGGCACAAAAACCCCGCTCGGCGCCAGATTCGGCGTCGGGCGACGCCGGTCCGGCTCCGTGTCCACATCAGGATGGAGGCCGGGGTCGACGCCGACCGGCGTCTAATACCGACGCGGTGCCGGAGGAAGCGGCGACGGTGGAGGCTTAATAAGGTCAACCGGCGCCGATCCGGATCCAGGCTGGATCCAAGGGGGGCCGCCGGAGCAGAAGGCCTAGGCCCCCCAACCGAGTCCGCGGGGCCGAAGGCGCACCGGCGGCTTCGAGCTGCCCAAAGAGGGCGTGCATCGCCTCGTAGAACTTACGAAGCTGGGCAGGAGTCGCTCCGGGTCCCGGGAAGGGAGGGAAACTGAGTCGGCTCTTCAGGCTCCGCATGCGGAGCCGCGGGAGGGGCACCGCCCGCATCCCTCGTCGCATCAGCCGACCGACGGGGAGAAGTCGAAGAGCGACGATGCTTCTTCGACTTCTTCTTCTTCTACTTACCTGACCCCGAGTGTGTAGACTTAGAAGACTTCGACGAGTGGTGTAGTCTGTGATGGGTCCCTCGACCTCCCTCGCGACCGGGACCTCGAACGGCGCGGAGCCGACTGCCGGCGCTCAAGAAGCTTTCGGGACCTCTCCCGCAAAGCCTTCGGAGCCATGGACCGGCAGTCGGAGCACGACTTGGGGTCATGGTCGCGCTTTAGGCAAAAGAGGCACACGCGGTGCGGATCCATCACCGACATCAGTCGGTTACAGGAACCGCAAGCCTTGAAGCCGGGCATCCCTACGTGCACCAGGAGTCGTGAGGACTCAAAAAGGGTGTCGACAAAAGTCATCAAAAAGTGACTGGAGGTACCGCTCTCTCCGGATCTGCGCTGGCTGGCGCGGAAAAAGAAAGAACGGACGTCAGCGCGCGAGGGCAGCATCTAAGGAGCTACTGCAACGTCATCCCGGCGACCAAGACGCCAACGACGGACGCGGAGCCGACCTACGCCACCTTTCGACGCGCAGAGGTACTGCTGACGAAAAACTTTCCGGATCCAGTCTGACGCCTGGGGGTAATTCTAAGGTAAGGAATCTATAACTAACTGTTTCTTTCAGATGCAGCGGATTGTAAAGATGGTGTGTGACGGCAAGGGGAGCAAATGGAGATCCACCAATATAAAGGTTATTGAGATTATAATTCTTCATGGCCCTGGAGGATATATGCCGAGGACTGTAGAGTGCCGTTATGGGGTGCCAGTGTAGAGTCTCGGAGGCCGCGGAGCAGGGCCTTACCACCGTCTAGATGCCAGAGTACAAGTTGCTTTCTGGAGAAACAGTTTCACTTTCTTTAGAAGAGAGAGCTGGTAGTAGGACACTGATAGCGTCAGTATACTTTGCATTGGCTGATGTGATGAGATGTCCGCATGTTGCAGAGGGACTTAAGTATCAAGAGATCATCAGAAGTTCAGTTTTTCTTTCAATTTCTTTCCTGTCTGTGGCTGTGCCAATGATGAATACGTAAGGGATCTGCTGGCACTGAAATAAGTAATCTCAAGATACAACAGAGTTTGTGGCTGTCTTGTAACCTATTACAATAGAGCATGGAGTTGAAATGAACATGAATTATGTGAGGTCGTTTAAGGCAAAAAAAAGGGAGTTAAACAGAAGGTGGGGGGAGACCGGAAAGGAGAGTGTAACAATGCATATAATGGTACGGCATGGGTTTTCAAAGCGAAGTGTTACAGATGTTTGAGTGTGAGTTGTTTGCAAATGATAAGGAATACACAAAATGGAAAGGAGTATGTAGGGTGCTTGGCCAATAAGAACATTTCGCCAAGTTGTGTTCCTATCAAATTAAGAGTGGAATATTAACAGAGTAGTAGTTGGTTGAATGAAAAACAAAAGTTAATGCTACTAGGGGAGGAGGTGGAATCTGACTATATGGTTGCCCCCACTTTTTGTTTATGGTGTTTTGCTGGTTTATGACTTAGTTGGACTGGGATCCTGCTATTCAGGGCCCCAGTCTATCTGCTTTCTCTATAAAAAGGTTTCCATGTGCCTTAGGCACATCTCTGATTGGAATCTGGAGTGCCCTTATAAGTCCCTAGTATATGGTATACTATGTACCAAGGGCATAGGTACCTCAGAGGCCTACCAGGGGCTGCAGCATGTATTGTGCCACCCCTGGAAGGCCATCCAAACTGACACCACAGGTCTGCTACTGCAGCCTGGGTAAGGTGGTGCATGCACCCCTTACTGTGATATAGGTTACCTATATCACTACATACATACACACATATAAACCTATAAGTCACTCCTATGGCAGGCCTTATCAATCCTGAAGGCAGAGTGCGTGGTTCCTATGTGAGGGGGTGCCCCTGCATGAGCGGGGCCCCTCTGCAGCATTCGGAGACCCTTCTCTGATGCTGTTTGTAGTGCAGCCTGATCATATACTCTTAAGCGCATTATAACCTCGCGTTAAATGCTAACTTTGGAATGGCTGCACCTAAACATGTCGTGTTTGGTGTCAAACATCTTGGAATACTACCCCCGAGCCAATTCTGGCGGCGGGGGTAGCATTCCACCTTTCTAGAGGGAGAGACATGTTAACCCTGGCCTGGCCGGTAACTTCTTTCTAAAGCCTGGCATCACAAAATGGATGCTACTGCCACAGACACAAGTCTGGCCTCCTGCTGCTGGACGAAACTCCGGCAGGGGAGGCCTGGACAATAGGTTTCCTGTCCCAGGGAGGTGTGACCACCTCCCCAGACAGGATAATGTGTATTGGGGCTGGGCGGGAGCACTTTCTGGTGCTTTGAAGTCCTGCACTGGGGGCACACTTGGTGTCCCTGTGCATACCCCAGTTCAAACCGGATCAGGGGCTTGCAGCCCCTGCTTTGGCGCGAGCTGGACAAAGGGAAAGGGGTGTAGCCACCCCTCTGCCCTGACCCACCCATAGGTGGGGCCACAGAGTAGTCCAACCCCTAAACTTGGTATAAGTATAGGAACCCAGTCCTTAGGACTTTAGATTATCCCTGGACGAAACTCTGAAACAGAATCCTGGACCTTCGACGCTCTACTCAAGATTAGAGGACAGAAGAATCTCCCTTGGGGTCAAGGAGTGACTCCCCTGCTTGGCAGGCACCAAAGACGCATCTGTCCGGTCTGCATTTCTGAAGCTCCCGTCGGACGCCGAAGTCTTCGCATCACCAGAGGTGGATTCTCAGACTTCCCCGAGGCTACCCTGAGTCCCCAGCAAAGCTGAGGCCCGTAGCTATCGTGGGTGACGTGAGACCGTGACCCCTGGACACCGAGCACATTTGCAAGTGCATCCTCTTCTGGGTCTCCCACGAAGTCGTGCTTTGGGCTCCGAGTAGCCCTAGCCTCCAGCACCAACTGCACCGAAGATCACTGGCCTCCACTCCACGAGTGTCCTGTGAGCCAGATCCACGTGCGACGTCTCGAGGCTCCTTCGCGGTCGCTAGCCCGTTGGCTAGTAGCCCTTCACGAAGGCCAATCTTTTTCTTCTTGGGCATCCTGGTTGCTCCAGGCCTGCCCTCACTTACCCTCGCTGGGTGAGTTCCCCAGACCTTGCTGGTCTGCACCATCTACGATCTTCATCTTCATCGAGACTTGCCGTTGCCAAGGCTTGTTGGGTCCAATCCGGTCGCCGACACCTCAGCACTCGACAGACATCGTGTACCAGCCCGAATCCTGCTCCTGGTCGCCGACAACGCCTCCTGGACCTCGTGGCTGAAGAGTCAAGACGACCGTCAACGCACCTGAAGCACTCGACATCGGTGGGCATCTGTCCATCGCCTTCCTGGTCACTGGCTAGTGACCCAGACTCTGTCCCCTCTGCTTTCAGGTTCTTCAGATCTGCGATCCACTCTTGGATCCACCCGGACACTTTCCACTTGGTCGCCAGCAGCACTTTGCAGCAGATCGCCATTCAAATCGACGACGAAACCCGACCCCGAAAGGCACCTATGCACCCGGCTTCCCTGGGTGAGGTAACACGAGTACTCCGGTGCTCCCGTGGGTAGAGACTCTTCAAAGTACTAGTTCTCAAAGGGTTTGCTCCAAGTCCTCCTTTAAGTGTCCCTTTTCTTTAATTTCCCGATCACGACTTTCTCCATAGAAGTCAACGGCGTATCGCGGTTGTGTATTTACACTGCACGCGTCCCCCGTGGGTCCCCTGTGTCACTACCTTGGGTGGTTCCTTGTGGTCCAAGCACTTCTAGAGGCTCTAGGCCTAGTGTCTAGTTCAGTCGTGGTTCTTATACCACTTTATTGGTATATGGTTTGGTACACCCCTAGGGCCCAAACGTGTATTTGTGCTATTACTGTGTTTAAATAACTTCTAACTTATGTACTTCGAACTCTAGCCTCATAAAGAGACTAGAGGGGTGTGTTTAGCAATAAATACATATATTTTGAATATATACCTGGTGTGGTGCTCTTTCATTTGATCACTCAAGAGATTATAGACTGGTAAAACAAGCTGCTTTACATTCCTTCAAGACTTAGCCTGAAGGCTGCTCTCCATAGCTACCACTAGGATAGCTTTCAATAAGGTTGTCTTTAACCTATCTCCAATAAGGGGTTGTTTGGACTGGTGCAAGGTGCCCACTATAATTAGTGGACAGCCTATACCAGGCCAACTTCTCACATTGGTGTGCAGCGTGTGGGAGTCCAGCTTGCTATTGTTTTACCAGATAATCTCAATTGAATTGATCAACTGAAAACCACTAAAGGTACCTAAGGTACATATAATTTAAGCTTAGAATACAGTAAGTTCTATTGAACTTAGAGTTGTGTGTTAAGGGATAGCACAACCCTTTCTACAACTCAAGAGAGTTTAGTAGGCCACACTAGAGTAGGTAGTGCATACACCACACCACACTAGTAATGTCTTTAAGGGTAGGATCTAAAGAATCCTTGCAGGAAGCCACTGAGCTTCCACCCTCCAAGTATGATACACTCCCATTCTTGGAATTGAGAGCTTTATGCAACTTGAGAAAAATAAGGACAGGCCAAAGCCCCACCACCCAACACCTCAAGGAGTTGTTGGTGGCTTATGACCTTAGTAAGCCCTTGGGGACTGAAGGGGTAGGAGCTGAGGGTGGGGCAGATGATGAGGATGGGACCAGGGGTACCAATACCCCCAGGCCCCCTCTGAAACTGGCCAGGAGGGTGAAAATGACCCTGACCTGGATAACCCAATCCCTCCTGAGGAAGATGAAGAGGATAATCAGGATGATGCCCTCTTTGTCCCCCAGGAAGGATTATGAGTGTGCCCAGAAAGTCTAGATCTCCTTCTCAGGAGTCTAACCACTCTGGCACCTCAATAGGGAGCTCTGTCTCATCTCATAGGAGGGAATCCTCTCATGAGAGAAGAAAGAGGCTGGTTCAATATGAGGAAGCTCAGCTTGAAATCAAAAAGAAGCAACTGGCTATAGACAGGGAGTCCCTAGATCTCTTTAGAGAGAGAAGAAAGTTGGGACTAGAGTCCCATGGTGGCAGCAATATCCCTAGAGATAGGGAAAGGTCTTATGACCATAGAAACCTAAACAAGATTGTCCCTCCCTACCAGAGTGGGGATGACATCCACAAATGGATAACTGCACTGGAGAGGGCCTGTAAAGTTCAGAAGGTCCCCCAGAGGCAGTGGGCAGCAATCTTGTGGCTCTCCTTTGCAGACAAAGGTAGAGACAAGCTCCTCACTGTAAGAGAAGAGGATGCTGACAATTACACAGTCTTGAAGAGTGCTCTGATAGATGGGTTTGGCCTAACCACTGAACAGTATAGGTTGAAGTTCAGAGACACCCAAAAAGCTCAGACTCAAGACTGGGTTGATTTTGTAGATTGTGCTACAAAGGCTCTGGAAGGTTGGATACATGGCAACAAAGTGCATGACTTTTTAGGATTGTACAATTTGATTATGAGGGAGCAGATCCTTAATAATTGTCAAAACCAGCTTTTGCACCAGTATCTGGTGGACTCTGATCTGACCTCTCCCCAAGAATTGGGAAAGAAGGCAGACAAATGGGTCAGAACCAGAGTAAAAACTAGAAATCAGGGTGGTGACCAGAAGAAAGATTCTACTAAGTCCCAAGAGAAAGGTGGGGATAAATCTAAGGATAAGTCCACTACAGGGCCCCAAAATTCCTCTTCTGGGGGTGGGTCCCAAACTCCTTCCTCTCCTGAAAAGAAACCATATTGCCATGTCTGTAAAAAGCCTGGGCACTGGAAATCTGATCCCAGTTGCCCCAGGATTGGCAATAAAGAAAATGTTCCCCCAGCAACTACTACCCCCCTCCTGGTACTACCAGTAGTAATCCTCCATTTGGGAGTAGTGCACCCAAAAAGTTAGGTGCTTTTGCAACAGGAACAGAGGTGGGCCCTGGTTCAGACAGGGACCCCTCAACAGACTCCTCTGACTCTGATGGTGGTGTAGGATTTGCCACCTTTACCATGGGTCCCACAGCAATGGGCAGGTACAGACTGGAGCCAATGATTAATGGTCAGAAAGCTGTGGCATTTAGGGACACAGGGGCTAGTGTCACCATGGTGGCAGGGAAACTAGTCCCCCTCACCAGCTTTTACCTGAGTTTAAATACCAGGTGACCAACATTGATGGTGTCAGAACAGATCACCCCATGGCCATAGTCAATCTCAGCTGGGAGGGGGTCACAGGCCCAAAGAGAGTGGCAGTGTCCCCCCACCTTACCTGTAGATTGCCTGATGGGCAATGATCTGGAGATTTCAGCCTGGGCTGAAGTTGAACACCAAACCCATCTCAGGATGCTGGGCGTCCCTGTAAAGGTTAGTGGGGCTGTGATGGCCACAGCCCCAGCCCAAGATTTTGGAGAGATGGAGCCTGGAAGAATGGCCCACTCTCCCCCAAAAGAGAGCACAAGGGTTGAAGAAAAGTCTTCTTCCCTCCAGACAGTAGGTAAGGGTCAGCCTCCTCAGGGAACTGACCCTACCCCTAGTGAAGGAACTGCCCCAGAGGTAGTCAGGCCTGGCCTGGCCACACCCCTGATGGCAGAGGACCCTTCCAAGGTGGTACCCAGTCTGGAGCAGGTAACCTGCCCCTCTCTACCCTGCCTCAGCCAGCCCAGGGCTGCAGAGGTCAGGAGGTCAGTGGACCCCCAGGGCCCCCTGTCCAGAGGAACCCCCCATCAGCAGATTAGGGGCACCCAGTCTAGTAGCCCTAGCCAGGTGAAAATTCCTCTACACACTGAGGGATCCCCCATACCTTTATGTAGGGACCTCCCCAGAAGGACTCTGGTAGGCAAGGGCAAACCTGGGACCTGAAGGTTCCAAACCTGCCCTGTCCCTCCAGTAGTCCATCCAAAGGGACCCAACCCCCAGCTGTAGGCAGCCAAAGGTTGACCCTTAGAGCAAAGTGCAACTCAGTCATGGAAAGACAGGCATACATGGTGACCAGTGATCTGAGGAAGCTGAGACCAACATTCCTAGGGCCTCACTTCCCTACTCAGACACCTCACCAGCCTTGTACTTTACCTAAGCACACCACAGGTAGTGATTCCCCATGGTGGAGACCCTCTCATACCCTTAGGGTGAGGGATTGCTTAGTGGACCATAAGACAGGGGGCAACCATGCTAGTGCAGGTGCTTCCTTATATGGCCACTTAGTCAATGAAGGCTCAACTGGCCAAGGTTAGCCTTATCTCCTTTCGTTTGGGGGGGGTTATGTAGGAAGGTGGAATCTGACTATATGGTTGCCCCCACTTTTTTTATGGTGTTTTGCTGGTTTATGACTTAGTTGGACTGGGATCCTGCTATTCAGGGCCCCAGTCTATCTGCTTTCTCTATAAAAGGTTTCCATGTGCCTTAGGCACATCTCTGATTGGAATCTGGAGTGCCCTTATAAGTCCCTAGTATATGGTATACTATGTACCAAGGGCATAGGTACCTCAGAGGCCTACCAGGGGCTGCAGCATGTATTGTGCCACCCCTGGAAGGCCATCCAAACTGACACCACAGGTCTGCTACTGCAGCCTGGGTAAGGTGGTGCATGCACCCCTTACTGTGATATAGGTTACCTATATCACTACATACATACACACATATAAACCTATAAGTCACTCCTATGGCAGGCCTTATCAATCCTGAAGGCAGAGTGCGTGGTTCCTATGTGAGAGGGTGCCCCTGCATGAGCAGGGCCCCTCTGCAGCGTTCGGAGACCCTTCTCTGATGCTGTTTGTAGTGCAGCCTGATCATATACTCTTAAGCGCATTATAACCTCGCGTTAAATGCTAACTTTGGAATGGCTGCACCTAAACATGTCGTGTTTGGTGTCAAACATCTTGGAATACTACCCCCCGCCCATTCTGGCGGCGGGGGTAGCATTCCACCCTTCTAGAGGGAGAGACATGTTAACCCTGGCCTGGCCGGTAACTTCTTTCTAAAGCCCTGGCATCACAAAATGGATGCTACTGCCACAGACACAAGTCTGGCCTCCTGCTGCTGGACGAAACTCCGGCAGGGGAGGCCTGGACAATAGGTTTCCTGTCCCAGGGAGGTGTGACCACCTCCCCAGACAGGATAATGTGTATTGGGGCTGGGCGGGAGCACTTTCTGGTGCTTTGAAGTCCTGCACTGGGGGCACACTTGGTGTCCCTGTGCATACCCCAGTTCAAACCGGATCAGGGGCTTGCAGCCCCTGCTTTGGCGCGAGCTGGACAAAGGGAAAGGGGTGTAGCCACCCCTCTGCCCTGACCCACCCATAGGTGGGGCCACAGAGTAGTCCAACCCCTAAACTTGGTATAAGTATAGGAACCCAGTCCTTAGGACTTTAGATTATCCCTGGACGAAACTCTGAAACAGAATCCTGGACCTTCGACGCTCTACTCAAGATTAGAGGACAGAAGAATCTCCCTTGGGGTCAAGGAGTGACTCCCCTGCTTGGCAGGCACCAAAGACGCATCTGTCCGGTCTGCATTTCTGAAGCTCCCGTCGGACGCCGAAGTCTTCGCATCACCAGAGGTGGATTCTCAGACTTCCCGAGGCTACCCTGAGTCCCCAGCAAAGCTGAGGCCCGTAGCTATCGTGGGTGACGTGAGACCGGGACCCCTGGACACCGAGCACATTTGCAAGTGCATCCTCTTCTGGGTCTCCCACGAAGTCGTGCTTTGGGCTCCGAGTAGCCCTAGCCTCCAGCACCAACTGCACCGAAGATCACTGGCCTCCACTCCACGAGTGTCCTGTGAGCCAGATCCACGTGCGACGTCTCGAGGCTCCTTCGCGGTCGCTAGCCCGTTGGCTAGTAGCCCTTCACGAAGGCCAATCTTTTTCTTCTTGGGCATCCTGGTTGCTCCAGGCCTGCCCTCACTTACCCTCGCTGGGTGAGTTCCCCAGACCTTGCTGGTCTGCACCATCGACGATCTTCATCTTCATCGAGACTTGCCGTTGCCAAGGCTTGTTGGTTCCAATCCGGTCGCCGACACCTCAGCACTCGACAGACATCGTGTACCAGCCCGAATCCTGCTCCTGGTCGCCGACAACGCCTCCTGGACCTCGTGGCTGAAGAGTCAAGACGACCGTCAACGCACCTGAAGCACTCGACATCGGTGGGCATCTGTCCATCGCCTTCCTGGTCACTGGCTAGTGACCCAGACTCTGTCCCCTCTGCTTTCAGGTTCTTCAGATCTCCGATCCACTCTTGGATCCACCCGGACACTTTCCACTTGGTCGCCAGCAGCACTTTGCAGCAGATCGCCATTCAAATCGACGACGAAACCCGACCCCGAAAGGCACCTATGCACCCGGCTTCCCTGGGTGAGGTAACACGAGTACTCCGGTGCTCCCGTGGGTAGAGACTCTTCAAAGTACTAGTTCTCAAAGGGTTTGCTCCAAGTCCTCCTTTAAGTGTCCCTTTTCTTTAATTTCCCGATCACGACTTTCTCCATAGAAGTCAACGGCGTATCGCGGTTGTGTATTTACACTGCACGCGTCCCCCGTGGGTCCCCTGTGTCACTACCTTGGGTGGTTCCTTGTGGTCCAAGCACTTCTAGAGGCTCTAGGCCTAGTGTCTAGTTCAGTCGTGGTTCTTATACCACTTTATTGGTATATGGTTTGGTACACCCCTAGGGCCCAAACGTGTATTTGTGCTATTACTGTGTTTAAATAACTTCTAACTTATGTACTTCGAACTCTAGCCTCATAAAGAGACTAGAGGGGTGTGTTTAGCAATAAATACATATATTTTGAATATATACCTGGTGTGGTGCTCTTTCATTTGATCACTCAAGAGATTATAGACTGGTAAAACAAGCTGCTTTACATTCCTTCAAGACTTAGCCTGAAGGCTGCTCTCCATAGCTACCACTAGGATAGCTTTCAATAAGGTTGTCTTTAACCTATCTCCAATAAGGGGTTGTTTGGACTGGTGCAAGGTGCCCACTATAATTAGTGGACAGCCTATACCAGGCCAACTTCTCACATTGGTGTGCAGCGTGTGGGAGTCCAGCTTGCTATTGTTTTACCAGATAATCTCAATTGAATTGATCAACTGAAAACCACTAAAGGTACCTAAGGTACATATAATTTAAGCTTAGAATACAGTAAGTTCTATTGAACTTAGAGTTGTGTGTTAAGGGATAGCACAACCCTTTCTACAACTCAAGAGAGTTTAGTAGGCCACACTAGAGTAGGTAGTGCATACACCACACCACACTAGTAATGTCTTTAAGGGTAGGATCTAAAGAATCCTTGCAGGAAGCCACTGAGCTTCCACCCTCCAAGTATGATACACTCCCATTCTTGGAATTGAGAGCTTTATGCAACTTGAGAAAAATAAGGACAGGCCAAAGCCCCACCACCCAACACCTCAAGGAGTTGTTGGTGGCTTATGACCTTAGTAAGCCCTTGGGGACTGAAGGGGTAGGAGCTGAGGGTGGGGCAGATGATGAGGATGGGACCAGGGGTACCAATACCCCCAGGCCCCCTCTGAAACTGGCCAGGAGGGTGAAAATGACCCTGACCTGGATAACCCAATCCCTCCTGAGGAAGATGAAGAGGATAATCAGGATGATGCCCTCTTTGTCCCCCAGGAAGGATTATGAGTGTGCCCAGAAAGTCTAGATCTCCTTCTCAGGAGTCTAACCACTCTGGCACCTCAATAGGGAGCTCTGTCTCATCTCATAGGAGGGAATCCTCTCATGAGAGAAGAAAGAGGCTGGTTCAATATGAGGAAGCTCAGCTTGAAATCAAAAAGAAGCAACTGGCTATAGACAGGGAGTCCCTAGATCTCTTTAGAGAGAGAAGAAAGTTGGGACTAGAGTCCCATGGTGGCAGCAATATCCCTAGAGATAGGGAAAGGTCTTATGACCATAGAAACCTAAACAAGATTGTCCCTCCCTACCAGAGTGGGGATGACATCCACAAATGGATAACTGCACTGGAGAGGGCCTGTAAAGTTCAGAAGGTCCCCCAGAGGCAGTGGGCAGCAATCTTGTGGCTCTCCTTTGCAGACAAAGGTAGAGACAAGCTCCTCACTGTAAGAGAAGAGGATGCTGACAATTACACAGTCTTGAAGAGTGCTCTGATAGATGGGTTTGGCCTAACCACTGAACAGTATAGGTTGAAGTTCAGAGACACCCAAAAAGCTCAGACTCAAGACTGGGTTGATTTTGTAGATTGTGCTACAAAGGCTCTGGAAGGTTGGATACATGGCAACAAAGTGCATGACTTTTTAGGATTGTACAATTTGATTATGAGGGAGCAGATCCTTAATAATTGTCAAAACCAGCTTTTGCACCAGTATCTGGTGGACTCTGATCTGACCTCTCCCCAAGAATTGGGAAAGAAGGCAGACAAATGGGTCAGAACCAGAGTAAAAACTAGAAATCAGGGTGGTGACCAGAAGAAAGATTCTACTAAGTCCCAAGAGAAAGGTGGGGATAAATCTAAGGATAAGTCCACTACAGGGCCCCAAAATTCCTCTTCTGGGGGTGGGTCCCAAACTCCTTCCTCTCCTGAAAAGAAACCATATTGCCATGTCTGTAAAAGCCTGGGCACTGGAAATCTGATCCCAGTTGCCCCAGGATTGGCAATAAAGAAAATGTTCCCCCAGCAACTACTACCCCCCTCCTGGTACTACCAGTAGTAATCCTCCATTTGGGAGTAGTGCACCCAAAAAGTTAGGTGCTTTTGCAACAGGAACAGAGGTGGGCCCTGGTTCAGACAGGGACCCCTCAACAGACTCCTCTGACTCTGATGGTGGTGTAGGATTTGCCACCTTTACCATGGGTCCCACAGCAATGGGCAGGTACAGACTGGAGCCAATGATTAATGGTCAGAAAGCTGTGGCATTTAGGGACACAGGGGCTAGTGTCACCATGGTGGCAGGGAAACTAGTCCCCCCTCACCAGCTTTTACCCGAGTTTAAATACCAGGTGACCAACATTGATGGTGTCAGAACAGATCACCCCATGGCCATAGTCAATCTCAGCTGGGAGGGGGTCACATGCCCAAAGAGAGTGGCAGTGTTCCCCCACCTTACCTGTAGATTGCCTGATGGGCAATGATCTGGAGATTTCAGCCTGGGCTGAAGTTGAACACCAAACCCATCTCAGGATGCTGGGCGTCCCTGTAAAGGTTAGTGGGGCTGTGATGGCCACAGCCCCAGCCCAAGATTTTGGAGAGATGGAGCCTGGAAGAATGGCCCACTCTCCCCCAAAAGAGAGCACAAGGGTTGAAGAAAAGTCTTCTTCCCTCCAGACAGTAGGTAAGGGTCAGCCTCCTCAGGGAACTGACCCTACCCCTAGTGAAGGAACTGCCCCAGAGGTAGTCAGGCCTGGCCTGGCCACACCCCTGATGGCAGAGGACCCTTCCAAGGTGGTACCCAGTCTGGAGCAGGTAACCTGCCCCTCTCTACCCTGCCTCAGCCAGCCCAGGGCTGCAGAGGTCAGTCAGTGGACCCCCAGGGCCCCCTGTCCAGAGGAACCCCCATCAGCAGATTAGGGGCACCCAGTCTAGTAGCCCTAGCCAGGTGAAAATTCCTCTACACACTGAGGGATCCCCCATACCTTTATGTAGGGACCTCCCCCAGAAGGACTCTGGTAGGCAAGGGCAAACCTGGGACCTGAAGGTTCCAAACCTGCCCTGTCCCTCCAGTAGTCCATCCAAAGGGACCCAACCCCCAGCTGTAGGCAGCCAAAGGTTGACCCTTAGAGCAAAGTGCAACTCAGTCATGGAAAGACAGGCATACATGGTGACCAGTGATCTGAGGAAGCTGAGACCAACATTCCTAGGGCCTCACTTCCCTACTCAGACACCTCACCAGCCTTGTACTTTACCTAAGCACACCACAGGTAGTGATTCCCCATGGTGGAGACCCTCTCATACCCTTAGGGTGAGGGATTGCTTAGTGGACCATAAGACAGGGGGCAACCATGCTAGTGCAGGTGCTTCCTTATATGGCCACTTAGTCAATGAAGGCTCAACTGGCCAAGGTTAGCCTTATCTCCTTTCGTTTGGGGGGGTTATGTAGGAAGGTGGAATCTGACTATATGGTTGCCCCCACTTTTTTTATGGTGTTTTGCTGGTTTATGACTTAGTTGGACTGGGATCCTGCTATTCAGGGCCCCAGTCTATCTGCTTTCTCTATAAAAGGTTTCCATGTGCCTTAGGCACATCTCTGATTGGAATCTGGAGTGCCCTTATAAGTCCCTAGTATATGGTATACTATGTACCAAGGGCATAGGTACCTCAGAGGCCTACCAGGGGCTGCAGCATGTATTGTGCCACCCCTGGAAGGCCATCCAAACTGACACCACAGGTCTGCTACTGCAGCCTGGGTAAGGTGGTGCATGCACCCCTTACTGTGATATAGGTTACCTATATCACTACATACATACACACATATAAACCTATAAGTCACTCCTATGGCAGGCCTTATCAATCCTGAAGGCAGAGTGCGTGGTTCCTATGTGAGGGGGTGCCCCTGCATGAGCGGGGCCCCTCTGCAGCGTTCGGAGACCCTTCTCTGATGCTGTTTGTAGTGCAGCCTGATCATATACTCTTAAGCGCATTATAACCTCGCGTTAAATGCTAACTTTGGAATGGCTGCACCTAAACATGTCGTGTTTGGTGTCAAACATCTTGGAATACTACCCCCCGCCCATTCTGGCGGCGGGGGTAGCATTCCACCCTTCTAGAGGAGAGACATGTTAACCCTGGCCTGGCCGGTAACTTCTTTCTAAAGCCTGGCATCACAAAATGGATGCTACTGCCACAGACACAAGTCTGGCCTCCTGCTGCTGGACGAAACTCCGGCAGGGGAGGCCTGGACAATAGGTTTCCTGTCCCAGGGAGGTGTGACCACCTCCCCAGACAGGATAATGTGTATTGGGGCTGGGCGGGAGCACTTTCTGGTGCTTTGAAGTCCTGCACTGGGGGCACACTTGGTGTCCCTGTGCATACCCCAGTTCAAACCGGATCAGGGGCTTGCAGCCCCTGCTTTGGCGCGAGCTGGACAAAGGGAAAGGGGTGTAGCCACCCCTCTGCCCTGACCCACCCATAGGTGGGGCCACAGAGTAGTCCAACCCCTAAACTTGGTATAAGTATAGGAACCCAGTCCTTAGGACTTTAGATTATCCCTGGACGAAACTCTGAAACAGAATCCTGGACCTTCGACGCTCTACTCAAGATTAGAGGACAGAAGAATCTCCCTTGGGGTCAAGGAGTGACTCCCCCTGCTTGGCAGGCACCAAAGACGCATCTGTCCGGTCTGCATTTCTGAAGCTCCCGTCGGACGCCGAAGTCTTCGCATCACCAGAGGTGGATTCTCAGACTTCCCCGAGGCTACCCTGAGTCCCCAGCAAAGCTGAGGCCCGTAGCTATCGTGGGTGACGTGAGACCGGGACCCCTGGACACCGAGCACATTTGCAAGTGCATCCTCTTCTGGGTCTCCCACGAAGTCGTGCTTTGGGCTCCGAGTAGCCCTAGCCTCCAGCACCAACTGCACCGAAGATCACTGGCCTCCACTCCACGAGTGTCCTGTGAGCCAGATCCACGTGCGACGTCTCGAGGCTCCTTCGCGGTCGCTAGCCCGTTGGCTAGTAGCCCTTCACGAAGGCCAATCTTTTTCTTCTTGGGCATCCTGGTTGCTCCAGGCCTGCCCTCACTTACCCTCGCTGGGTGAGTTCCCCAGACCTTGCTGGTCTGCACCATCGACGATCTTCATCTTCATCGAGACTTGCCGTTGCCAAGGCTTGTTGGGTCCAATCCGGTCGCCGACACCTCAGCACTCGACAGACATCGTGTACCAGCCCGAATCCTGCTCCTGGTCGCCGACAACGCCTCCTGGACCTCGTGGCTGAAGAGTCAAGACGACCGTCAACGCACCTGAAGCACTCGACATCGGTGGGCATCTGTCCATCGCCTTCCTGGTCACTGGCTAGTGACCCAGACTCTGTCCCCTCTGCTTTCAGGTTCTTCAGATCTCCGATCCACTCTTGGATCCACCCGGACACTTTCCACTTGGTCGCCAGCAGCACTTTGCAGCAGATCGCCATTCAAATCGACGACGAAACCCGACCCCGAAAGGCACCTATGCACCCGGCTTCCCTGGGTGAGGTAACACGAGTACTCCGGTGCTCCCGTGGGTAGAGACTCTTCAAAGTACTAGTTCTCAAAGGGTTTGCTCCAAGTCCTCCTTTAAGTGTCCCTTTTCTTTAATTTCCCGATCACGACTTTCTCCATAGAAGTCAACGGCGTATCGCGGTTGTGTATTTACACTGCACGCGACCCCCGTGGGTCCCCTGTGTCACTACCTTGGGTGGTTCCTTGTGGTCCAAGCACTTCTAGAGGCTCTAGGCCTAGTGTCTAGTTCAGTCGTGGTTCTTATACCACTTTATTGGTATATGGTTTGGTACGCCCTAGGGCCCAAACGTGTATTTGTGCTATTACTGTGTTTAAATAACTTCTAACTTATGTACTTCGAACTCTAGCCTCATAAAGAGACTAGAGGGGTGTGTTTAGCAATAAATACATATATTTTGAATATGTACCTGGTGTGGTGCTCTTTCATTTGATCACTCAAGAGATTATAGACTGGTAAAACAAGCTGCTTTACATTCCTTCAAGACTTAGCCTGAAGGCTGCTCTCCATAGCTACCACTAGGATAGCTTTCAATAAGGTTGTCTTTAACCTATCTCCAATAAGGGGTTGTTTGGACTGGTGCAAGGTGCCCACTATAATTAGTGGACAGCATATACCAGGCCAACTTCTCACAGGAGGCAGTCAAGGAGGAAAGTAGCAAAGTAGTGCACTCCTACATGATAAAATGTGATGGTGTGGTGATAAAGGTTTTGGCAGACTCTAAATCGCCTTATACAAAAGTTTTTAAAAAGTATAAATAACACAAAGTCGGTTGAATGCTGTCCAACCTAAGAGCTCTGGATAGAATTCCAGGTGCATAGCATTGCTGGAAATGTTAATGGAAAAATGTGATATGACAGCATATTCTTTGCATAACTAAACTCTCCGAAGATGTGTGGCACTTTACTAATCACTTACAATCAAAAACTTAAGGTTTATAAAAGGTTCCAGGACTTCACCTGAAAACTGATAATTCTTCATAGAATCAAAATCTACATAGATGCATTTAAAAAAGGAAAAGTATATTCTGTCCAGATTTAAGTGGAAGATCAGTGTAACACAAGCAAAACTCTGTTTTTCAAAGCCAGCAACAGTCAGTTTTGTATGTTATTGTTAGCAGTATTGGATATATAATACAGTATACTGTTTACATTTAAATAAAAAATGTATCCCCAGATGTTTCTTGAGAACCTGTTATGAATTATTATGCAGGTTTTCACAATTTGAAGAGCAAAGATCTAGAAAATGTAACATGAAACACACTACAGATCCTTCTATTGCAGAAAGTGACCTGGGATCTCCTCTCACCTGTCCCCAGCTGTCAAGGCTGCCAGCTTCTCTTCCCCTGGTTGCGGGGGGCTCTCGTCATCAAGGATGCGCTGGAATTGTACCTCCAGCTCGCGAGGCTTCAGGAGACGTCCGCCTACATAGACCCAGACCCGAAAGAAGCGTCCTCGGTGATACACCACAATATGTTCACTGTCTGTGTAATGCTGAATGACATCTGCAGAGAAAGACCAAGTCAAGAAAGGAACAAAAGCAGTGGGACAGGACATCAGCTGTGACCCCACCCCCACACATCCATTTCCTCAAAGAAAGATTGTATCACCCAGATATACCCCTGTTGCACATAGTTTGGGAAATGAGGGCCTAAACAGCGCCTAGTTTCTCACACTCACTGTGCTTTTAGGACTAGCCTTATTCACAACTCTTCAAAATAGAATCCACCATAACCTTATGCTTAGCCGACCTGATGCTGCAAAGTATTTTGGACAGGCTGCTACCTCAACTCCTTTGCTATGTAGGCAGAAATGGCACTGAATGCCAGAAGCCAGATGTAATTTTTGAACAGCTAGGCTTATCAAACAGCCTGTGGTGGAGCTTTCACCTAGTACGTCAAACTCACATTTCATATGTTGAATCCACCGTCAAGAATTAGTTCACTTGAATCAAAATATAATCACATTGATTAAGAAATTCATGAAGGAACTTAGAACAGAATTACATTTTGGATCGAGAGAATGCAGGAATTCTGTAAAGCTGGAATTCTAAGTTCCAAATGGGAGCTTTGTAACTATAAATAAAATGTGAGACTGAGTGCTCGAATGTTATGTTCTAAATGAAAGTTTCATACCAAAGCATATGTACACCTTTTGAGAGACAGGGACATGAAATTACACTCTAATTGTAGCAGAGCAGTATTTTACCTGCCCTTAAGTAGTAGTCTTGCTGCACTTTACCTCTTTACTGAAACAATAAAATTTATCTTCAATCCCACACTGGACTACACTGGTATGGTTTGTTCTGAGGAACCTCCTTTTTATTTTCCTCACAGTGGAATCTTGGCACTACTGAACACTAAGGAAAAGTTATTTTGAAGTTCTGCTAGTTCCCAATTAACAGCATCTCTTTGGATTCATAAACAGCAGAATAACTTCCCATACATTGGGGACCTAAACATGTTAATAGATAATATGTTAATTTTTGAAAATATGCTTACCAGAGTTAGTTATTTCAGCCTTTTTTTAAAGAAAGAGCCAATTAAAATCAAATTGTAAACCATAAAACACAATTATCTGAAACCCCACTTTAATTTTTCTCTTAAAAATGTGAAAACAAAACGGAATTGTCACACTTGGATACTAAACTACATATGGGAATTGTGAACTGCTTCTATAAGGAATTTAGTAAACTCCTCAGTTTAAATGCAATAACCATGATGGAGAACTGCATTAAATTGGAGGTAACTTTCCTTTTTTTCAGGGTTCTTCTCGATATGAATAAACAAATAGAAATACAAGCACATTCTTCTACTCTGAAGGTGAGTAAACCAGGAAAAACTGAGAATATCAAGGTATTCTAATCCTGCACAGCGAGCCCTTGACTATTTAGGTATTCATTCACTTTGGAATCAATGCAGTAATGTTTAACCATGGCATGGGCTGGGTCTGCCAGAGGCTAGGGCTGTAACTTTCAAAGACAGGGGCATTGCAGTAAGGGTAGCAGTGGATGCTTTGACTCTTTGTTTAGCCAAAAAGGGTTGGTTGTTTTGTTGTTTTTTTTTTTTTTACAGGCAGGATTGCACTCCTTTAGCCAATATTCTCCTCTATTTCTGACTTTTTCAAATTGGTTAACGTGGACTCATCTTAAACATCAACTTCTTGATCAACTTACACCCCATGTCTTACGGCCCCTTCTAAGAACAGTCTTTCAGAAATTCATGACAATGCACCCGATCAATAACAAGGATGTGGATGCTTCTGCTTCCTCGCTCCCTACCAATTGATCTCCCTCAAGGAATAGTGCACTGAAACTGGCAACACTTAGGATAATGGGAGACACATTCTGCACAGTGGTTGATGGGACTCCTGCTAGCACATATTTCTGAATCTCTCCACCGTTTCAGATATGGGTGATCACGGAATACTCATGATTCCCATGGTTCTCATCTGGGACATTCCATTTTAACACAACATGGACCAACTAATAAAGATATGCGGATAGCACATACTGTTCCTTAAAGGATCCACTCTAGCTCATATTCTTTTAAACTGTCCACAGAGCGATAACATCGATCAGTATGTGGATGGCACCCAGTTATGTTGGAGAATATCAAACTATATTGTAATCCAATACATTCTTTGTTGTCACTGAACTTGATGTTCAACCCGAATAAGACTAACCAATGACTCATTACACCAAAACACACCACCAAGTGGAACCTGTCAGGGCAAGGTAATCTTGAAAGCAACTTATCTCGTAACACAGGTAAAATCCCCAAGATTTACGTTAAACCCCTCCTCTCCGAACATGTGCATGTTAAGTACATGCTGCGGTCTCTATTTCTAATGAAACAAAACTGCTTCTCAACCTATATGTCTTTCGTACTGCTGTTCAAGATATGGTTGTATTACAGGTCATCTTAGAAAATAACCAACAGTTAGCAGCCTCACATTTAGCCTGGCTCTTCTGAAAGCAGTAATTTAAGTCAGTAGACAGAAGTATTTGAGCACATTACCACAACCCTCAAGGACATTCACAGGCTTCCACTGAAGGCAAGAATCCATTTCAAACTATCCTGAAGACCTACAAGACTCTAGACTCCCATAGTTGCCCTTCACAGGCCAGCCTGCCTCTTCATCCAGGGATTTCAGGAAACCCGGAACCAAAGATTCATACAGCTGAAGACTTAAAAAGTTTGAACCATGCAATCTTCAAATTGGTCCTTTCCAGCTGTGCCAGCCAAAACACTGAACTCAATACCATTAAGCCACTGTTCTCAAGTCTCGCTCTCTGTGTTTTGTGAAAATATAAAAACTTTACTGTTATGAAAATATGTTCATATTTGAGATGGTGTCTTAACCATATTTGGATCAATCAACCTGCATTACTCTCTTCTTAGTTTCTCTTTTCCCTATTCAAAATGTATTTGTAAAGCCATAACAACCAGACAGATGTCTACTAGTTACTTTGAAAGACCTCTTAATTTTCTACTTTTGGTCTGAACATAAATCGAGCAGTGGATTATTTTGAGTAGGCTGAACCATTACAAACAGCCTCATGACTTACAAATAGCCATTTTGATTGTCTAGCTTTACATACAAAATAATACTTCAGACGTTTATTAAGGGGCTAAATGTAGAATTGGACTTTGGGATGATGAGATTATGAAAAGGCATAAAGGCTATGGAGACCAAGACAGGAGATCTGTCTGGTTGTACTGTGTGAGATTCAACAAGATTAAAGATATTTCTAGTTTACCAGGCTGTATACATGCTGTACTCCACAGGATATGCTTAATTGGTCTGCCTAAGTGTTCTAAAGGCCTGTAAGGTGAACTATTGTTATTTGAAGTTTAAATGTAGGATCAATTCGACTGTCGTTTTAAGTTTTTGGTAGTTAATTTCAAGGCACAGAACACGTAGAACTTCCACAGCTTTCTATAAATCTTACGTCTCCTGGAACAAAATAAGAATTTGCTTATCTAGTCATCTACATATGGATACACAATTTTCCTTTTAACATCTCCCACTACAAACATCGGGGAGAACTTTGTACTTGAAGTACTGATTGCAGATCTTGAAGAAAAGAGGTTTCCTGCGATTCTTGATGGGTGGTATGTGCAAATCTATGTTGCACATCCAATCCCACAGCTCTAACTGGTGGACTATTTTGAGTAGTGCAATAATCCAGGCTTCTTTATTCCTGATTAGGTTTTTGACATCTAATATGGGTGACTTCCTCCTTAGCATCTCTATGTTTTGCTATAAATTAGAGCAAGTCGTTTCCTGAATGCCTCCGCATTCTCTCTACAGCCCTTTTCTTGATCAAATTATGTACTTAATGGTTCCAGTATGTGGCGGATGAAAGGTCATGATGGGGCAAACGCTGCTCAGGAACTTCGAAATGTGAGCTAGCAGCCACTCTGTACAATATTTGATCAACACAAGTACCCGTTTGTCTTTTTTTTTCCTACTCAGTCACTCTGAACGGTAGTTTGATAAGTTTCCTCCACTGGGTTGGCAGGTGGAGACAAAATGAAAGTCACTGCCTTCCAGTCACTGGGGATTTTTACAGAACTGCAAAAAGCTGACGATTTCCACTTCCCCTGGTATCCACCATAAGTACATGCTTATGGCAAATCCTGACCTTGTATGCGGTTTGTGCTAAAGAGGAGATCTTTTCGAGATTTGAAGCTTCTAGTTTATCATTCGTGAGGCTGTGTGACCTTTGCCCGATGTCACCTTGAGATGGAGGCACAGGTAAGGGTAGTAGAGGGGCTCCTCTTTAGGCTACGACAGCTGAGATGGAGGGAGGTAATCTTCCAGAGGAGGCAGAGGGTTGGCATTTTGGAACTCTGTTGCAGATCACCTGTCCTGGTGATAGTGACAGCATGTTCTTTCTCTTCTGACAGAGTGCTTTCTAGTATCATTGGTCTCGAAGCAGAGTATGATCTTAACAGGACAGCAAATAGAGCCTTGAAGTCTACTCCTAATAAGGCACAGCTAAGTTGAGGGATCATTGCACTAAAGAAAAAGTAACTGTGTAACTAATACTGATATGCATTTTTGGGCATATGAGCCACTTGATTCTCCAACATTGCTATGTTTCACATATTTGAATGCTTGGATTTCCTGAACAAGAAGATCACAAGCTGGAGAAATGCACCATTCTGTGATTTTTTGTTTTTCTTTTTTGGGTATGGGGAAAAAAGTGGTATTTGAATAAATGTGTTTTATCGTTTTTAAATACAATTCTAATTGAATTCTTACAAAACCAGAAAATCCGGTCTTCAATAGGCATGCTTTTTCTAACAGCTCATTTAAAAAAATGAAAATTGTATATGTATATTAAAATATGTCATGTGATTCTACACATACGTGGAGCTATTCTAATGTGTATGAATGTGAAGATGAGCCCAGGATGTAGAAGTGCTTTGGCTCATTGCCTTACTTCCTCTTACTCTCCCCGCACCTACGTACACAGCTAGCAAATTGTTAGACTTAGTGACAGAACCCATAGCATTGCCATCATGCAGAGTGAATCACCAGTTAGTATAGAATCACTGCAGAAGACAGAGGTTATCATGGATAATTCCCACTTGGTGATAATTAGGCAAGGACAAAGAGGAGGTAAACTGTAGCTATAGGAAGGAGCTATGTAGTCCAAGACCCTTTTTGGTGACTTAAAAGCAGTGTGTCTGGTGCAATGTTTATGTCAAGTAGTTGAGTCTTTGAAGGTTTGTGAAGACTAATATAGGTAGTGAAAAACAATGGAATTTTCATGCAGAACTGCAAAGGGTGATGCACTAAATGGGAATCCAAAAGTGTATCTACAAGGTAGTAAAGGTTAATGAAGGGAGAGAAAAGCTCTTGATTGTTCATGCATGGCAGTGAAGGTTAATGCAGAATGTGAAAGGTCTTGGTACATTTCCTGCATGGCAGTAAGAGAATGCTGGGAACTAAACGAAGTCCTGTGGTGTTTCTAAAATGTTGTGATGGTAGGTACCAGGTGTGGATACCAGACCAGTCTCCAAGATGTTAAGAAAGGTTAACATAAGGGATGTACTCCATTTATGTTATTGAAAAAGATGTAGAAGATGATGCATAGATTAAGTAAGTGTCCGGTTTTCCTACAGAGCTGAAAAGGTTAGTGCAAGGAGTGGAAAGCTATGAACTGTTCATTCAGAACTGTGAAAATGTTTCAGGGTTATGGAGTGATTGTGGTGGTCATAGTCTACCTATTAGTTCACAGGAAAGCTCCTACCTGTGTTGATTCCAGGGATGCGTGTTGTATTAAACATGTGCTCGAACTGGGCAGAGCACATAGGTATGGATTCTTGGATCATCAGCTGTGAGGAGGCGGTATAGAAGCAGGACAAGTGGGTGTATAGCATAAGACAGATGCATGCAGAAAGGGCAGGCAGAAAGAAGAATGTTGTAAAACAAGTAGTAAAAGCAAAAGAGGAGTGAGCAGTAGAGAGAAGAAAGATGGTGAGCGAAAGGCGGAAATTGGAGAAACCGCAGAAGAGTAGAAAGTGTAAGTAATACAGAGACATGCAGAAACACAGAGGTAAGAAGACAGGGAGGGGAGAAAAGAAACATACAATCAGTAATAAGCAAAATGCCAGAGTGTCATACTGATATTAATTCAAATAACAAAGATGAGAAGGCCTAAACAGGACAGTGGCAGGGCAACACACTTTTGCTAAAGCGCCAGTCTTGGAACTCCAATTCTCTGTAGATTTTGTTCACTCTGAGCAAGCTTTGTCGTTGTTTCTAAGTCACATGGCACACACTGCCGTCCCAATCTGCGCTTACTAAGCAATATGGCTAGTGTCAATTATGAAGTGCATTTAGATTTCATTATGGAAAGGCATTTTATTGTAAATGTTAATTTCAGCCATTGAGTAACAAGGACTTAGTATTCCATTAAAAAGGGTTTCAATGATTTAAGTGGATAATGTGACCAGGGCTTCAGCTGATGACCACTGGAATTTCCAAGGTCAGCAACAAAAATAAGTATATATTTCTTTAAATATTAAAAGAAATGTATGTAAATAGTAGCATTTGGGTGAATGTGGCCATTAAAAGTTGTATCAGAGGCACCCTAGACCCCAAGGTACTTTCGCAGCGGGGAGCCACAGTTTCAAGATATATTCACATACATCAAAAATCACAATTCACAAGTTTTCATAGGCTGCACTTTATTTGTATTTCAAAATTTACGAACACAAATTCAACACTGTACAAAACATATTATATTTAGTGAGACAACTTGATTTTCAATATTTTAGAACACTAACGCTTTCTCCATCCTTTTAGAACAATGATGATATCATGAGTAACTTACAATAATTATAACATGTCAGAAGCAATCACATATGCATCACTCTCAAGAACAGCTAACGTGTTTCAAAGTATTGAAGTCTCGCTTATTCAGGGGTGTGTAAACAAATTAGCAGAAGACATTATTATTATTTCGTATTACAAAGAAACAACATACAACATTCCAGATATGACAAGACAAAAAGTAAAAACAGAGAAGTATTTAAAACATACATGTATCAAAATACTAGTATTCATTGCGCACTTTTATAACATCCATCTGCATTGTGATATAAATACTCAATGTCATCATGAGAACTTATTTCCATGCAATTACTTTACTAACTTGGCAAATTGTCATCAAATCCATTACACATTTTAATCTCTTTCCCCTATCGTACAAAAAAACTCATTCTATTTTACTCTTCTGGTGCCTGTGCAGGTTTTACATAGCATAAATCATTTATTTAATCATTTACTTAAATCCTATAGGGGCTGTCAGACTTTTAAGTCTGTTAAAACAAACTTAAAGCCAGCCCTCAACTACAAAATGTAACACTATAACTTTATAGACCACTTTACTACAGACTCTTCAGTACTCTAAATCTGCCAGAATTTACATCCACATCTCTAAAGAAGAAATGTTCTAAAGATTTATTCTGTAGCATGACAAAAATATAAAAAACAATTAAAGCTTTTGTTATTGGTAGTACTTTGTACTACTCTTAGAACATGAGCACTTATTCTTTGTGAGACTGTACACAGCATTAAAAGTACTTTAAGAACCTTGGAAGTCTTCTACATTAATCACTCAACACTTAAGCTTCAGGATATCCTTTCGAAGTTGCTGCTCTATGATATGATTTGTTCAAGCACAATTGTCAGGAGTGAGCCGCACTTTCAGTGACTCGCGCCGCAGCTTCATGGGTTATATTTATCCTCATTTTGAAAACCGCCAATGAAATGGAGGTGTGATATAGTGAACATACAGCACACTCCGAATCGCAGCTTGAATTAGTCAGCAGTAGATTTTGAACTAACAGAAGGGTAAGCCTAGTTAAAATGAGATCTATATTGTGTTTACATTTGATTTTAAGGTGACTTCACCATAGGCCAACAACTTTAAAAACAAATCCTGAAGCTTAATATTTAAACATTGAGCAATTACTATAAAAGGCTGTCAGGGTCCTGATAGTACTTTCTACACTGTTTACACTCTCAACAAGTTGAATAAGGGTAGAATTCCAAGGATAGCAGATATTAATCTATATCTCCAACAATGAAGGAAGGTTGTATTGTTTTTCATATTTTTGTCCTGTAAATGTGGATATAAACTTAGGGAGATTTATGACTGCTTAAGATTCTGGAGTAAAACATTCTATAAATCAATTAAAAGGTATAGTGTGGATTATTTATTGAAAATTACCTGTAAATGAATTTTAAGAGGTCCTTTGCATTAATAATCTGATAATTCCCACGGGATTAAAGTAAATGGGTAACTACATGGTGTATGCTATGTAAAACCTGAGGAGGCCAAAGAAGAGTGAAAACAGGATGTTCGTTTTTTCTACAATCTGAAAAGACATTTAAATGCATAAAGACATTTAAATGCATAATGGTTTAAATGATGTTTTGCTCAGCTAGCAATGTAATGGTTTGAAAAAAGGTACTCTGGCTTCTATTGTGTATTTATATCACATTCGGAACAGAGTGTTTAATTTCATTTTGATAAATGTGCCTTTTTTAAATAATTGTTGGTTTTTACTGTTTGCCATGTCTGGAATGTTGTTTCTTTGTTATGTTCAACAACAATATTGAATATCTGCTGCTAAATGTTTAAACAGTCTTAAAGAAGCAGGACCTTGATCCAGCGAAACGTGTTGGCTGTTCTAAATTTCGACAGTGCTGCATATGTGATGGCTGCTTCCAATATGATTATATTACCATTGTTATAGGTGTATAGAGAATGAGTAAATATTTTAAAACATTGAAAGCTGCATTGTCACTGTAAATGCAATATATTTCGTAGAGTGTTGAAGTTAAAAGTAGTTATACATTTTGAATACAGATGAAATGCAGCATATGAAAACTTATTTCTGTGAGTTGTGATTTTTGAGCTAATTGTTTTTGAAAATTAACCTCTCAGCTACGAATGTACCTATGGTCTAGTTCATCTGAATCAATAATTTTGGCTGGATTTTTCAACCCAGTGGGCTTCTAGACAGGGAACTATTTGATCCTCCCTTCCCTTATACTCACATCAATAAACCCACAGATAATGTATTTACTAAAAGCTGTACATTTGCATAGAACACAAGCAAGAGAAAATTAGATCAACTCTGTCCAAAATGTTTAGTGGCTTGACTATGTGGTTAGTTATGAAAACCCATGACATGTCCTGACTGAGTAAGCTCATCATTCCTTGGCTTATAATTACTGTAAAGAAGAGGTGAGTACAGAGGCAGATGCATCTGACAGCTGTGACACATATACTACAAATTACCAAATGCAGCAGCCTCTGGTTAGCACAGTTTGAGGGAAGATCCAGCAGTGCCTTCTAGAATCAAGACAAAGCCAAAGTTTATCTCCAAGTGACAGATGAATATTTAGAGAGGGATATGCAGGTGCCTACCATGTGATTAAATGTGCAACATCTGAGGATACATGCAAGTGAAGAGCCAGTGTAAAGACTTTACCGTCTGAAATATCTGTCCTTCAGATGCATGGACATGTAACTCACAGGAGACCAGAAAATTGCACTTCATTAATATGTCTCCTTGATTGGTGACAGAATATTTACAGACACCAATTTTCACCAAAGAAAACTTGATTACAGTTGACAAATGTGTGACATTTCTGAGAATTAACACAGTTTACAGAAGCACAGGAAAGTCATCTTGCCATCCTAAGACAAGCTTATATTGATGTTGTTTTGTTAATCATTTAAGACATCACCACTGCAGCCAGCTACTAAAGCAGTGGTAGACCCCATCTTAACAAGACATGGAGATTAGTAATCTCACAAGTGCTATCCTGTGAAAACTGTAATCCAATTAAGCATGTATTTATTACAAGTGAACAAGGGTGATTTAACACTGTATACAACTGGATGAATTGAAGGACTTAGAGCCTGCACATCTACATGTCTGAATCAGATTGGAATAATCTTGTAATTAGCAATTAGTGGAAGACACAAATATTTAGAGATAGTCTAAATTATGGAGGGAGTGCATTATAGAACCTGGATGCAGCAAAATTCCAGGCCCAAACATGGATCCTAATCCTTCAGAAAAAGGCATGACATTAATTTGCAAGTAAACAGTAGATCTTTAATTTGCATGCAAGAGTTTGAGGGAATCACAGTACAGACTACCCGTTGCACAATGCACGGCAGTTTAAAATAATCTGCTTGGCAACAAGAAGCAAATACAAGTTGATTATGGCCAAACAAGGCTCTGGATAAGGCATTTTTGACCCTTCACAAATGTGCCTCAAGGCGTGTTGTGAGATCCAAGATACAGACTATTACTGTAATCTAGTTTGGATAAAGGTTTTTGCAGTTTAAATATGCTGGCCAGGCTCAAGGAGTGGTAAGCAGCGATTTAGAGAGCAGAGGCAGTAAAACAGGTTGCCTGAACTGCTCTACCCTAACACAAGATTAAGAGTTAACGACTGATGAGGATGCCTACGTTTCTCATTGTAGAGACTGGTTTGGAACCAGGTCTTATTACGATTGACCACAATTTAGCCTCCCCAAGATGGGGAATCTAAAGTTGTGAGAAAGACCTCAGTTTTAAAAGGGTTAATCTTCAGAAAGGTACTGGCCATCAGCAGGCTGACCATTGCTAAATATTAACAGAAGGGGATTTTTGATGCATAAAAGACGCATTAGCATACATAAAAGCAGGCCTGATAAAACTTGCAATCATTTTGCAAGGGGGAGCATCTAAAGAGTGAACAATATGGTTAATATTGAAACTTGAGGTTCGCCCCAGTGGATCTGTTTAGGGCTGCACTAAAATGGGAGAAACATGATGGGTTAAGATATTTTTAACAGAAAAGACTTCACCTGATACAGAACTGCAACATCACAGTCAAAAAGAGTCTGTGAAAGAGAGGGCCGCCAAAAGATACAAGAGTGTTTGGCTCTACCATTTCTGTGTTCTGGCCCAAAACTCTTGCTCAGCAGCAGTAGATTTAATTAGTTTGGCTACATACAGAAGCTGGGAAATAAGTGTTGATTGCCCAAACCGAACTGATTCACTGAAGATTTGGTGAGACCCCCTACTACTTTCCAGTCATCAGAAAACGACTAAAACAAGTGACCATTATGTAAGATTTCATTGGTCACAAAACCGATCACAAGTACTAGAGTCTGCAGGATCATACTCAATTATGCTCATGGGTGAACTCACAGATCAGCAATTTGGGAATTTCCTTCAATATAATTTGTCGTACTTGCCACAGATGAGCACTATCACATTAAAAGTCCTTCCATGAGTGTGTGAGTTACTCACTCTTGTTTCTCGAAATGCTTTGGCACTGCTCTTTTTCTTAATTAACCATACATGTCTCCTAACAGTCTAATTATAGATACAACCTTTTAGCAAAGAAAATCTCTGACAGATGATTTTATAGGACGAGCGCAATCGTGCTCTATCCATTGCATATCAGCCTTAGTCAAGCCGTATGAAAATATTTCCTTATACCTGTGTATAGTACACTGTGTGGACCCCAGTGCTTAAACTGCTGCATTTAGAAAGGGGATGGTAAATCCGAAGAGAAGCAATACACCCCTGGTTTTTATAAAAACCACCTTGAAAAGAGGCCACAATGAATCGATTATTGGGCTATGTTCTCAAGCATCACTAAGAATCTTTTAAATTTAAAAGCGGACCAGGCTATAAATTTGGAACATACAGAAACAATGTAGTAACCTGCACATTATACAACACTACCTGTGGTGTGCTTTTGTCTAGCCAACCCACTTTGTTTTTTTTCTTTTCCCCTTCCCATTTTATTAGTGTGCTCACCTGCAGTCCCATTTGCCTCTGAAACCTTTCTTGCTATTAATTCATATTATAAATACATACAGCCTAGGTATGTAATGTAATACTCTAATGTGATTATTTTTTGTAATTTGATTTAAGCTAGACATTCATTATCTATACATTTATGTGCAAAGTGTTTCACTTTTTTGGCCAGAGTGTATGAAGTTACCAGTCTGTTGGATGTGCTGCATGAAAAGTGTGCCTGTGGAGAAGATCTATGCTCCTGGCATCTTACTTCAAGCGTTATTCAGACTGCCAGGGAAATGGACAGTGTGATGGAACATTCACGGCATGAAGGTAGTGGTAAACCAGTATGAATCCAAAACCCTGAGAGCTTTCGAGATCTGACATTAGACACAAGAGTCATGGCAAGTCAGTTAATGACTTACGGAGGCCTGGTGAAAACTATGGATTCATTAACGGGAGGGGGAGGTTTCTGCTGAACTACGCACAATCAATTGCCTACAGATGCTACTCAAGGTAGGGATGCGCAGGACGATGGGGACATTACTGTACAGAAGATTTGGCCAATGCAAACACTGATCATATGGACTTGAGGGATAAATGGTCACAGGATATCGGTCTAGACCAAATGGATGGAGATTGGCTGTTGAAACTGCAGCAACAAGTCAATTATTTGCATAGACCATCTCTCACCCTGGCTATATTGTCTGATTTACTCCTCAGCACAGGCCAATTGCACCTAAACTGATTTCTACCACATGGTTCGTTACCGCCCGAACATAATTCAGTTTTGGGTGAGGACTGAGGACATGTTAGAATTCACACTGCTGAGAAATCTGGAAACTTGCCTCTTAGGATTTGTGCCTCAGCCGGAAGAAGACGAAACTTGGAAGGAAAATGCTACTTACCACAGTATGCATCTGTTCTTGGCATGTAGAGCTGTAGAATCTCATGCTATGCATAGATCGCCAACCAGTGTTGGGTCCAGATGTTTGCACTTTGTTTTTGTTCGAAGAAGTCTTTCCAGTCACGAGGTGGGTGACTCCTCCTTTCGGTGATGGTGCGCATGGGCATCGACTCCATCGTTAGATTGTTTTGCCGCAGAGGGTGATGATGGAGTTAGTAAGAGTAGTAAAGAGAGATGTCCATGTATATTGTATCTAAGTAAGATATTAGTGCAACAGGTATATGTACCCGGGGAGGCGGGCGGGCGCATGAGATTCTACAGCTCTACATGCCAAGAACAGATGCATACTGTGGTCAGTAGCATTTTCCGTTCGAGGCATGCGAGCTGTAGATCACATGCTATGCATAGACTATATAGCAGTTATCTCCCTAAGCTGTAGCTAACCTGTAGCTGTTGCAGCTGTCTGAAATAGTGTACGTAACACTGCCTGGCCCACACTAGCTTGTTGTCTAGCTAACAAATCTATGCAATAGTGTTTTGTAAGGATCACTGACAGAATATCGACGGACCGAATATCGACCTACAAGAATATCGAGTACAGAATATCGATGGACAGAATATCGACATACCATCTCTACAAAGGTAAGTACAAAAAAATCGAAACCAAAATATCGTTGTTTAAAATATCTTTTTTTAAATGTCTTAAAAATAATATAAAATTAATTAAATAATAAATATAATTAATAAAAATAGTTAGAAGTATTTAAAAAAATTAAAAATGATAAATAAATAAAAAAATAAACATACATATTTAAAAAAATATATATATATTAACTTAATATTAATAAATAATTATTTTGTTTAATTATAAAATGTTAGAAACATTAAAAATTATAAATACATATATATATATATATATATATACACAAACATGTAATATAAATATAAAAATAAAATCTATATAATAAAATATTAAAATTAATATTTATTTGTAAAAAAAAAAAAAAACATTACATTAACTATAACAGTAGGGAAAATGTTGGATAGCGTAGGGGATAAAATTACTATTCCCTCTCCAGAGAGTGCAACAGTAGGGAAAGTGTTGGATAGCGGAGGGGAATAATTTACTATTCCCACTCCAGCAAATGCAACAGTAGGGAAAGTGTTGGATAGCGGAAGGGAATAATTTACTATTCCCACTCCACGGATTGTAACAGTAGGGAAAGTGTTGGTTAGCGGAAGGGTTAAAATTACTATTCCCACTCCAGTAATTGCAACAGTAGGGAAAGTGTTGGATAGCGAGAGGGTAAAAATTACTATTCCCACTCCAGTGACTGCACCAGTAGGGAAAGTGTTGGATAGCGTAGGGTAAAAATTACTATTCCCACTCCAGCAAATGCAACAGTAGGGAAAGTGTTGAATAGCAGGTGGGTAAAAATGACTATTCCCACTCCACGGAGTGCAACAGTAGGGAAAGTGTTGGATAGCAGAGGGGTAAAAATTACTATTCCCACTCCAGTAATTGCAACAGTAGGGAAAGTGTTGGATAGCGGGTAGGTAAAAATTACTATTCCCACTCCAGTGAGTGCAACAGTAGGGAAAGTGTTGGATAGCGGGGAGGTAAAATTTATATTCCCACTCCGAGTGTAACAGTAGGGAAAGTGTTGGATAGCAGAGGGGTAAAAATTACTATTCCCACTCCAGTAATTGCAACAGTAGGGAAAGTGTTGGATAGCGGGTAGGTAAAAATTACTATTCCCACTCCAGTGAGTGCAACAGTAGGGAAAGTGTTGGATAGCGTAGGGGAATAATTAACTATTCCCACTCCTGCAAAATAATTAACATTAATTAACAAATAATTAATTTGTCAAAAATAATTAACATCCCACCTTATTCCCCTATAAACGACACCACCAATATTATAAAATATTACACAATTAACATAATTAATTAACAACTAATTAACAACAATTAACAAGCAAATTAAAAAAACAATCAAAAATAAATTAGATCACACAATTAACACTATAAAATAACTTTAAATAATTATATAAAAAAATATTAAAAATGTTATTAAAATTAAATTACTTCCCACCCTACTCCCCTATCAACCCACAACCCGCTCCTAAAACAATTACACATTTAACATATTTACCAATTTATTAATATCCAATTAATAACTAATTAATAACATTTTTTTACACAATTAACAATATAAAATATTAATTACATAAATATTAATTAATAAAATTATTAGTTAATTAAAATTAAATTACTTCCCACCCTACTCCCTATAAAAACCAAAACCCGCTCCCAAAAAAATGACAATTAACATATTTACCAATTAATTATTAATAACCAATTAAAAATTAATTAATAACCAATTAATTAACACAATTACCAATGTAATTTATTAAATACAAAAATATTAATTACTAAAATCATTAATTAATTAATTTCAATTAAATTACTTCCCACCCTATTCCCCTATAAACCCACAACCCGCTACGGAACTAAAATACGCAAAAATTAATTAACAAAATTAATTACTTGTAAAAAATTCAAACATACATTAGAAAAATAAGCTATACTTTTAACACATATACTAACATACAAAACACAAAAAAATTGATCTAAACAACGATATTTTTACTTACGATAGTACTAACTTCGATATTAATTAAAACGATATTTCTTACCTGCATGTCGATATTCTTGTTGACGATATTCTTGCAGGTCGATATTCTGTCACATCGAAATTTAAACATCGATATTATGGCATATCAATATTTAAAACTCGATATTATGTCTGCATACCGTTTTGTAAAGGTGTGTGGTGTAGACCATGTTACAGCTTTGCAGATGTCATCTATGGGTATATTTCCTAAAAATACCATAGAGGCCCCTAGTTTGCGAGAGGAATGCGCTCTAGGGGAATTGTTAATGTGCGTTTAGCTTTAATGTAGCATATTTGAATGCACTTAACTATCCACCTTGCAATACCAGATTTTGATATTGGATTGCCTTTATGTGGTGGAGCAAAAGCAACAAAAAGTTGCTTTGTTTTCCTGAAAGGTTTTGTTCTTTCAATGTAGTATAGTAATGCTCTTTTGACATCTAATGAGTGAAGAGCACGTTCTGCCACTGAATTTGGTGAGGGAAGAACGCAGGCAACTCAACAGATTGGTTGATATTAAAGGCAGAAATGACTTTAGGTAAAAATTTGGGGTTAGTCCTAAGAACGGCCCAACGGCTAGGGCGGTCGACCTCGAATCTGGGGAACCGGGTTCGAGTCCCTGCAATGCCGCTGAACATCCTGTGATTCTGGGCAAATCACTTAATCTCCCTGTGCCTAACAAAAAATTAATGTGTCCTCACGTAACGCAACTGGTGCTATGTAAAGCGCTCTGATACCTTCGGGTCAAGTTCGCACTATATAAAACTCCGTAAAATAAATTAAAAAATAAGAACCACTTTGTTTTGCTGTATTTGTAAAAATGGCTATTCTATGGTTAGTGCCTGAAGCTCACCCGCTCTTCTTAGCGATGTGATGGCTATGAGGAAGGCTACCTTCCAAGTGAGAAATTGTAGTTCACATTTGTGCAATGGCTCAAAAGGTGGACCCATGAGTCTTGTAAGAACGATGTTGCGATTCCTCACTGGAGCAGGTGGAAGTCTGGGGGGGAATGACTTAAGTCCTTCCATAAATGCTTTAAGAGCAGGTACTTTAAAAAGAGACAAATGCTGCCTGTTTTGCAGATATGCAGCTATTGCATCAAGATGTAAGCCTATGGATGTGTACGCTAAATTGGAACGCTGTAGATGTAATAGATAGCAAATGATGTTTTGGATTGAAGCGTCGAGCGGATTGATTTGATTGTTGTTACAGTAAATCACAAACCGCTTCCACTTTGCTGCATAGCATGCTCTCGTGGTAGGGCGAGTAGCTTCTTTGATAATATTCATGCAGTCTGGCGGAAGATTAAGATAGCCAAACTCTAGGATTTCAGGTGCCAGATCGCAAGGTTGAGATGACCAGGATCTGGATGTTTTATGTCTCCATGGCTCTGAGTGAGAAGATTGGGAGTGAGATGCAGTTTTTGTTGAGGAACTACGGATAACTCCAACAGGGTTGTGAACCAGGGTTGACAGGCCCATGTGGGAGCAACTAGGATTAGTGTCAGGGACTGCTGTCTGAGCTTCCGAACCACTAATGGAATGAGTGGGAGAGGCGGAAAAGCGTAAGCAAATATCCCTGACCAGTTCATCCATAGTGCATTGCCTTTGGACAATGGGTGTGGATACCTGGATGCGAAGTTTGGGCATTTTGCGTTTAGGTGGGTGGCGAACAGATCTATCTCTGGGAAGTTCCATATTTGGAAAAATGGGAGGAGAATTTGAGGGTGGAGTTCCCATTCGTAGATCTGTTGTCGTTGACGACTGAGCAGATCTGCAATCTGGTTTTTTACTCCTGGAAGGTGTTCTGCAAGGAGATATATTTTGTGAGGTATGGCCCATCTCAAGATGCTCTGGGCTAGCTGGGAGAGCTGGAGAGAGTGTGTCCTCCCCGGTTTTTGTATGTAGTACATTGCTGTCATGTTGTCTGTACGAATAAGGACAGCTTTGCCTACTAGATGAAGTTGAAATGCTTTCAATGCTAGAAAAATTGCCAGTAGTTCTAGATGGTTTATGTGGAGTTGTTTTTGTTGCAGAGTCCACATGCCCTGAATGGTATGTTTTTGAAGATAAGCTCCCCAACCAGTGAGCGATGCGTCTGCTGTTAGCACTATCTGTGGAACCGGGTCGAGGAATGGCCGCCCCTTGGAAAGGTTTTGTATGTTCCACCACTGCAGAGAGCGATGGGTGCGGCCATCCACCAACACTAGATCTGACAACTGACCTCGAGCCTGGTTCCACTGACGTGCTAAGCATTCCTGTAGGGGACGCATTTGGAGTCTTGCGTAAGGAACGATTAAAATGCAAGACGCCATCATTCCTAGCAATTGCATGAACACTCGAGCTGGTAACGAGTGTTGAGGCTGAAACTGAGATATTAGATTCTGTATGTTGCGAATTCTGACTGGGCTGGGACACGCTAGAGCTTTTTGAGTGTCTATTGTGGCTCCTAGATACACTTGTGTGTTGGACGGTTGGAGATGAGACTTGGTGAGGTTTACAGTGAACCCAAGGTGGTGAAGCAGTTGGACTGTTTTTGGAGTGTGTCGTAGGCAGCTTTGCTGCGAGCTGGCTTTTATTAGCTAGTCGTCTAGGTAAGGGAAGACGTGAATGTGCTGCCTTCTTAGATGAGCCGCGACTACTGCCAGGCATTTTGTGAAAACCCTAGGTGCTGCAGTTACTCCGAATGGGAGAACTTTGAATTGATAATGTTGGCCGTCCACCACAAACCTGAGATATTTTCGGTGAGCAGGGTGGATGGGAATATGGAAGTAAGCATCCTTTAAGTCCAGAGTGGACAGAAAGTCGCCTTGCTGAAGGAGTGGGGGCACCTGTTGGAGTGTGACCATGTGAAAGTGGTCCGACTGAATGTACAGATTTAGTTCTCTGAGGTCTAGTATAGGCCTGAGAGAGGCGTCCTTTTTGGGGATTAAAAAGTACAGGGAGTATACCCCGGTCTCCTGGTATTGTAATGGGACTGGCTCTATAGCGTGTTTTTCCAAGAGAGAGAGAACATCTTGCTTTAGAAGGGTAAGATGTTCTGGTGACATTGCATGTGATCTTGGAAGAATATTTGGGGGAGTGTCTGTAAGCTCCAGGCAGTAACCATATTGGATAATTTGTAGTACCCACTTGTCTGAGGTGATTGAATTCCACACAGGTAGGAATTGAGAGAGCCGTCCCCCGACAGGGGTGGAATGATCGGGGGATAGCGGAAGGAAGTCACTGTTTGTTTGCGGGGGAAGTGCGTGTGGAGTTACCTCTGCTTCTTCCCTTACCAATGTTTCCTCTAAAACCTCCTCTGAAATAACCTCTTGAAGAGGGGGATTGGTTGTTGCCCTTGTAAGAGGAGGAGGGATTTTCGGTGGATACAGTTTTGGAACCACCTCCGTAAAAGGAGCGGCGAAAGGAACCCCTAGTGGTAGGTAACTGCAAAGCCCCCATGGACATTGCGACCTCAGTGTCTTTTTTTCATCTTTTCCAGCGAGGTATCAACTGCTGGGCCAAAGAGATGCTCCTTGTCGTATGGTTGCTTAAGGATGGAGGTTTGCACCTCCGGCTTGAAGCCTGATATTCTCAACCAAGCATGCCTGCGTAAGAGTACACTGGTGTTCACTGCACGAGCTGCTGGGTCTGCTGCGTCTAGGGCACACCTGATGGATGTATTGGTGATAAGTTTACCTTCCTGGATAAGGTCATTAGCCTTAGATTTGTGTTCATCAGGTAAATATTGTATGGGTTTCTCCAACTCATCGTAATGAGCCCCATCATAACGAGCCAACAAAGCTTGAGCATTGGCAATGCGCCAGTGATTTGCTGCCTGTGAAGCCACTCTTTTGCCTGAGGCATCAATAAGCTTAGACTCCTTATCAGGAGGAGGAGCCTCATCTGTGGTTTGTGAGTTAGCTCTCTTGCGAGCGTTGGAGACTACAAGAGAGTCTAAGGGCAACTGGCCTCTAATGTAAACAGGGTCGGTGGGTGCGGGTTTATATTTTTTGTCCACCCTAGGTGTAATTATTCTGGTTCTTACAGGGTCTTTAAATACCTCATCCGTGTGTTTTAACATGCCTTTGAGCATTGGTAAGGTATGAGTAGCTCTTTGGGAAGAAGTAAGCATTTCAAAGAGGAAATCCTCTTCTAAAGGCTCTTTATGGAGCTCTACCCCATGATATTGAGCAGCCCTGTTAAGGAGCTTAATGTACCCAATGTTGTCGTCAGGTGGGGAGGGTCTGGAGGAATACAAATCAGGGTCATTGTCTGTGTATGGGTCAGTATGATAATCCTCCCAAGGGTCAGTGTCCTGTGGCCTATCCTGATCCCCATCCCCTTCATCCTGTGGGTCAGGTGAAAGTGGTGGTGAATTTGATGGTGTGATAAGCAAATTGGGATCAGTGGGAGAAGGAGGTGGAATGAAAGGGGGAGAAGGGTTAGTATCCACACTCTTCCTTTTTAGAGTGATGTGGTAGTCCTCTGGTAGGTCTATCTTCCGTTTTTTTGGAAGAGTGGCATGAATATGTCCTGTTTCAGGATTGATCACGAGTTCTTTCTGCTTCGGATCTGAAGGCGGGGCATCGGGCCGAGGCTCTTTAGACGGAGTGTCTTTCTCCTTAGTTGCCGGTTTCGGTGTCGAAGGTTTCGGCTCCGAGCCTTTCGGTGTCGAAGGTGGAATCTTCGGCAATGGTGGTATTGTGACCAACACATGTTTGGACTTTGGTTTCAGCGCTGAAGGTGTTCGTTCAGCGCCGGAGTGGTGCCGGCTCGAGCCCGAGCCGGAAGGCTTCTCTTTCTGTTTCGGAGCCAGGCCCGAGGGCGGGGCGTCGGAAACTTTTTGTCGGTGCCGACCTTGGTCCGAAGGGAGAGGAGGGACCGGAGCCTTTGTCTTTGGTTGTTGAGGGGGCAAAGGGGTGTCTTTACTCACGGTACGTTGACCCGGTGTAATCTGCTCCTCTTCTTCCATGTAAGAGTCGGCTTCGGACACGGAGATATGTTCTTCCTCCTCGGCTCCTTGAGCTTGATGTTCTGTGTCGGAATCTTCGCCGAAGATGTCGGGTGCAGAGCCGCTCTGGTGTTGCATTTCGAGCCTGACGGTCAAGAAGTGTCTTTTTCAATCGAAACGATCGACACGCGTCGCAGTCTTTCTCGTCGTGTTCCGGGGACAAGCAGAGGTTGCACACTTCGTGCAAGTCGGTGCGTGGAAACTTAGCACGACACCCAGGACAGAACTTGAAGGGAGTCCGTTCCATCGACTGCTAGCGCGGTCGGCGCGGGTAGGCCCGACGGCCTGCCACGAGTTTCCCGATCGAAGGTTTTCCGAAGTGAGACGATACGCGTCGAATGGGGAACCGCGATCGATAATACCGTCGAGGGTAGTGGATTGCACGTCGAAGGGGTCCGAAAACGGTGCCGAATCGGAGCGCAGCAATACACATCCGAACCCGATGGCGGAAAAAAACAATCTAATGATGGAGTCGATGCCCATGCGCACTATCACCGAAAGGAGGAGTCACCTACCTCGTGACTGGAAACACTTCTTCGAACAAAAACAAAGTGCAAACATCCGGACCTAACACTAGATGGCGATCTATGCATAGCATGTGGTCTACAGCTCACATGCCTCGAACATAGGTTTTTGGCCTAGTCCTTGTGGTAGGTAAAAGGTGTATGGCATTAAAGTGGAAATCAACCAGAGCCCCAGAGTTCAAGCAATGGAGAGAGAGAGGCTGCATACTGGGCCACACTACAAGGTGGAATTTCTCCATTCTGAGAAGTACAAAAGATGCAACAGCACAGATGCCACAAGGGCTTGGTAAAAGATACTACTTTCCTTTAATAATGTAATGGCAAATCCACCATTAGCTTGCTAATTGCTGGTGGTCAAGGACCTAGCGTGAATGACTGGGAGAAAGGGAATAGGAAATGTTAAGCATTGTACCCCATTGGCTGGAGTGTGAACCCTCACTATACGAATCATTCCCAAACATGCACACAATACGCTGTCATGGCACATGAACTCCTGCTCCCCCCACTCCCCATGACAGCAATGTATGTGCCACCCTTAACAAATATAGATACTGAAACTCTAGCAGGCCCCAGTCACATTGCTTAAGTTGTACAATTAATAGGAACATGAAAAATGAATTGTATTCAGCAGCTGTTTGGAAATATAGGGTATGACGTACTACTAAAGAATTCTGGAATATATTACACCCATCAAGTTATCTTCGTCAATGATGAGATACTTGGAACAACTGCTCTGACATGTTATTTCTTGTTTAAACTGAACATTAATAAAATTGTTTCTTACAAAAAAGTGATTCCGACACTAGAATTAAAGCATTGTGTATTTTGAAAGAAGATTTCTATGGAACGGCTGTGTGTTGTGCCTCACTGGTTAAGTAAAAGCTCGAAACCAAGTGAACAAAACCTAAAGATAAAAAGAAGAAAATGGAACAGCAATAGATAGAGAAAAAAGAGGGGGGAAAAAAGAGTTGAATCCAGATTTTTTCTGAACCACCCACCACCATCACGGGGCCTCAATCACCCCTACTTGCACTCACCTGTTTCTTCTCTGGGAATGCGGGTGGTGTTAAAGGAGCGTTCCCACTGGGCGGAGCACAGCGGGATTATGGATCCAGGGACCCTGCTCTGTGCTCGGAGAAAGGGGGCAGGGAATGGTCATGCAAGGTCAACGCCGAAAAGGTGCCCATGAAGAGGAGATAACAGAATGCAAATAATTGACATTGATACCAAGTACATTTTCATAATAGCGTCAAACCTCCCACAAACCCTTTGTCCTGATGACTGCCCTGACCCCTTACTTCAGCGGATAAAAATCCTCACTTTAGAATGGAATTCTGCACGTTTTTATGGGCGACACAGGAACACTATTTCACCCATATTGCACAAAAATGTTACATTATGTGCATTTTGTGCAAAATATCAACAAAATATTTTCAGAGAAATTCTAGGATTCTGGGCATTTACCATGCAACATTCTACAGAATTTTTCAGGAAAAACACTAGCAGTTTCTATGCTTGTTTCTTTTTGTATTTTGGACATTTCAGAGAAAACAGTACAAAATACATTTTAAGAATAAATGGGCCCATAGGCTTCTAGAATACTTTTAATTAGGATTGCAATCTACTAATCATTAGCCACACAGAAGTTCAACAAGGACACACTTCGTTGAGAGAAAATAACGGGGTTTAAGGTCACTGGTTAGAAGGCGGTTTTAAGTACCCATCTTTCTCGCTACATAGAACTGAATGTCACACGCCACTTGAATGAAAAGGGAAGTGCAAAAGGTGAGACATTTTAAACAAAGATATCTGTTTGGACCAAGGTGTTTACACTGACACTTTACCCTTTCCCAATTTATAGGAAGGTCCTGGCTAAATGAGTCTGAGTCTCTACAGACAAAACAGACGGACAGTATTCCAAAATGAAACTAGCTTTAGGAAACACAAGATAAAGATGTCAGGTCGAGTCCATGGTATAAATTTGGCAAATGAAGCTCATCTAGGAATGGGCTTTGTTAAACGTATGTCATCCATTCTGTTACAGGTTGATGGAGACACATGACTGAATGTGCTTTCAAGTAATTTATTGATAGAATACCATACTGAGTATGTACGCAACTCTCCAACCCTAGAACCTGGATGAATATTTCAACATGAACAGCACAGCCTAACAAGGTATCACTAGTATTGACACACAGCATATGGTGATATGTCCTCAAACAAATAATTGAGTAACTGCTCTGTCTCACAGAAAAAATGAGAAAGAAAATACAGCGCAACAAGATAAGAATCAAACATAAGAAAAACAGTCTACAGCTTAATCTCCAAGAATAAAACCTCTTGTTCTCCATGGGGAGCAAATGCTCAAAATATTCGAGCCAGTGCATGACTAACATTTAAGGGTTTTACAACAAGCTAAGGTGGATAAAGTTGAATGAGAGATTCTCACTATTTAGAGCTCTTTACCCCATCTAGAAAACATCAGGCTTGTTCTTTTTGTGCAAATACATTACTCTTCCTTTGAGGAGTCCCCTTAAGTTTTGCTGGTTAGGAGAAAGTAGCAGGGATGTTCAGGTTCTGGACCTCTTTGTACACGACCAACAGAGTCCTGATCAGTTGTTCATCAGATCAAGACATTTATAGATTCAATAGATTGACCATCCCACATACATTAAAGCTTTTTTTTCCTGCACAGCTGCTCTCAATTTATCTCAACTTTCAGGTGACCTCAGTCACCAATATACTTCAGCCACTAACGTCTCCATCATCTGGGCCTTTACTTGGTAGTCTAAGGGTCTTCACCAGATAAGCCAAACTTGTCATCCACCTCTTGTTCACCCAGCAGCTCTTCAGTCGGTTTAGTCAGTACATCCTTACCCACCAGATCAGAGAGCAGCTCTATAATGTGCCTCTGGGCATTCTGAAGGCTTTCAATCTATGTTTCAAGTCCCATTTCCAAGATACGTTGTTGGAACTACACTGATGTCCTCTTGGTGGTCTCTTTTGCAATCTGGATGGGCTCGAGAGAGCACACACATTCCACCTTTTAACCAGCTTTGCTCCAAACCCGCCACACTCTCAGCCAGTACCTCCATTCTAGATTTCACAGCTACAATAGTCTATTCAATGTTACTCAATTTGGTGGTGGAATAAGCTTGCAGATAATGAATTGATTTCAGAAGCATCCTCTTTCACGTCTTGTAATGTCCACTGTTTTATCTGGGCCCTGGTTCCTCCGTTTCCCCTCGCTATGTAGAATTATGGGCTTCAAGAATGAGTCCGCTTCAGTGTCCTTCTGCTTGTGTGACATTTCTATATGCCTATTAAGACTACAAAGGCTGGCCCTACTAAGATCTAGTGACTCCAGTACTGAAGTACTGGGTTAATGCCTGTTCATCGAAAGCATGCTCATGGGCCCCACCATTAAGATTTCATCCGCAGAGGGCTCAGGCTCATTCATAGGCAGTGTTGACTTTCTATCTTAGTGAATCAGCCATTTCACACCTTTTTATCTTCCACACTGTACACCCTTCACCATGGGACTCAAAAATAAGCTGATGTGGGTTGGCGGTGACCAAACAATCTTCACAGAAATATCCAGTGACTACCGCGATCTCCCCCACTGTATCTTCCCGGCTGGCCACCCTTTCTCATGAGCGATATCTGATGTGGATTCCTTCTCTGTCAGCACCACGACTCAGCAGTTGCTGGGGTTTCACAACAGATTATAGCATCATTAGCAAGTATGTCTGTATCACCTAATGGAAAGCCTCCAATACTCAGTAGTTTCCTACGTCTTTAGAGCAGAAACCACTGCCTCACTGAGCTCCGGGACCGGATTAATGACTGAGCTTCAACATGGAGAACAGGCGATTGCAGAGATTTTGAAGACTGACTAGCTCTGGGGATGTTTTTCATGCATAGCGAGGGAATACTTTCATTATATACGTAGGAAGTTTGTTTTCCCTGTATGAAAGTTTCTCTGTTCAGTACGGGGAGGCAGGTTATATGTGAAAACATACAATATGTTACTTATTAAAATCAGGGTCACAATGCTTCTCTTTAAATAAAGAGAACTATTTTTGCTTCCCAGAAATGCGCGGTCACGATTAGAAACACTTCCAAGCTTGCTTACCGGCTCTATCTCCTCTCTGGAAAGCTTGCGTCGGTACAACAGGAGGGCATGGACTGTGTTACCTGCTCGGGCTGCCTGGATTGGAGTAGGAGTAACATAGAGGAAATCCTGAGAATGGGAAAAGGTAAATTATTAACCACAACTGCTACACTTGAAAAAGACTTGACATTCATGATGGTACACCTACTGTACAGAATTCCTGCAATTCTGAATTATTCTCTATTCTGTTACCCATATCATTCTAACTATATGCTGAACCCCTTATAACAACTGTGAAAAATTCCCTATGACACTGTATTTGCCTCGAATATTTGGTCACAGAGGTTCCCCAAGAAAATACAGAAATAGAGCAGAAGGTTAGATGTTAACCAGCATGAATTACAGAATAAATACAACTGTTTCTTTCCATCCCATATAGTCTAGTATTTTTCCAGGTTGACCTAAGCTTGGACGCACACCAAACGATTGCAGCTAGACAAAATGAAGTGGGCTGAGGCATAGAAAACCATGCTTTAAAAGAAGAGATTCTGGGAGGAGTGGCCCGGCGGGCAGATGAGTAGATAGACCGCTTTCTTCACATGTAGTAAACAGGAATTGTCCACCAAAAGGAACCAGCAGCATACACACTACAGCCTATCTCCCTCAACCATGAAAATTTCAAGGTGATGGCAGTGCAGTGCAGCAACTTTTGAACCAGACACATTAGATGGTGGGGTAGGTGTGAGGCGATACAGGGACGTAAAGTGACAGCATAAAACAAAAGGTACACACACTGATAAAAAGCTGTAGCAGGATTTGTAATTGGGGTCAGAGAGAGGCAGAAAGGAGAGAGAAAGAGGTGTGGTCCACTACAGAGGAATGTTGGGAATGTTTCCCTAGGGGGCCATAAGAATATCTTGCTTGGTAAGAGCCAGGAGAAATGCAAAGCTCATCTGGAACCCAATTTACGAAACATCATGTTGGAAAAAAGTATACGAAGTGTAAGCAGCAAGGGGCTAGATGTTAATGAAAACCAAAATGTTATTAAAAAACACAATTTCAAGCAAGTGACCAGAACAAGCCCAAAAGTGACTAAATCAAAACCTTGAGGACAAAACAGAGATTTAATGTTTGCAATGGCTTAACTACAAGCTTTCTCAGTATTTGGAAAATAACTTATTGCATCCAAGCCAATCTGGTTTTCGCCCCAGTTTCAGTATGGAGATGGTGCTAGTGGAAGTGGTAGCCTACATCAGGGTTGCGCCTTGCATGTCAGGGGCAGAGAGATGCCGATTATGCTTGATTTGCCAGGGGCCTTCGTCACGATACACTATGCTGGCCTGTCTTGAAGTCATTGGAGTTATGGGGTCCGCGTGGGACTAGTTAGCTTCATTCCTAGAGGAAAGAGGACGGCTAGGTCTTGTGAGTTGCAAGTAGGAGTGCCACAGGGCACAGCTTTGAGCCCGACTCTCTTTACCATTTATCTCACCCCCCTCTTGCTTATTTTGGCCGAGTCGCTGGGAGCAAAAATTATTTCTTATGCTGATGACACCCGGCTACCATTTTCATGGGGCGAGGATGAGATGTTCCTGGTGTAAAAAAAAACCAGAATCTACTTAATAGCAGTCTTTCATTGGCTGACACACCATCAGCTTAAGTGCAATGCAGAACAAGCATTTACAATGCAATAGGTCTCGCAATGACATTATTTTGAGCTATTGATATTGTAAATGGCAATGCTTTTAAAAAAATGAAAAGGCATTGTTATTTACAATACCAAAAGCAACACCTATTGCACTGCATAGCGCGGTGTCCGTGAAGACGGCGCCACGCTTATTAAAGTAAAAAAAAAAAAAAGAGTGTGGTGGGGGGGGGGGGGGCAGAGTTCTGTGGTGACTCACTGGAGAGCGCCTTGAGTGCTGCGTCCAGCTCGGCAGTGCCAATGCCGCCCTGCCAGTGCTGATAAAATGCTCGAACAGCCCTGGGCAGCTGGAGAGAATGGTACAGGTGGGGGCCGCCAACGGGCTTCAGAAACCAGCATCCCGTAAAAAATAGATTTTCCCATGTTATCATTTGTGCACCGAGTTATGTAGGTGTATCTGTAAAACTGCACGTTTGACGGAAATTTAGTAGCCATTGAAGAGGCTGTTTCAATGAAAAATGTGCGCTCTATAAATGGCAGTCACCACCACACCATGGGTTAGTCATATATGTCTGGAAATGTGCTCTAAAATGCATTACCAGCTAATTAGTGCACCCTTACCACTCTCCTGCTGAATGGGTGTGGCTCGTTTGCTGCTCTTGTTCTTTGTGTGGGGCTTGGAAAATTGTTCCAGTACCTCAGCTGCGGAGGTGGGGGGGGAGTGGGGGTTTATTAAGGACTGCAGAGAAAGGTGTGTGATTAACACAAGTGGACAGGAGGATACATTCATAATAATAATGCAATTGTAGGACCCAATTCATCAGGTGTGTAGATCTATTTGCTGACACTAAGAAATCCATACTATGACATTTCTCACATGTGGTTCAATTTAAGTCCTATGTTAAAACAGAACGGAAACGTGACGTCACCCTGGTGCGCTGTAGATCGGATCGAGTAGCCGTGCCGTGCCGTGCTGTAAAGATATTGCGAGTCACCAAGGAGAGCTCCGAACATATGTTCTGCAGAGGTGTCTGACGGAGACCCAGGGGGGCTGAACCAATGCCAGATTTTTAAGGTTGCCACAAAGATATTTATGCTTAATCCATTACAAGGCTTGAGTGTGCACATCCATAGAATGAATGTGGCAATGATGAGTTTAAGTCGAAAGTCAAGGGATGTGCTGTCAGGCAGTTCCAGGCTTTACCCCTCATATTTTCAAACACACAAACGTTTAAACTGTAGAAAATTAATGTTTTTATATAAAGCTTTATACCACAATTCTGATGTTTCGAAGCATTGTTAATAACAGTGTTATTTAATTTAATGGTACTGAATTCAACAAACCTAGAAGGCTGGATTGTTTTGTGTGTTTCAAACTTGTGACTTTCCATCCATCACATACTTCAGTCATGACAGTCCAAAATAATTGCGCCACTCTTCCGTCAACGGACTGTTCACTGAAATTTTAATTTCCCTGGGCCAAATACTTTGCCCTAATTCGATCACAGAGAATTAACTAACAATTCAGAAACGTTGACGCAAATCAACTCTCACCAAGACTCCATCCAGCTGCTTAATGTCCCACCTCCAACCCCAGTTTGGTGGGCGATGTAACTAACAGATCAATTCCAACCACTGCCATGTCAGGATTTCCCCCTTCGACTCTGCTCACCGTGACTTTTCAGTGTGGCTCGCAGCTGTAATTCAATAAATGACTCCTGGACAGCATCTATCATCTCTTCATTCTTGAGTCATTCAAACGAAGTGATCAGGCAGAGAGATCGATGCGCACGGGCCTATGTGAAGCGAAGGCTTTAGATTACGAAAAGAAACACACAAACGGGTGCTTTTCAAGTTATAAATGGGCCTTCAGTGGGCCAAGGCCTGTTGAGGACCTGGCCCTTCTGCCCTGCCCCCAAACCAGATTCGGGGCTGTAGGTTAGCAATGCTATTAACACTGCACACAACGTCAAAGCACTGCAACCAAGGAATGGGAATTATTTCCGAGTAATGAATGGATGAACACATGAAGACCAATGAAATATGACCCCCGCTATCCCCATTTCACCTCACCAGTGCACAGATGCCCAGGCCAAGACCTTTCAAGGCCGCCTCGGTGTCTGAGAGCGCGATGTCTGTGCGACTGGCCTGGGGTAAAAACACAAGGTCCAGCAAGGACTGGGGCCATTCATTCCGGTTTGTAAGTCTGTTTTCTGTGCCTCTCTCTAGCACTGCAACAGCAGCTTCCAGTGTCAAAACGTCCGTGCATTACAGAGCACATTCCTGCTGAGTCCAAATGTATTTTAAGCTTTTTTGAATGGCTTCCAGCTCGAGGCACTGGGAGAAGCATGCCTGCGGCTGTCCTCTGATCGATGCAAGCAGGTGAGCATCTCATGCCGCCGAAAGGGGAGATGCATTACAGCGCCCCGTCGCCTGGGGTAACAAGCATTGGCCGCGCGAGACGCGCTCTGTGGTGGGGGAGGGGGAGGAGCGGGAGAGCAAGTGACGCGCGGCCGTGAAAGTGACACGGCCGCGCAGCCCCGAGACGCGCTCTGTGGTGGGGGAGGAGCAAGTGAGAGGAAAGCCAGATGGCCCCTGGAGCATGCGAGGAATGCGCGTTACTGTGCGCGTACCCGCATGCTCTAGGCAAGCCAAAAAAGCTGTGGTCGCATTTCTGAAAGCCCACTGACTAAATGTCTCGCCCAGACCAGCGCAAGCGCTGGCTCAGGGCGAGACCTAAAAACGGAAATACTCTTCTTTGGGGTTAGGGCACAAGAGCCCTGGCACTCCTTCTGGCCAGTGGATGCTGCTCCTCCTCCACTACCACACACAAAACTAAGGGGAAGGAGGGGAACTACTACTTCGACCTCCTTTATAATAGACTCAACACACAAAGAGAAGTAGGAGGGTGGAAGGTCGCTTTTTCTAGAGGTTAACAGGCAAAAATAAAGTGTTAGAAAAACTGCCCTCCCCACAAGTTTGTGGCATGCTTCATCATAGGACTGCTGAACACACCTCTGCGCAAGCCAACGCCCGAGGTGGAGCAACAGGGTGGGGGAGACAATACAAACACATAGAAGAGTAGGGATCAAGTAAGAATTGGGTGCAGACAAAGTTAAAACTAACTTGAGGAATTCCAAATGCCTATTTTATTCGCGGATTCCCAGGCTAGGGTTAAAAAAGGTTTCGCTAAACCTGCGGTTGGTGGTAAACTGGTGAGTTATGGACCATTTACCCCTCCACTCTGCAAAATCGTCAACATGTTTCAGCCGGACATAGTGTCTTCCTCGGCTTTCATCAGGACTACTAGATCCCAGTATTTATACCCTTCTCTTCTACCTTAATATGCAGATCGAAGTTTGAGCCAGTGTTAATCCGTAGGTCATGTAATCACACTCTGATTGAAATTGAGTTTCACTGTAGTTCACGCTCGAAAAGGCAGGGGAGCGAGGACGGCTCCCTGTAGTCACATATTCGTCAAGGTGAGTCCGTCACTAAGGCTGTGCCCTTCCACTACGCCAGGCGAGTGTGGTGAAGAACTTAGACATTACGTTTCATGGTGAGCTATTCTTTTTGCCTCAGGTCAATGCTGTGGTTGGGACTGTTTTGGTCTGCTGCGTGTTTTGAGAACATTCCTGTACTTTCTCTCTCTTTCTGCAAGGAAACAGGTAGTTCAGGCCTTAACATCTAGGCTTGATTAAGGTAATGCGTTGCATGTGGGCCTGTTTGATTTCCTGATTAGGAAATTACAGGTGGTCCAAAACTAATCAGCCGGACTCTTCTCTGTCTGCCTTTGAGAACTCACATCTGCCCTTATCTAAGGGAATTCCACTGGGTTCCGATAAGGAAGAGAATCCTCTTTAAGACCCTTCTGTTAGTACACAGGGCTCTCCAAAAGTCTAGGGGTGTCTATCTTACAGCAAGGATCGTCATTCATGTTCCACTCAGAGGTTTGCTTCCTGCCAATCTTTTTCTGGCCAAAACCCCAAAGATCTGGCGGTCCAGGACGAGAGACAGGTCCTCTTTATTTTTAGGACCCTCAGCATGGAACAAACTCCCTCTGGAGTTATGCAGAATCTCAGCCACCTCCTAGTTCCGAAAGAAACTGAAGACTTGGCTTTTTATTCAAGATCAATAGGGAGGCCCCTTAGGTGCTGGTCACCTTGGATGCATAGCGCCCGGACACTCCTCTGAGTAACAGAGTGTTTTATAAATCGATATTACATTAAAAAACAAGCACTTGCAAAGCCAATAGGTCTGGCCTTAACAAGTTGGTGTGATTTGGTGCCTAAGAACAGGCAGAAGGAGAATTGGCTGTCTAAACACCTGCTGCGTTTTTATAAGTGTGGGCACTGCGGTATGTGCAAATGGGTGATGGATAAATCAAAAACATTTAGCTTGGCAAACACAGGGACTTTTGACATCTCCCATAATATTACCTGCAACACCAAATTCGTTGTGTATATAATTGTCTGTAAATGCGAACGAATTTATGTTGGGAGCACTAATAGGTGCCTGAAAGATAAAGTGGGTGAACATATACGGGACCTCAAATCAAATGATGAGGTACCCCACTGCAACTCATTCTATGGTATGTGAGGGGCAAACTGAACATAAAAGTTTCAGATTCTGTGGAATCGATCATGCTGTCAGGGACCCCTGAGGGTGAAATAGGGAACTTTGCCTCAGACGCAGAGGCCATGTGGATTTTACATCTGCACTCCGTTGAAACGGGATTGAACACCGATCACAAATTCCAATATTTCCTGGGGGAGTGATGGAATATACAAGAAATGATGCTATGTATCCACATCACAATTCTCTGCTTATTGCCTGTAATTCTTGATGTGACACTATGATTTTACCAACATGTCAATGGCTTACACTCTTGTATCCTGCAAATATGTTATAAATTGAGAAGACTTATCACATGTTAACGACTTATTTTGTATCCTGTACATATATTATCATTTTAGAGACTTATCACGGGGTCAATAGGGTCTATATATTGGTGGAATTCTTGTAAATATCTCTCCGGAAACCACTGGGGTGCCGATTATCCCCCTTGACACCGTACTGTTACCAATAGGTCCGCCTTCCACTATATTCTTTTTAATTTACTTTAATTCCCTTATATTTGTAACGGCGGCTGTGCCGAAGGCCGCACTGGGTAGGATTAGGATACTGACAAGAACTAATAATTCAGTGGAAACCAGGCATAATATCGTATTAGATGTTAATGCCTACAGTGACAGTAAAGGATGTTTACTTTGACGGTCCCTGCTATTTCTCTTGGTGGATGCAGATTCCATCACCAAATTGGCTTTTAAGATATGATTGGTATTAGTATATTAGCCGACACTCTAAGATGGCTAAGATGGCTCTAAGATGGCTAAGATGACACTCTAAGATTCAATTCGGTCTCGCATTATTTGGTGAATCCGTTTTCTATCTTGGATTTAAAGCTACGATACAAGATGGTGACCGCCGTCTGCGCTGCGCACTCTCAGCCATCTACAATACCGTCCAGATTAGGTAAGCAACACTATGACAACTCTGATCTTTGACTATCTAAGGTGCCCTTGCCTATAGTGGTTACTTTGGATACCTGAATTGACGGAGCCTTTGTTTGACCTTTTCTGTACACTTCCCTTTAGGCAATTTTGGAACCATTACAGTGATAGTCATACCGCATCCGTTGTAGATCTAACAACGATTGATCGGCCTTTTGTTACTTTTTATAGCGAGTTTCACGCCAATGTTTCCTTTGATTTATTTCACCAAACATAACTATATGGACACTCACAACATTGAAATTACGTTTCGTGGCCCTTACAGGTTTATTGGACCTTGCTTTCTACTATCATTACTTATTTGGCGGTTTTGTCGCCTTCTCTAATTGCGGGGGTATGTTTATTTGAACTAAAATACCACAGCGCTATTCATAAGGCACATGGGATATTCGGTGCTAACCACACTACTTTGACCTTTTTGGACAGAGATACGGGTCTATAAGGGTCTTCACTTCTTGGGCACACTCGGACTGGTTACGGTGGTAACAACTGAATCTGTAGTTATTACTGTTACTACTCTCCTTCGGCACTACTATCAATAGGTGAACTGCACTCATTCATTTGTCCTCTTCTTAGATGTTAGTTTTGGTTTGGTATACTTACATGCACATGTACCTACAATGGACTAATAATTGGGTTGGTCACAGGTTCTGAAGGCACCCTCATTACCTCTTGGTTGGCTGAGCACTCCTCCCATATACTAGGGTAAGCCTACAAATATCTGGTACATAACTATACAATTGATATGGATTGGGAGATAATGGTTGAGTGACATTAACCTTCTATACATAGGTGGATCTTTGATGCGCCTTCTAACTAACAGCTTGGCTTCGCTACTGACTAGATTCGGTTTAATTTACCAGGTAAGGGGCTACGGGCTCCTGCATGCATGCTTCCTTTGCATGTGGGTTTCGACACATGACAAACCCTCACCCTGTGATCTTTATCTAACTTGAATACTAATGAACATAGGGGGTCATTACGACAGCGGGCGGATCGCCACCGCCCGTATGGCGGTGGCGATCCGCCCACTATTTCTCACCGCCCGCATTCAATTTCCCCCCGCCATATTACGATAGTGGGGGGGACCCCGGCGGACAGAAAGACCATCCGCCGGTCTGACAGGAGATTGGGCGGAAAAGGGCTCTGATACCGCCGCAGATACTGCAGACACCGCCATCCATATTAGCATGCAGGCGGAGATGTGCCTTCCCATGGCGGCGTTGCCGCCATGGAAAGGCATGTGGCCTTTGCCTTTGGGGGCCCGTAGCGGGCCGCCATATAGTTGGGGGGATAGAGGGTACCTATGGTACCCCCCTGCATTGGCATGGACAAAGTGGCAGGCACCGCGCGGTGCCCGTCACCTTGTGCATGCCAATGCACAACGTCTATTCCCAGCATTGTGGCGGGCGGTGCTGTGAGCACCGCCCACCACAATGCTGGGAATAGGGCTTGCCGCAGTGGCATCCTAGTATCAGGTGCGGGACTGACGCACCCCTTGTGGACGGTCCCGCATTCCGTTGCGGTGGCGGGCGGACTTTGTCCGCCCGCCATCGTAATGATGCCCTTAGTGTCCTAAATTTCTCCATATAAGCACAATGCACTTGTAAACCCTGGGATAATGCAAATAATGGCTATAATCATAAGGTAGAATACCTTTTCCCTCACGAGCCTGCCCACATAATGAGTAAATAAAAATGACAAACATTTTTTTTTTTTTTTTAAAGAATTCTTGTACACCAAGTCACTGGTGGTGGCATCGATGTATGTTTTTGATACCTTTGTCTAACGTGTGCATGTGAAATATTTTTTTCTGTGCTCACGTGTCTGCCCACAATGAGTTAATATAATTTTGTCACAAAAAACAAATTCTTGGTACACTAAGTCACTGGTGGTGGCAATTATGTGTGCCTTGGTGCCTTGACAATGAATTGTACATACATTAAAAAATCCTATTTCTTATTATTTGTAGCCCTGATGAAGTTGATGTTTTCGACGAAACACGTGTTGGCTACTTTGGCTATTTTGAAGACCTAAAACTTGAATAAATGACCAAGGAAGTCTAAGAACTGAAGGAACATGAATTGTGGATTGTATCATTACTCTGGATTTGTAATTTTATTATAAACTGTGTGTGCCTTTCGGACTGTATAAACGTGATTTTTTTTTATTGCCAAGCATAGCACGGAAGAAAAAAAACACATACCATCTTAATGTGAAGCCATATTCTTGCAAGTATGATTTAAAAAAAATAATCATAATTTTAATTGAATAGTATGGGTGCTTTCTAGCAGTCAGCTTATCCTGCTCATTCTGGAAAGTAAAGTTACTTATACCTGTACCTATCTGTTTGTAGTGTGTAGCGCTGTTGTTGTCTGCATACTCCCGCCATCTAGTGTTTACAAGTTGCTTTTCTTTGAAGATTTTTTTTAAAATCACAAGATCTGTGGATACTCCACCCTTAGCCCACAATGCATCAAGGCCTATGACTCCACTATTGTTTTCCACACAGCACGTGAGCATTATAAGTGCAATGTAGTTTTGAAGACATAACAGTAAAGTACTCTGCATTGTGTAATATGAAACTGTTAAAAAGCATCTGAGACTGCTGCCAGCTTCCAGGTAGGAGGATGGGCACATGTGAATTTACAGCACAGCATGCTATGATCAGATGGTTTCAGTGAACTGTTTTCTATTAGTAGAATGAGTGGCTGTAGGTACACATGTTCTGCATAGACTGTAAAGCAGCTCTGCCCAGTACCACACATCAGTGGTTAGGCAAACACATTTTAGTGCTGCTGTTCACATAACCACACTAAAATATTTAGCCACACACAATTAGTGGCTCCTAGCTGTGCAACAAGGTGCTGCAAGTAGTTCTGTGGAATACAATATGGCAGTCAGTGCACTTACTGTGTTGCTGCTGCCTTAGAATAACTGGGCCCAGGTTGTGGAGAGCTGACTAATTGTTATGGTGGTGGCTGGGTCAGGTTAAGTTACAAGGTGTCATGAAGTCCGCTGTCACAAAAAAAAAAAAGGAGAGCAGTATCTAGGAGCAGCCCGCGTCTCTCTCCTCCTCAACACCCGGGCCCATCTCATCAGCATTGCACACATATAAACAATGACAGGAGGCCAGACCAGCAAGGTGGATCTGGTGCCTTTCGGGTCATGAGTTGCTGAATGGCTGCAGGGTAACATTTTTACTGTGCAGCCACTACCTGCCCAGATTGGGTGGTGCTGCGAGAGACAGCACCTGCTCCAATCTACTTACTGAGGGATTGGTGACCCAGGTGCATGGCGTGTCGCTCATCCATACGGTTTACTCCCATGCACCCAGGATTGGAGCCCTGTCTCTTCCCACCCGAGGCCAGTCTCACTCAGACCCTGCAGCCACCTGTTCTGATGATGATATAGCCTGAGGCCCAGGGAGGTGGAGGCATCTCTCCATAGGGGGCCTGTGACTGACTCCAAAGCATGTTGAAGCTACATGTTAGCTATTTCCTGCGGATCACAGTGCTCAAACACATTGGCAACGCGGTAAATGCTGAACCATTTCAGTTGGTGCTCAGAAGAGAAAAGTCTGGGCTGGCTACTAACTGGGTATTGGCAGTGGTACAACAATGAGCTGCTTTCCAGACCAGCCTTGGCTGCATGTATACGAGTAAATTTAAAAGTTAGTTACAAAAAATCTTGCAAATACTGTAGATTATTGGCAGTAAGGCGGGGCACCTCCCCATCTCGGTCAGCACCCCACCCTAACTTGTTCACTCACCAAGTTCAGAGATTAATTTGGAGGATGAGCCCACTGAAATCAATGGAGATGAATGGTGATAAAATTGTTTCTGGAGGGCGAGGACAGTTTTTCAAGTGATTGATCCCATTGAGAGACATTTCAAGGGTGAAGATGAATCCATGAAGGGTGAAATCTTCCAAATGAGGGTGAGTTGAGAAATATGTCTCTGCATTCATTGTCATATCAAGCCTTGGTACCATACTGATCCTCCAGATTTATTGGTCTATTGGTTCCATTTGAATCCTTCTGCAATTTATTTCTAGGTTTACTAGATTTTCTTGTAGTAAGTTCCAGCTTCACCCTTTTCTATGAAACCACATGGTCACAGTGTCTGAACAGGGTTTGCTGTTAGTAGCTGCATGCTGGTGGAGCTAGGCAGGGCTGACCTGCATAGCTGACACACAAGTTGACCATTCTGAAGTTAGCCCATGGGACAGCACGGAGCAGCAAATGAATGCTGGCACCAAAGCCAGACAGGATGTTATGATTAACAAAGTGTATATTGTATTGATGCCAAACATACAAACAAGAGTTGACCATTCCAGAGTTAGTCCATGTGACAGCACAAAGCAGTAACTGAATGCTGACAGCTGAGGCTGACCGGATGACATGATTAGCAAATTGTAAACTGTATTGTATTTATATACCGCTTACTACCCCTGACAAGGCATTAAAACACTTTACGGCGCATAGCACACCACTCCAGAACCCAAGGTTAGCAGTTAATCCAGTGGTTATTGCTATTAGTCATGTGCACTAAAGAAAAATTGCATGCGTTTACTCCAGTTACTTTGTGATATATTATATTAACACAGGTCAGATGTGATCATTAATGGGGGCTATGTGATTTCAGGTGAATGGATGATGAGATAGATATGCTGGATGAGAGGAGGTCATGTTAAATTACAGAGATAGGGTTTTTAAAGAGGTTGTGATCTATGAAATTAGGTATTAGCCAATTGCAGAAACACAATAAAAAGGACCAGCATGAGACTGAGAGGAGGCCACATTCAGACATAGAAGGCATGCAGAGGTTGGGAGATAAAGGTCACTCTGAAAAAAGATCAATTTTTCATGCAGGATTTTAGGACTATAGTGGGAGAAGGCTTTCTGAGATAGTAAGTAATCAGAGGATATAAGCTGTAGAAAGAGACACCATTATACTTCGAGCACCATATCCAGGGCTAACAGCTTAAACATGGAAATCCGAGTGTCCACATAATGTAAACATTGCCCTAGCCTGTTGTCTGCCAAGTCTAGGACACTCATTTAAACATAGTCTGGGGTATCCCAACCTTGGTGCAGGGTCTGTACACTGCATAAAGGGAGTTGACGCTGAAACAAAGAAAAGGTCTATTTAAAGATCTTCCCACACTAGGCTGTAATTCAAGTTTTTTTTTTATTTACTCTCAAAAAAAAGTTCTTTGGCACTGGCTCAGAGGGTCTCGCCAATGAGCAGTCAGATTTATACCCAGTTTTGCCACCTAATCCCATCCAAGCGTATGTTGTGTGTCTTTGTGTATGTGGATTGTACATATAAGCGCAGTAGAGTGATGGATGCGTGTGGTTCCATTTTGAAAGCCCCTGGCCTGTTCCTGTGTACAAGATGGGGGTGATGTTGTTTTCCATGACAGTGCAAGTGTATTAGGAGAGAGACAGAAGGGAAGAGACCTAGACAGAGTGAGGACAAAGGAGAAATTCGATTAGGTCTTTTTTTTTTTTTTTTTAAAGAGTGGCTCTTGACTAGTCTTCCTGTAGTCACTTGGTGGATGGTGAGGATGAAGGGGGCTGCAGTCTCTATTGTTCAGAGTGTAAATGGTCTTTAGGCAAGACTACCCTTTTGCCTCCTTCGTTGTCAAGGTCTTTGTATCTGTTAGCCAGGTGCTTGTAGTTCACATCTCTTTGTGCCTCTGCTGTGGGTGCACCAGACTGGAGATTACCCTGCTGTGAGGAGCAACACCCCCACACAAAGCCTGTGTATGCAGAACAGGGTAGAGAGGCAACTGAAACGGAAGTAATCCCAAACCAGTTCTCCTGCCGGCAGAATTCTGAAAAAATAGCACATTCACTACTTAGGTACGTTGGCTGTGGTCTGTGAGCATGTGTTGCTTCCACATCTGTCTGGTGAATGTAAACTCCAGGCCTGGAAGTTGGATGATGAAACATTTATGTCCAGCTCTCAGCGAGGGAACGCGCCTGGCTGCCAGACTCAAGAGGAATGGTTCATTTTACTCGTAAAACAGACTTCCTTCTACGGAAACGCTGCATTTTCAAACCATTAAAGGAAAAGCAACCATACAGATGAAAATGAAAATGCAGTGGAGCCAGACAACACAGGACTCAGAACAAACTGTTACATTACAGAACAGGAGAATGTGTGCCAGCAAACATTCCAACTCACCCAACATTCAAGACAAAAGGAAGTACACAGCAAGCAACAAGGTCAACATGGGGCAACTAGCAAAGCATGACAGACCCAAGCACGTTGGAAACATACACATAAACCACTGCAATCCAGCACTAAAAGGGGCCTGGACCAATTGGTATCAGCACATTTTTTCCTCAAAAGTCTGGAGCTGGACACAAAAGTATGACTTTCAACAACATTAAGTGGATGGATACACGTGCTGTTGTATAATCCCAAGCCACACATGTTGAAAGATGGCAAGGCACCCGGTACCACGCAATTGAAATCAAGCAGCAGACAGATCATTTACATACTACACAACCCAGACTGAGAATAACCAGTGTATTACCCAACTCATTGATCTTCGGGTATTGTGTAATCACACTATATGCATAAATATCCCTGCGCAAAAAAACACAGCAAAATGATTTTCTAGAAAAGTCAAGAATCAGCAGTAATCACCGTGCACCTAGATAGTGTCTTGTACCTCGCCCTTACTACCAGCACATTCACCCCACACATTTACTACAAACCCTACACACATTTCAATGTCTCAACACCCACTACAAAACCCCACAAACCATACCTATAAACCCTTCTACTCCAATTACCACACAATGACACCTTCACTCACACAAAATACCACTCTATCCTATACCACCAACCAATCCCCTCATCGCCAACACAACCCAAATCCACACCATACTTAACTATATCCCATCCAGACACACACTCCCTTCTCATACAAAGCACCAGCTCTACCCTCCAATTAATCCTAACCGACCCCCTTTCTGTCACCACCATACCTATACTCAACTTTCCATCTTTTCATCCAACAGCCTCCTCATCTTTTTACCAAAAAAACACAACCCGTATACTACACTCCACCACACGTAATACCTCTTCCCACAATCATATCTAACACAAACACTCCTAACTTGTGTCCATCCCCTCTCACTCACCACATTCACTTTTCCAAAACACACCAACACCCCCTTTACCTTGCAGCTTCCACTCACCAACAATACCATACATACAAGTCCTTCTCAGAAAATAAAAACATCATCTCCTCTCACTACTCCTCAAAAAACAAAACATAACACACACCAGCACAACAAAATCTCACACACACACTACCTCATAATACTTTCCGCCACAAACAAGCAACATACACCCACTCTCACCCTCCTGATTACACAAATACACATCCTAAACCAACTCTACTACCAAGCTTTCTCTCTACCCTAACACATACACAGCAACTCTCTTTTAACCACCTCGCATCCATTGGACAATTTAGAACCTTACAACAGGTCCCACATGCTGCACTACCACACTAACTCGTACACCTTTCACCCTAAACAACACAGTTCACCAACTCACTCTCAAACACCATCTCCACCGCCCATACATGCAGACCCATCAAAATGCCTTCTTAGCCTGCTGGACGAGAAATACCATTGAGAACAACTATACTATTGCTATCCTCATACAGCTAATACCAGCACTAAGGACTCACCTGCTATAAGTCCACAAAACACTGTTCATGCTACAAAACAAAGTCAAACCATCACCAAAAGACATTATCTAAACTGCCTACTAATAAATGCTCGATCACGGTAAAAAAACAAGCATCACATCAACGACCTTTTCACTGACACACAACCTGACTTACTCTTCATTACTGAATTATGGTTGGGAGATGACATGGCTCCAGTGTTGCATGAAGCCGTTCCGCTAGGCTATGAAACTATCACACAAAATCGTATAGGCAAAAGAGGAGGTGGCGTAGCTGTTGTGTTCAAGCAAACATAAAATATATCTAAAGCCGGCGACGTCTCCATACAAGGTTGTGAAGTCATCTTTACCAAATGCAACCCTACACCATCTTCCTCCTGTAACTTCCTACTCCTTTACAGACCCCACCTAGCAATGCAACATTCCCAGATACACTTCTAGTACAGTTTCAAACCTGATAACACTACACTCTAACCTATACATTCTTGGTGACCTAAATATACATTTGGTTTGACAAACAAAATATGCTCCATCCAAAAACAATCCTCACTTGCCCAGATGGACTGAAAGTACATCAGATCCTCCACAAACCCACACACATCGCTGAACACACCCTAGATGTCATCTTTACAAATCCATAAATAGTTACTTTTCAAACCGTTACTCCGGTCACATGGTCAGACCACCATTTGCTTGCTTTCCAAATTAAAACACCACAAAGCAACACACACTAAACAACCTTACATGCATCCACATATTGACCGTGGAACAAACTCAATTTTGAACACTTAGAAACACAACTAACATCTAATACAGATCTAGCCACAATGAATTCAGTTAAAAAACTATGTGTGGCTCCAGGAAGCGTGTGATATCCTAATACCTCTAAGAACAACACAACAGAACAAAAGAAAACAGGCACCTTGGAGAAATACAGAGCTAAAAAAGCTAAAACAGCAAATTAGAAAGCTGCAATGCACCTGGCTCAAAACAAACACCAATCAAGACAAACTTCGCATACAGAAACTTACAGATTATACAAGTCATCAATCAAAAAAGCTAAGAAAAGATACTATTAAGACAGAATTCAAAATGCTAAATGTGCAAATAAAGAATTCTATAAAATTCTCACCGAATTTTGTAAACCAAATTGCCTAGCAGGAACTCATCCCATTACTCAAGAATTCACAGACAAACTGGCAAATCATTACACCACCAAAGCATTCACGTTGACTCCTATTTAAAACAAAGAAAAACCACCAGCACCGACCCTTTTCCAGAACACACTTCCAAGAGTACGCTAACCCAGCCTCTGCATTCCGTCCAATAAATATCACACAATGAATTTATGTACCTGGTCAAAACAAGCAGGACTGCCGGCAGCCCTTCTGATCCATGTCCACCACACACCTTCAAGAAGATTCTTCTAACTACCTCTGCTGCCACACTAGTAAGTATCATCAACAATTCCTTAACTACGGGAATATTTCCAGAAGACCAAAAAAAGTCATACATACACCCATTAGTAAAGAAAACAAACCTAGACCCGCTTAACACCAACAACTACAGACCGATTACAAATGGACCTTTCCAGGGCAAACTGATAGAAAGAGCAGCATTCGCCCAGATGCAACAATTATACTTTCAGATTTCCAAACAGGATTCCGTCCAGGAAGAGGCACAGAATCTGCCCTCATTGCCATCTGGGATGACTAAGAATACAGTTGACCGGAACGGGGTTGCAGCACTACTTCAACTTGGACCTCTCAGCTGCCTTTGACATACTTGCCCATGACACTCTAATACAGAAGACTCTACAAAGACGGCATAGAGGGGAATGCTCTAGACTGGATCAAATTCTACCTTCAAAACAGAACAAATGTCATCCATATGGCCCTTTTCTCATCCAAACCATACTTCACAAAAGCAGGGGTTCCTCAAGGCTCTATCACTCACCCTTGGATTTCTAAATCTACATGAAGTCATTACTGGCACTGATCAATGAATTTCACCTCACATGCTATAACTATGCACATGACACACAAATACTCCTTAAATTGGAAAGCCCCAAAGACATTGGAAACTCACAAATTGTCAGTTGCCTAAGAGCAGTTGATCAGTGGATGACATGGAGCCATCTCAAATTGAATACTTCCAAAAGGGAAATGCTCACATGTGGCCTGATTATCTGGGAACACCGCCTAAAGAATCTAAGGAAGTAAGAAGCCTTGGAATTACTAAGGACTCCAAGCCAAGTGGACAAACTAGCAAGATCAAGCTTCATTACCATAAAAACTCTGTGACGCATCTTTCCCCACCTGGGATCCCCACATAAGGTCCAGGCTACTATCTCTCTTGTTCTGTCTAAACTTGATCACGCCAAAAGTATCTACTACGGATAATCTTTAACAACTATGAAAAGAATACAACAGATTCCGATCTCTGCTGCCAGACTACTCTTACACATAAAACCACAGCCCACATTTACCCTGCCGTGAACGCCCTATATTGGTTAACGATTGCCAGACATTCCCCATTCAAGCTGCTTTGTATCACCCATAAAGCGATACATGGAAGAGGAAAGCTCTTTATTCATTCATTCATTTTTCATTCATTCATACATGGAACAGGCAAGCTCTTTATCAGGGATAAAATCACCAAATACATTCAACAAAGGACTCTCCACTCTAGACTGGCATCTCGCCACAAAATACCACCATACAAGAAAAAAACAAAGGTGGCATATCCACCTCTGTCCAAGCAGCCAAACTATGGAACTCTTTAACCCAGAAAATAAGATCCACGGATAACTACCTTGTCTTCAGAAGTCTACTCAAGACTTTGCTCTTCCCCACATACCCACCATACTCAAACATAAATATACAGCATATCCCTGTGGATATAAGCAGTTATTTATATTATATATGTGTACCTAGATATGTATATTACTTTGTATAAATGTGTATAATCATGTTTATAAATATATAGATATTCGTTAGTTCTGACTAACAAATGTACATATTACTGATGGTTATATTATTCTATGTTTAACATGTACATAGGTCACTGCATAAATAAGTAAATTTTTAACAACTATTAATCTGCAATTGCTTCACTATTGAAAGAAAAGAATGTTATAAAAACAAATAAATTAGCTTAAAGTACAGTAACACTTGAAAAGTCTGAGGTTATTTTATACAACTTAAATCTAAATAGATTACCATACTTATACACCTTCCATGTTCTTATGTATCTTTATATTTATTACTTTACTCCTAATTCAGCATCTCCGATGCACCACCCTATATCACACCCTATACCTCTATTTATACTCTACCTCCAATCCGACTCATCCCAAACCCTATTCTACTACTATGATCCCCAAAATAACCCTTTGTAGACTCATCCCTCCTCTAACCGGCCTTGCATCATCTCAAACCTCTTTTACTAGTTAGATCCACCAAATAAGCCTTCTAAACCCCTCTACTTATCCCAAACCTCCTCCTGCTATGATCTCCAAATAAACACTTTCTAGACCCTCCCTTTTCTATCCCTCCACTATCCTTCTCAATCCAACTAACAGACTCACATGTCCACCACTAAAATTTATTTCATATTTCCCTATACTAATTCACCACTAATCCAGTTTGGGTTTCAGAGTACTGGCCGAAAAGTGCTTTGACGCCTCATCAAGGCTACCAAGCGCTATATAAATGCAAACTCTTCCCTCTTCTATCCCTCCACTATCCTTTTTCAATCCAAATAACAGACTCACATGTCCCCACTCAAATTAATTTCATATTTCCCTATACTAATTCACCGCTGATTCTTTTTGGTTTCCGGCCAAAAAGCGCTTCAACGCTTCATCAGGGGTAGTGATTACTATGTAAATGCAGTTACAATCAACACAAACAAGCAGGCGTAATTACCCAAAAGAGTCATAATTCAGGCACACTGGATTTAATGAGGGTTAAAATGCACACACAGGCCCACCAGAATGTCACCCTTGAGAGCATGCCAAAAAACATCACCCTTCCCCCCAAAAAACCCAAAACCAAAAGAATGCAGATGCACTTCCAGCTAGAAACAACAGTCACGATGAGAAACTCAGTAGGATTGCCAAAAAATGTTGAGGGATACGTCTCATACCAAATGCATACAGGCACGCATAGATACACCGGCAAGGTCCTACACACACAGACAAGAGATACAAGATAGCCAGGGGAGAAGATATGATGCCGTGGCATACACGGACCTCCTCGTGAGAGCAGAGTGTTTAGAGAAAGACGCACCAAAAGAGGCACACCGAAACCCCTATATATATACACCTGGGGTTCCACATCACTCACAGTCTACACCACACTTTACAGAAAACAACATAGAGGCATAGACCTCGCACCAGAGCCAATCCTTCCACGAAGGCGGTCACCTACCGCTGCTAAGACCGGCTACTATCCTCTCCCTCTGACCCAGAGCCAGAATCTGCTTGCTCACTGCTGTTGCTCTATTATGCATGTCCCATGGCAGTTGTTCCAGGGGCAGCCCTGGCTCAAGCCCTGCTCGACCCTCTCCCAGGAAGCCAGTGATAGACGGTGTGATAACCTCTCTCTCTGAAGGCATCTTTCTTTGAGGTGAATGGAATGCAGTGTAGTCTCACCCAAACCCAGGGCTTTCAGATTACAGTGCAACGAGTCAGCAAGTTATACATTCAATGATATTGGGTGTAACCAATCTTTAAAACATGTAGTCTTGGATACGGCACTGGCACCTTCCATACCTGTAGCACCACTTATGTTGGCCTTGTTGTAATTGCATGCAAAATCTCATGCTACTTACCAGTCCTGCTGGACCAAGTTCTGGTCTGGACTACTAGTGGTGCCTCGATGCGCAACCAGTGGCATACAGGAATTCTCAGCCTGCTAACGTACTCCTCATACTCCAGAGCCCTAACTGGTTTGACTTAACATAGCACAATAAAAAATATAGTATGGTGTTGGCCCACAGCCTTTTGGCTTTGTCAAACCTCGTTTTCTCAAGGTTTTTGCAAAACTTTATTATTGTTGGGGAAGGGACTGTCTAAAAAACATTTACTGAAAGCATAAATATATCTTTGGTCACAAAAAGCACACATTGCTATAATAGTCCCTTGAACTTAAGGGAAATGCTTTGTATATGCAGGTGCTCCTTGGGAAATGGCAGAATGCTGTCAATCATAGTGAAGTTAGCCAATGGCTGAAGTGGGCTGACTCACTGCCCCAGGCTGTATCATCTAGTGGGCGGAACAAACATGCAGCAGAGCAGGTATAAGACTCAGGTTTTAGGCATATCCTTCCTGTTTCAGTAGTTATGTTAAATAAAGATGAAGTGATAGGTGAAAACAGATGGGTGCAAGGTTTGAAAGGTGGTAGTTATTTCTGGTATAATCAAATTACAACACATACATCAGTCAGTGACTTCCCATTAGGAATTCAGAGAACTGCTGCAGTTTCAAGGCCAATTTATAGTGTCTCGGTGCACAAAAGGTCAATTCTGATATTTGAAGTCATTAGAGGGACTTCTCTGCTTGGTTTTACCGCTGTTAGTCACACAAGGCAATAGAATGTCACACATAAGCACACTGAAACCATGGAAATGTCACAAATAAGCAAAGTGAAAACCTGTCAGCTATGGAAAGACAGTTCCTCCCCTAAGCAGTGGCTAGTGAACAGATATGGAGATGTGTGAAATAAGGTTTATTAATATAGTTTGGCCAACTAAAGCCTGCAGGCAGGCTTGGATGCTCACACAGTAATGTCTGGTGAACGTGTGTGGTGTTGAACATAAAGCAGCTTTGCAGATATCTGTTAATCAAATGGTTCCCAAGAAGGCCATAGGGACTCTTTTCTTGTGTGTGGAATGTTCTTTAAGCGGCACAAGCAGTGCAGGCTTGACCTTAGCATAGCACGTTTGGATACATTTCACAAGCCATTTGGAAATGCCTGGCTTGGGAAATAGTATTTCCTATGTGTGGCTGAGCACAACAACTAACACGTGTAATGCCCTTTCCGCTAGAGTCTGGATGCGGTAAGGAGATGGGCATTCTAATAGTTTGGCCGACATAGAACGGAAAAACCACCTTTGGTAGGAATTTTGGGTTACTTCTCAGGAATGCTTCCTCTCTATGAGCCTGGATGAAAGGTTCTTTTCTAGTCAAGGCATGAAACTCAATCTTTCCAAGAGTAATGACCAGCAAAAAGGCCACATTCCATGTCTAGAACTGCATGTCACATGAATGAACGGTTCAAAAGGAGGGCCCATAAGTCTAGTGACGACTACATTCAAGTTTCAAAAAGGCGCTGGAGGGGTCTTTGAAGCGATGACACTCGAGGCCTTGCATGAAGGACTTAATAACAGGGATTTTGAACAGTGACAAATGTTCCCTATTTAGCGTGTAAGCAGCAACCACTGCTAGATGTAAACAGACACAGGTGTATGACAATCTTGCTTTCTGCAAATGTAGTAGGTAGCTGATGAGATCTTGGAGAGAGACTTTAAGGGGGTCCACCAAACCTTTTGAACATGGCAGCGTAGCAGGAGCTTAGTGGGTTTAAGCACCTCACACAGGATTTGCATACGCTTGTGGAAGTTTGAGGTAACTGAACTCTACCACCTCAGGTACCAGAACAGTAGTTTGAGTTGTCTGGGGGTCTGGATGACTGAGATGTCCCAGATGCTGAGACAGAAGATCTGGCCTCAATGGACATTTATTGTGCGGATGCACTGACATCTCCAGCAGCATGAAGCATCATGGTTGCGAGGTTTGTGGCACCAAAATGAGGATCATTGACACTTGCCTCATTTTCTGACCACATAGAGGGCCAAGGGGAGGAAACGCTGGCCAAAATGCACTGAGTGCCAGACGGACTGCCAAGCTGGTCTTGATAAGCCAGTCATCTAGCTATGAAAAGACGAGGCAATTCTGAGCAAATACACTCCTTAGACACTTTGTGAACACCCTTGGGGCTGTGGTGACCCTGAACGGCAGCGTTGTCCACTTACCACAAATCAGAGGGTACTGGTGATGGGCTGGATGTATGGGGATGTGGCAGTAGGCATCCCTGAGATCGAGGACCACCCTGAAGTTCCCTCCTCAGGGCAGCAGGATGACATACTGCAGGATGGCCATGTAGAAGTGCTTAGATAAGATATAATGATTTAATGGCCTGAGGTCCAAGACTGACCGAAAGGTCCCATCCTTTTTGGGGATTAGACAGTCCGGGGGGGGGAGGGAGGGGTGTTGTATGCGTCTTCACAGCTCTAATGTGGGAGCACCAGCTGAATGGCACTCGGCGAGAACTCCTGTATTTCCTCCTTCCTTAGACGCAGATGCTTGCAGCTGAGGATCTGGTGCGGCATTGAGGTGGAATGTTTAGTGGCGTGAAACTGCAAGCAGTACCCCTACTGTACTACTAAAACCACCAACTTGTCGGAGGCTATCTTCTACCAATTGGGAAGGGAAAACTTCAGTCTTACCCTGACAGGTGCTGAATGGTCAGGGGCGAGGGTGCAACCAAAGGAGAGTCATTGTTTTGAGGGAGTCACCCCTTCTATATATTTTTTCAAGCATGGTGTTGACATGCAGACCAAAACTATGCTTTTAGTTGAAGAGCACATTTAAAACAAATTGCTGCAATTCTGCCCTGAAGCCAGAAATTCGCAGCCAAACATGACTTCACAGGGGATACTTGTATTGATCGCCCTAAAGGCAATGTTAGCAGTATCCAATGCACACCTTATGTTCATAATGGAGATAACCTTTCCTTCAGCCACCAGTTCTCGTCCCCTTTTCCGGGAGATTTTTGATCAACTCCTACATTCTCTCCCAATTTCCCAGTGGTGGTGGTTGTATCAGAAGAGGAAGCAGAGTTTGTAATTCTCAACTGTGTTGCAGCTGCCACTGCCACAAGTTTTCCCGCTGCATCTAACTTATTGCTCTCCTTCTCCAGGAAGGAGTCGCCGCCAGTCTACTGTGAGGAAGCTTGTTTTCTCACCTTGTGGATCATCAGCAAGTTAGATGGAGCATGGTCCCTAATATATACAAGGTCATCAGGGGAGGCTTTGAACTTTTTCTATTCCTTTGGGGGACGGGAGGAGGGGAAACAAGGGGCTCGTGGGGAGAAATTGACAACCTTGGCCTCCACCAGATCCTTAAAGTTATTTGTGGCAGTCTTGTGCATGTCTCGAAGCATTAGGAGGTATTGCATTACAGGCTCATGAGGAAATCAACCTCCTGCACCACGTGCATTTTAACATTATAGCTGTGCAGCCCTCTAAATTACCACATGTAGTAGTGTCATCCGGTAGGAAGCCTTAAACAGGTATGGGACCAGGTCTGGGTCATCTGGAAGGTCCTTGGGGCAGGATGGGCTTTTCCGATCGGAGTCAGTATGTACTAACTGTGGAGGGGACTGTAGAGACTCTGGGCATGGGTGCGAGTGCATGGGGTGGAGAGGGTGGTGCCATAATGATAGGGGCACAGGGCAGTGAGGGTGGGCGGATGCCCAGGTTCATGGATCTCTTTGGAATAGCAGTGGGAGGGGGGGGATCTCAGAAGACAGCTGTTCTCCAAGAGTAAGCCTTCCCTTTTTTGGGATATGGAAGGGTGTATGAATACGTGCTCTTGTGATGGAGGTCGATAAGGATTTCCTCAGTAGATGGATGGATGAAGCTCTTCTATTGTACACCTGAGACCTCTGGGAGCTCCAGCATGATCAGTTCCAAACTAGAGTCCAATCTTGGGAGTTAAAAGTTCCTTCGGCGCACACCTGAGGGTATGCTTGGCTAGCAGCCTTGGCAGTGACTTTGGTTCTGAGGCCGGATTGTTGGTACCTTGGGGTTGAGGTGGGGTGGTGGTGATGGTTTACATAGGTTGGTGTCCTTCGCCGATGGCGGAGAATCTAGGGTGGCTCTTGAAGTAGAACATTTTCAGCCGCTGGAACCTCACCACAAGGTTGGTGCTTCTTCAGGCTTGGCTTGGGGCTCAATGCTATGAGAGGGATGGTGGAATCCGGCCCCTTCCAAGCCACCATTCCTGCATAACAGCCAATTGCTTGAGGTCGCAAATTGCACCCTGCCTAATGAATAATAAGGCAGGTCATTCTGCAACTACCTGCCTTTCCTTATGTACGTACATATATAAGTATGTGGTATTTCTATAGCACGAGCCTAGCCAAAAGATAGCCGAGCATACAGGGTCAAAGACACCAATGAGTGACTGGAGATGTAGCTGGTTTGTGCATGGTTAATGCATTGTTCTTTAAAGGGGTGTATCTTCAGCTCTTTCCTAAATTGAAGCAACCTTGAGGCGGCCTTTTAGATACAGGGATATGGTTCCAGATCATGGGTGCATAAATGGAAAAGGACTTCTGCTTTGATTTTCCTTATTTATACTTCCAAGTCTGAAGTCTGAGGGTGTACTGACTGCGAATGAGCAGAAACCACCAGAGATGGTGAACTTGTCTGCAAGATGAGAGGGAGCGCTCGTCAAGAAAACTCTCTCAATAATGCAGCTAGTTTTGAGGATGGTGCAGGCTGGCATGGGAGCCAATGGAGTGCCATTGGTATGGAGATGAAGTGATCATTTTTCTTCAAGGCCTATTTTGCGAACACTCCTATTAGTACAAGAGTTGGTGCACAAAGGTAGATTCTGGTCGCAAATTGCAACCCCTTTTTGCGTCAATGATCTTAGTACATCTGGCCCTTTGTTCCTCCTCTTGGAGCACTAAACAAATGCTATAGTGAAAGGAAGAAATAGCGCATTTCACACTTGTCTTAAGAGGGGATACTTTTTGCCTATGAGACTGAAAGTAAATTGCTGAGCAACGTCAAGTCTAATGGCATAGAAGTCCAGACTGGTGAAAGCAGGTCTCACCCGAAATTGGCAATGATTTGTGCTTTGTTTTATTCTAGCTTTGGTTATTCTTATAGCTTCAATGTTTGTTGCAAACAAAAATGCAAGAATGTCTATGCAGGCACTGAAAGCTGTATCAATACACATAACAAAACCTTGCTCTCCACTCTTCTGACATGTTGGATAGGATGTGTGTTTTCGTGAGTTTCCCATAGGGTGGGTCAATGGGACCCTTGCACAAGATCTCAAACAGCTTTAAAATTAAATTTCTTTCCAAAGAAGCATTCTTTAGCCTTGCCTGCCTGCACAGCAATTCACAACCAGGTGTGAATGAGGGTAAGCGTAGGCAGTAAAAAAAAAAAAAGTGGTGGCAATCCCACTATATTATAAAGTATGGGCTTCCTTATCTGCTTGTCAGACACTGGCACCTTAGAAGTACCAGGGTATGTTTGACAAAGTATAGTACACACAGACCGGGATACAAATAACTCCACAATGATAAACTGCAAAAGAACAAGGACTAAAGTTGTATTATACAATGCAGTATTAGAGAGTGGGGTGATCTGTCTAGAAAAAAAGCAAAGGCTGATAGAAGAAATAAGTCTTACCATAGCATAGTAATTGCTGTTTACCATGATGGGACTTCGTCCACGCAGATAAACATATTCTTCCCACCAGTCGCTTACCTGAAATAAACTAAAAGAATGAATTCAAGCAAGGAAACGGGAAAAGATAGTGAAGTAACAAAGAAGAAATAAGAGAACAATGAACAGCAACAGATACAAGTTAAAAATCATAATAAGCAAAGATGAGAGAGAAGGAAAATGCTACTTACCAGTATGCATCTGTTCTTGGCATGTAGAGCTGTAGATTCATATACTTGCATAGATCGCCATCTGGTGTTGGGCTCGGATGTTTGCACTTTGTTTTTGTCTTCGAAGAAGTCTTTGTTGTCACGAGATAGGTAACTCCTCCTTAGGGTGATAGTGCGCATGGGCATCGACTCCATCTCCAGATTGTTTTCGCCATAAAGGGTGATGATGGAGTTAGTAAGAAATAGAAAGAGATGTCCATGTGTGATGTATCGAAGTAAGATAGCACTGGAACAGATAGAGGTACCCGGGGAGGCGGGTGGGCGTATATGAATCTACAGCTCTACATGCCAAGAACAGATGCATACTGGTAAGTAGCATTTTCCGTTCGAGGCATATGAGCTGTAGATTATATACTTGTATAGACTATACAGCTGTTATCTCCCAAGTGGTGGCTAACCTGTATCTGTTGCAGTGGTCTGAAAAAGTGTTCTTAATACAGCCTGGCCCACACTAGCTTGTTGTTTTGCTTGCACATCTACACAATAGTGTTTTGTGAAAGTGTGTGGTGTAGACCAAGTGGCTGCCTTGCAGATGTCATCTAGGGGAATGTTCTCTAAGAAAGCCATAGAAGCCCCTAGTTTGCGTGTGGAATGAGCTCACGGGGGAATGGTTAATGTACGTTTGGCTTTAAGATAGCATATTTGGATGCACTTAACAATCCACTTAGCAATTCCCGCTTTTGAGATGGGATTGCCTTTATGAGGTGGGGAGAAAGCCACAAAGAGTTTAGTTTTCCTAAAGGGTTTTGTTCTTTCAATGTAGTAGACTAGGATTGCTCTTTTAACGTCTAGCGTGTGAAGAGCTCGTTCTGCCACTGAGTCTGGTAGAGGGAAAAAAACTGGGAGTTCTGCAGACTGGTTAAGGTGGAAGGCAGACACGACTTTAGGTAAGAATTTGGGGTTAGTCCTAAGAACCACTTTGTTATGATGGATTTGTAAAAATGGTTCTTGTATGGTTAATGCCTGGAGTTCACTAACTCTTCTAAGAGATGTGATAGCAACCAGGAAGGCTACTTTCCAAGTGAGGAACTGTAATTCGCATTTGTGTAGAGGTTCAAATGGGGGACCCATGAGTCTGGTGAGGACAATATTTAGATTCCATACCGGGGAGGGAGGAGCTCTGGGTGGAATTATTCTTTTAAGTCCTTCCATAAATGCTTTGATAGTGGGAACTCTAAACAAAGACAAGTGTTGTCTGTTTTGGAGATAAGCTGCTATTGCAGCGAGATGTAGTCTTATGGATATATATGCTAGGTTACATTCTTGTAGGTGCAAGAGATAACAGATAATGTTTTGAATGGAAGCATCTAGTGGATTGATTTTGTTATTTGTACAGTAGATTACAAATCGTTTCTACTTTGCGGCGTAGCATGCTCTGGTGGTAGGACGTCTAGCCTCTTTAATAATGTTCATGCAGTCTGGCGGGAGATTGAGGTTGCCAAACTCTAAGACTTCAGGTGCCAGATCGCAAGGTTGAGTTGACTGGGATCTGGATGCCTTACCTCTCCATGGTTCTGAGTGAGAAGCTTGGGTGAGAGGCGTAACTTTTGATGAGGAACTACTGATAGTTCCAAGAGGGTTGTGAACCATGGTTGTCGGGCCCATGTTGGAGCAACCAGGATCATTGTGAGGGACTGCTGTTTCAGCTTCCGAACCAGTAACGGAATGAGCGGGAGAGGCGGAAAAGCGTAAGCAAATTTGCCTGACCAGTTCATCCATAGCGCATTGCCTTTGGACAGTGGGTGTGCATACCTGAACGCGAAGCTTGGGCATTTTGCGTTTTGGTGTGTGGCGAACAGATCTATTTCTGGGTGGCCTAACATATGAAAGAATGGAAGAAGAACTTGAGGATAAAGTTCCCATTCGTGGATCTGCTGTCTTCGACGACTGAACAGATCTGCAATCTGATTGTGTACTCCTGGGAGGTGTTCTGCAAGGAGATATATGTTTTGCGGAATGGCCCATCTCCATATGCTTTGAGCTAGGTGTGAAAGCTGTAGAGAGTGTGTCCCCCCCCTGTTTTTGTATGTAGTACATTGCTGTCATGTTGTCTGTACGTACCAGGACAGCTTTGCCTACAAGATGGAGTTGACAGGATTTTAATGCTAGAAAAATTGCCAGTAATTCCAGGTAATTTATGTGGAATTGTTTTTGCTGAGGGGTCCATATGCCCTGAATGGTATGGTTGTGAAGATGAGCTCCCCAGCCGGTGAGCGATGCGTCTGCTGTTAGCACTATCTGTGGAACCGGGTCGAGGAACTGCCACCCTTTGGAAAGGTTTTGTGTGTTCCACCACTGCAGAGAGCGATGTGTGCGGCTGTCCACCAACACCAGATCTGTTAGCTGACCATGAGCCTGGTTCCACTGACGTGCTAAACACTCTTGTAAGGGACGCATTTGGAGTCTTGCATAAGGGACGATGAGAATGCAAGAGTCCATCATCCCGATTAACTGCATGAACACTCGAGCTGGTAATGAGTGTTGAGGCTGAAAGTGTGATATTAGAGCTTGCATGTTGCGTATCCTGACTGGGTTGGGGTATGCTAGAGCTTTTGAAGTGTTTATTGTAGCTCCCAGATATTGTTGTGTGCTGGACGGTTGGAGGTGGGACTTGGTGAGGTTCACCGTGAATCCCAAGTCGTGAAGCAATTGGATTGTTTTGTGTGTGTGTTGCACACAGCTGCTGTGTGACTTGGCTTTTATGAGCCAGTTGTCCAGATAAGGGAACACGTGAATATGTTGTCTCCATAAGTGAGCTGCCACTACTGCAAGACACTTTGTGAAGACTCTGGGTGCTGTGGTCACCCCGAACGGGAGGACTTTGAACTGGTAGTGTTGACCGTCTAGTACGAACCTGAGATATTTCCTGTGAGCGGGGTGAATGGGAATATGAAAGTAGGCATTCTTTAAATCCAGAGAGGAGAGAAAGTGGCCTTGTTGAAGCAGTGGTAGCACCTGTTGGAGAGTGACCATGTGGAAGTGGTCTGACTGAATGTAAAGGTTTAACGGTCTGAGGTCCAATATTGGCCTGAGAGAGCCGTCCTTTTTTGGAATTAGAAAATATAGGGAGTAAACCCCTGTGCCTTGATGAGGCAAGGGGACTGGTTCTATTGCATGTTTTTGTAATAGAGAGAGAACCTCCTGTTTTAGAAGAATGAGATGTTCCGAGGACATTGGACGTTGTCTGGGAGGGATGTTTGGGGGAGTGGAGGTGAGTTCCAGGCAATAACCATACTGGATAATTTGTCTTACCCACCTGTCTGTTGTGATGGAATTCCAGACAGGGAGGAACTGCGAGAGATGTCCCCCGACAGGAGTGGAATGATCTGGGGGAAGTGAAGAGAAGTCACTGCTTGGTAGTAGGGGAGCTGCGGGTGTTACCGCGGCCTCTTCCCTTATTGTTGTTACCCCTGTATCCTCCTCGAAAATATCCTCTGGAGGAGGTAGTTTGATTGGGACTTTTATATGATAAAGGGCGATGCTCTGAGCCAGTAGTTCTGGAGCCAGCCCTGTAAAAGGAGCGACGAAAAGAGCCTCTAGGGGAAGACAATTTGCAAGGCCCCCATGGACTTGGCAGTTTCAGTATCTTTTTTCATCTTTTCTAAAGATGTATCGACTGTGGGCCCAAAAAGATGTTCTTGGTCGAAAGGCTGATTAAGAATAGTGGATTGCACCTCTTGCTTGAATCCGGATATCCGGAGCCAAGCGTGCCTGCGTAGTAAAACGCTGGTATTAATAGCACGAGATGCTGTATCAGCCGCATCGAGGGCACATTTTATAGATGTGTTGGTTATTAGTTTACCCTCCTGTATAAGGTCATTAGCTTTGTTTTTATATTGCTCAGGAAGATGTTGCATAAGCTTTTCAAGCTCATCATAGTGAGCTCTGTCATATCTGGCTAACAAAGCTTGGGCATTGGCAATCCGCCAATGATTTGCAGTCTGTGACGCAATTAGTTTGCCAGATGCATCTATGAGTTTTGATTCCTTATCAGGAGGAGGGGCGTCGCCTGTGCTCTGTGAATTAGCCCTCTTGCGTGCATTAGACACCACAAGAGAATCTAAAGGGACCTGACCTCTGATGTACACTGGGTCATTGGGAGCTGCCTTATATTTTTTGTCCACCCTGGAGTGGAGGATCCTGGCTCTGACAGGGTCTTTAAACAATTCTGGTGCATGTTTTAGCATGCCTTTTAGCATTGGTAGAGTGTGTGTAGACTTTTGTGAGGGTGCAAAGGTTTCTAATAAGAAGTCTTCTTCTAAGGGATCAGAGTGTAATTGCACCCGGTGGTATTGGGCAGCCCTATTAATTAGTTGCGCAAACCCAATATCATCTGGTGGTGATGGCCTAGAGGGGTAGAGGTCCGGGTCATTGTGTGGATCGGGATCGGTATTATAATCATCCCAAGGGTCTGTATCATGTAGGATAGTATGTGCGTCATCATCCCTATCTGGATCTCCGTTCCCATCCCCATCGTTATAATCATCTTCATCATCCTGTGGTTGAGGTAAAAATGTATGTTGTGGGGAGTGTGCTGGGGAAATTAACAAATTGGGATCAGCTGGAGAAGGAGAGGAAGGTAGAGAGGTATTAGTGCCCATTTCTTTCTGTTTAATGGGTATTTCAGAGTCTTCTGAATGGTCCAGTTTCCTCTTTTTAGGAGGCTTGGCTGTAACCTGACCGGTTTCTGGGTCAATGTGTAGTGTCTTTTGCTTTGGATCCGAAAAATCTGGCACAGACTGTTGTTTGGGTACAATGTCCTTTTTCCGTGCCGAAGGCTTAGGGTCAGAATGTTCCTTTGACTTTGCAGCTTTCTGTGGGGTCTTGGACTCTTTAGCTTTTGGTGTAGGAGTTTGTGGCTCCGAGACCTTTTTCGGTACCAAAGGTTTTGGTGTAACCTGTTTCGGCTCCGAAGGCTTGTCCGGTGTTTGTTTCGACGCCGAGGGTTTTGGCGTGGAGGTTGTTTTCGGTGCCGACGAAGAAAGGTGTGGCACAGATTTAGTTTTGGGCTTCGGTGCCGAAGGTGACTTTGCGGCACTGGAATGGGGTTGGCTCGAGCCCGAAGGCTTTTCTTTCGGTTTCATAGCCGGGCCCGAGGGCAGGGCGTCTGAAATGTGTTGCCGGTGTCGACCTGAGCCCGAGGGCGGAGGTGTTACCGGAGCATTTTGTTTGGATTTTGTTATAAGAGGGGTCTCGGTACTCACGGACCGTTGAGCCGGGGTGACTGTCTGGTCCTCGATGTCGGAGTCGTCGGCCTCGGAGACGGAGATCTCTCCTTCATCAGCTTGTTGTTCTGGATGGACATTGGGATCTGCTCCGAAGATGTCCGGAACCGAGCTGCTTTCGCTGGACATTTTGTGACGTCGAGCCCGACGGTCACGGATGGTTTTCTTCGACCTGAAAGATGCACAGGCCTCGCAGTTCTTGTCTTCGTGCTCCGGGGAGAGGCAGAGATTACAAACCTGGTGTAAGTACGTGTGTGGGAACTTAGCACCACACCCAGGGCATTTTTTAAAAGGAGTCCTTTCATTGACTGCTGGCGTGGTCGGCGCGGATAGGCCCAACGGCCCGCGTCGAAGATCTAGGTCGAGGATTTTTGTATTTTCTGAAGATGCACGTCGAAAGGGAAACGCGATTGAAACAATACCGTCGAGTGGTGAGGAATTGCGCGTCAAAGGGGGTTCGAGAACGACACCGACCCGGAGCGCAGCAAATCACATCCGAACCCGATGGCGGAAAAAAACAATCTGGAGATGGAGTCGATGCCCATGTGCACTATCACCATAATGAGGGGTCACCTATCTCGTGACTACGAAGACTTCTTCGAAGACAAAAACAAAGTGCAAACATCCGAGCCCAACACCAGATGGCGATCTATGCAAGTATATAACCTACAGCTCATATGCCTCGAACAGAGGAATTTAGACGTGGCAAGTAAGCATGACAATTTAAGGAGATGCACACAGACATGAGAGAAGAGAGATTCTGAATACGTAAGAACCTTGAAAGCAACAAATATAGGAGTGAAGAAACAGACAAGAGGGAACAAAGCGATGAGAGATGAGAACAAAGAGGATAAGCAGGCAAGAGGGAGTGATGCCGACACACACGCGATAGGAGAAATTCTGGAACAAGGAGGAGCAAGAAAGAGAACAAAAGATGAGGCCTGATACAAAAAAGGGAGAGCAAATTGTCAGAGAACCATTAGGAACGTCAGCAATGAGGAACATAAATGCAGACAAAAAGGGAATAAACCGAGGAGCAAAAAATGCCAGACACTAGGGAGTGAAATGTAAAATATTAAAGGGATAGCAAGAGAATGTAAATAAATGGTTAGGAGGTTACATGGACAGGTGTAACTATATCATATAGCAGAAAAGGCGAAGTGCAAAGGATAAAAGGTGGCAATGTCAAGTATGCCCCTGTGACAGAAGACCAGCAGGCACTGGACACTGAGCATTTTCAACGGAGGCTAAAAGGTCAACAGATGTATGCTCCATTGGGCATAGATGCCCCGTGCCATCCATGGGTGTAGACGACACTTGTGATTAGCAAGCCAGCACCTGCTGAGTTTGTGTGCACATATATTGAGGGATTCTGCCGGGAGACTGACCATCAGGGAGATCCCAAGAAGTGCCAGCCAGCACCATAGCCTCAACACCTCCAACCAGAGAGAACCTGAGCCCAATCAACCCTGCCTGTTCCAATACAACATGACAATCTTGTCAATTGTTAGCATCTGGATCGCTTGCCCTTGACTGAGAGCAGTAAAGGTTTGAGAGCTAGCCACCCTGAACACAGCTCTAGAATATTTACACCTTAGCACTTCTCCACGAAGACCAAAACGTCTTCTCCACGTCATTCAGGTAAAGTCCCCAACTGAGAGATTATGTATTCATCACCACAATGACCTGTCAGAGCGTCAAGGAAAATGGCCTGCTGCACCTTCAACTTGATGTCCATCATCAATCACTAAACATCTTGATCACCTTGTTGGACACGTGGATCAGGTCCTAAAGGCACCTCCAATGCTGGGCCCACTGCAGAGACAAGATCCTCTGAAGGGCTCACATGTGCCACTGAGCATAAGGCACCAGCAGAATGCAAGAGGTCAGAAGGGCAAGCAGCTTAAGAACTGTTAAAGCTGGTACAGCAGCATTTCCCTGAAATATCGGGATCACAGCCTGAAAATCCTAGACTCGCTGAAGAGAAAGAAAGTTCTTGATGGCCACCATGTCCAAAAAAGGGCTGTGTTGGTGAGGGTTGAAGATAATAACACAAAACAACCTCGGGTCTATGTTAGCACACAAGAAACTCACATCAGACAATGTACAAAAAATAGTAGAAGGACTGGAGTCACTGAATCTCCCCTATAAAAAAGGGGGAAAATCCCTTTAAGGACGAAAACCCTCACCCACCATAGGTGGCATGCTTCATCATATGGGTTTCTCCTCCCAGTAGGAAACCTAGTCCTACTGAGGGCTACAACTCCCTCATTGTGAGGTAGGAGCTCAGGGATGTTTTGTTAAGATGGTCAAGAACTATCTAGGATGCTAAAATCCCATATGTAAATGATGGATGTGGTGAGAGTGCAGCGCAATAAAACGTGATAGTGAATGTGTACGGTGGTGAGATAAAACTTCCTAATGAATGCACAAAGAAATCTTTATTGACTTGCTATCACTGGTAGGATCAAAAAAGCAATGCAAAGAGTAGTATTGATTTAAAACTACTCAATGAATATAGGTCGACATGTTTCAGCCTTCCAATGATCAATATAACGTATCCAGGCTTTCTTCAGGACCAAGATGAATCAAAAATTGCGGCTGCTAAGGCAAAGTGATAAAAATAGTGAAAAAGATAATACAACACCAGTAATCCTATATGTTGATGCCAGGTATTACTGGGGATATCTGTAAAGGTGAGAAAAACAAAATAAAATACAACAAGTCAAACACCAATCCTCAAGTTCGAGGATAATCTGTATTTGCAAACATCGGGCACTTCTATGGGCAGCGTTTTTGCCCCAAGTGTGGCCAACCTCTATGTCCATCAATTCGAACAGACTGTGGTTTTACAAGAACACAATCCCTTCAATAGACACATTTGTGTCTGGAAACGTTACATCGATGACGTTTTCGTTATATGGAGAGGCCCTCCTGAAACCATTAATTATTTCCATTTATGGCTCAATGAGAGAAATGACTTCCTACGATTCACTTTTGAATTCTCCAAGGACAGTTTAGCCTTCCTTGATGTTCGGATCTTTCCTGAGGGTGGTGGTTTAGGCACTGAACTATATAAAAAGCCAATGGCGTGTAATTCATTGCTTTCATATCAAAGTTATCATCCCAAAGCTCTCCGTGAGAATTTGCCCTTCGGGCAATTTCTCAGGATTAGGAGAAACTGTTCCTCTATTGAGAAATATAAAGAGCATGCCAGCACCCTTACAAACTATCTGAAAGAGAAGAAGTATCCGGTGACCACGATACGAAAATACAGGAAAAGAGCGGCTAATAATAACAGAGAGGCTCTGATTGAAATCCACCAACCAAAAGAAGCGAATTCAAGGTTGACATTCGTTAATACGTTTTGTGGTTATTCTAACCAGATCAAAAAAAGTATTATCAACCATTGGAAAATATTGAACATTGGAAAAGAAATATTGCCAGTTCCCATGTTTGCGTTTAAGAGGAGTGCTAATATCAAAGACCAAATAGTACATACCCATCCGAGACAGAAAAAGAATGATGGACAAGAAGCCCTGTGGGGTTTACCCCCTGTTAAGGGTCATTTTCCTTGCGGTACTTGTGCTGTTTGCCCACAAACTGAGAAAACAACAGAAATTGATATTGGCATGGATAGACCTTGGTCATTATTGAAACACACAAATTGCAACAGTGAAAGATTGATCTACCTGATTTGGTGCCCATGTGGTCTTCGCTACGTGGGCATGACGACTCGTAAAATCAGGACAAGGATACTGGAACACAAGAGTACCATTCGAAGCAAGAAGAGGTCAACTAAGTTGACAAATCACTTTCTTGATATGAATCACTCTGCCGATGACCTCCGTTGGGTAGTTTTAGAACAACCATGGATTCCGGAGCACATAACTGATATATCTAAATTCCTTTTTAGACGAGAACAACGCTGGGTGTTTAGAATAAAGAGTGACTCCACAGGTTTGAATGATGATATTCCCTGGTTGGCTCTATAACAATATTTAATGATTATGTAGTACATATCTGGAGACACTGGTGTGGTCCATTCTACGATTTAGGCATGGTTTTGTTTTGTTAATACCTTTTGAGATAACAGGCTTTGTGTTTCTGATAAACACTTACACAACTTTACCTGCCTTGTGTCCATTTACATTCATTTTACCATCTTTTGTTATATAGGTCGTCTTAACAATATATGGTGATCTCTAAGATTTGATCTCTGGATGGTAAAATGAATGCGCGTTGATTGTTCCATTTGCTGTACATCTGCGTATTATTAATCTTTGGGCAGTATACCTTTTCACACCAAGGTATTTTAGTACATTATGTGGCGATAGTGCCCTTGATTAACTTACACTTTATTATTGCTCTGGTGTTTTAGTATCACAACATCAGCGTGTGACTCGATAAAGTGATTCCATTCGAAAACACTCGTGAATGGAACGATCATTCCTCCCTGCGCTCATGCGCAGAACGTTAGTGACGTATACTTCTTACTCGGTATAGTCTTCTGATTTAAACACATGCGCAGGGCGGACTTTTTTACGGTGGTGCCCAGGCATGTTGGTTGGACACCTATGGGTCCAGTCATGTTGGTTGGACACCTACGGGTCCTCCAATACCGAGCAATGGTGTTAGACTGACGCTATCACTATTTAAAGGCGGGCTTCCCCTCCGGTCGCAGCTTCTGTACCGCGACGGGGTACCGACGGAGAGGTGAGTGGGGATTGCAATATATCTATGCTGGTTCAAGTAGTGGGATGTGTTGTGGGTGTTTGAAAGTGGCTTTTCAACATACTTGCTTGCTTCGATACCCGCAGTTTTTTGCCACTATTTTAACTGAGACTGTTTGCCTCTGTTAATTGACACCGTCACATGTTGACGGTTGTCTATGAAAGCGATATGTATTCACTTTGCTGGCTCATTGGAGACTTTTTACGTATTTATGTTACTGACTTATTCAGGCCCCTTACGGCCATGTACTTATGGCTTCTATTTGAATAGGATGGCCGCATTAGTTTGACCTAAGATCTAAGATATAGCTGATATGTGGTAAAGCAGCGTTTTCACTGCTGGTTATTTTTGGCATGTATTGGAAATAGTGCCATCTGTACATACATGATTAACTCTTCTGGTTAGTTATGAGCTTCTATCTTTTGGAGCTAGCAGCCAGATAAATAGCTATAGATATGTTTTTAAAGGTCTAGAATTTTCCTACACGTGTTGTCCTGTATGTCTGTTGTTCTGCACACGCACAGTAAAACTGAGATCACTGTCCACATGTATAGATGAGAAGTGTGACACGTGATTCTGTTCTTTACAGAGCGGGGCCCCTTTCCCTGAGCTGCTGCCAGGTAGAGGTGAGGCTACTTATCCTAATTATATGGGTAAGTGTATTTTCTCCAATACAAGACAAGAGAAGTTGCTATTTAAGGTTTAAAGTTTCACCTTATAGCACTACATGCACAACATGAAAAATGAAGGATTGGTGTTTGACTTGTTGTATTTATTTTGTTTTTTCTCACCTTTACAGATATCCCCAGTAATACCTGACATCAACATATAGGATTACTGGTGTTGTATTATCTTTTTCACTATTTTTATCACTTTGCCTTAGCAGCCGCAATTTTTGATTCATCTTGGTCCTGAAGAAAGCCTGGATACATTATATTGATCATTGGAAGGCTGAAACATGTCGACCTATATTCATTGAGTAGTTTTAAATCAATACTACTCTTTGCATTGCTTTTTTAATCCTACCAGTGATAGCAAGTCAATAAAGATTTCTTTGTGCATTCATTAGGTAGTTTTATCTCACCACCGTACACATTCACTATCACGTTTTATTGCGCTGCACTCTCACCACATCCATCATTTACATATGGGATTTTAGCATCCTAGATAGTTCTTGACCATCTTAACAAAACATCCCTGAGCTCCTACCTCACAATGAGGGAGTTGTAGCCCTCAGTAGGACTAGGTTTCCTACTGGGAGGAGAAACCCATATGATGAAGCATGCCAACTATGGTGGGTGAGGGTTTTCGTCCTTAAAGGGATTTTCCCCCTTTTTAGGTCTCGCCTACGCAGCGCGCATGCGCTGCATAGGAGAGACCTTTAGTAATCGATTTGCTTTTTGGCCCAAAAACGTGCACGCGTTGCATTGCTTTCAATGGCAACGCGTGCACGTTTGGCGATTCCCTTGCGGGAGTGAGCTTTGAAACCATCTGTTTGTAATCAACAGATGGTTCCTGCTCGCTCCCGCAAGGGAAACAGGCGCAGGCCCCCTCCTCTCTCCCCTCCCCCTGCTGCCTCCTCCTCTCCTCATTACCGATGGCCTTTTATTGTTCGGAAAACGTTTCATTGTTAGTCCGAAAGCGCTTTAATGAGCACCTCCACCTAAACGCCAGACCATATAATGCTAAGCACGTGGGTGAAGAGTGTTTTGCCCAGAATACCGGAAGGCCGATCTTCCCGCTAGCCCTGAACCTGGTTTGTTAAGCATGACATTGGGCCGCTCCAGCCATTATGCCACGTACCTTGCTGCTTAAACTGTAAGTATACCTAGTACAGCTCTCACTGTGCTGCATATTTTGTGGTGTGTGCAACCTGTGACTGCTTGGAGGAGGAGAACTGACTGCATTATTGCGGACCCTGACCTAACTGCCGGGCTCCTCTCCTCGTAAGAGGACCCCCAACGAACGGTGCAGCCAATAGCCAAAGTAGGCTCTCCTGCGGCCCAACATTACCCCTCCTCCTCCCCCCACCCCATGTAGCACTGCCAGGTGCCAGGCACCACACGTACAATCTTCCTTGCTCCCTGTCGTGAACGGGGGAGGGGGAGGGGGAGGAGGGGAGCCTCCTTTCCACTAATCACGGCGCAATCAGCCTCCTGTAAACTTCTCGTTGCTGCACTGCCAGACACTCACATCTATGCACACTCCGCCGGCCGTGTGTGCCCACGAGCGCGCCACCCACTGTTCGTTCCACACCGCCGGACTGGTGCCTCTATCCCCGGCGTGCCGCCCTTGTGTGTTAATCAGTCCTGCTCACTAGTAGCCGGTATCCGAAGGCAGCGTACTTTAGTACAGGGCACCCAGTTTCGGAACTACACATACAAAGATCAGATTAACTGCCCGTTCTCCACGCCCACCAGTACCTTTAACGTTGGACAGATGTAACAAAAAACTACTGTAAATTTGTATTTTTTCCAATAAGAATTTCGTGCAGCGAGTGTCGCAAAGTAACAATAACAGAAAAAGTAATACAGAGGGCAGGGTTTTAAGTACAATGAAAAATGTGTGTGTTAGGATTCTTTGAAGAGCCGTGGCCGAAAAGCGTGTCTTTTACAAGTAGCTGTAAAATATGAACTAAAAACACGTTTGATACAGCATATCACCTCACTGGTGTTTGGGTGCCTCTGTGTTTTCGTTAACCCTTCCAAATATATGGCACACATGGAAATCATGCCACTGTTGGCTTTACCAATGCTTGTTAGCACTGATTTGTGTTCAATATCGTGGTCTTCCCCTTCATTTCCTTCTGCTAGTCTCTCTCAGTTTGTCACCTACGCCCTTTTTTGTCCACCCCAGTGGTGTAAAACAAACAGATGCGCCCCAGACCCCGCAGAATGTGATGGGACCCCAGAGTTTTCCTCATCTCACCGAAATCAATTGGCCTTGGGCTGAATGAGGGCCCTGAAAGGCTGGGGGCTTACTCCATGGCACCCCACCCCATCCGCAAGGGCTTGTGTTATGCTACTGTTCCACAAATCTTTTCCTGCATTTCTTCTATCTGCACGGCTCATCCTTCACCTCTTCCTCTATCACAGTAGTTCCGCTCACTTCTCTGGATATACTTTCTTTTATCTCCTCCACTTCACCATCCTCTCTCATTCCTTCTCACACATATCCACAAAAGCTGCAGTCTTTTCCTTTGGCACTGTCAATATTTCGAGAGCTGTTTTCCTCCTTCATACACTTTTGGACAGAATCTTAATTACCACTACCCTGTGCTCTCTGCAGAGAGGCCAAGGACTGGATGGACATGTTGTCTGAACATCATTATGACACAGCAACGGGCAGTGTGAGAAACACACGCTGCCTTCTGCCTCAACTCCAGAACACTGAATCCTATGAATCGTGCCCTGCCATGAACACACAGCCACACACTGAACTCTCCCTGACACAGAGAGGTGACTCAGTTTGCAGTACATGCTTCACTAGACTCACGTTGCATGAGAAACAAAACTATAGACACGCCTGGGCGTACTTACTCCTAGAATGTAGGGAAAAATATACCAAGCAACATGTTAAATATGTGATGAGTAGCAGGACCCGTATCACTGGCTTTGATCACCTTAACAGTTCTTGAACATGTTTTCGAGACAGTGCTGAAAAGGGGACTTGTTGAATAACTGAGCACTACAAACTGAACTAAGGGGTAATCTGCACATGAACTTTGATAAATGCCCAAGAGATATGCTAAACCCCAGGGATAACCTTGGCTAGAATTACCAAAGGGAGGGACACCCAGGAGAAGGGGCAAAGTGGGGCCAGAATCCAAGGCACACTAGCCCAAATGCATGTTTCTAATTGTATCTGTGACCTGCTCTGTGCAGTATTATGTTTTAAGAGTGTAGATTCAAGTACTTTTGTTTATTAAGATAAAGCACTAGGTTGGCCAATCAGTAATTGAGTTGCCCAGGTCATTTTTGAATTATTATCTTGATAAGCCTACACTATCCCTCTGAAGAGACTACTTGCCATTGCTACCACTGAGAGTCAAGTGCCGAAGGGGTTGTACATGGCCCAGTTTTGCTGAGCCATACTAGGACTGACCCCAGGACATCAGAGACAGACAACCTCAGACCCCACAGCTGAGGCCCAGTAGCCCCTGCTTGCCCTGTGGCCTGAACAGGGTCTGAAAACCTGTTTCCAAGTTGAAACAAAGCATTGGCATAGCCAATAGGTCTCGCCTTTGGGACATTATAAGTGTTTAGCCATGCAACAGTTGATGTTGCACCAAGGATATTGTGCTGCATAATTAAATACTTATAAGGTCCCAAAGGCGAGACCTATTGGCTATGCCAATGCTTGTTTATAGGGGAGATTATGAGTGACTCCAGTCCTTCTACTATTTTTTGTACATTGTCTGATGTGAGTTTCTTGTGTGCTAACATAGACCAGAGGTTGTTTTGTGTTATTATTAATTAAGATTAGGGGATATTCTCCTCGCTGGTCTCTAAATTAATTCCCTTGGACCCTCCCCCATCCTGTTTGTGTTCTAGAGGGTTGAAGATAAACCATGGACTTGTTAATGGAAAACCCGAGGGTGGACAACGATTACATTGTTTTCTGCAGGTACTCGGACACCAGCTGAAGCAAAACCAACTTCAACAGCGAATCGAGGTTCAGGATTATGTGCATCACTGACCAACAAAGATGTGCTGCGACCACCGCCTTGACTTTCTAAAAACCGGAGCAGCCTATGTAAGGTCTAAGTGCTCTGATCCCACTAAAAAACAAAGATATTTCCTGTGGGTCTACAAACCGGTACATGAAAGTCCTAGGACACCATCCTATCCATATGGTCCAAGGCAAGCAGAATCTGTGCAAGGGTCATTACACCTAACTTTTCTTTGTTGAGGAACAAGTGCCGCTTCCTGTGGTCTACAATCAGTCTCAAGCCCCATTCCTTGCTGGGGTCCAGGAAGTACGGGGAGTACAAACCCATTCCTGTTCTGACTCAAGCAAAGTCTTGATCGCTTTCTTTGGCAACAAATCTTTGGAGGATACTGGAGTGCTCATTCTCATGTTTACACTCAGACATCTGCGGGAGTCCAGAAAGCGGAGTGCATAACCACATAGGACGACCTGTAGGACCCATTGGTCTGATGTAAGGGAGCGCCAGTAAGGTAGCAAAGTTGGATTACCCCCACCGGACCCAGATGTGTTATCGAGGGAGAACTAACAGGGTCTGCCACCGTTACCAGGAGTAGGAAGAAAAGGATTGATGCCGCGGACGTGGTTCTTGCACTTTGGCACTGACACTTCCCCATGTGCTATAAAACGGCAGCACTAGCTGTTGGATGGGTAGAGCAGCCTGTCAATAGTGAAAGTGGCGGCCTCTAAAGTAACCTCTGAACTTTCTGTACTGCTGATGGTATTGGAGGCACCAAAGAAAGGGCTGTAACCTTGAATTTCTTGAACCACTACAAAGTTGCATTGGCTTTCTTTCCAATAAGTCTAGCCCCATCCAAGGTCCTAGCAATCAAAGATGCCTGGACAGCTCCAGAAAATCCGGTGGAGTGCATTCAGACATGGCATTTAATGACGACACTGGTGCCCATGACACAAACAGAGCTGAAAGGGGAATAGGTTTCATTGCATTTTGTACATTTTGGGCTGTTTGTGCGAAAGTATTAAGAATGTTCTTAGGCAACATGGGCAAAACCTCACAGGCAATGTCATTAGACGGTGTGGCTGAACTGTACCAAAACACAAACTGCAATCAAGAAACGCAGTTCCAAACAGCCCAAAGAAGAAACTTTCTTGCCCACTGCTTCAATTATTTTTTATTCCCTATCCGGTGAAGTGGATGGAATTAAGTTCGAATTGTATTTTGGGAAAGAACTGGGCAAGGTGAATTTCACATCTCTCAGACACAGGCGCTCTAGACTATATGCACAAGTTACTAACTTGTGTAACGATATATCTGTAAGAGACAGTAGTTAGTGATAGATTCCTTACCTTAGAATATCCCCAGGCGTCAGGCTGGATCCGGAAAGTTTTGCGTAGCAGTACCCTTGCGCGTCGGTAGGCGGCGTCGTGCGGCTCCGCGTCCGTCGTCGGGCGTCGTGATCGCCGGGATGACGTCGCGGGCAGTACTTAGGCGCCGCCCCTGCGCGCTGACGTCAGTTCTGTACACGACTTTCCGCGCCAGGAACGCAGAGCCATGCAAGAAGCTGACACAGGTGTCTGAAAAATACTAGGGCCCTGAAAGGGATGTCCTTAACCCTAGAAATCAGTTCGCAGAACGGGGAGGATGGGTGGGGCGGTAAGGAATCTATCACTAACTACTGTCTCTTACAGATATATCGTTACACAAGTTAGTAACTTGTGCATCTGAAAGAGACACGTTAGTGATAGATTCCTTACCTTAGAATAGATACCCCAGCAATACCAACCCCGGTGGTGGGTCTGCGAACAAAGATCAGACAAGGAAGTCCTGGAGGACAGAACGGCCAAAGAAGCCGTCCCTCCGGACCTGACTGTCAAGGCAGTAATGCTTTGTAAACGTGTGCAGCGAGGCCCACGTAGCTGCCTGACAGATAACCGGCAGCGGAACACCGCGGCCCAAGGCCGTGGTAGCAGCCGTTGCCCTGGTGGAATGGGCACGCAGCCCAACAGGAGGCTCCTTCTTAGCCAAAGAATAGCAGGTCTTGATGCACAAGGTAACCCAGCGGGAGATGGTCCTCTTGTGCACCGCCCGACCTTTTTGGCGCCCACGTAGCCAACAAAGAGCTGGTCATCCACCCGGAAGTGTTTTGTGCGGTCAATATAGAAAGAGAGCGCACGTTTTGGGTCCAGACGGTGGAGCCTCTCTTCCTCTCTGGAAGGATGCGGAGGCGGAAAGAAGGTGGGCAAAGTGATGGTCTGCCCAATGTGGAAAGCAGTAACCACCTTTGGTAAGAAGGACGGACGCGTCCGAAGAACAACCTTGTCTGGATGAACAGACAGAAAGGGAGGTTTGCAAGATAGAGCCTGGAGCTCACTCACCCGCCGAGCGGAGGTGATGGCCACCAGAAAGGCTGTCTTCAGAGTCAGAAGACGAAGAGGACAGTTATGCAGAGGCTCAAAGGGAGCGCACATTAAAAAGGTAAGAACCAAGTTCAAGTCCCACTGAGGCATTACAAACGGAACAGGAGGGAAGAGGTGAGTAATGCCTTTTAAGAACCTGTTAACAACAGGGGACTTGAAAAGGGAGGGCTGATCAGGGAGCCTGAGGAAGGCCGAGATAGCACAAAGATAACCCTTGATGGTACCCAGGGCAGAACCCTGTTGGGCCAGAGAGAGAAGGAACAGAAGGACCTCAGAAAGAGGGGCAGAAAGGGGATCCACAGCCTTTGCTGTGCACCATGCCACAAATTTGTTCCACCTGCAGGCGTATACCACCTTAGTGGAGGGACGCCTGGCTGCCAGAATCACATCACAAACTTCGGGAGGCAAGTCGAAAGGAATCAACTGCCGCCGCTCAATCTCCACGCAAGCAGGTGTAGACTGGACAGGTTCGGGTGGAGGACCGTCCCCTGCTGCTGCGACAGAAGATCCTCCCGAAGAGGCAGACGGATCGGGGATCTATGCTCATATTGAGTAGCTCGGGATACCAAACTCTTCGAGCCCAGTCCGGAGCCACAAGAATGACTTGGGCCCGGTCGTGCCGAATCTTCTTCAACACTCTGGGTAGAAGTGGTATAGGCGGAAAGGCGTACAACAGACCGCAACTCCACTCGCGACGAAAAGCGTCGCCGAGCGAGTGCCGCCTTGGAAATTCCAACGCGCAGAACTGATGACATTGCGCGTTCTCTTCGGTGGCGAATAGATCTAACCAAGGCTCTCCCCACTGTAGAAAGAGTCCTTGCGCCACTTCCGAGTGAAGACGCCATTCGTGATCCATCATGCACCTGCGGCTGAGTTCGTCCGCCCTGGCGTTCAGAGAACCTGCCAGGTGTTGAACCATCAGGAACATGCCCTGATGTTCCAGCCATGTCCAGAGGCGCAGAGCCTCCTGACAAAGGGTCCAAGACCCCACCCCGCCCTGTTTGTTGCAGTACCACATGGCGGTGGTGTTGTCTGTGAACACCTGCACTACCTTCCCTTTGACAGAGGGAAGGAATGCCTTGAGTGCAAGCCGGATCGCCCGGAGCTCCAGAAGGTTGATATGGAGCCGGGACTCCGCCGGAGACCAGAGGCCTCTGATCTCCGCCTCTCCCATGTGACCGCCCCATCCCAGAAGGGACGCGTCCGTCACAACTGTATGCTCTGGCTGGGGAAGGGAGAGGGATCTGCCCATGACCCATTGCCGGTTCGAGAGCCACCACTGCAACTGTTTTGCAGTCCCCTCCGAGATCTGGACGTGATCGGACAGGTTGCCCTGGTGCTGCGCCCACTGGAACTTCAGGTCCCACTGCAGAGCCCGCATATGCCATCTGGCATGATTGACCAGCAGGATGCAGGAGGCCATGAGGCCCAGCAGCCTCAGGGTCATCCGTACCGAAACCCAGGATAAAGGCCGAAAGATCGGAATCATAGCCTGAATATCCCGGACTCGCCGTTCGGGAGGATAGGCCCGAAACTGCGTCGTGTCCAGAACTGCTCCGATGAAAAGGAGCTGTGGAGAAGGAATTAGATGCGACTTCGGCACATTGATGGAGAACCCCAGCGAGTGCAGGAGTTCGGCCGTAGTCTGGAGGTGGGAGACGACTGCCTGGGACGAGCCCGCCTTCAGCAGCCAGTCGTCGAGGTAGGGGAAGACTGAAACCCCTGCCCGGCGCAGATGAGCTGCGACCACCGCCATCACTTTCGTGAACACCCGAGGGGCACTGGTAAGGCCAAAGGGGAGCACGGTGAACTGAAAATGCTCGGGGCCTACCGTGAACCGAAGGTAACGCCGGTGGGCCGGCAGGACGGGGATGTGGAAATACGCGTCCTGCAAGTCCAACGCTACCAACCAGTCTCCAGGGTCGAGGGCAGTCAAGACCTGAGCTAGGGTGAGCATCTTGAACTTCTCCTTCCGGAGGAAGCGATTGACGTTCCGGAGGTCCAAGATAGGACGCATGTCCTCCTTGTCCTTTTTGGGCACCAGAAAGTAGTGGGAGTAGCAACCACGCCCTACTTCTGGGGTCGGAACATGCTCGATGGCCCTCTTGGTCAAGAGGGCCGTGACTTCCTTCTGTAGAAGCACCAAGTGATCCCCTGACATGCGGTGGAATTGAGGTGGCATGGCTGGGGGTGGTCTCGAAGGGGAGGGAGTAGCCCCTTCGGACAATGTCCAAGACCCACCTGTCCGAGGTGATGGTGCGCCAGTGGGGAAGGTGATGGCGGACCCTGCCCCTACTGGCGTGCCGTGCACCTGAAAGGAGGGACTAGGAGGGCTTGGAGGCCGCGGACGGGTTGGAGGTGGTGGCCTGACCCGCACGCTGGTTGCCCGATCCGCCACGGCGGAATCCACGTCCTCGGCCACGCGAAGACGCCTGCTGCGCGGGCCGGTGGCTGGGCTGCTGACGTGAAGGGGCGCCCCTACCGTGGCCACGATAGGGGCGAAAAGCAGAAGGCAGCGGAGGGCGTGTAGCAGAAAGGCCCAGGGACTTTGCAGTAGCCCGTGAGTCCTTAAAGCGCTCCAACGCATGGTCTGCTTTGGACCCAAAAAGACCGACTCCATCAAAGGGCATGTCCATGAGAGTATTCTGGACATCCCCTGAAAAACCAGTGGTTCTCAGCCAGGCGTGGCGCCGGAGCGCCACCGTCGTTGCAATCGACCTGCCCAGCGAGTCGGCGGTGTCAAGGCCACAACGGATAGTGTATTTGGCCGCATCCCTTCCTTCCGCAATGGCGCGGGAAAGCAGTGCCTGGACCTCCTCAGGGCACTGGGGCAAAACATCCGCCACCGAATCCCACAGGGAGTGGGTATATCGGCCCAAAAGACAAGCGGTGTTAACGGACCGCAAGCCAGCACTGGAGGAAGAAAAACCTTTCTTCCCAAACTGATCCAGGCGTTTGGATTCCCTATCCGGAGGAGCGGTAGGGAAGGCGGTTTGGGAAGCGGAGGCTTGGACAACCAAGCTCTCAGGAGTGGGGTGGACAGAAAGAAACAGGGGTCGCCCGGAGCGGGGCGATGGCGTCGTGACACGTTCCGATCCACAGGAGCCCCTGTGTTGGGCTTGGACCAGGCGCCCAAAGAACGTCAGTGAGGGCGTCGTTAAACGGCAGCACAGTCTCCGCAGAGGAGGCTGCCGGCTGAAGCACCTCTGTCAAGATGTTAGTCTTGACCGTCAAAGTAGGGAGCTGGAGACGTAAGGCCCCAGCAGCCCTACGCAACACCGTACCAAAATTGGCCCCCTCCTCCGTAGCCACGGGAGGAGACAGCATGCCAGTGTCAGGAGAAGTATCCAGACCACTGGCCTCCCTAGACTCTCTGTCCAGTCCTCATCATACTGACAGTTGCGTGTCAGAGGGTCATCAGACCCCTCCCAGTCCTCCTGGTCCTCCTCTGGTTCAAAATAAGGAGGAGGAGGGACATTTGGGACCCAAGGACCCATCGGCGCCGGAGCCGGCGTCGAGCGACGTCGCTCCGGGTCCATGTCCGGAGCCGGAAGGAACTGGGGACGACGCCGCCCGGAGCCCAGGGCGGCGTCGAGAACGGCACCGGAGACATCGGCGCCGGCGGAGGTGTCGTGAGGTCGACCGGCGTCGATGGGGGTTGTGGAGCCGGGATCGAGGCCGGGCCGAAGCCGGAGCCGGGATCGAGGCTGGAGGCTCGGGCGACGCCGGGGCCGGAGCCGCCGGCGACGCGGAGCAACCCCATCAGGGCCCGCGGGGCCCGAAGGCGCACCGGAGGGGCCTGAAGGCCCGAAGAGGCGGGCCATGGCCGACAGGAACTCCTGTACCTTGGCCGGATCCGCCCCCGAACCCGGGAAGGGCGGGTATGACGGGGCGACTCCACAGGCAAGTCCGGGGCCGCGGGGCGGGGACGGTGCCGGGAGGGGCCTCAGCCGAGTCGCGAGATCGCGCAGGCGAAGTCCGAGAGCGACGATGCTTCTTGGACTTCTTGTGCTTAGACTTACCGGACGAAGAAGTCGACGACCGGTGTGCACTCCGCGAGCGACCCCTGGACCTCTCACGCGACCGGGGCTTCCGCGGAGCCGAATGCCGGGCCTCGAGGAGCTTTCGAGACCGCTCTCGCAAAGCTTTCGGGTTGAGGGCCTGGCATTCGGGACAAGACTCGGTGTCGTGGCCTCGGCCGAGGCAGAAGAGACACTCCCAATGCGGGTCGGTGACGGACATCATCCGCGCACAGGCGCCGCATCGCTTGAAGCCGGGCATCCCTACGACACCTGAAAGTTGAAAAAAACCAGTGAAAAAATCACCAAAAAGTATGGTCAAAAATTGACCAGGGCACTGCTCTTCCCGGATCTGCGCTTGCTGGCGCGGAAAAAGAAGAACTGACGTCAGCGCGCAGGGGCGGCGCCTAAGTACTGCCCGCGACGTCATCCCGGCGATCACGACGCCGACGACGGACGCGGAGCCGCACGACGCCGCCTACCGACGCGCAAGGGTACTGCTACGCAAAACTTTCCGGATCCAGCCTGACGCCTGGGGATATTCTAAGGTAAGGAATCTATCACTAACGTGTCTCTTTCAGATATATATATATATACACACATTCATGTTCAAACACTTCATAACCGATTGATAATTTCACGTAACTTATTTTATCATTTTTCTTCTTATATTCTTTTTTTAATATAAATTTTTTTTTTCAAAAAAGTATAAATATCTTGTAGTATCGATATTTGTTAAGAAGTCACATACAATATTTACAACTCTGATTTCCTAGTTGTTCTATACACAAAATAGCAACGTTGTCATATTTTCATTTCAATGCTAATTTACAAATATTATACCATTTAATGTAATCAAAAAAATCAATTTTTAAAAACATTAATCAAAAAAACAATGATGTGCAGAGACTGGCGGCTTGTTGACAAACAACGCGTTTCGGCTAGGCCTTCGTCAGGAGAGGATTAGGGATTCAAGACTCACCGCTATAATATTGCCGTGGTTGACACATACAAGAATATACAGAAAACTGCCTATCTGCAGGTAGAAAGTGCAAGCTTGCAAGTCAACATACGACTGAGACAGGAAGACCACAAGCCATATTTTATTCGGGAATGTTGGTGATTATAAACACCTACGAGTAACCACTGTGACGGAGTCCTAGCGAAGGCCTAGCCGAAACGCGTTGTGTATAGAACTAGGAAATCAGAGTTGTAAATATTGTATGTGACTTCTTAACAAATATCGATACTACAAGATATTTATACTTTTTGAAGAAAATTTTTTTTATATTAAAAAAAAGAATATAAGAAGAAAAATGATAAAATAAATTAAGTGAAATTATCAATCGGTTATGAAATGTTTGTACATGAATGATTGTATATATATAGTCTAGAGTGCCTGTGTCTGAGATATGTGAAATTCACCTTGCCCAGTTCTTTCCCAAAATAGTATTTTCCCTGACAGGGTACGTTTATCCTATATTCAGGGGCCCGTTCCTTTTCAAAATAATTAAGTTAGAATTGTCCTTTGAGCGGAGGCCTCCACCACAACGTTTATTACAGTACGATACTCCATTAGGAACTCTGGGTGTTCATGTACTAGCCTAGACTCCAAGCAATGGATTGATTCACCGTTAGAGCTGAAATAGCTTTCGGCAAGCTGCCATGATTAGATCAATCAAAGTCATGTTTAATGGCAACAGAGGACTCGAAGTGGTGGCTAGGTTGTACACTCTCCATCAGGAGATTACCCATAATCCCTTCAGTGGAGAGTGGCAGCTCCAAAACCTCTCCCACCTTCTGGACCAACAGGGCAAATAATGATGTTTCTTTCATCTGGGGACCCCAAAGAGAATCCAGTGCGAAAAGCGAAGAATCTAAACTACTGGCATTTTCCAAGTCAAGTTACACACCGGCAACAGTGTAATGTAGGAGAAGTAAATTATACGCCTCCTCTTCAACACATTCATGTTGGACTGGCGAAGGTATTGCACAGCATCAGGATTTGTTCCGAAAATAGACTCCATTCTTCAGAAGTACTACTGCTGAGGCACTGGAAGGCACTTAGGTTATGGTATACCAAGATATAGGGTGGATAGTAGCCGATGATGAATATAGGGCCGGAGCCGAAAGGGGATCTGGAGCCAATATCACTGGAGCTAAAGACAGTGCAGATGGAAGGGCCACTCGATAGGCCTGTGGGAGAGGAGTAGAGGAACGCACTGGAGGTGGAGTGGGATGACTTTGTTGGCCAGCTGGGCAGGTGAAAGCCCGCTGGCAGAAGTTAGACTGGTGATCAGTGGGACCAGAAGGTAGCCCAGAGGGAAATCTTTAGTATGGCCTCTTTGAAGACCACAACTAACCATGGAGTCAACGATGGCCAGCGGAACTTAGGACACATCGGCTCAAGGTTTAGCATCTTGTCCGAAGAAGGCGGCAAAACCGGTGGTTGGCTTCACAAACACTGAATTTGCGGCCACACTCTACAGGGAGAGTGCCTGGATGTCAAACAGCCACTCTTGCATTTTCTATTTTTCTTTTTTGAATTGCCTCTTGTATTTGCCTTTGACTTACCTGAATAAAATGACCTGAACCGGGACCAGCCACCTGTCTTCGTGATGTGGAACAGAAGTGACCCTGCTTCTTGTGCTTTGTGACACAGCTTGGCTTACCGCTTCCAGAAAGTTTTGGGAAGCATCATGGAGCACTTGTCAAAAACTTGGAGTTATGTTTGGTGCTGAGGCCCCACAGGGAAGCGTTTGGCAGGTCTATAACCAGGCAAACAAGATAGATGGAAACCTGTTGTTGTTGGCGACATCCCTGCAGACTGCCGAAATTTATCTAAACCAAAAAGGCTTCTGTAAGAGTACCAAATTCGGAAGCAGTTAAATTCCTTATCAACATGGAGGGTTGTGAAAAATCACTAAGTGCAGGGGTGGTGCATATATGTGGTTCCACTTTCTCATGTTTGTAAGTGGAATAGAGTCCGATGGTTCCACCTGCTGGTGCGCAGGTGCTATTGCAAGAATTGCCGGATTCAGTCTGACACCTCTGGAGATCACAAGGTGAGAAATCTGCATTTAGAAGTATCCATCAGAAGTGGTGACCATACAAATTATAACGCCGCAGCTATCAAAATGCTGCCATCTAGATTGTGGGTGCACTGGAACTCAATTATGCAGATGGAGAGGGCAAAGGGTCTGTCTGAATTGGCATAACAGAAGCAATTTCAGTGACAGTGGCAGACACTGATTATGGTCTCAGGCAAATGTTAAGATACCTGTTGCAATGTGTAGATGTTGGGTAGGCACCTCAATAATGTTGATTATTTTTCAGTGCCATTCTATAGGCACAATTTAGTTTTCTACTCAAGGTTTTGGGTCAGGATCCTTTTATGGTCACATAGCTTACTGGAACAGTCATTGACCCCTAAACCTTTGTTTGGTTCAGGCCACAGGGTCACTTATCGCCCTAAAATGTTTTTAAAATGTGCTGATAAAGAAGCAAGAAACAAGGCCAGCCTTGGTAAGGCCTATCAAGTACTGGAAAAGTTGTGCAGTTGCTATGACTTATGAACACCAGGAGCGGGGAACAATTCACCGATCCATAAAAAGTATTAATTTTTTTTACTTACAGAAGAGAATGTTTCCAAATGAATTGTTTACATTTTCATAGCCACTTTGGTATTTCACAAATGCACTGGGTTTCTGTAATCCCAGCCTCCAAATCTTCAACTGGGATGGAGTTTAAAGGAATATGTTTAGAATGCTTACATATTGGCTGTGTTTCCAGGATAATAAGGAATAAGAGAGGGGCACTGCTAGGTACCAAAAGAAGATACCCAACTATGTATGACAACAGACTCAGAAAGGAGGAATATATAATTGCTAAGACACATTTAGATCTGCTTAGCCTGATTATGCGCAGCACAGGTCCTACAGTTCCCTCCAACCTCTGGAGTCAAGGGTCTAGTGTGCGTGAAAGTAGAAAAGATTCTACCATATGTTGAAACAGAAATAGAGAAGGGAGGGAGACCCCATACTGGAAACCAGACAGCAGTGAAAATAGAGATCGAGTAACTGAGTGTCTAGTGTTGCCAATCAACATTGCCTTATTACACCCACTCATCGGAAAACACAACAATGTGTTAAAGGGAAAGTGGTAGTATGACAGCTGCGAAGCATGAAAGAGACAACAAAAGGCTGTCATACTATCATAGAAGGTTTATTATGACGATATTCCATAGCTCGAACATGAGAGAAACGTCACAGAATGAGGTAGGGTGAAGGAGCATCCATTATTTTGAGAGCTGAATAAAGAGGGGAAACATACACAAAAGAAAGTTTAATCTGAAATGATTCCTCTTACGTAGTTAGACGCCCACCAAGACTTGAGCCTCAGGTACCACTGCAGCCGTGGAGCTAGGTTCACCTCGAAGTCCTTTGCCAAGGCAGTCATCCTTTTGAACTGCTCATCATCCATCAGAGGCTTGATGGACTCCAAGTACTGTTGGACAAAAAGATTCCCATCAGGGTACACCCAGAACCCGCCACTCTGCTATCCAGCAAGAAACATAGGCTATTCCAGTACCAGGACATATTATGAATACAATGTTACAATGATCCTGATCAGTGAAATCAATACAGGGCTCTGGCCCATAATCAGTAAGGCTGGACCAAACACTATGCGATACAACAACACAATTGCCAATACTGATACTTTATTTATCCTTCACTCATACCCAACACACATGACACGCAACGTGGGTTGGAAAACAAATTAAATATTTTATTTTATTTAAATGTTTTTGAAACTTTTTAGAATATTATTTATAAGAAATAGTTCATGTTCTTATTACCATGGACATTTGGAGCGTTCATAGGACCACAAAACATTAACAAACATATAACACCAAACACTTGAATTATACAGAAATTCTTTCAATTCTTAAAAATTTTTAAGGTGAAGAAAAAGCTCAGACTCCATCTACCATTCAAAAAGAGAACAACAAAGGATAGACACCCAAGGGAAGTGCTAAAAGAAGTGGAAACTCCACTTTGTTTTGGTGCGACTGTAAGCCCAAGGGGAAAGACGGCTGGCCAAACAGTTATTATATTCAGGTCAAGCAAAAAATCACTCATATTAGTTTGTCAAATCACATTGTCGACCTGATATTACAATTTAACAAAAACTACTTGTCTGGACACAACCAAATGGTCTACGCGTTTCAAACCCGGACTCTATTTCTGGGTTATCCTCAGGACCTGGAATTTGAGCAAACGCTTTGTCGAATCACCAACTTAGTACCAATCGCTACTTTTTCAATTTCAGACGTGTGTTAATCTATTTTGTGTCTGAACACAAGTGGACCATAAACGGCAATTTTCGGGGAGAAAGGATCAGCCCTTGCGGGCTCCGGCGGTCAGCCTCTGGGTGAGTCTCATGCCTCGAAGGTTGTTCGTATTTATGCAGCGGAGCGAAATTCTAAGTCGTAGAACCGTACAGGCGATCAGGATACGGCGGTAACCGAATAGTGAAAGACTTAGAATTTCGCTCCGCTGCATAAATACGAACAACCTTCGAGGCATGAGACTCACCCAGAGGCTGACCGCCTGAGCCCGCAAGGGTTGATCCTTTTGTCCCCCGAAAATTGCCGTTTATGGTCCACTTGTGTTCAGACACAAAATAGATTAACACACGTCTGAAATTGAAAAAGTAGCGATTGGTACTAAGTTGGTGATTCGACAAAGCGTTTGCTTAAATTCCAGGTCCTGAGGATAACCCAGAAATAGAGTCCGGGTTTGAAACGCGTAGACCATTTGGTTGTGTCCAGACAAGTAGTTTTTGTTAAATTGTAATATCAGGTCGACAATGTGATTTGACAAACTAATGAGAATGATTTTTTGCTTGACCTGAATATAATAACTATTTGGCCAGCCGTCTTTCCCCTTGGGCTTACAGTCGCACCAAAACAAAGTGGAGTTTCCACTTCTTTTAGCACTTCCCTTGGGTGTCTATCCTTTTTTCTTCTCTTTTTGAATGGTAGATGGAGTCTGAGCTTTTTCTTCACCTTAAAATTTTTTAAGAATGTAAAGAATTTCTGTATAATTCAAGTGTTTGATGTTATAGGTTTGTTAATGTTTTGTGGTCCTATGAACGCTCCAAATGTCCATGGTAATAAGAACATGAACTATTTCTTATAAATAATATTCTAAAAAGTTTCAAAAACATTTAAAATAAAATAAAACATTTAATTTGTTTTCCAACCCACGTTGCGTGTCATGAGTGTTGGGTATGAGTGAAGGATAAATAAAGTATCAGTATTGGCAATTGTGTTGTTGTATCACAATGATCCTGATGGCAGATAATTACTATCAACCCCATTAATTCTGAGAGCCAGCGTAGATTGATTATTTTGAATTTGTAGTCATAACGCGGTGAGTGGGCTTAAGTGAGCTGCAAGGCAGGACTAAGGAACAACAGAGTGAGTGGCTCCCAGAGCCCGTATGCAAGGGAAATGCAGGTCATGATTGAAGTGCACTGATGTAGTGGTTTGTGGGTTATAGCACTCGAAAAGCAAGAGAGCTCGGTGAAGATCGAGCTGCATCATCAGAGCTGGGTGTGGATGCCTAGCATGGACTACTAGGGAAGGTTGGGGGTCAGGACTAAGGACATGGGATCTAGCCCTAGACCTGTGTATCACAATGAAGAGAATGTACTCCGAGGAGCAGAAATGCTTGAAGCCTGATTATGGCATTCAGTGAAGACCCTCATGCAGCAGAAGAACTGTACATTTTTTAGCAAGAGAAGGTTGTATAATTAATCTACAGATCACTTAACCCTGTATTATTCGCGTTATGACTTCAATGTTCGCTGTGTAAGGAAGTTCGACAAACTATTACTGCCTCGGAAATAAAAGTGTGGCGTAATTGAAAAGTTACTTACCTGCAACAATCCAGCACTGCATACCCAGATTCAGCCATCTATGAGTTTTTTAGCCAACAGTACTTTTCATGTTGAGAATTTTAGGACAAAAATATAATAGGAAATGTAAAACCAGACGTCACATGAGGCAAACTGTTGTGGTTAAATACCCAGAATACATAGCACTTTCAAACATTACATAAGACCACCAGGAAGCCTTGTTTGCAGTCCCAGCCCTGTTGCGACAGAGGCCATAGAGAATGCCAGGCTCTGTTGGAGCTAGTAAAGTTAATTTTCACAGCAATGATATTCAACTCAAAGTACAAGTAGGAACTCTGAGTAGCACAGGAATTTGGAGAGGATATCCTTGCTGGAGGCAAATCCATCCTACAACTATAGGTATGCAGCATTGGTAATTTTTAAACATTTAAACAGATTATTTTTCTCCTATTTGCCAGTGTCAAGTCAGGAATTTCTGGAACCTCCTCAGTAGCAGTCTCTGATTATAAGCCCATCCACACCTTTGAGACTCGCATGGAACCCTAGCTTAGAGATCAATGGCAGGAGTTTGCTACCGGCACTACTTTAACTGAAGCTCATTTCATTGAAAACAAGTTGGGATAGGTGTGCAATTTTATTGAGGTTCCAAAACCATACAGTTGGGTATCCTGGAAGCAATCTCGAACACCCAGTATGTGCCGCTCATTCCTTTCCATTAGTTACAAGGGGTGGGAACTGCCTGCACCACAGGATGAACAAAGAAATTCTATCCTTTTAAAATTTATCAGAGACTCCATTCCCTCTTAAAGTACAGGTTTGGTCCCCCTACGTGTGAATCACGAACCATCTCAACCCAATTCCATTATGTTTCTTTCCGGCAGGCAAAGTTAGAGCAAAAAACACACTGAGTGCAAAAGAGGGAGTGTAACGATCACTAATAGTAATGGAATTACTATGTGGTAAATATTACTCCTCTTTCAACCTGCTCTCCCAGCTTCCCAACCGGATGAGAAGACAATTTTGCAACTAGAAATAATGGGGTGTTATAAAGGGAAGGCAAAGTGAATATATGCCGGATTTGGCTCCAAGCACAAAGATTGGGTAGAACTTTGCGGCTGATGCTGAATCTTTGAGAAGTTTGACCAAGAGAGTAACAGAGTATTGCTCACAAACATAAGGAGTGCCCAAAGTTTTAAGCTACAAATGTCTGTAATGGGTAGGTCTTTGTAAAGGCACCACAGCTGCAACTACATGGATATGTCTAGATTTCTAGCATCCCTGTGGGCAGGAACCCTATGGTCTAGGTTGGAAAATAGGTGAACTGTGGTGTTCAGTTCATAGCTCTCACCAAAAAGAAGGGGCTGTTTGAGGGGCAGCATGGTGCCCTCTGATCGTTCTCAGAAAGGAGGCTGTACCCAGAAATGCAGTCTTCCAATTCAGCAAGCAACTGCTCCACAAAGCTTAAGGTTTGCAAGACTTGTTCATAAAAGAAGCTATGATCAAGTTAAAGCCCAATTGAGGAGCTGGATATTTAAAGCAAAATGCTTCTCTAGAGTCACATTATTTAGGGAAAAAGTATCAGGCAATCTATAAAATGGGATAATGTCACAGTTGCTGGGGTTCAAGAAATTCCTGTGACTTTAATAGATCAGAAGTGTGACAGTAAAGGCATAAAAATTATTTAACTACTCTAGAATAAGAGTACCACCTTGCGATCCTTTGGCTTTTAGGCGAAAGGAAAAATTGAGATTCTGAGAATTCTACTCTGTGGCAAAGACTACCAGAGGAAAGCTCCATACTTCTGCCCTACCTTCCCTACATATGCGCCACCTATCACTTGGGATGCAATTAATAAGCAGCCTGGTAAAGCCTATTCAGTATATCCACTTCCATGTTACACTTTCCTTCGGATTGGAATGCAGAGAGAGGACTAGCCTACAGTTGGATTGTAAGCAAGAAAACAGACTAAGTTTAGGTCCTTCCCTGAATGTTCAAACAGACAACAGTGGCTGCACTGTCCATTCGTATACAAATTTCCCTTGGAGGTGAGGAAGACAAGAATTTAGCTCTACAAAGATTGTCTTGAGATCTGTGATTCTGTCCTGTAGGAAAAAGCCTTGAGCAGATCACAAGAAGTGTTTGTAAATGTAGGAATTCTCTATCCTTCAACCATACTTTCAAAAGCCCGTTAAAAATGATCTGAGAAGGTGGCTCCACAAGTAGAAATCTTGTGAGAAGCCCAGACTTTGAGCCCACTAGTGTCTGAACTCATTTTGAAGCTGGCAGTAGGTACTATAAGAACATAAGATGTTGTTAATCATAAAAGTCTCTGGAATTGCTAGGCAGATCTTGCAGAAGGAGGACTGCCTGCTTTAGAGTTAACACTCATTTCGGAGGAGTGTTAAGGGTATGGGTGCATACAAAGTGAGGTGCTTAGCACCGCCCTAAGCAATGTGGCAAAGAATTAGCCAGGACTTATTGTCACTTATAGAAAGTGCAGCTGTTCAAAACAGATCGATCTAGGCTAAAAAGATTCTTCCTAAGATCAGCCTCTGACTACTACCAAATAACATCCTGCAGCCGATGCAATGAAGCCAAATCGGAAAAGTACCTTTGTAAACACTTTCAGCTGGGTTGGGCCTAAATGGGAGGCACTTTTATTTTTAATAATTATCATAAATAACTACCTTTAGATAGGGACAATGGCCCTTCCTTGAGGCAATATGGAGGTTTGGAGCTTAGAATTACACCGCTATCCAATCCTACAGCTACAAGGCCTCCAGAGTGTGTGCCAAACTCAACATGTGGAAAGATTCCATGAACAGAAATAGGTTCAGACTGAACTCCCGCTCTCCCATTTCTCTTGAGACAATGAAGTGCCTGTAAGAAAGTGGCTCTGTATATACTGAACCAAAGTAAGGTTCAGTGTGCACAGGGTCCACAGTCCCCAGAGGTTTGGCAGAGGCTAAAGTTAGATATAACCTTACTCTCTAAAGTGGTAGCTTGGTCGAGCAGTAAGGCAGTATCAGAGGACAGTGTAAAGCATTTGTTGTACACACTCAGTCAGCAAATGAAGCCACACACTCAAGAACTGAACTCTAGGCCAATGGTTTGTATATAAAAATATATGCTTGTTTTATTTTAGAACCAACAATAGGTATCAAAATATACTTCCTCAGAATGAGATGCTTTAGGTAAATACTTTCAATAGGCAATAGACTTTTGAATGCAATAGTTACAGTTGTTGCAAAAGGCAACACAATTTTAAACACAATTATACATTGAGCTCAATGGGAATTTCTAGTTAAATGCAATAGATTACTTTTTGGATTACTTTTCTAACCACAGGACTGGATCCTAGATTCAGTCCTGGGACATCTCCTGTAAACAGTTGAGTAAAAACGTTTTGGTTACAGTTGTGATTTTTAAGGAATATTATTGTATTTTAAAAGTTGGCACTTGGAAACTTTTTTCACATAGAATCACCAATGTTATCCTATGGGAGGAAATTCACTTAGCAGGTAAGTAGTGTTATCGTTACTTTTTCTTACTCAGTGTTGGATCCTGGATCCAGCACTGGTGCATCTCCTGTAAACAGTTGAAAGAATGTGTTTTTGTTATACAGGCGATTTTTAACGAATATTTGTAAGTTTGCAAAATCGACACTTAGAAACTTTTTCAGCAAAAACCAGGCAATGTTATCCTATGGAAGGAAATTCAAGTTACCGGTAAGTACAGTTGTGATTACTTTTTAGGGTCAGTGCTGGGCACCAAGATCCAGCACTGGGATCTCTCCTGATAGCAGGTGAGTAAATTCGTTTTCGTAATTAGAATGGTTTTAGGTGAATATTTTAAAGTCTCAAAACACGACACTTAGAAGAATTTCCAAGTGAAACCAGTCAATGTTACCCTATGGAAGGAAATTCAATTCGCCGGTAAGTTACTTTAACGTTACTTTTGTAATCCAGTGCTGGACTCCTAGATTCAGCACTGGGACATTTACTTAAAACAGGTAAGTAATTACGTTTTTGTAGTTTGTACGATTTTTAAAGAATATTCTTGTATTTCAAAAGTTGACACTTAGAAACTTTTTCACAAAGAACCACCAATGTTATCCTAGGAAGGAAATTCAATTCACAGGTAAGTTACTTTTAATTACTTTTGTTACTCAGTGCTGGACACCTAGGTTCAGCACTGGGACCTTTCCTGCAAACAGTTGAGAAAATTCGGTTAGGTTATTTGTGCGATTTTTAGGAATATTCTTAGTTTTCAAAAGTCGACACTTAGAAACTTTTTGGAAGAAAAAGTGTCCATGTTATCCTATGAGGAAAAATGAGTTATCGGTTTCGAGGTAAATAATCGGTCTTTTGAGTTAGGGTTCTGGGGTTAGACTCAGGGGTCTCCCAGGGTCAGTGATGCACTGTTGTTGCACCCTCAGCGGCACTAGGGCGGCCGGGTGCAGAGTGTTGAGGCCCAATGTTATCCTATGGAGGATAGGGGACTCCGGTTGGTGGCTGCTGGCAAGCAGGCCACTGGGTTGTGGGAGCAAAGCTTCTAGGGTTAAGCTCAGGGCACGTTGGGGACCAAGTTAGCACAGAAGGGGCACCCTCAGCGGCACTAGGGCGGCCGGGTGCAGGGTGCTGTTTTGAGGTCGGGTGCCCTGTTGATTTCAATGGAGATTTTCGGTTTTGGTTTTCAGCTGCAGGCTCGGTCCAGGAAGACTTCCAGGAGGAACCAACAGCTGGGCAGGTAAGTTGGAGGGCTCGAGGACGTAGGTGCACCTCGGGTTCCTTTCTCCAGGGCGCAGGGCGGCTGGATGCAGGGGTGTCTTTTGAGGTCGGATTTCACCTTACCGGGCCACTCGCGGTTGGGGGGGGTCTCCGTGCAGAGGCTGCAGGCGACGTCGGGGAGTCTTGGAGGGGTCAACCCACGGTGGACTCGGACTCTGGAGAGCTGGGGGACCTCGCTGGGACCGGTGGGCCGCTTGAACTCGGACTGTAGGCGACGGGTACAGTGGTGGTTCCAGGCGTAGGGTTTCTTTTTCCTCAGCAGGCTCGGAGTCTTTGTTTGGTGTTTCTTTTGAACAGAGCTGCTGTTCACAGGAGATCCGGTCTTTGTTGAAGGCAGTCAGTCCTCCCCGGGGTTCTGGAGGTCGCTGGCTGCAGGACAAGACTATTTTTGGCGCAGGATCTCTGGAAACTGCAGACGGGCCGGTAGGGCTGGGGCCAAGTCACTTATTCTCTGCAGTCTCCTCTGCTGGGCGTCTTCTTTCGTCCTTTTTCTTCTTAGGTTGCGGGAATCTGAGGAAGGAAGGTTCAGGGTGCTCCTAAATACTAGATTTAGGGCGTTACAGGTAGGTAAAGGGCAGGGACCAATGGGTCCCTGCCCTGGGGTGGGTACACCCCTATCCTGCCACTCTCCTGTGGGAGGGGGCAGGAGCCTGGTCCTGATTGGGCAGGGCTCCCCATCTTCAAGATGGCGAGAGCCCGGAGATGTGCTTCACCTCGCCTCCCCACCTGAGGGGTGGGGTTGGCAGAGGGTGGCACACCCCTTTCCTCCCTTGGTGTTTCCCGCCAGTCTTCCCGCCCGGATGGGGGGAAGAACCGGTGGGGACCAGTTGCTGAGTACAGCAAGTGGTCTGGGAAGCTCACAAAGGCGGAATGCCTTTGAAGCTTCCCCCTGCCCATCCTGGGGAGGAGGCCTAGCACCTCGCCCAGGACGGGCATTGTTGCAGGCCCGGGAGAGCGGATGGCTCTCACCCAGGGTCCAGCAACATGTCTGCTGTGTGGCAGCCTAGGCAGCCCCTCAGACAAGACGTGGATTGTAGGTTAGGTTCAGGGGGCAACTCTAAGTTGCCCTCTGTCGTGCATTTTACAGTAAATCCCACACTGGCATCAGTGTGGGCTTACTGTGCTGAGAAGTTTGATACCAAACTTCTCAGTCTTCAGTGCAGCCATCATGGTGCTGTGGAGTTCGTGCTGACGACCTCCCAGCACCATATACTCGGAATGGCAGCACTGCACTTACAGTGCCCAGGAATGGACCTGGGTACTGTAGGGGCACAGGGCTCATGCACCTGTACCCTCACCACTGGCATAGGGCACCCAGCTAGAGGGGTGACTGAGGTATGCCAGGGAGGTGTGTTTGTGGGCATGGCACACAGGGATGTGTGCCTTGTCGACTCTCTGTTTTGTTCTGCACCAAGACACCCAGCCTGCAAGGGCAGTGTGTGTGTGTCAGGGTACAGGGCCTCCAAGGGTGGCACAATAAGTGCTGCAGCCCTTAGAGGCCTTCTCTGGTCACAGTGCCCTGGGTACCTAGGGCACCATTTACCAGGGGCTTACCTGTGGCCAGAAAGGCCAATTGGGTTTAGGCTGTAATGAAGTTTTAGGGAAGGAACACAGGCCCTGGGTACCTGATTGGCAGGGACCCAGGGCACACCAAGGAAAAGTGCATCAGTTATCAGGCAAAAAGTGGGGGGGTTACTGCAACAGAAACCCTTTCCTACAGTGCCTACAGTAAAAACCAAGACAAATGTGTCATCTAGTATCAATTGTATGGTGCCAAAGAGAATGTGTTTTTAATCTCCCGCAGTAACGCTGGTGATGTTTTTTTAAATGTTCGACATAGACGTTTGTAGTAATTAAGGAAGAAAGGTTGCGAGGTCCTCTTTATTTCAAACACACAAAAGGTGATAGGAGGAATTCTTGCAATTTGTCTAACCACTGGCAATCGCTCAGTGTAGCATCCCAACCCACTGTTCTTTTGCTCATCATGCCACCTCAGTTTGGAGCCAGTCATATGCAAATCAGCTTTGACCCTGCCCCTCAGTGGGACAGTCCAGCTCAAATGGCGGAGCGATTGCCAGTGTTTTGACAAATTGCAAGCGTTCCTCCCATCACCTGTTGTGTGTTTGATGTGCCTCTTTATTGAAATAACCAAAAAGGGGAGTGAAAAGTAAGAGGAGTGAGACTACTCAAAGTCCAAATAATAAACAGAGTTAATCAAAGGGGAGTGGTGCCACTATAACGTCCTGCTCATCCTGAAAAACCTTAAGAGTTTTTAAAAGGACTCTCACCCACTAGAGTTTCCTCACGTGGCTAGTGGGTTAGATGGATTTTGACTCAATAATGAACCATGCCACAAGAGGAAACTCCAGTGGCTGAGAGTCCTTTTAAAAACTCTAAGGTTTTTCCGGATAGGAAGGACGTTGTAGTGGCACCACTCCCTTTGATTAACCCTCTTTATTTAGTGGCTATGCCATCAATCCACAGTAATCACTGGTGATGGAAGAAGCAGAATCCTACCTGGCAGCAACCAATGTCTGCAATGAAAGCACGAGAGAAATGCATTCCCTAAAGCAGTGCTTCCCAAACGTTTTAGAACCACAGCCCAATTTTTAAATTGGCAAACTTTCACAATCCACTTAACTTTAACGAGTATGAGACAGGCGATTTTTTAATGTAATTAAAGCATCATGTGGTAACGCACTGTCATATACAGACAGCACATTTTCCATTGAAATGGGCACTAAATTTGCACAGATATACAATAGTTTTACTAATAAAAGTATATTGCACACAAACAATAATGTGTGGAAATAGGATTTTAGTGAAGTGTCATGATTTGTTTTGATTCTGTTAAAATCTTTAGTTCCATCACACTTCAGAATTACAAACAATTTGCTTCATTTTTGTTTTTCCTAGCTGCTGAACGTGTATGGTTCATTTACAGGTATTTACATTTTGTTGCATGTTCCAAAAAACATGACATCCTACAGACTTCCCTTTCTTTTCCTGACTGCTAAGTCAGAGGAGTTTATAAACACCAATCCCTGTGTTAAAAAAATAAGCAGAAATTAGTCAGAAGACATAGGCAGACATTGGACTTCTGTCTCTAGCGCGGAGCCAAAATGACAAGATAAATACAGAATTTAAAGGCATCTTTATTTATTGTTCGGACTTTTATGGCCACCAAAAATCTGCTCAAGACCCAGTTTGGGAAACGCTGCCCAGGCCAACTTCTTGGAAAAAGGTTGCACATTTGTTGCAGCAAAGTTGGAACTGGATCAATATCTATGGTGGGACAACATACATTTTGCAACATGTCTCTCTCAAAACTTAAACGGAGTGTTGATTAGATGGCATTCAATTATGTAACTGTCAAAACACCCTCTTTAGGTTTTCCAAATTTCATTAGTTAGGAAGGAAAATAATGTCTTCCTACACAAAAAGCAAGCTCATTGTTGTAATGGACAGGCAAAAGGTGTGGCACAGAGAACTTTCCAATCATAGCTGTAAAATTACAATAAAAGGTTATTCTTCTAGTATATAATATTTGATGTTCAGGGTATTTTGTTACTGCAGTCTTATGACAAGGCCAATTCAAAGGGCAGATTGAGCAAGTCTTCAAAAAAGATTTTGAGCCTTTCATGAGTGACCACACGCACCTTGCAGAACCACCATGTTGTGGTGAATCACTTCGCTCTAAAGTGGTACCAATACTCTTGATGGGATAAAATTATCTTTCAGATTTTGCTGAATACACAAAGCAAGAACAAGGTGATATACAGTAGCAACATAAAATAGATTTGAAAGTAAGAAGTTTTGATTAATCAGCCATTTATACAGTAGTGAACTATGGACCCCCATCCACTTGAAGCTGGTAGGTACCATTGTTTTGACTATGGTGAAACCATATGATGTAGCACTCAGGTCAGAGAATAACCCAGTTTTATTTAGCCATAAAAACATAGTATCGTCTGTGCAACTTTCAGATGGATATATGAAGTGCACATCCTGTAAATCTATAGTGCAAAAGCCATGCCCAAGTAAAGGGAGGCGAGGATCTTCAACGGAGGCCTCATCTCAGAAGTTGCCTTGGTTAGAACAAGGTTTAAGAGGTGAGGACAATTTGTACACTCACCCATCTTACCCACAGCAAGGAAATGACCCCAGAACTCTGAGATCTAAGAACTTGTTGACTTTGAGCAATAGCGCTGGTGAGACTGTGTGAAAATAACTTGTGGGAGGGAGAATGGAGTGGAATATGGAGAGGGACCCTCAGCTCACCTACTGAAAAGTAACCAACAGGGCTCGCTGATTGACAGGTGAGTAGGAGTCGATCCTCCTCACTCTCTAAGATGAGAGTTCAGAATGAATATGAGCAATAAGCAGAAACGTCTTGGGACATCCTTCTCTGTAGGCTGCAGAAACATACTAGGTTCGTACATGGTGGTAAAGAAACCTGGTACACAGACATCTGTAAAGAATTATTTTATTGAACACATCTCCTTTGCTTTCATTTTTTCTCAAGGTTTCGTTCAGTTGTATTAAAACCATATAGGTCCCACAATGTTATTGCCTCCGAGAATCCTTTAAAAATCCTATAGAAGTACAATTTACTTAACAATCAGAAAGACATTTTCAGTGGGAGCCTCGGTTTACCTACAGCAGAGTCGAATGAAAGAGGACCTCTAAACTCCTAACATTTTTACAATGTATTGTTATTGTATTGTACCATTTGTATAATGCTTCAGACCCTTAAAGATGCCACAGAGCCCTATCTGGGTAATAGACTTGATGGATACTCGCTTTGTTGTTCATGGTTGGATGAATGTGGACTTACAGTGTAGCCGATATGCATAAGGTTAGATGTCGACATGAGGTTTGGAGTTGTATGGTCATTGGCAGACAGTGTGCTACCAGGTCTCCAGTACTAAAACAATGCACTGAAACCAAACTGTATTCTGACTAAAGAGTAATTATAAAGTGTAACCCAAAACATAGAACCCAAACATGTTGGTATGAATCTCATGCAAAACTATAAATGTGCATAAATATAATTAGGGCTCCTGTTTTATGGTATTTATCTTTAACATTTCCGTCAGTATTTATCCATATTAATTTTTTTCCACATCTTGTCAGTTTTATCCATATTTATTTTGTGTTCTCTGAATAGATGAAGTTGTAATACAGTATATTTACACATTTATTTAACTAATAAATATGTGCTCATACATTGACACCTGTCATGTTTTAGTAAATTAAGCAGCCAAATATAACAAAACAATACACCCACAGGTAAATATTGGCATTATACTACAAATGGATGTTGACGTCGTTATTTAATGAAACCTAATCCTGTTTTTAACTCCCCATGCCATCTATCTCCTAAAGCTGTTGGCCTGGAATTAATGAAAGACAGCATGGAAAGGCACTCAAAAGAAGCCAATTTTTCTGTACTTTTCCATAATAAAAAAATGCTGACAGGAAGCACATTATTTTCTGTCTGTATTTACCTATAAAAATCAGTAAAAAGGGAAAACTGGGAGCCCTAAAAATAATACATGGGAGCCTGCAATCCCTGAATAAAAGGCAGTTTCTAATTTCCTTATTAGAGGTGACTTATGACATCTCTAATCATTTTTAATAAAGAAATGATATAGCTGATCAACTTTAATAAGTTATTACAGTTGAGTTCTGATGTCACAATGCCTGTTGCCAGAGCCAGAAGCCAAAAGGAAATGCAGGACCAGAGCATATTTAAAGTTCAAGTTTAAAGAATGACAACTAATCCTAGCTTATCCTTCTTCTGATCGGTTTTTCAAAATGAATAGTGATCAGCAGAAAGGAGATATTATGGAAATATGTTCGTTTTTTGCATTACATTCTTTATGTAATTATAAGAAGGACACTGTGCATGTTTCTACACAATCAGAGTTTCAGCATTTTTCTAAAATCTGACTTACATTAAATTGATACGAATATCTTTTTGCAGTAAATATCGAACTGCTTTTTAATGTGGTTAATTTTGCACTAGATTCTTCATGTCTTCAAACATCCTATCTATTTCACATGAAAGAGCAACACACTAAGGATTTACGCAGTTTGTAGGAAAGGTGATGTTGTGACCATGTATTAGGGAACAATACATTTATAGGCAGAGTTTATATGGTCACAGAACTTACAATATATTTACAATAAAACCAAGGGGGTACTCTATCCTATATATAAAAGCAATAATAAAAGTGGATGCATTGTTGATTCAGCACTATTCCTGCACTGGAGCTTTATGGGGAGCTAGACTCACCCTCTGCATGGTGCCCTTGATGCTAGGAACAGGCAGACGAGGAAGACAAGCCTGAAAACTGTACAACATGGGCTTTCGACCAGAGAAAATTTTCACCATAAACTGTGGACAGAAAACAAGAACATTAGAACATCATAGATTTATTATCTCCTCAAAATCTAACCTCTTTCTTTCTATCATAACACTGCCCTGTGTCTTCAGATAAAAACACCAAACCAGCCAACATATGCCCATCAAACGATAGAACAAGCTCATGTTACTGCCCACCCAACTAGACATCAGTTCTCTTGCCATTTCAAGACCAGACTAATATCTCTTCCTAGGTGTTTAGTGGACCGCTAAATCTCTATTAACCAGTCTCCTAGAGCCTCTGATCTGCCTGCATCCAACAATCCATTCTACCCATCTAAACCCCAAACCAACTAACCTCTTCCCACCCAACCACAAACCATCAAACATCTCCATGGTTATCCCGAGCATCATTCAGCTTCTTCCAACCCAAAAACTAGACCATCCACGATATTCCTGTCCAAGCTATTCCCACGCAACCAGTGAGCCAAATGACATCTTCTCTCAACCACCACGGTACAGATTTCTTCCTACCCAGTCAAAGAACCATCGCAGTCCTAATGGTCTAACACTCTAGTTAAACATCCACTTCCTTCACTTCACCGTTTTGATAATTTTGTTTTGCTGCCATCTTGCACTGCTAACGTATATGAAAAATAAACATAAGATTCCAGGCCCTCTAAAAGCTGTGCTGTAGGTCTTATAGTTAGATTGATTTTATAAATATTTAACATGAGTCATACTAACAATAACAAAACCTTTGTAAAATGACTAAGCAGCTAGTATCTGCCACTCAGAGACAAACACAGATCAAAGAAACGTACCAGCCATAACTTGATGCCCACTGACATATGCCCGTGTTGTTCGAACATCCAGCCGTGGTAGGACAGGAGCTGCTTCAAAATGAAGCGCATAGTTAGGATGAGAGCCAGCCACAGACCCGTGGAGAAGAGCAGGGCACTCAGGATACTCTGTCCTTGGTGAGAAAAATAGGTGCTGCAAACAAAAGAGAAAATGGGAGAAATATCAAAGAAGAGCAGAAGGAAATAGAATTAGGCACTTATGAGGAAGGAAGAACATAGAATAGGACATCACAGACTGATCCACTTGAATTCAAGAGAAGTGACATCATAGACCCATTGGGGGGAAAAAAGGAACTGTGAAAAACGTATTTGGTCAAGAGGTAGAATGTATCACGTGTGGTCTGTCTGAAACAAAGGGAGAGCAGAGACCAATGTGCCTGAGAGGTAACCAGATACCAAAACAAGTTACCTGTACTGGCTTATTGAAGCATAACAGACTTCAGAGACTTATCTGAATGGACAAAGAGTGACAGACATCTGTGACAGGTCAGCTAAGATTACGGGACAGTCATTGAGACTGTGGTCTGCAAAGATGGAGAGCAGGCTTAAAGTTACGTATGATGAATTTCAAAAAGGATAGCACAGATGTGGAAAGGGTAAAAGTGAAATATTGAGGAGAAAGAAAGCAGGATAAAAAATATTCTGAGGCAAAGAATTGAAATGAAAAGACAAGACACCATTAGAAAAGGGTATCAAAATCGAAGGTGACTAATATACAGCCCTGACCAGACCCAGTCACCTTGTCAATTACATCTAACCAGACACTACTATTCTCTTCTACATCTTATGTTTCATCCATTGTATCTTCATACTGGTATCTCGCCTTCCTATATTCATAACTGTTAATATTGAGAAAGTCGATGTCAATATGAAGAATGATACATTCATGTATAAAAACAAAACCACATCTTTATTAACTAATTTGTCCGTTGTGAACTCCACGTCAACCCCGACTCAGAAATTCGTAGTCAGGCAGGCTCTGAGACCTAGACCTAGGCCTGAGGTCACCGATTGACAGGTCACAGGTGGGGTGGCACGTAGCCGGCAGACAAACGCACAAACAGGACACCCCAGGTTAATTCCACAGATGGGCGCAGCAGCACAACAATGATTCAAGGAGATTGGCCCCAATAAAGCACACATGGCTGGAAGGGTACGTGCGATCCCAAAACACCATAAAGTCAGATGCTACATAAGTTAGGAACATATGCCAATCAGGACACAGTATATGCCAGATACCTAGACACGTTACCCACTGGCCACATTGTGTCCACGCATGGTCGGGCCCAGATTCCCCATCGAATAAGTCGATTTACAAATCCAAAGGCAGCCTTACCATACAAGGATCAGCGGAATTGTTTATGACATTCAATGAATTATATATAAATACATCTCAGATCGATTGTAAGTACAGACCCTATGCCTGTAACTATTGTCACGGCCTCATTGTTTAATTAAACAAACTGTTCCTGTTTTTCCAAACGCCTCTGGTTTTTTTCAAGGTATTTCATGTTCAAGCAACATTTTGGCAAGTCACCTTCGGAGATAATTGGTACCTCACAACCGACTGCAGCCAAAGGAAGAAGACCCTGCCCAGACGGATTCACATTTGCGCAGCAAGGAAGGTGAGCAGACACCACAACTGATTGGAAGTTCTGCTCGTCACAGAGGGTAAGAGATTACATCAGAACCTTAGTAAAGCATTTGGCATATGGCAAACTAGGGAGAAGCATAAAAAGATAACCTGAGTGCCCTGCCACTGACAGAATCTGGCATAGTACTTATTTTATAAGTCCTAAGTGAGTAGTCGTAAGGCAGCCTCTACGCAGGAACGACGGCTAAGCTCCTGAGACGGCTGCAACGCATCCAGAACGCCTCTGCACGTCTTATCCTCGACATCCCCCGATGCAGCCACATCACACCCCACCTGAGAGACCTGCACTGGCTCCCTGTCAACAAGAGGATAACCTTCAAGCTCCTCACCCACGCACACAAAGCACTCCACAACTCCGGACCAGCCTACCTCAACAGACGACTCAGCTTCTACACCCCCACCCGCCAGCTCCGCTCGACCAGCCTCGCCTCGCCACAGTCCCCCGCATCCGGAAAACGACCGCCGGCGGCAGATCCTTCTCCCACCTCGCCGCCAAGACCTGGAACACCCTCCCCACCAACCTCCGACAGACCCAAGACCTACTGGCCTTCAGAAGACTCCTCAAGACCTGGCTCTTCGATCAGTAGCAGCACCACCCCCCTCTTCCCCCAGCGCCTTGAGACCCTCGCGGGTATGTAGTGCGCTTTATAAGTGACATGATTGATTGATTGAGAGGCGATCCCGTGGAAGTCACCTTTTTTCGATAGCATGCTAGGAAAGGTGATTATTTATTGTATAGCCCTTTATAGCTCCCAGGACGCTTTTTGTGTGATAAAGCTATCCTGATTGGGCGGAGTTGGCACCTCATCTTATTTTTTTTAGTCTAAAAGGGTTTCTCAGTGCCACCGGTTTCTCAACACCGTTGGTATTTGAAAGTAGTGAGAGGTGTTGGTCGCTTGGACTGCTGGGCGTAACACAGATGGTATGCTTGGTCCCAGAGTGCGATACAATGTGCGATTAGGACATTAGGGAATAAGATTTGGACCTGGGAAACTAGGTGTAACTTGTGTGTGGCCAAGAGGGGCCTGTGGTTTTCGAGTTATTCCTTTTTTTCTGTGAAATATTGCTATCTTGCTATATTGGAAGACTATCAGGCTCACTTAGTTCAGTGTACTGTTCAGAGCTTCCCCTGGTCACAGGATAGCATGCGCTATGTTCGGGCTAGGAGATTTTTGACAATTTCATCATTTTTTCTCTGTCAGTTTTTGTTGAGATGGATGTAAAATATATGTGATGTTATGGTGCTCTTATTTATTGCTGTTTTGGTACAAGAGATGATCAAAGATTGTCCTAAATATTGCGTTTGGTTCGTCGATGACTCAATGTTTCATATGAGGGTGCTGTTATTTCTCGCAAACTGTATTTGACGGCAAAAGTTGATATCATTCAGATACTTTTTTTTTTTTTGCTATCGCACTTTTTAACCTATGTTGCATCTCTTCACATGCATTGTTATTTGTGTTGATGAAATGTTCATATTGAACTGTTTGATGCATCTGTAGATAGCGCTGAGCTTATAGAACATAATTATAAGAGTGCACCACGTACATTTTTCCCCACGATTAGATCAAAACACAGATTCCCCAAAAATGAGCTAAGTCGTACTTTGTCCACTAAAAACTACTAGACTTATTATGGATTCTCCAATAAAAACACATGCAAACCAGGATCCCCACACAGGCTTAAAAACGTAATAAATTTTGCTAAGAATGGCACGCGCACACATTTTCTTGACCAAACTAGGGAACTTTTAAAACTAACTCAATTGAACATATGAGAACACACATGCAAACTAAATACAAAGGTCAAAGGAAAGGCAGGAGAGAGGCATTATTAGAACTATAAGCCATCTTCGAGGAGGCCCAGATCGATAATCCTACACCAGAAAGAGCAAGCAAAGCTTCAGCGGCTCCCCCATCACATGCAGGTATAGAGGAGCTCATGCCTGTTACCCCAGCATTAGAATATTCAAATTCGCCAATAGCAGCAGTCGGCGGGCCCCCTACCGAACGACGAGTAGGCCCAAGCGCGAGCAACTAACAGGCCAGCATGCCCAGACAATTCCAGCGCAACCCAAGTCCTGTGAAAAGGCTCCAAGTATCCAAATCCCCCCCACCCCCTTCTGTCATGTCTGACACATAGAACCCCAGCAGCATGGAGAACACGCACTCCCACTGGTTCAGGCGAACATACACAAGTGACAGGGAGATTTTTGGAGGTCCTAGACAGTGATACAGCAAGTGGGGGTGAGGGTGGGATCCCCAGTCCCCGGGAACCGATGGTGAGGGTGAGGCTACAGGATTTGCCTAGGTAGCCGAGGAACAGAGAGCGAATTTGAGGGTGAAGACCGACCAAAGAGAACAAAGCGTAGCTCAGCGCGAAGGAGGCAAACTAGGCGGGATAAGGAAGAAAGGCGCGAGCTAAGGGGGAAGAGAGAGAGAGAAAGAGCTTGGACCCAGGAAGCACAGCGAGAAAACAGAGGAGCTTGCCTCTCACGTAAGGAAAGCGGGGGTAGGTACAGGGCACCGATTGGGGAAAAATCGGAGGTAGAATCAGAGAGGCTTTTGGCAGGGATCCGAACTTCACCAATCATTCAACCTAGAAGAGGGGCTGACCAGGAAATAAGACCAAGGCAGCCTGGTACTGCCCCAACCAATAGGCAGGACAAATAAGATGGCACCTTTGAGCGTGCCCAAGGGGAGCAGCGACGAGAATGTACGCTGCTCCACCCGAACGCACGTGAAGGACAAACTGACCCCAAGGGAGATTGTAGCAATAGAAGAAGGTGAGATCTTTGTGTGCCCATTCTGCCCTTCTAGTCTGCTGGACCGAGGAAAGAGACCAGTACGATAGGCCTTGGCCGAAGGAAGGATCCTTCAAACCTGAGGACATGGCCACAGTGGAAGATTGCATCAGACATGGGGGAGGAGATCCCAAGTGGAACTTACCCTACATGCAGGAATGCCTAAAAAGATGGGAACGCCATGTCAGAGAGAAACCCGTAGAGCTACCCGAATAAGAATGTACCCGTTACTACAGAAGGGCACGTCAGGGACCATCTACGTGCCATGGGCTCAGATGGATAAAGAGGGGTTAAGGACAAAGTTACCGCTATTGCTGGAAGGAACAGGAAAATGGATCTCATGCTTTGAGAAAAACACTGCTGGAATAAACCTAGCGATAGGCAATATTAACAGTCTGCTTAGTAGTCTTATTGGAGAACAGACAAACGCGGTGTTCGCCAAAGCCTGCATCCCAGCAATTATGCTAACAGACACCGAGCATGACGAGGACGCATTCAATTCATACAGGTACCGGATATGGACAGCCCTGAGGGATATGTTCTCTGACCACCCAGATGTGGGAGGGATAATGGCGGAGACTATGAAGCCAGGGGAAGAGTATAACTGATTCTCTGGATAGAATGAGGGAACAATGGGGACAAGAGAGAACAGCTGTGGACTGATACGGGCCCACAAGTAGCGTTCTTTTACAATATACTGAAAAAAGAGATACAAAGCGGACTGGAAAGTGTGATTGGGTTAGACACCAAATCCTGGCGGGATACACAAGCCCATATGCATTACCACAAAAAGATGCAAGAAAAGGATAGAGAAAAACAAGAGCAAACCCAGAGAGACACTGCTAAACTGGTCCATAACAAACTGAAAAATATTGCCCTTGAGGGGGGCACGTTGGCCGCGAGCGTGCAAATGGCACCTGTCTTAAAGGAAGTTCCACTGCAAAACCCCAGAGGGTTTCAACCTAGCTATGGCTGCAGAGGCAGGGAGGTTGGCAGCAACCACACCTTAGGGTATGCTACTATAGCCACAGGATGGGCCACCTGGCAGACAGATGCCGGTTAAAGGCAAACCATGAGCAGATATTGATGGGCCAGGGCCAGCCACCAGAAAACCCTACGACTATTCATCCACAAAGCCGAGCACAGGGGAACCAGCATGCACCTTACATTCAGCCACAGGGAGTTCCGTCAGCCACCGCACTCCCGCAGCTGAGATCAGGAAGTTGGACAAACACGTGGCAGCAGCAACCACAGGCATGGAACTCAGCCCAACAGGGACCGGGCCCACAACCTCGGCAGGGAGGGATAACTGCCTGGGGAGGTAATGCCTTCACACAAACAGAGTCCAAATGTGCAGTAAGAAAAGCCCAGAATAAATAGCACCCCTTCACCCACATCCCAAAAAACTGTACCAAACCAAAAGAAGGCACAATGAGACAACAGTGGCAATCCAAGCTTTTACTTGTGTTTAGGGATATAGAGCTGCTGTATGTGCTCTGTCAACCAGGTATCCTCACTAAAGGTCGCCATCAAAGGTGCCTGCGGGAGCCAAGGCCCCACTTTGCAGTTGATACCCCAGGGCGAGGTTAGCTGGCCACACCCCAGAGGGAGGGCAGTCTGACAAGGGAGTGGTTGTCTCCCAGATAAAGTACTTAAAACCCAGGCACCCAGGTCGCCATGTCCAAAAAGTCAATAAGGACAGGTTCTAATCAAGTCGAAAGGTCCCCATTCTCAGGCATTCAGCCCATGACCAAATTTTCCTCCGTGGAATGTAGCCCCAACAGCGCCTACAAAAGCTAGAGGTCTCCACCCAATGGAGACCCCCCCTTTCAGTTCTAAAACAAAGCTGTCCTCCAGTGGCGGGAGCATGATGTCTAGGGCAAGCCCTTGGGGCCTGAGGGGTGTGCAGAGTTGTCAGGCGGCCCAGAATTGTGGGGTCAGTCTCGGTTCAACACCATTATTTGGAAGACTGCAGCATAAGTTTTTTGGAAATATGCCCCACGCTCTTCACCTTCTTATGTTACCAGCAAGGTTTTCTTTCCCTTTTTCCCAATTTTCAAAGTCTGACCAAAGTGGCCATACTGCTCCCAAATAGCAGTAGAAGCGTGCCCGCTCATAAGAAGTCCTTAGCCACAACCCAGGAACAGCAGATCCAAATGCCCTGAAAGGCAGCAGGACGTGGTCCGAGGTAGAGGGATGTGCCTGGGAGAGGCGGGATCCCCAGTGTCCATTACAGCTCCAGGTAAGAGTAGAACACCGAATGCGCTCATCCCCATATCAGACCTAGCAACTAACCAACGCACCAAGCCTCACATACACCAACCTCAGACACCACTAAACTGCATAATCAGGGGTACATGGGGGCCACAGAACAAATTTCCGCCCCCCTCCGCATCACGATAAATGAGGTAGCAGATCGCGCCGAGACCTAGGGAAATACCCAAAAAACAAACAAAAGAAGCCCAAAGTTAGCCCAAAAGAAGACTCTACAGAAAAGTTGGAGTTGAGGTATCTAATGCCACAAAGGAGTGTCACAGTGCACACCGCATGCCGGGAACCTTAGAGATACACACACACTTAATCTTGGGGCACGTTGCAACCACCAACAACACTTAATAGCGACATGCCCCCTCTCGCACAGTCACGCACACGTGTACGTTGAAAGACGCAGCCCACACCAACAGCGCCTCCGTGCACACATCGGAGAGACATGTTCTTGGAAAATTGGTGGCGCTCATAGAACCCTGACTAAAAACTGATGCAATCCATCCCTATGGACTGCGAGACCACTCCATAAATAGTATGCACTAGTCCAAGCACCCAGTTGGGTACGAAGGACGGGGTGGTGAGCTCAACAGCTCATAAAAGGGATTAATGTTATGTTATCGTGTCTTGTAGAGCGCAACGGCTGCCCCAGCGAAGGGGCGTCCCGGCGCTAATGCAGGAAAGACTGACGGAACATACGAAACGGCAAACCCATCTGATTACCAATAAGCCACCTCTAATTTTTAACTACCAAAAAGATACACCCCAGCCCCCGGGGCCACCTTCTGGAGGCTCACTAAATTTGCGAGTAGAAGAGTGTGGAGAACACACCCCTAAGAGAAGTACAGGAACCCCGGAAAAATCATTGACTATGGCCTACATGTAATGTTTCTGAATTAACTAAATGAATTGAATGCTTATCCATCAGATCTACAACAGAATCTCCAAGTGTACCACCTCTCAGCTGCCACATCAACACCCCAGCACGGATTCAAAGTGTACGAATCAAGATTACAAATTAACACCGCAAATTTTTTTGTTTGAACTGTTAAAAAGGGAAACTCGAGACACCACAGGACCACAGACACCTCTCATGGATCCATACCAAGACCTGCAATGTTCAATAACAAGTTATGTATTCCTGCTCTTCTATGTACCCTCTGTCTATGGAGTCTTGGCCAAATGGAGACCGTTCAGAAACTGCGATGGCGCTTGCACAGGGATCTATCCGATATCACTTATAATTACATCAAACCATACACTAGCATCCCACATGCACTACACAACACCTTTTTGCACAACACGTGGTATCAGCTCATAACCGCAGTGAGCTCCCAGACATCAGCCAGGTCATGTTACGTTTGTTCACCGATACCGCATGCGGTGGGCACAGACAGACTTTACTTACAAAAACACCTTCTTCGGGGGTGATCGTGGCGACCCGGCTTATGCTGTGGAGCGCTGGCTGCTGGGAGACGACGCTCTCCACAGGGTTCTTTATTCTGCGGCATTGCTTCGTGAGCTACCACCCGCTACAGTTATAATTTTCAAACTTTGGAGGGCGGCGCTCCGTCAGATGGGTTGGTGGGGGAGACTCACTAAGGAAACTCCACTGTGGATTAATGAGCAACTACCTCAGCTGATGCACCTGACTGGTTTTCGGGGCTGGGAGGCCATTGGGATAGATACAGTGGGGGCAGTTGTACGTGGCTGTACCCTTAAGTCTTTTCTAGACATACAAACAGAACATGATATGCCACGCACACAATTTTACCGCTATCTCCAGTTCCGGCACGCCTTCACTCCGTCTATATCTCATGTAACGGAGATCCCTGAATTTAATCCCATAGAGGCGAAGGTGTTTATGGGTGACCTGGGGGATCACAAAATTACTCAAATATATCGTACACTTATTGATAACACTCCCACTACACTCCACAAAACTAGAGAAGCATGGCAACAGGATCTGGGTGCCCTGGAGGAAGATGACTGGGTGGAGGCTTTGGCATCTCCACGCAGCGCAGCAATTGCAGCTCGCCTGCGTCTTATTCAATTCAAATATTTACACAGAGCTTATTATACTAGGCACAGGCTATGGCGTGCTGGACTCATTGCATCTCCACATTGTCTGTGCTATAACTCTATAGAGGGTACATTTCTGCATACTGTATGGGCCTGCCCAGTGCCGACCAAATTCTGGAAGGGAGTGTTTGCGTGCCTGTCTGAGGTCCTGGGGTGGATTCTTGTCTCCTCACTGAGGCTGGCTATCTTACACATTACGGAAGATATAGGTACAAACGCCATCTCCTATTTTTGGGCCTAACACTGGCTAAGAGAGACATTGCCCAGGCCTGGAAAGCTGAGAAAGCACTGTCGCTCAGGGTGTGGAAGAGGGGTCTTGATTTTTGTATGGGTTTGGAGCTCCCGGTCTTTGAGGCAAGGGGATGCCCCCGGAAACATTACAAAATCTGGAAAAGGTGGGCGGACTATAGGGGAATGTATCTAGAGCCTCCCCCCCCCCCATCGGATGTTAATGAATCACTATCATGATACTAGCTAGTTGGTATATACGTACTACCTGTAATCGTTATGAATGTGGATGGCAGAATTTTCTCCTTTATCTAGGTTTCATATATCAGTCAAAGGGAAGCAATGTGGCACAGTTGGCTTTTTTCACTTTTCTTTTATGTTCTTCATTCATATTATAATGTATCTTTTGTGGAATCAATCTGTCATGATTGCTGGAAATGTTGAGTCGTATATTTGTTATTTTATATGTTGGAAATGGGTACCCTATGAGGCCCATGTCTTCTATTGGATGTCAACAATAAAAACATGTTGTGAGAAAAAAAAAAAACACCTTCTTCACTTATACCTATGCAGAATTAGGGCCAAATTCCAATCCAACAAAGTAGATCCCACAGCGTAGTAGTGAATCTGGCCCGATAAGAAACCAACCCAATGGCTCTATACTGTTTCACCAAGCCTAGCGATATTCAAACTGAGCTGGACAGGATGCGCAGAAAAGCACCATAGGGTAGGATACTGTTTAGCCCCAAGACTTCCCAGAGAAGAGATTCTTGAAGGTAGCAAAACTCCCAACTCAATGCACAAACACGTCCGCTCCCGCCTCCATTTGTGGTCCAAGGGTGGCCCTTAGCATATCTGGGGCGGTCTTCTTTAACAACAAGTGGACTCCCGACATGGAGTTCCTGTGTAGGGCTGTCCAGTTCGAGGATAAAAAGGGGAATGAGTCACATGGGAGAGGGTTGAATGAGAGCATGTCCACCCCATGTCAGGAAAACTGGGATACCAAGGTGGGTGGATACACTTGGCTAGAAGGGAAAGGGCAACCCCTAGTTTGTATGAAAACTTACACTGTATTCCTTATTTTTCAGAGGTAAAGGCAAGCTTCCACTGGGCACGAATGAACTGCAGCATGATTATGCACATTCCGGACATGCAATGGGGGCACCTCCACACTGATGGATTATTACTGGCAGTGAGGCGAATTTGCCTACACTCAGCTCGTCCGCGAATGGCGCTGAATTTGTTCCCTAGTAACCATACACACCCGACCCTGGTCATTCTCAGAGAAGAACTGTCGAATTTGTACCAAAACCTGCTAAGGAAAAAGACAACCTTGCTGCATCAGGCTCGTGAAAAAAACTGCAGATTATTTTGGCTGGGCTCAGTACAAGGACATTCCAGAAGAATTCAGACTGTTCACACACAAGTATCTGCAGGAGGGGCTATACCCTTCTTCACAGTACAGACAAAAGGGAACGCCCGCTAGTTTCAAATAGCCAGGTGGGTGATGCAGCACTGAGCTCAGCCTTAATTCAATCAAGGAAGAACTGAGAGCAATCCGCCTCTTGGTGATGCAGCATCGATATGTGTTATACTTAATGACCGTGATGAAGTGAGGGGTGTGTGCCAAGATAGGGGCGTCCTGCCGATATGGACAATGGAACATTGACTCCTGCCATCTAAGCACTGCACCATTTACAAAGAGACATGTGTGAGGAGGGAGGTGCCCCTGACCAGGAGCGGTTCTCGAATTGGTTCTCCTGGCTCCCCCAGTGGATTTCCGGTCTGTGCAGATCGTTGTTGCCAGTTTTAATTTTGTTCTTGTGTGGATCTGTACAATTGGGGATTTCCTGCTGTAAAAACACAGTCCTCAAACTGGATAGAATGCAAGTAACTAGGAAAGTAGTAATTGTCAAAAGAGAGTTTAAACAACAATAGGCCCCCAATAAAGTAACTGTCACGAAGTATGGGTTAGTGTAGTTGAAAATTCAACTAGAGGGGGGAATGTTTATATTGAGAAAGTCAATGTCATTATGAAGAACGATACATTCATATATGAAACAGAAATCGCATCTTTATTAACGAATTCGCCCGTTGTTAACTCCATATCAACCAGACTCAGAAATATGTGGTCAGGCTGCCTCCAAGACCTAGGCCTGAGGTCACCGATTGGCAGGTCATAGGTGGGGCGGCACATAGCCGGCAGACAAACGCACGAACAAGAAATTCCAGATCAATTTCACAGATAGGCGCAGCAATACCACAATGGTCCAAAGAGATTGGCCCGAATAAAACACACATTGCCAGAGGGGTACGTGTGCTCCCAAAACACCATAAAGTCAGATGCAACATAAGTAAGGAACATATAGACAATCAGGACACAGCACATACAGTACACGCAGTGATCACACGCTCCCCATACTGGACATCTGGACACATTACCCACTGGCCACATTATTTCCACGCAAGGTCAAGGCCCACAAGGATTCCCCATCAATAAGTTGATTTACGACTCTAAAGGCAGCCTTACCATACAAGAATCGCCTGAGCCATTTATGGCATTCAATGAATTGTATATAAACACATCTCAGATTGATTATAAGTTGACAGTCCTCAGACCCTATGCCTGTAACTGTTCTCCCGGCTGCATTGTTTAATTAAACAAACTGTTCCTGGTTTGCCAAACGCCTTTCGTCTCTTGTTTTTTTCAAGGTATTTCATGTTCAAGCAACATAATCTCTTCCTCTCCCATATCAGGATCTTGAACCCTTTCACTTTTCTGGCCAGCACAAAAACTGTTTCTACCAATTATTTCGAGATTCACCCTTTCTTTTGTGTCTCTATTCCATATTGGAGCAAATCTTTCACCTTTTGCTCTCAAAAGATTAGTTTCTTTTTATGAATGCCACCAATCGATATCTCATAAAAACATTTTCCCCATCAATGTCCCTATTGCACAATTTTCCACCTTATATTTTTACTTGCGTCTCTCCAACCTGCTAAACTTTTTGCCATTCATCACATTTATATATTCTTAGACTGCTGCTTTTTTCAATTTTTTATTCCAGCTTTCCATCAGCTCACTCCGCCAAAATCCACTTCAGTCATAGTTTCTACATTCACTGCATCAGAATATCGTCTCTGGTTTTACACTATCTTGGTTCTCCTTTAGCTAGATGATCTTAGTAAATTTCTCAGACTGTTCATGATGTTTTTGTCTTCCTCTTTCTTATGGTGCTACATGGGGTAGAGTGTACTCCTTGGGCACTCATCACTAAGTCTCATGGCCTATCCTGACTCTTTTTTGCAGATGGTTCACAAATCTTTCCTTCTTTTTCTCTTTGTACCATTTGTAATGGTGATCCGCTGTTAAATCCTGGATCTCTGCCCTTAGATATATGCAGTGCAATTGATCTTTCAGCTCCCATCTTCTGCTCATATCTTCATTTTTCTTATCTCTTTGTATTGACTACTTGTTCATCCGTAACTTCCGCTTCTTAGTGTTTTGAAAATATGTTCATCCTCTCAGGCACCTTTGTTGGTCCTCCAAATTCTCTATATGTACTATTTTGGGTCATGTGATCCTGCCTCTCTAGTTCATCTTGGTGATCCCTCTCTACCATGTGTCCAGTTTCTCCAAGTCATGCCTAGTAATTGTCCTTAATACAGCAATTGCTTGTATGTCTCTTCCGGTAGCCCATTATTTGACCAGTTTAGTTTCTCTTGAAAAATCACTTGCATCATTTGCGTTTCCTGTGTGCTTTACTTCAGAATAATTTTGATTTAGCTTTATTATTTTTATTGTTCTCGTTTTATCTATAGAATGTGATTTATTCATATATATTGGACCACTGACACTTTTGTAAACCGTTTTGACAAAAACCCTATATTAAAAATGAAATTAAAAAACTGGAGTAAAAAATGGGAATTAAGAAAAAAAGGAGGGAGTACTAAACTAGAAAATAATTAGCACAGAGCCACATACCTGACAGGCATATGTTCCTTTATCTTTCCGATCATGCCCATGGACGGATCCACACGGGCATACATCGTCGCCATGATGGTGATGACAACAAAGAGCCAACTGGAAGGACTGGCAGGATACACGCCGGTAACAAAGGTATTCTGAAAAGAAGAGCACCACATTACACCATTCTTGTTGCCAGCCTCACACCCTAGAGCTCTCTACAAATTAGAAGTAGTGACTACATATGATTAACTTACTTGCAGGTCACCCAAGCAACATCAGAGCACAAGCACCAAGCATCGATACAGATCTTCCAACATTAAGCCATTTTGCAATAGAATGGTAAATAATGCATCTTCAAATGTTAAATATCCCTCAAAATATAGAAAGCTATATTGCAATGGTATTAAAGTCAGCATAAGTATCCACATCCTGCCGTTTTATTTCGTATAGCGAATCAGATGATTACAAGGCAAAAGATCACAGGCCATTCATTATTTAAACGAAGTTCTGTACCCAGTACAACACCGAATTTCGGTTTTAACACAATAACATGGCTACACAGTAAAAATGATAAAACCTGGATAAATAATTGCCGAAGGGGGCATCCCGTGGCTGCCTACTAAGAGGCACGAGGTCACTGCTCCCATGCTACCCATCACCTGGAGCATTCAATTTAGAGTACTGAGGGACAGGGAAAAGAGAGGAAGGTGAATCCAACCCAGGTGACATGACTCCTCTTTCTCGAGTCCCATGGAAACATTGGATAAATGCTTCTTTCGATCCAGCCAACGCTAAGCACAATAAGTCAGGCAGGTGTGGCAGGGAATGGGGGCATGAAACTAATATGGACAAGTTCAATAAAAGAAAGAATGATTGGATCAGAGTTGGGAAAGTGGTAGGTGACATGAAAAATTCTGCTTTTAACTCCAGAATTTGGGGAATTGGGAGACTGGCGGCTTTCATGATGACTCGGGCTCTTAGACAACACAAAACATAACATATACAGGCCTACTTGCCAGTTGTCCAGATGAGCATATACTAATGCCCATGTAGGTGTGCTAATACCCCACTAGGCCAGGCGGTGGGGGAGGGGGGCACCCCTACAGTCACGCTCACTCCAGCAGTACTGTACCATTGGCAGTACCTATTTTCCAGCTCTGGCCTTTTTCTCATACGCTCTGCATGTGTAGAAGTGTGTTTTCTCGTGGGCTGCGTATCAGGTTTAAGTACTGCATTGTGCGTCTGTGAATAAGATGTTTCTTGTAATGGTGAAAGAGCGATATATATATAGAGAGAGAGAGACAGTGTGTGTTTTTATGCGGTGCAGAATGTGAGCATGCGGTATGCTCCCTTCAAGTACACAACTTCTTCCACTGTACGAAGAATCCCTCATGTCTCACCTTAAGTCGTGCAAATTTCTTCTTCCAGGAGCGCAGTCCAGAGAGGTAGATCTGCTTGAGCACCCCTTGGCTGAGCTGCAGGTCAATTCCCTCCGGGGTGACTGTGAACTGGAAGGCCACGGCCTGGTGGGCTTCTGCCATGATGAAGGTGCAACGTCCTCCCTGCTGGGGTAAAGTAGGAAGAGAGTTAAGCCGAGCAGACTTCAAGATCACAAGCACGTGGCACCAGAAAGCAGGCTGTGCAACCATCCCTACACAACACCACAGCAATGCAGAAGACCATGTGGAACAGCCGGCACTTGAGTCATGCAGGTTCAGCCCGTCACTGCTCCGCCAATCCCGGCTTACACTAGAGTCCTAGGTGCAGAAAGTGGGCAAACCTTAGGGTTAAAACCTCCTTAGGTAACGCACCGTCTGCAAATTCTCGGTAAACATTACACGGTATCTACATCGGTTTTACTGCCCTGCTTTCGCCGCTGGCTCCCGTGGAGATTTGCTATCGGAAGTTCAAGGCCAGCTCAGAACAGAAAGCACTGAATGGAAGGAGAGCCAGCAACCAACTGCCGATAAGGCAGCGATAAAGCACCATGGCGGGGTTCCAGCCCGAGCAGGGGACTCAAGGCACAGAACAGTTCTCGCTAGGATACCTTGGACAAAGACAGCAACGTGTCAAAGATTAAAAGAGGGCAGTATTTTTTCACGAGATACATGTCGTTTTCAGGAAAATTACACATTACTGGACTGTAAAAAGGCAAAAACAAATTCTAAGAAATTTGCGAATTTAGGTAGATTTTGCCTAAATAGGAAAATTCTTGCCTGCTTCCATTAGAAATTAGATTAGGGAAAAAAATGAAAGTACTGTGCAAAGGCGGTCCCGTTTATGATTTCATGCTGACACCCTCTATAAAGCAATCCTTAAAGCAGCTAAGTGATCAAGACATCAGCAAATGGCGCAGCACCTCTCACCCAGAGCGATATATCTAGGATGCCCTACACAGAAGGCAGCACAGGGTTCTACAAGAGGGTCTGAGAAGTGATATCCAGCGCTACATGCTGTGCTACTGTGTATGTAGTTCACATCAGAAGTCCAGTCATCAGTCCTGGAGAAGGAGAGGGCCTGAGGGTGAGGAGAAGTGCAGTCTCTCGGGGTTACTTTGAAAGATCTAGAAAAACACAACATTCGCACAGGTGTGACAAATGGCACTTTCAGAAGGAAAAAATAGCCTGGGTTAACCTCTGTTCCTGTGAGTGAAGAGCTCCTCTTCGTATCTGCATTTAATAAACAATAGGCCTAGCGAGGCCCTTAGAAAAGGTCAAGACAACATCTTGGGCACCGACTGGTATTTCATGCACATGCAGATCTCGAGTTTCCCCCGTCAGGAGAGGCTTGCTCATACCGACCAGTTTTGTTTTTGTTGCTGTCCGATACTGTAGTCCCGCAGTAACAATGCGAAACAAACAAATGCCAGAATGCAAAGACACAGGCAGCACTGGTTAGACTAGTCAAATCTGGCATGGTAACCATTTTTCTCTCTGGACAGAGTAGAAGTGTCACACCTAAGATATGTAACATAACTTAAGTCAATAAAGGACACTGAATTTCAGGTAAAAAGGGACTTCAGTGTGGATATTAAAGCAGGGTGAAATGCTTTAAAGCATGGGCATTCACAAATATTTTCCCAGGGGCCAAAAAGTTCACTCTAGCAGGTCTGAGGGCCGCATTGATGCCAGCAGTGTGATGGTCAGGGATGGTTTACGGTAGGTGTAGGGGAAGCGAAGCATGCACATGACGCGGATAGGGAACCATGTTGTTATTTTGAGAATCAAATCATAACTTTCATATGCCTCAGTCCCCTTAATTGCCATTATGTGACAGAGCTGGATGAGCCACAGAAGTCTTGAGTTCAGCTCAAGCAAGATGCCTGGCTTTGCTCATGGCTCCCCTGGATCCTCAAGCCCAAAACAAACTGAGCCTTCATGTTGCTCGTTCGCCACCCACACTTGAACCTCAAGACTTAAAGACAAAGAATGTACTTTTGCTATAAAACGTGAGAGGAAAAGAGAAACCTATCTAGTGGCCGAATTGTACCTTGTGAAACCAGAGACTGCGATCAATCCCGGCAATCCCGTTTGACCAACTGTGTGAGCCTAGGCTATTGTTTTATTTCCCTTTGCTTCCTTTTTCTTCTTTATCACATATAAGAGCACCTTGAAATTTTCGAGTTCAGGATGTGTGCTGTACAAAAACGCCTCTTTTGTTTGATTTAATAAACTATAATGTTGTTCCAAGTATAACAACCTAGCCCACCCAGAGGGTGCACATGACAAATGACTTGCCTCTTGGCTCACTGATGGCATTGTTGGCAGGGCAGAAAGAGGTATGAATGTTTCTAAGTTCATGTCTGAAAACTATCACTTCTAATAAATGCCTCTCGATGCGGTGATAGAAGCGTGTCACCTTAATATATCAGATTAAAAGTGTTAATGAAATACACTTTTTGGAGACTATCATATTATTACATTCTTTTTTTTGCACAATATCTTTAAAAACTGTGTTCCAAAATACAAGTTGTGCAGGACAACTTCTTTGCTTCTTTTCCTTTACTGTAGTTAACGTGTAAATAAATGTATGCTTTCTGAATGTTCGCATTCAGTCAAGTAAACAGCAGCCCAGTGCTGCTCTTCATCAGATGAATGAATGTAAAGGTCAGGAGGAGCTCAAGAGCCCCCGGGCCGCATTTCGAGAATCCCTGCTTTAGAAGAACTCATGAAACGCTTCTATGTTCTAAATAAGTTGTATACTTTGGACTTTCAGGGACAGTAAATGGTGTTTCGCTAACTGCATAACAGGTCAAGCACGTCTCTCTGTCCTAGCACATAATGCGGCCCCACCCATGCTTCCATACCCAGGGGATAAAGCTATCTAGGTCTCTCTCCTACGAGGCTCACCTCAAGCAGCCTTAGGACGCTACTCACAGGGCTGGCTCGCACGCAGGACCATGTTATGTACGTTTAAGAAGGGGGAGCTCCAGGGTGCAATGAAAAAAGACCTTGATTCAAACTAAGGCCCATAGCAGGGCCCACCGATTTCAAGAGTCTCCGCTACCGTAGATGTTCTCCAGGTGGCCTTAGCACTGTAGAGGCATATGGTTGATACATCAGAGCTTTCAAACCACTAAACCACACTAGGAAACAAAAAGACGACGAGCACGTACTATGGGACTCAAGAGAGTCCACAGAAATGGGTAGGTGGTCAGCATTTGGGTGAAACAAGGAAGGAGAATAACGTGATCAGAGAAGTAGGTTTATAACATCAGCAAAAAGGAGACAAGCAGTCATGGAAGCAATGGTGTAAACACATAAGAACAGCAGACTGATGAAGAGGGAAAGTCTTGTAGGTTTATATTATACAAAGAAACCCAAGGGCCTTAGTGTGAGACTGATTGGCAAGGGGAAAAAACTGCACAAATAAGAAGTATTCACTATATTCCCAAACGAAAGCAAGAATGAAAGGGGTCAGACAAACAGAAGAGGGGGTGGGGTGCAGAATGCAATGTTTTTAGACTGGATTATCTGGTCACGCCATCATTACATAAAAAGTTGACGAGATCGTACAAAATGATTGCCCGTCAGTACAAGACCGGTAAAGCTTATGGGCCAGATGAGATTTAGAAGGTTTTAACCAAATACTTGCCGATACCTACATTTACTTAGAGGCAGTAGGACACAAATAGAGTAAACTGTAAATGCATATATTTATTCAAATTTAGAAATACTTCAGAAGTCATAACGTTTGTTTCCCCCACAAAGTCCTCATCTGCTTAACTTATCAAAACGACTTTATACTAATCATACCATCGTTTTCCATCTAGGTGACAAATTTAGTTGTACATGACACCGCCTACTCTTCCACAAATACTCAATTTCATTGATTGTCTAATGAGCACAAGCTAGTTACTCACAATACTAGTGAGAACACATTTTGTTTCGTTACACAATTCGTATCATTCATTGGCAAAGGTAGAAAACCAAAAAGAACTGTTGCTCCAAGCAAGCAACTCATTCTGAAGAGGAGTCTGCTAACTCAGGGCTGGACCTCTTGCAGACCCTGCCCAGAAGTGCATGTTACGGAAGGATTACAGATGGTATGTGCCAGTAGACGATAAACTCAAACATTTCACAGCTCAGTGTGAGATCCTGAGCCCCGTCCCTAGAAAGGAATGTGTCAGTAAACATACCTTTACATCACTAGCATACTCCTGGGTGCGGCGAGGCGAACCTTTACCTAGATAGAGGGCCGGAGCTCAGTCAACACTAGGAGAGGCAGGGCACGGACAGCACCGCTGCATCACTACTTGGAAAAGGGAGCCCAGGCAATGCAATTGTATTTATGTAGCTCTCAATATCCCCCTGATGAGGCGCTTTTCGGCAAGTAGCGTGCTACACCAGAACCCGAAGTGGTGGATTAGTACAGGGAAATATAAATTGTTATTGGGAGTGGTAGATATGAAAGTCTGTTAGTTGGATGAATAATGGATAGAAGAGGGAAGAGTTTAGAAAGGGTTATTTGGGAGCCACAGTAGGAGAAGAGGTTTGGAATGAGTCGGAGAGTGTAGGTAGGGGATATTTTGGAAGAGAATTAGGATGAGTCAGAGTGGTGGTTTAGTGAGGTTTGGGAAAATTAGTTATTTTTTTTCTTTGCAGTGGGAGGAAAATATATAAATATGTAGATACATAACCACACATAAGAGGTATACATACATAGAGATTTAACATAATATGCATATGGAAAATAGTCAGTCTGATGATTCAATGCCCAAGGGTCCCGCTTTCCACCATCTATCCATCAGCGGTTCCATATTAGTATACCTTCTGCATTTCTCTCCTGGCAGCAGACAGTGCTGAATCATGGTGCCCCGTCTCTCTGAAAGGTTTTCTCTTGCACATCTCTTTTCAACTTGATGCTGGATTGAACATTGGCACTAGCATTCTGTAGGCAAGTTGAAATGCTTTTTTTACATTTTTTTTTTTTAGGTAGGGCACTTATTTAATGCAATGGTCAAGTTGCTTCGACCTTTTTCGCTATCACATTCATCACCCAGCTACTTACACTTATCACTTTAGATAGTCAGCATGAAATATTCGCATCTACATCCAGGCTAGGGTCAGATTTGATCAGTTACCCTTAACAGACCATTGTTATAGGACTATTGTCAAATGAATGCCCTTGTTGGGTGTACCTCCCAATATATTAACTAGTATTTTTTCATTACTGCACTTGTGTGACATATTGGAAGATAAGGGAGATGCCACAAGGACTAGTTCACAGTCTAACATACTTAGAAGTGACATTATAGGTGGGATGAAAAACCGATGATACCAAATCATGTCAGAGGAAACCGGTAACTTGGCTGGGTTAAAAAAAAAAGCATGATTAAAGAATCAGAGAAGTTTCAAATTGGGTTCAACTCAGTCAAATGCAAAGTTGTGTTTTATACAAACAACAATCGATGCAACACCACATGAAGGGAGGAAGTCTTTAAGATAATCGAATGTAAAAATTCTTCAAGTTATGTTAAGAACATACTAAACAGCAGTTATATTGCGAAGTACATTTACAGGCCATCAGCAAAGCATAAGGTTAAGAGGCTTCAGCTATTTACCCATCAGCAGCCTAGCCACAGAAAGCTGTCAAGTGACGCTACCTAAAGGCAACTATTAAAAAAAATAAAAAACATCATGTGCATACACATGCTACAATAAACCAGACTTTTTGAGGGAAAACAAAAATGATGCATCCAAAAGCGATAAAAACTGTAGGAAGAAAAACAGAACAGCAGAAGATCTGTAATCAGCCTAGATTCGAGAGCAAACAAGCATTTTGAATGCAATAGGTCTCGCATTTGCGTGCGCTTAAGCTCTTGGCATTGTAAATGACAATGCCTTTTATTTATGTGTTTTTAAAAGCAACATATATAAAAGGCATTGTTATTTTTAATGCCAATAGCTCAAACTCTGGCAAATGTGTGACCACTTTAATGGTGGCCACGCCCCTTTCTTTAGAAGCTGCTCCCGTATTCAGGTTACAGGGAGCAGCATCTAAAGAAAAGGGTGCGGCCAACATTAAAGTGAAAGCGCATATGGGGCACTTTCACACAAAGTTTAAATTTTTTAAATTAATTTAGAAAGGTACTGTAGCGCAGCCGCTAAAGTGAAAGTGGCCAGCACTGTTAATTAAATAAGCGCTGCTGCTAATGTGAAAGCGGCCCGCGCTGTCAAATAAATTAAATAAACGTAGCCGTTATAGTTAAAGCGGACCACGCTGTAATTTGAATAAATGCATTACTAAAAGCGTGCTGCGATGTCGTGGGTAGAATAGGGGATCATTAAAGAAAATAGTGCTCACTGACTTATAAAGCAGACCGTGTAACGACAAGTAAAAAGTCCAATTGTTATAGGAGGTTACAAGTACAGACAAGGCGGTACCAAGGAGGAACTATTAAGCCTATTTACAAATGAAAAACAACGATTTCGCAAGGACAGTAACAGGAGCCAATTGAAAAGATGGGCGTAATACAGCATGCCTCGCAGAGCAGCACATGTGCTGCCCAGGCTCGACCTAAAAAACAAACATGATAAAACCCTGCTAAACACTGCAGCTAAGTTATAGAGCCATCGTATTGGTTGGCACACTAAGGGGAATAGCGGATGACAACTATAACACAGGATGAGGTCACCAGGAGTAGGGTTAGTGACTTTAAATTATTAGATTACATTGTGATCTAAAGTTAAGCGATTGATTCAAGATGCTGTAAACTTACAGAGTAGAGAAAAGGGGGTGACATTCTCAGGGGTGTGGAATTCCTATAGCCCGACGCCCAGGACATATTTTTGGGGGTCAAGGACACCAAGTTTTTATGTTTATTTTGTCCCTGGGACAAGTCGTCCTAACCCCCTGCAGCACAAATCCTTTGGTTGCCAGTTTACAGTACCACATTATGGAGCAGGGTAGGGAATTGTCTGCAGTTGAGGTAATCTTTGTGTCCATATGTTAATGCTGTTCGAACTTGTATTTATGGTTCATTAATGCAAAGCCTTTATTATTAGGGTGAGTCCAAATGTTGTAAGATGGGACTGCACTACTAACATAACATAACATAACATGTGTATTTGTAAAGCGCACGTTCATCCAGAGGCATCTTGGCGCTGAATAACAAACGTTTATTGCTACTCAACTCAATGGTTCTCATTTTATCGACCTCAGATGGATGAAAGGCTGAGTGGACCCGCCGGGATTTGAACCTGTGACCATGAGGTCGAACACAGGCCCCTGGAACCACTACTGACAGTGGGTCCAGTAAAAATGTGTACATACATTTGCAAAGTTTAGCAATATGAGGCTAGCAAAAATGCTCCCAGAATGCGCTCTGATTAAATGCAAATATTTGCAGAAGCTTGAAAGCAAGATTGATGATTTTCTGCTTTCAAAATAAAATGTTCATAAAAAATGCAACTAGGAAAAAAAATGTTTTGCTAAACAACTGTAAAATTTTAGGTACCATTTCTTAGAAGCATCATTTAGCAAAATGTATTGATTAATGCTAGTATTTTCAAAAACTATTCAGAATGGAAAATCAGTGTAACCAGTTTCAACAAGATTATGGGAAATATGAAATTAAACAAGAATAGGAAAAACCAATAGGTCAGACATTGGTGGTCATCCTTCTTTTGATTTTGTCAAAGCGTGTCTTGTTTTGACATGGCTCTTGTAAAACTTTATTATTGTGGGAGCTGCCAGGCCCTCACTATTGTAACAAACTTTGGCAAAAAGCAAGAATATTTTCTAGTCTCAAAAAGCACACATTGCCACGGTAGTTGCTGGCACTGAACAAAACTACTTGTGTGCCAATACGCTCCTTGTGAAAGAGCAGAATGCTATCACTCACAGTGAAGTCCGTCGATAAATGGATAGAGAGAGAATTTTAATAAAAATAAACACCAGACCTAATTAGGGGCCTAGTTCTTCAAGAAAGTCATAAAAGTGCACCCATGGTACATGTCTTAGCATTAGTGCAGATTTATGTATTTAATGAATTCATAAGAATTTACAGAAGTAGACCAGGAAATCGTCTCCTAGAAAATATTTGTGAACTGTATTTTAGCACGAGCAAAATGCATCTATGATTTGCTCATGCGAAAATATGTTGAGCGTATACAAGCTCACTTTTTCCCCAACCCTGGAAGAAGTTTTACTTCTGCCCTTGTCAGGAGTAAATGTCCAACCCTTTCTCAGTATCGAAAAATATTAGAGAAGAGCTGGTGAAAAACCTTACAACATGCAAGTTAGTATTGCACAGACTCAAAAGGCCATTTCATTCCTGGAACTATTGCTTACTGCTTTCTCCAGCCCCAGTATGTAGATCTGCGTAAAGGTGGTAAAATAAAGAAATTGCTAGTATTCAAGCCCTACTATAGTATTAGCCCTGGCATAATCAGAGAGGCTATTATCAGAGCTCTTATATACTGAAATTGCTGCCATAATTTGTTGCTGCATTACATAGCACCAAATGGACAAGTAGATTTTTTTACAGGACAAGTAGATTTATAAAGCAACAGATATTTTATTAAACTCCACATCCCTGTCATTTCACTAACATATGATCGAATCAGTAGATTAACAAATCCTCTTACCTAGTAAGCATATTCTCTCAGAGTCCGTAATGCAAGTTCTTGGCAGAAAAAGTACCTATGCATCCCCGCAATCGTTTTTCTTGGCCAATCTTCCATGTTACAAATAACGGGTATGGGTCATTCGAGGGAAGAATATCCATCAATGAGGGCAGAAAGACAGAGGAAACAAAGAGTGCAAGAAGATCCACAATTGAAACGATGGAATGTTTGCCCGCTTGTCTCACACCAGGTAATACTTGCAATGGATGAAAGAGCCTTATGGAGCAGTGAAGGCTCATCAAGCAGGCTGGACCCTCACGCCTCACCTATAGTGTAAGCGATGTTGCACATAGCACCTGCCACTCCATCCACAGACACACAGTGACCAAAGTCTTGTAAACATCACAATCACTGGCCTACCCGCAGGTCATATAGTTTCCTTCCTGTTCAACCAGGTACAGTTTTTCCTCATGAAAACGAGTAGTAGTTGGAGCTGGTAAAGGATGCGACGTTTTCCTTACAACTTTGAAACTGGATGGATGCAGGCAATCTGGTTTTGCCTCAAGACAGCGTTAAAGGGGTGCAAAAATCTCAATTTTAACATTGAAGCACACGCAGAAATCATCATGAACCATTTGTAATAAGAATAACGTCTTCGAGATTCACGGGAAGCTAGCAACAGAAAAAGATCCCTCACCATTGAAGACTCCTGAACGGAACAATTCGGGCATTTCAGTATTCGGCGGTTTATTGTTTAGTTAATAAAAACCACTGCAATTGAATAAAATCAGATAAAAGAGTTATTGAAAGTGAAATATGCAATGAGCAGTTACAGTAGGCATTCAGTGCTTCACTAAGGCAACAAGCGACCCGGCCAGGGTCTTACATTACAGCAGGAGCCGACCTGACTTGCTGGGTTTTGGCCGGATCATAATAAAACAGCATTGAAATCCTTAGTCCCCCAAAATACAAGACAGTTAAAATATTTAAAGGACCAATGTGCAGTTACAGTGGGCAGTCAGAACTTTACAAAAGGCAGTTAAAATGTACTAAGTCCAATGTGCAAGGACCAGAAGCACTCAATCAGTAAAAACAGATAATCGATCACCAGGAACCAGAGTTATGTGATAGGACCCAACCCAATATGTAAAAGTGCGTTGGGATTATTTGGACCCCAAGTTCGGCGTCTCCCTTTACATCTTGTTCTTCCTGACATGGACTGTGTACTTTGCTATTGGGTTTTGCCCTTGGTTGAGGCATGGTGCGCACCGGTCATGGTGGATGAGGCGAGCTGTTACCTGAGTATTTGATGAATTTGGCACATCTTGTCAGCACCCAGGGAGCAAAGTTTTGAAAGCAGATTGAAGAAGATTCTTGACATAGGCACGCCCATAGGAACAAGAAGACCTGTTTAAGCAACAACCTCCTTTGATGATGTAAAGGGGGACAACAACATAACCTGCAGTCCCTTTTAACTCCTCGGCCAACCCAGGCTGGATTGAAATCTTTTACTGGGAGCACAAGTAATCGCATGTGCAGTATCTGTCTGCGCATTTCTGCGTTCATGGCTTCCAGAAAATAGGGTTGCGGCTTCCCAACCACGTAGGTGTCATTCAGGGGCTGCACCATCACCAAGTTGATAGTAGGTCTTGCACCCTTGAGGTCTCCTTCAGTTGTTGATAGATTGCTTTTTTCCAGGCTGTATATGGAACATCCTGGACTTGTAGGGCTGCTTCATTGATCTGGAGGGACGCAACAGCACTACTCACTTGTTTGAACCAGGGAAATCCTGGGGCTTCAAATATAAATTTCAAGTAGCCCTTTAATGAGCACATTGGGGCTTTCCTAGACAGGATATAACATTTCAGCAAGGAGGCTTTAAACTCTAATAATTGATTCACAATGCCCAATTATATTTTTAACCTTGAACGACATGTGTATCGTGGCTGTTGAAAGACTTTCCTGGAAGCACTACAATTAATTTGCTCCGAGACTGAGTCGAGAGCCCCTGGGTATTCGTGGTGGCCAGATTGTAACGCTGAGAGAAGTGTTGCCTTCGTTACCCTTAGAATTGGGGAAGCCGAGGCACTGCTTAATAGTCAAATCAGTTGACCAACCCCATACGTAATGGCAGCCTCTTTCTTTTTTAATAGCTCGCGATTGTTCCACAGGTGTGCCTTTTTCGCTGAATCTCACACTGAGGTAACTGTACTTCGTGGTTGTATTAACTGTCTTGCTGGCCAAGCACCAGGTCACATTCATTTTGTTCCGATATCTCCCAAAGATTAAGACTTTTGTTTTGTCCTGTTTTACCTAGAGATAGTTGGTCACATTGAATGTGTCCAGCGCGTTTAATGCCATTTGAATACCAGTTTTGGTGTGGTCCATAATTACAATGTCGTCCGCATACTGAATTATTTGCATATTGGCATTACCTAGTTTGGGAGGGACCAAACATCCAGGCTTCAACGACTTTCCCAGATCAGCAGTATAAAGTTTGAACAGCAGGGGAGCCAAGACTTAGCCCTGCTTTAGGCCTCGATTAGTGTCGATTTTGCGAGTAACCTTCAAGAGCCCAGTTTTCACATGGACCCATATCTCAGTATATAATGAGATTACAGCTCTTAGTAGCAATGGGGGTATACCCCAGGCGCCAAGCTTTCTCCATAGGGTTGCCCGGTCAACCCCATCAAATGCTGCACTGTGAAGAAGGAAAAAAAAAACGATGAAACAGCAGAAGAGAGGCAATTTGTTATTTTTGACAGCTTGATGTCTCAGGAAGGATAGAATGTTGTCCACGGTTGACGCCCTTGCCCGGAAGCCAGAATGAAAAAACGGTAGGATGTCCTGCTCACGTCCCCAAGCTTCCAGCTGCCCCAATACGTCTCGAGCGTAGACTTTTGCTTCTACGTCCAGAAGAGCGATCAAACAATAATTTGAGGCCATTGTCCTATCCCCCTTTCTGTATATAGGACAGAGAGTAGATCCTCTCCACGCTTCGGGGACGGCTGCCGTTTTCAGGCAAGGTTGAAAAGCAGAGTTAGCAACCTGGGCCAGTTGTCAGGGGCGCATTTGAATAGGCCAGCAGGTGAACCGTTGAGGCCGGGTGCCCTATTCTTTCTCAAGTGGCTAATTTTGCAAGCAACTTTCTTGTAGGTAGTTAATTCTGCTGTAGCGCTTTCGTTCACATCAAAATTGATGGCCGGTTCTTGCCCTGGTTCAGCTCTGTTCAAGTGGTAGACTCCCCAGTAATTGGTTCTGGAATGGTAGTGGGCTTGCAGTCCATTGTTGCGGCCTGACTGGTCATCTGGGAGCTACGGGCTGATCCAGATATTACTCTGTTGCATGCCTGGCCCCGTGCTGCTTCTGAAACGCCATTCTCCCTGGTTGCTTTGCTGTTTAATTTGTTGATGTGGTCCCAGAAGTACGCTTGGTTTGGATCTTTGAGCAGCTGAAAAATAGTAGCCCATTCTTTTTGGTTCCTTTCCTCCTTTTGTTCCCAAACTGTTTTTTGTGAGCTAATCTCATGAATTTTACTGCTGCGGTGTTAGAAGGCTTTGGCTGTGGACCCACTGGGCTTTGCGGAGAGCTCTTCTTGTGGAGATGATGGCTTTGTCATACTGGGAAACAACAATTCTCCTATCTTGACTAGCCTGCTGGAGGTTAGGCTTGGTCCCGTTTCCCAGCAGAAGCATTCTGAGATCTTCCCCACAATTTGCCCACAACTGAAGAGCTGAATCTGAGTGATTCAGAGTTGGTAAGGGCTTCTGTTTGTCTAGTCAGGCGATGACAATTGCTGTATGTTCTGGCCTTCATTTAACTCTTTTAAGTTCACTTTCTCTTCCCACGTTGAAGAGCCCACTTGAGTGCTCTTAACCGATGGTTGTGATGAAAAATTCACTGCGCACTTTAGAGGGTTATGGTCACTTCTGTTCTGGCTGCAATTTCAGAGTCTGCAAGCTGGACTGCTAGGTGCTCAGAGAGAAATACATAATCGATGGTCGATTGGCCTTTACAAGTCAGAGGGATTGTCCGTTCCTCTTTCGACTCGGTCTCTAGTTGTGCCGACGTCAGTTTATGAGTTGACAGGAAGTCTTGCATGTTAGACCCAACTCTCGCCAAGTGTTACTTTCTGATGGCTGCCCCAAGCCTCGAGTATTGAAGTCTCCTAAAATTATAATTTTGTGTGATCCAATAGGAGCGACTCCAGGCTGTTGAGCAGATTACTTGCCGTCATTGACATGTTTTTATTTTGGTGCGTTAATTTAACAATTAACCAATATCAGGCTGAATGCTTTCTGATCAAGTTTCAGGCCTCTGATGGAAACTGCTTGGGCCGCCGTGCAGCCAAGATCCAAAGCTGTAGCCTTTGATTTGCTTATGTGCTTGATGAAAATAGGCAAGCCCCCCTAAAAGCAGCCAAAGAGACTTGTGTGGAGGGCCGGTGTGAAGGTCTCATGGAACCCTGGCACTGTCATTGGGGCCAAATCCTAAGTCTCCTAGAGACAGAGAATGTCACTTGACTCAAGGTAGGACATGGCTTCCTGCTCATAATAACACTTAAGGCTGGCCACGTTACAAGAGACCACTGAGAGGGGGTATGTAGCCCCTGGGGGTAATGTGGTCGGCATCTCTCGGGGCTAGGGATGACAAGCCATTCTCCTGGTTGTGGGTTGTTCAGACTTGCCCTGCTCTATGTATGTATTACTTAGGATGTCGGAGCGTACTTCACTCTGGTTGTGCGTGAATAACATTTTTAGGGCATGTGATCCCTCGGTTGCTTCCATGGCCCAGCCTCGATTGCCTCCTGTTGTGCCCTTCAGGACACTCATGGTGGATTGTCTTGGGTGTGGGTTTAAGAGCACATAAGGATATTTCACTGGTGAAGGTTTGTGAAGGTCTATCCCCCATTAAGCAAAGGTGGCCTTTTCCACCCACACCAATTCTCTTTGGGCCTCTTTCATCCATACCGAGGCAGTAACTTCCCCGTTCGAGTTTAGGAGTGGCGGGTCGAATCTCACCCATTTGAGGTCCTCTGAGATTATATGTTTTAGTGCAGGAATGAGGCCGAACAATCGCAACAGATTTCCTCTATTGAGCGTATCCTGGGGGCCTTTTGGATAATAATGGGGTATGAAGACCACTTCTGAGTGTTCGCAGCCATCCTCCTCTCTTACATCCTGGGTAACGGACTGCTGGTACTCAGGGTGGGCAAAAGGGGTCTCTCTACGGGTTCATAAAGGCTCCACTGGATTGCTGCTGGGGAAAGGTCCACTAGCCTCGCTCCCTTCAAACAGACTGAGTGTTGCTCCTCTGTGGTTAGTCTCCAGCTGCCCGCCGATGCTTCTCATGGGAGAGATTGCTTGCTCGGTTCTGAGCCACACCAGTTCAACTCGATTAAAAAAAGAGCAAGGCCCACTAGACTCTTTCCCTTTAAACTGGCTGAGTGTTGCTTCACTGTGGTTAGTCTCCAGCTGCCTGCCTAAGTTTATCACAGGAGAGGTTGTTCGCTAACTTCTGAGCCGCCAGAGTTCAACTTGGGTAAAAGGACCCTTGGTTACACCCCCAAGGGTGTAATTTGATGCTAGTTCTGAGCACTTCCAGTAAGACGGTGTGCTTTTGTCCATAGCCTCCCTACGTGTTCCTTGAGGCTATCCTGGACCGATCATCTGTTTTCCCTGTGTTGTAGAGGGCACCTGCTGCTCAGCTGCAGCATCCCAAAGATGTTTCAAAGGAGAAGTCGCTGCATTCAGGGCCATCTGTCCGTCTGGTGCCCGGGCTTCCTTGGTTGAACTTTTCTCCTCACCCTCTATGAGGTAGAGGAGCCGGCTGCCCTACGTTCTCAAGTTTATCACTGGTTGCTAACTGCAGAGGTGTAGACTTAAGTTGAACAAATATGGGGAAGCAATTTGCTATATTTGATCCGGCTTGTGTATCGTTCGCTTTAGATGGCTTGATCAATATCAAAGTTCTTTTTAGTAAGCGTTATTCTTAGATTGTTTCTTTAACCTTTTTTTTGCCCTCCTTGATAAACTAGATGTTAGTGGGGGGTCCAGTGAGGTCAGAATAGCGGAGCCCTCATACTGCCCTCTTGGGTCTGCTGACTTATTAGCAGGCTGGATTCTTCTCATCTTGGGCTCAATCTGATATTTCATGGTGGTAGAAATGGCCACACTACTGTTCACTTGAATCGGGGTGGCGCGTGACTCCGCTGCGCTCTCCGATGTGGTGGTTGCTATTTCCTCTATTGCGCCTGGTCCAGCATTAAGGCCTGCAGTAAGGGGCGTTAGCATAACAATGAACCAACATCAGGCCAACTGCTTTCCAATCAAGATTCAGGCCTCTGATGGAAACTGCTTTGGCCACAGCGCAGCCAAGATCCAAAGCTGTGGCCTCCAATTTGCTTAGGTGCTTGATGGAAATAGAAAAGCACCCCCCCCCCCCAATGGGCGCCCAAACAGACTTATGCGGAGCACCAGTCTGAAGGTCTCATTGAACTCTGGCACTGTTATCGCTGCCAAAGCCCAAGTCTCATGGAGCCAGAGAAGGCCACATGACTCAAGGTAGGACATGGCGTCCCTACTCGTACTAACGCTTTTAAGGCTGTCCAAGTTCAGAGACCACTGAGACACTGAGAAGGTGATATTTAGCCACTTGGGGTAGTGTTGTTGGCATCTCTCGGGCTAGGGATGACAAGCCATTCTCCTGGTTGTGAGGTGTACAACTTCCCCTGCTCTATGTAGTACTTAGAATGTCAGAGTGTACTTCTCTCTGGTTGTGCGCACATACAGTTGTTAGGGCGTGTGAACCCTCGACTTCTTCCGTGGTCCAGCCTCAACAGCCTCCTATTGTGCCCTTCAGGACACTCATGGTGGATTGTCTTGGTTGTAGCTTTAAGAGGACATAAGGATATTTCACTGGTGAAGGTCTATCCCCCACTACGCAAAGGTGTTTTTTTCCGCCCACACCAAGTCTCTTTGGACCTCATTTGTCCAAACCAAGGCGATTACTTCCCCATTTGAGTTTAGGAGTGGTGCATCGAATCTCACACATTCGCAGTCCTCCAAGGTTATATGTTTTAGTGGGAGAATGTGGCTGAACAATCAAAACAGATTTCCTCTATTGAGCGTACCCTGTGGGCCTTTTGGATAATAACGGGTTATGAAGACCAGTTCTGAATGTTCGTGTTCCCCTGTCTTACAGCCTGGTTAACAGGCTGTTGGTACTCAGGATGGGCAAAATGGGGCTCTCTATGGGTCCATAAAGGCTCGGCTGGATTGCTGGTGGAGCGAGGCTAGTGAGCCTTTCCCCGTTTAAAGAGACTGTGTGTTGCTCCTCGGTGGTTAGTCTCCAGCTGCCCGTCTAAGTTCATCACAGGAGAAGTTGCTCACTCGCTTCTGAGTCGCACTGGTTAGGTCTCGCCTAGCGACGCAGCGCAAAGCGCTGCTCGCTATGAGAGATCTATTGTTGTCGACTTGGGTCGGAAGGGGGACAGGACATGTGCACGCGAACAGCACGGCCTGGACAGGAGATGTGCACGCGTATGGTGCGAGCAGGAGTTGTAATAACGCCGTAAGCCGTACGCATGCACATCAGCTGTCTGTGCCGAAGCTTAACAGACAGGAGATGTGCACGCGTACGGCTCGCGGCGTTATCACAACTCCTGCTCGCACCATACGCGTGCACATCTCCTGTCCAGGCGCGGCGCGCTTGCATGCACCACTCACCAGCTCTTGTGGGGACACTGCGCTGCTCCCCGGCTGATCTCCTCGATGGCAGGGGGGGACTCGCCTCTTCACCCGGTCACTCTTTGAGGCGCATCAACACGCGGGGCTCCGTCTTGCTCACAGGAGCCCCGCCTGAAATCCTGCTCCGTCCGCATCATGCGGCATTCACGAAGGCGGGGTGGGCTCCCGCCGGACTTCCTCTACTGCTTGCCAGTGCGGGGTGGGCTCCCGCCTCGCTTCTCCGACACGCGGGGCTCCCTCAGCTCACGGGAGCCCCGCACACTTCCGGACGCGCGCTCCATGCCCCGCCCATGTCCCAGGCAAGGTTGCCTGACTTCCGGGTCGCGCTGAGAGCGGCCCGGAGAAGGCTTCCAGAACAGCTGGGGCTGCGGCGGCGAAACGCGGGGTGGGCTCATCTGATGAAAGATTGAGGTAAGGAAGGCAGGGGATGGGGAGAGGGGCAGGGGTGTGTTAAGGGGGTAAACTACATCAGTGGTTTGACTGATACAGTGCTGGATGCCGGCAGTGTGTGGGAAGAAGAGTTAGTAATATTACATGAGGCAAACTTTGTTCATTGTGTTCCTGCAGCATTAGGCTCAGATTTCTGTAGTAACTGCTTCTCAATAAAAGTATTGGCATAGCCAAAAGATGTTGCCTTTGGGATTTATTAGCTTCACCAACTGCTTTTGGCAGTGCTGTACAGTGTCAGGATGTTGTGCAGAGACACCAAAATAAACTAACAAAAAAATGTAAAAATAAAAAAATGACAAGACAGCATTCGGGGGAGAATAGACCAGGGAGACATGAGGGGAGATGGGGGAACTACTGGAAAACACATGCATCCATGGAGTCCTTAAGCAACAAAAATAAATGCGGGAGAACAATGCGGAAATAGAGGGGGAAAAGTACACAATGGAGACAGCTAGAAAACGTGCATTCTTGAGGAGTGCATAAACAAAAAAAACAAACAAACAAAAAAAACAAGCACTGTCTAAGCCAATAGATCTAGCCTTGGCATCTGGGTTCTATGTTTTTTTTATTTTTACCTACACGATGAAGAGATTGATTTGATACTTTCTGGCCCACCCCTACTCAATGACTTAAACATTGCCCAAACAGCCGACTGGGACTCATTAACAGGCACGTCCGTTACCAAATCAGTTAAGGACTTTGGGCAAACACACCAGCTTCTCATGAAGACCGGTAGCTGAATGATATCGATTAGGATACTGGGTGGTCACACAGCCTAGGGTACTAACATGGAATATTAATGGATTTGTGAGAACGTCAAATTTAGACATTTTTAGGGAGTTAATTAGCTTACATGAGATTGTATGTTTGCAAGAAACGTGGCTGTGCAAAGAAACAAACGATTCTTGGGTTTGTGCAGATAAATAGGACAGCCAAGAGGAGTCAGCAGGAAAGCCCCTCTGGGGGGTTAGTAACCATGATATCCACCAAAATAGCCAACAAGCATTTGCAATGCAAGAGGTCTCGCATTTGCGAGACTTTGAGCTACTGGCATTGTAAATGACAAACCTTTTATCTATGTGTTGGTTTTGAAAACATAAATAAAACGCATTGTCATTTACAATGCCAATAGCTTAAAATTTTGCAAATGCGAGACCTATTGCATTGCAAATGCTTGTTCAACTTGGTTCAGAAAGGAGGAAGGCCCACTAGACTCTCTTCCTTTAAAATGACAGTGTTGCTCCTTGGTGTTTAGTCTCCAGCTGCCAGCCCAAGTTTATCACAGGAGGGGCTGCTCGCTCGCTCGCTCCTGAGCCGCACAAGTTCAGCTTGGTTCAGGTCCGTAAAAGACCACCCCCTCCGGCCCCCCAAGGGTGTAATCTGATGGTAGTTCTGAGCACTTCCAGTTGAACTGTGCGCTTTTGTCCATAGCCTCCCCACGAATTCCTTGAGGCCTTCCCGGACTGATTTTCGGTTTTCCCTGTGTTGCAGGGGAACCTGCTGCCCAGCTGCAACATTTCCAACATGCTTCATAGAAGAAGTCGCTGCATTATGACATTTACTGATACCACCCTGGAGTCTTTGGAGACAAATGTACAAATGCTATGGGGAGGGGATCAGAATTGTTACATTTTCGTCTAGTTGACATCTGAACATCAGAAGAGGAACAATGAGGAAATATGATTTACAACATTTCGAAGTAGGATTCAGAAGACTTTGTGGGCTATATCTGTGACAGTATAAGTTTGTGAGCATAGGTCAAATGTAACTTTCGCTTGAGCAAATGGAGGTGCATTTCTTGTCCAGTTGCACTCGCCAGTTTATGTCTAAGGCCGGTCACAAGAGCGTGGACGGAGGGGGACAAACAATTCATAGGGACGGATGGGGAGGTGTGCGCCAAAGACGGAGGAGATGGGTACATGCATATAGCATTCCTGCTTACATTCTTGTCATGGATGTTAACTGCAGATGTCGAAGTGGACGGGATCAGAGGGGCACAATATGCCCAAACTTTTTTCATTTATGACATACCGTTCACCTACTTTTTGTAAAAAGACATCCATTCCGGGACTGTTAATTCCAATAGTTTAAATGCTTCAGCTGAAGTGTCATTCAGAGAGACTCCTGTGCTGTGAAACTGAAGCCAGGCAGACAGCTAAACAAGCCTTCCTGCCAGGGTGTCTGCTTGCCTGAAGGAATTGCAAATGCGCACAAGTTAATTCTGCAAATTTAAAGGATAATATGCAAATATAAAGGATGCTTGGGAGCCGGTACTGGCTTTAATTGATCAAATCACTTGAAGCTTGGGGGCGTGGCTAGCAGCCAACGAGAATGGCCGCTGCCTAACGTAGCTCCCGGTCCCTGTATTCCTATCCTGCCCTATCCTAAGCCATCCACTGCTACAACTTTGCTAAAAATGCTGTGACTCCTTACCTACTTCCCCCCGAGGAGATTGGCCGACCCGGTGGCGTATGTGTAGTATCTGACCCCCTTTTCACCGAGGCTCCGGCCGGAGCAGTAATGGCGGCTCCCTGAGGACGAGTGAGGGAGGTACGGCCTTTGCGGTGCGGAGGTGCCAGCAACTTGTGCACTCCAGAAGCAGCCCGGCGGAGCCCCGTGTACAATAGTGAGGCTGGTGACGCCCGGGGGTGATCGAGCGGCGCTGCTTTCTCTGCGGCCGCCCGACCTACGCAGCAGTGGTGAGTGCCTACGAGACGCGACTGAGGCCGGAGACCCAGGACCGGCGAACCGGGCGCTGCCGAAGGTAAAGCAGCCGTCGCGGAGCTCGGAGGCGTGAGGGGGAGAAGGCCCGGCCGGAGGCGATGACTGGCGCTGTCGGTGATTAAGGCCAGGTTTGGAGTCTTGGCAGGCACCCTTGACTGCCGAGAGAAGTTGGAGAAAGGGGACACGGAGGCCGGATGACTGATGCAGGCGGCGCTGCAGTGTAAATTGAGGCCCCGGCTTTGAGGCCTACCGCAGATCTGGCTACCGGTGAGGTGCTGGGGGCGAGGGAGCAACAGGCGGGGCGGCGCCTTACACGCTGGATGAGGGGCGCCCAGGAATGAATAGCGCACATGAGGGATTGCTCTGCAGATACAGCTGGCGCAGATAATTAGAGCGTATGGACATGCCTGCTGCCCTAGGTGCCTGAAGCTATAAAGCGGCGGAGCCTGCATGGAAGCACATGGGGCCTGAGTCTCCTGCTGGACTGGATATAACTGTTTAGAGACTGGCGCCCATTTGAATGCCCGAACAGCTAGATATGACCAGGCCTGGTAGTTCCATGGGGACTGGGCGCCCCACTGATTGTAGAGACTGGAGGCTGAGGAGGAGGTTATAAGTTAAGACTGTCCCACCGTCGAGCATTCACACTGGAGACTCCCTGTAAGGCGCACAGTCTCCCAACGGCTTGAGGCGTTTTGTTTCCCCCCCTTTAGTCCACCTATTGAAAGCGGACTGGGGCCTGTGGTGTCTGGCGCTGTGATATATAGACCTGGCTTGGATTGTGTAATTGGTGGGTTGTCTGGGCCCGAAGGCTGTGACTAACCTGGACAGAGGCGGATACGAAGCGGTGCCTGGTGAGTGAATCCAGGAGGTGGAACCTGCTGGCGTCGGTGGGACGGGAGCGCAAGGGCGACGCCCGACTTAGGTGGTGATCGCAGCAGCAGTCTGCCGGGGGGACCATATGCCGAGTGGAAGAGCCTGACCTCCAGAGCCGGCGACAAGGGCAGGAACGGAGGAGCGACGGTTCAGAGGAGTTGTAGTACTGCCTAAGAATTCCTCGTACCAGGTTGTGGTTACCCCTGGAGTTGGTCTGCGACCTTATCTGACGCGCTACCAGTTTACCCGCACTCATGGCATCGGGCGGGAAGGGTCCCAAGGCTAGCGCGCAAAAACAACTTGCCAAGTTTGCCTGGTCTAAGGCGGGAGACAAAGGTGATATGGCGCAGATGGAGAAAGACGGGGGGGCCGTTGCCCCCAAGCAGGGATCGGAGCCGGCCTTACATGATGTTATGGCAGCTATTAATGGGGTGCGTACCTCGCTGGATTCGGTGACGGTTGAGGTCTCCCTTATTAGGGCGGATTTCCGGAAGATGGATGAAAAAGTCAAGGAACTTAAGATAGTTACAAGCGCCCTACAGACGGATACCTCAGAACTACAAACTCAGATGCTCAAATTGCAAAAGAAGCAGGAGCGGATGTCGCAACAGTTGGACGATTCCGAAGGCCGGGCTCGCCGTAATAATATCCGCATCCTAGGGGTTCCGGAGAGAGTGGAGGGGGCGGCGGCGGACCTATTTGTGGAAGATCTCGTTACCAAGCACCTCAAGCCTAAGACTCTATCCAGCTATTTTTTCATAGAAAGGGCCCACAGAGTACCGGGTGGGAGGCCGAAGCCGGGAGCACCGCCAAGGCCCCTCATAGCCCGAGTGTTTAACTATTGGGATAGGGACATAATCCTTCAGACAGCAAGATCTAGTTCCCCGCTGAAAATAGATAACTACGAGGTTGCCTTCTTCCCAGACTTCACGGCCAAGGTTCAGGCCCAGCGACGCAGCTTTCAGGCGGTCAAGAGGGAACTGCGTGACCGGGAGGTTAAATATGCGATGCTCTTCCCTGCAAAGTTGCGAGTGGAATCAGAAGGCAAATCGTGGTTCTTTGAGTCCCCAGACGCAGTTTGGGACTGGATGGAAGGCTGGTCCACGGTCAGGGGACAGAGAAGAGATCGTTCGGGTAGATCTGGTCACCCAAGAGGTAACCGCTCAGAGACAACGACTAACAGCCCAGCGGAGGAGGATTCTTCGACAAAGGAGCAGGAGTGACGACCCCTAGAGAAGGCTGTGTAGAGATGGGACCTTGTTGAGAGCGCAAGAATGGGGGGAGAGGGGGGATGGGGTGTGGTATACCCATTGGAGTGCGAAAGGTTAGAGTTGATCCAGCATACACACTGAGACTGTTGGGACAAATTGATGTGATTTGCTTAAGACTAGCATGATGGGAATAGTGGATGGCTAACATTCAAGACGATTGTGATGTGTACATAAGGGGACGGAGGTTCAATAACCCCGTGCATTTTCAGCATTTCAGGGGGGGTGAGAGGCACTCTGCCATGTTCGGGAGTGGGTAGTTTTAAATCCACGGGCAGGGGGGCAGGGAGGGGGGTAGAGGTTGGGGGGAGAAGTAGAGGGGGGAGTTCAACTGTTTCTTGCTTTATTGGTGCAAAATGTGGTGTTGATCAGGTATTGCGAAATGTGGCCTTACGTAAGCTACAGCGATTTAGGATGTGTGGGGTACTGCAGAATTTTTCTCACTTCAAATTGATCCGTAGGTTGGAAGCTGGGGTTACAGGTGATTATGGAGGGGATAGAGACCGGGTGCTTTCTGTATTGACTTGGAATGTGAATGGATTGGGGGATAAGATCAAGAGGGGGATAGTGCAACAGTACTTGAAGCGTCAGGCACCTGATGTGGTTTTACTGCAAGAAACACACCTGGTGGGACAGAAGACTAAGGCCCTCACCAGATGGGGATACAAGCTCCTGGTACACGCAGACTACACCACAGGTTCGCGTGGGACGGCAATCCTGGTAAAAAAAGAGTACACCCCTTATTGTGCATAAGACGTGGGCCGATCCAAGAGGCAGGTTCGCGGGGGTTGAGGCCCAATGGGATGGTAGAGACATAAATATACTTTCGGTTTACTTACCACCAGCTCTGGGTAAAACAGCGCTAGAAGACCTAGGTTGTAAGCTGACGGGCTCAGGGAAGGCACTTTGATCTTGGGTAGGATTACAATATGACTCTTGATGATACATTGGATCGATGCCCGCCGAGGCCTAAAGCGAAAACTGATGGGCAGATGGCTGAATTTGCGAAGGCAATGGGGCTGGCGGATGTGGGCCGGGCGCTTCAACCCACTGGGAACTTGTACACATACTTCTCAAACGTGCACTGTAGTTTGTCGTGCATTGATTACTTTCTTACGCACATGTCCGCCATAGGAAATTTTGCTCGGTCTCGAGTCCTGCCGCGAGGCATATCGGACCACTCCCCAGTTTGGGTAGACTACACGCATTGGGAGCGCCAGATGCGTACCACCATAGTTATCAATCCATGGCTCCTACATATCCCAGACATCAGGGAGGAACTCCGCACGCAGTCAGAGAACTATTTTACTGAAAATGTGGGCTCAGTTGAGTCCAGACACACAATTTGGGAGGCATATAAGGTAGTCCTGAAAGGCCAAGCTCTATCTTTGAAGATGGGCTATCTTGCCAAGAAGCGTGAACTTTTGGTTCAAGTGGAGGAAGACCTCCTAGTGGCAGAGCGGGAGCATGCACGAGATCCCTCACCAGGCGCTAGTCACAGGCTTCTGCTGAAGCAGGACGAATATCGGATAAAAACCAGAGAACACATGCTGGCCAAGTATAGACATACCCAACATAGGATATATGAGATGGGAGACAGAGCAGGCAGGACATTGGCGTGGCTGGAAAGGCGGGAACAGGGTACGAGATGGGTGCATAAACTGAAAACGCCAGAAGGGGACGCAGTGACACACCCACGGGAAATTGCGGAGGCTTTCGCGGCTCACCTAGAAAGGGTGTATTCCCCATCTACCCATTACACAGCTGAAGATTCGAGACAGCTCCTCCAAGACAGTGACGTACCAGCTCTCTCAGATGAGGAGAGAGAGACCTTGGATGGTGATCTCTCCCATGACGAAATCAGTAAGGCCATTGGGCAGATTAAATCTGGGAAAGCAATGGGGCCCAATGGCATCCCGATTGAGTTTCTGAAAGCTACTGCCTCTCTAACTGTGCCTCACCTAAAGGCCATGTATTTGGAAAGCCTAGAGAAAGGTAGGCTACCAGTGGACCAACGGTTGGCTACCATAGTGGTGATCCATAAGCCAGGTAAGCCACCAGATAGCTGTAGTTCCTATAGACCTATTTCGTTGATCAATGCAGAAGCGAAGGTTTTGGCTAAAGTTCTGGCTAACAGGTTAGCAACGGTTATTACATCATTGGTTCACCCGGACCAGTCTGGGTTTATGCCAGGGAGGAATACGGCCCTCAATATCCGGCGTTTGCATAACGTGCTGGCTCGGAGGGAATATATCGAGGAAGACGCCGCGGTGCTGTCTCTCGACGCTTCAATGGCCTTCGATTCTATAGAGTGGCCCTACTTGTTTGAGGTCCTAGAGAGGGTGAGATTGGGTCCTAAATATATAGCTTGGGTGAAGCTGCTATATACAGACGTTTTGGGGCAGGTGAGGGTCAATGGATACACGTCTCGGACATTTGGATTACGCAGAGGCACTAGGCAGGGATGCCCGCTGTCCCCGCTTCTGTTCTCCCTTTTGCTGGAGCCCCTCGCGGCTTGGGTACGCTGAGATGTGATGGTGCGGGGGATGCGTTGGGCGGCTGATGTGGAGGATCGTATATCTCTGTATGCCGATGACGTACTGCTGTATTTGGCATCCCCGTACAAGTCAATTAGTGTGGTCCTCAACATCTTCACGAATTTCGGGAAATATTCCGGGTATGCGATTAACTGGCACAAGTCCGTCCTGTGTTTGCTACATGGTCTGGTTCCCCGGCTTCCGGCTGGATATACCATAGAGGTAGCAGAGGAAGGCTTCCGATATTTGGGGATTTTCGTTACTCCGGATCAGGCTGGTTTCTACAGCTCAAATTTGGCCCCCCCACTGGCTCGTCTGCGTGCGGATGTGAAGCATTGGAGATCCCTCCCTCTCTCGCTGGTAGGGCGAGCTGCACTCTTTAAGATGTTGGCTCTCCCTCGCTTCCTTTACATCCTTCAATACTGCCCGCATAGAGTCCCAGATTCGTATTTCAAGGCAGTGGAAGGGGAACTTCGGACGCTGCTGTGGGATGGGAGGGCCCCCCCGAGTGGCGTTAAAGAAACTCACAAAGGGGTGGTACGACGGGGGCATAGCTTTGCCCGACTTACAACTCTACTACTGGGCGGCGCAATTGGTGACCGTGAACCACTGGATATACCACCCCCCTGATGACCCAGCGTATGCTCTCGACTGTTATCAAACTGACCGCTCCGGGTATTTGGGAGCCCTTTATAATACTGATAGGAAACACAAGCAGAAATTCTTTGGACCCACCAAACATACGCTGGACGTTTGGCGCATAGTGCAATCCCGTCTGGGCTGGGAAGGCGTCCTTTCTAAGATGGCGCCGTTGTGGTACACACAGAAATTGGGAATGCTGTGCTATCAGCCCGGGTTTGATAAGTGGGACCTTATAGGGATCTCGGTGGTGAAGGATCTAGTTCAGAAGGGGGCTGTATTGACATTTGGGGAGCTTCAGAGCCGTTATCATTTGGCCCAGGGTGAACTGTACAGATATTTGCAAATTAGGCATGCACTCCAGACGGCTTTCCCATCCTTTACGGACATACCTGATTCGTCTCCATTGGAAGACCGGTTGTTAGATGGGCCCTTAAGTTCCAAGGCGATATCCCTCACATATATAAAGCTATGTAATAACTTACCGGACACCTTTCCACAACTCAGGGAGAGATGGCAGGACGATATGGGCCAAATAAATGACGAAGACTGGCAGGCGGCTCTTATGTCTCCTCGAGAAGCGGCCATCACGCTTAAGTTTAGGCTTATACAGCTTAGGATACTTCACCGATCATATATGACGGGGAAGACCTTGGCTAAAATTGGTTCTAGACCCGACGACCTGTGTCTGAGGGGGTGTGGACAGCAGGCCACTTTTTATTATATCCTGTGGAGCTGCCCGAGAATACGTACACTCTGGGAGGGAGCCTCGGACCATATGCAGACAGCCCTGAGCAAAGAGGTAGTGTTGACACCACAATTGGGACTGCTGAATATATGGGAGGCGACTAATCTCACTGAAACTGAGCAACAGTTCACAACACTGGGATACACATTGGTTAAGCGAGAGCTGGCGAAGGGATGGGGGGATCTAGTGTGCCGCCTATTAACATGTGGGCGAAGGAAATGGACAGGTGCATGCTGGCGGAGACCGAGGTGTTTGTGGCCAGGGGATGCCCCAAAAAATGGGATCGGAAGTGGTCAATGTGGAACAAATATCGTGGTGAGCCCTGTATGTCCCCTGTAGTAGAATTGGAGATGCGGAGAAATGTTGAGAACAATGTTGCTTTGTAGTGATTGAGTTGATTACTGCTGGCCCGGGAACTCTCCGGCTTGATTTGGAAAATGTTGTATGCTTATATATGTAAGGCTGTAAGAATACCAATAAACAAATTTAAATTTAAAAAAAAAAATCACTTGAAGCTTGGTGATGACAAAGATTTTTTCTTTTTGAGTGGTAGTGCAAAGAGTTAACAACTGAGCTGAGAAGTGTGTGCTTTTATTTGGAATTGTAGTTATATAGCGCTAACTACCCATGATGAGGTGTTGAAGGGATATTTATGTACAAAAATTGCATTATGTACAGTCTGACTATTACTAAAATCTATATTACGGAAGCACCAATTTATCATAAACCTTTATGCATACTTTGTTGCAGTCCATCTTATACTGTGTGTAATGCAAGTTTAAAATAATGACTTACAAATTCACAGGCTGTGACCTTGTAGCACTAAAAATGCACAAGTCACTATTCTCCACAGCACCAACTAAGATTTAATTCTGTGGCTCTCTGGTTAGACAAAGACCTCTGCAGTGCATTAACTAATAGAGGGTTCATAATGAACTAGTATTTCCCACATTTTTTATATTTATTTTTCATTTAAGCTGCACCTTATTTTATATGTAGCTACCAGACTGTGAAAGATTAAAAAAACTTACAGAATATAATTTTTTTGCCACACCTTTGACCCCGGCCCCATTGCATGCAGCACTGCAGTTCCCATACACTTCAACCGCTAGTTACCTGCTATACAATACATGGGATTCTGCAATCCCTGTGTAAACGCCTGTCTCTCACTTCTTTATAATCACACAGTCACCGAATATAAAGAAAAGACATCAGAAGTCAACTGCAATAAGTTCTTGCAGTCGACTCTTGACAGCACGAGCCAGAGCCAGCAGCCGAGGTGAAAGGCAGGTCTGGTCACGGAGCAGCTGGTTAAAGCAACGAAAATTAAAAATTGCTTTTCTTTCTTCTGCTCTATTTTTCTAGTTTTCAGTACCAAGCAGAAAGAAAATGTTTAGTTTTTGCACTCCTTAGATAATTATAGAAAATGTTGAATCTTTCTGCATGTTTCTACACCTACGGAGCTAGTGCAGCTTTTTTGATTTTTAAAAGAAAACTGACTTGCATTGAATTGTTTCTAATATCCCCTTGAAACAAATATCGAACAGGTTTTTGATGTGTTTATTTTTATTTTTCATGTTTACAAACATGCTGTCTCTGTCGCATGAAAAAGCTTTGAACCAACGTTTTCAGTGGTTTGTGGGCAAGGAGATGGTGACCATGTATTTATTGTATGGGATAAAGTACCCCATGTCATTCATGATAAGGAAATTGCAAGTCACGACGGAGTTCCATAACCTTACAAAGGAACTTGGCCTTGGGCTTCGTTCCTCTATATGTTTATGGAACTCCTCGGTGACTTGCAAGATCCTTCTAATGAATGACAGGGGGTAATATGAATTCTTAAAGAGAGCCACTTAGGCAATCTCCTGGTGCCGTATGTGTTGTTACCTGCACTAAATAAACAAATGTATTACAGCACAAACCGCAAAATATTATGAACACAAAAATGTTGTATAGAGTAAATATAGCAGAGAGGGTGAGAGTGCCCTGGTCTCTGGAATATCCCCAGTGTTCTGACATGGGTCACTGGACGGCAACAGCTTGGAAGCACCTCCATGTGGGCGTGTACGGAGCTATTGGCAACCCAGTTCTGATGGACTGTGGTAGTCTCCCTGACCGGCCAGAAATCGCTGCAAGGCGGACACCTTCTCCAGATCAGGGCACACAGTCCCAACCATAATCTACTCACCTCAAAAGGAAACGTGTTCCCTCTGACGAGAAACACCCTGATAAGAGGAGAATCAGAAAAGTGTGCCCTGAACAGACACTGGTCAGCACTTCACAAGATGCAAACAAACAATAACAGAAGGTAAGTAAATGCTTTTGGCACCGATAGAAAGGCTAACGTATACTCTAAAGAAGGCAACTACTGTGATTTGCTATGCATTCCGTTAGCACCCGTAACTGAGCTGTGCTTCTTTTTTCTCAAGAGAAGGCCCTGCTAAGGCTAGAAGAGAGGCTCTCGGCGCAAGTAGGATGAAGATCAACGCCTGCTTGTAGCATGAAATAAGGGGTGTTTTTCCATTCTCAAGAGTGCGCAGACAACACACTATCCTTTAGGAAGAGAAATTGCAGTAGCAATACCGAGCACCGGAATGGTGAGGGTTGCAGAAACTCCCATGCTCAGCAACGTTTCCTACATTTGAATAAAGACTTTGCGCGCCTCCTGCTTGTTTTATGTTTGCATATCGTGGTAAGGGTGGAATCAAAGCCTGCTGTGCTGCATTCCGCAGGATCAACGGACATCAGTACTAACCACATTGGCTTCAAGGAGCAATTCTATGGCCACGCTAATGCACACAGGCCTGAGGGGCATTCCCATAAATCAACCTCCAACTCAGAGGTTTAAATAATAGCTCATGGCTCACCCACTCCTCTCAATCAGAAGAACAACCCGAAGGTTAAACCCAATCATCACAGTGTACACTAATCTGAAAGAGTCTCATGACAATCCCTCCCAATTTACACTGATCAAGAGGTCAACCCCAGGATACCCCCACACATACCAATATGTACAGGTATGAATGTCAGCACCAGGTTTCTGCCAACCCCTTTCAATGTGAACAGGTATGAATGGAATCCCAGGGGCTCAACCTGCCTAACAGAAGCCTCAACTAGCCTATCCCAGGGGCTCCGCCCACCTATCCCAGGGGCTCCACCCCCCTATCCCAGGGGCACCGCCAGTTTATCTCAATCTACACAACGATGAAGACAAACACCAGGTTCAACAAACTCCTCTCAATCCAAACGAAAATGAAGTGCGTCCATAGAGCCAGCCCCCCCTTCAAATCGGCAAAGGTCTAGTGGACTTCCCTACGAAGGAGGTCCAATCCCAAATGTCAAAGCCACCCCTGACCCTGAGAAAGGACGGTCTGAATTGCATTCTACGGGTCAAACCACTTGATTGGTTAATTCCTCTAAAGTGGGCCGCACTGAAAACTGACATATTAAGTGAGATCATTACTGCTGCTGAAACAGCCAAGTTTTCAATAGCTTTGTAAAAGAGAAATAATCAGATGAAAACCTCAAAGTAGTGGGGCAGAAAGTTCCAGAAACGTGGTGGTGTGGTAAAGAAGGAATGCCCTCCCACACCATGACAATCTGGGAACCTGAAAAAAGCTGGCTCCAGTACAATGGAAAGTGCGTTGAAGTAGGCACAAACAGTTCTTTGTAAACAAGTAAACCGGGCCAACATCCTTCATGGCTTTAAAAGGCAGGCAGAGTGCCTTCAAAAAACACTATGACAAATAGGTAGACAGTAAAGCTTAGGATTTACCCAAGCTCTGCGAGAAAGATTGAGAATATCTCAAGCCGTCACATTCTGTACTATTTGTAGCCTGTCAAGATTAGCTGGCAGATCTAAGTATAACACATTAGCATAGTCCAGGCGACAGGCCTGGGCTGTAGTTTTACGAGCAGAAACAGGTACATATTGAAACATTTTACAGATGGCCTAGAACAAAATACGTACAAGCTACCATAGTAATTTGTGCTGAGAGATCACTAACAAATAGCACACCTTGGTCTCTGGCACAGAGGGTGGAAGTGGGTAATGGGCCAAGTTCTACAAGCCACCATTTGGAACACCAAAATGGACTCCTGGCTCCAAAAAGAAGTATCTCCGTTTTACGCTTCAAAAAGCTGTAGTTCATCAATTCAAAAACAGCCCACATACACGTGGAAATAGGACTCTGGGCTTCAGCCAGATTATCAGAGATGGAGACAATCAGGGTATCATCCACATAAGTCAAGCAGGAAAAAACAAAATATCTACTCAGGGCTGCCAGCGGACACATATATACGTTGAAGTCATTGGATATGAAAGGAGGGGAAAAAAGAAATACATCTTTCTGAAAGGAAGAATTTAATATGATTTAAGGCCAAACCAGACACCCCAATGCTCACTAACGGCTCTAAAAGCACCAAATGAGCAGCCGTGTCAAAGGCTGCAGACAAGTCCAACAGGATCAGTGCTTGAAGCCACCCTGATCAGGTCGGACTGCAAAGGTCTGACTGACGGATCCAGAGGGCTCAGTCTAACTCTTCCACTTCTCCAAATAAGTGGCAAGACTATTTGTTATCAGTATTAATCAACTTTGCCAAAGTAGTTTATAAACGCAGCAACCAAAGAGTGAGGCCAAGGTATCAAGGGCTATAAACAGGGATCACTCATGTTTTTATAAAGGGTCCTCACTCACCCACCTAGTTGGTGACATGCTTCATCATAGGACCCCCACCAGAGAGGCCGAATGCCTCTCCAGTGTGCTTCAACGCCTGATTACAGCGGAGCAGGATTTTTGAGTGTTGAGTGCAAGTGATGGTGCAAAAAGTGATGTTAAAATAATCTTTACTACTCCTAAAAAATTTAATAGTAGGGTAGTAAGACTAGGTTAAAAAGTGTGTAATGGACGCTATGACTGAATAAATTGATCAGCCATATCCAAAATTAAAACATTAGGTCGACATGTTTCAGCCTCTGTGCGCCAATTGCGAGGCTTTCCTCAGGACCAGGGACCATGGCGGTATGCACTCTCTAAGGTGCACCCTAACCTATGGCCACGTAGAGAACCGGATTACTCACGGTTCAGAAAAACAAACACGCCTCCAACTCTTCTGAATGCGTAATTAAATCTGTGAAAAAAGGACATTGAAAAGCACATACACAGGACATGACAAATACACATATTTTGCCCGGTGCTTAGTCCCAGAATTCAAGCGATCCTCTGTAATCGCCTGCCCTTCAAAAGTGACTACTTAAATTGCTCCCGTCACATGAAATTAAAATCAACAGTGGCGAATGCGTCTACAAAGTGATTCTTGTTAAACTATCCATTCGGATAGCTAGGTGCAATTACGCAATACCAGCAGTAGATAAAATATATGAAGTATACCAGTTCACTACTTCTGATTCTATGCGAAAAACTGCTTTACCGTCACAAAGTATAAATTATATGTCCGGTTTTCTATATGACTAATTGCCAACTCCGCAATGCCTTAGAAAGATGCCTAAGAAAACATGGTGGAACTACCTTGTTAAGTAAGAAAAGGCTATGTGTTCAAATCTTCTCTAGATGCAACAACTGAGAATGACAGTCACGGAGATGTAAAGCTTACGTTTCGATATGAAGTTATATTACAGCATGGGTCCTGGCAGGGGGCGGTGACAAGCCGTCACTTGCTGGCAGGTGAGAAACAAAAAGACGAGGGTCATTACGATTTTATATTAGGGAGAAAAACCCAGTGTTGACCGAATCGTCCTGTGTCACTTACTGCCTCAAAGTCAGCCGCCCGCGTTGCCTAGGTCGTGCCCGTCTACAGGACCCAAAAACTGCAAATAATCCTCCATGAAGAAAATATAACAGGAAGTACCGCCGCTGTCTCTAGGGCGGTGCTCAACTCACGGAATGACGTCAACGTGCACGCGCGTCATTCACGTCAAGTGAGTAGACCGCTGACCCAGTTACAAGCGTACTGGCTTCCCGGTGAGGATTTGCGCATGCGTACAAGCAGTAATGTCGAGAAAGAATGAATACTGTCTAAACTTACTTGTTGCATGACACCGGGTGCCCAACATAATGTTTATATGGCACCATGATAAAATGTATGTACCCTATGGATGATAGATCACGGTCTCCAGATTATAAAAGAACAGCATAGAAAGCCTGCTTCCGTGATTGAAATTAAACTCAACTACAGAAGTTAATGAAAACTGGGGGATAAGCAACGTCCATGTAGGCCATACCACAATGAAGAGAGCAATGTCTCCTAATTCAAGAGCACAAAAAAGGGGCGGTTACAGCATTTAAAAAGTCTACCTAACAAGAAGCCTAATTTTATTCAGTAATAGCTGGCTGCATTAGCTAGAAAACATAGGGGGACAACTAATGACAGCCACTATAAGTTTATATGTTGTTACACATTTGGTAATTATCTTTTTAAAACCGAACCCCATGGGATATTATCATTCATTCCCTGCTTGTGGGTGGCCAGACGGTATATCCAGCGTTGCTCTTTCTCGAAAAGGGAGCTCTGTATATTTTTGCCTGGTTTCAATTGCTCAATTACTGTCCAATGTATGTCGTTGGTAGTATGGTTAGCCTGCATAAAGTGTTCGGTCAGTTTGGTTGTATTCTTCTTACACCGGATATTACTCCGGTGTTCGCTGATACGTAACTTGATTTTTCTGGTCGTCATACCCAAGTAACGTAAGCTACAGGGACATGTGATAAGATATATCACGTTACTTGAATTGCAATTTGTATGGGCTTTTGAGTCCAGATTCTGTTGGGTTCAAGATCAAGTGTTTTAGAAGCAGTGGTCAGATGACAAATACTGCAATTCCCACACGGGAAGTGCCCAACTATATCGGGTAAGCCCCAAGCATTGAGGACTGATCGATTACTAATAGGCACAGATTTTGAAGGTCGGTGTGTACCAGGCAGTCCTTAAGGCTCCTCGCCTTTCTGAAAGAGAAAAGGGGTTTGTTCCATTTCCTATTTCCAGTTTCTAGAATCTTCCAATGTTTATTAATGGCTTTCGTGACTGCATTTGAGGCTGTGCTGTACGTCGTCACACATGTCAGTGGGATTTCCTCTTGTTCCTGAGGTTATCTTCCAGCAATGTATCACGATGCTGATTCCTTGCTCGTTTGTAACTTTTCTTGAGGATGTGTTCAGGGTAGCCACGGCTCCGTAGTTTACCTGATAGTTCTATGGCTTGGGAACGATAGTCATTGATATTGCTGCAATTCCGCCGGATCCTAAGATATTGTCCATACGGGAGATTTTCCCGCAGGGCTCTTGGATGGAAACTGGTAAAGGCTAGAAGGTTGTTTTTTGATGTTGGTTTGTAATATGTTTTAGTGGCAAGCCTTCCTTCTGCTTTTGTAATGGTCACATCCAGAAACACCATCTCTTTCTTATCATGGGTGTGGGTGAACCGCAGATTAGCATCACAGGTATTAACCCAATTGAAAAAATCCAACAGAACTCCCTCTGGTCCTTGCCAGATGACAAAGACATCATCTATGTATCTTTTCCAGCATGTGATATAAGGTGCGAAAGGGTTAGCTGTGGCCAGAATGTATTTTTGCTCGAAGTCATACACATACAGACCGGCCACACTTGGGGCAAAAGTGCTGCCCATCGAAGTTCCCATAGTTTGTAAAAAGAGCTCTCCCTCGTACTCGAAGAAATTTCTTTTCAATGCTAATGTGGCACATTCAATGATAAACTGGCGTGGGACATTGTAATCCCACAGTGCCTCCGTTAAAGCCTTAGCTAGGACAGTAATGGTTGCATCTTGGGGAATGCTTGTATACAAGCTTTCTATGTCCATAGAGACCAAGATGGTAGAGTCTTCATCTATGGAAACATTCTGCAAAAATGAAAGAAGAGTTTTGGTGTCCTTCAGGTAAGTAGAGGTTTTTTGTATCAGAGGTTTCAGGTAAAAGTCGCAAAATTTGGACAATGGTTCCAGTAAGGACCCAATCCCTGAAACAATCGGGCGACCTGGAGGTGGAAAGATGTTCTTATGGGTCTTTGGCAAGGTATAAAAGTAGGGGATAACACTATCCCCTACAGTTAGAAAATCTGCTTCGTATTTAGTAATATGGCCAGTTACTTTAGCAAGGTCAACAAGATTACTGATTTCTGACTTAAGAGACGTTGTAGGATCTGATGTCAAAGGAGTATAATTCCCCCTATCACAGAGGAGGCGTCGGCATTCTGCGTCATAATCAGTTTTATCAAGGATGACCAAGCCACCCCCTTTATCTGCAGGCTTGATCACAATGGCGTCGTTGTTTTGCAGATTCTGGAGACTCTGATATTCACTGGCACTCATATTCTTAAACGTATCTGGCTCTTCAAATTTCTCCAAATCATTAAATACTGCCTGCTCAAATGTCAGTATTTCTACTGGAACCATGTGCGGGGGTGGGGTGAAGGAGGATTTCAATCTAAGGCCAGTTTCACCCGTAGTATAGGGTGTATCGGTGGATTGTGTTTTATCAAAATACGCCCTCAGTTTCAATTTTCTAAAGAAATCCGACAACTCACAATGGAGGCGGAACTTATCTAATCTTGCCGTGGGGACAAAACCAAGACCCTTCTCAAGTACTGTCATTTCGGTGGGGGTGAGGGTCACTTTAGAGAGATTGGTCACCAGACTCTCTGGTTGCTCGGTCCCGCTGCCTGTTCCGTGGTCCTGCTGCGTGTATTGTTCCCTACAGGGTCTTCTTGCTGCCAGTGGACTTGACTTGTCCCTCTGTTCCTTCCTCTTCCCCTCCTGCCCCTCTCTAAAAAAGGCGGTCTATACGTATTTTGGGGGAAGGGAGGCATCTGCATGAAGGCCGGGTTCCAACCCATCATAGGATGTTGTGGTAGTTGAAACTGATTAGGAAAATAGCCTCCCATAGGCGCTGAAAACTGCGGCCATGGTTGTTGATGATATTGTTGCCTGGCTCTACCCCTACCCCTTTGTCTGGATTTGGAGCTGTCTCCACTTGAACCACTAGTCGTGGAGGCGTCATCCTCCGAGACATCAGAATTGTTCATATTCTTGTTAGGAGGGGTATATTCAGGATCAGCGTATGCATAGACTTTGTTGAAGGCAAAACGCTTAAGATCTTTTGGAACTTTAGGACCTTGGTTTGGGTCAGGTTCTCTTTATATTCGTTGATCTCTTTGTTAAGCTCATCAAGCTTCTTTTTATAGCCAGTCAACGTGGTTCTAAAATGAGTCTCAGTAAGTTGTATCTCCACCAAGATTGCCTCCGATAATCTTAAAGCAGTTTTTATTATCAGTACCAACCAGTCGCGGGTACAATGCCAAGCGATCTGGGCCCATTCTTTTCTGAAGACAGCGTCTGCTAGGAAGATTCTCGGTGCATTGGTGACCAGTAGGCCTCTTGGAGCCATGTTGTTGCGCAGGTATTCTGTTAGAATAGTACCATGCAGAATGGTCCTAATGCGATTACGTTTCTGTTCTGTTAATTTATCCCATTCAGTTGTTTGCGAGATGGTTTGTGCTATTGATGGATCTGCAAAGAGGGATGAGTCCGCCAAGATGGCATCCACTTCCGCATCACTGAAGGTTAAGCCTTGGTTCTCCATTATGATATTGGTAAACACAAGTCTAATCGTTACGAAAGGAAAGGAGTTCCACACATGAACGAAGGCAAAAATCAAGAGAAAAGTCTCTCACAGCTGTGCGCTGCCAATATATAGCTAAACAAAGAGAGAGAAAGGGAACTTCTTTGTCTCCACTCTTATTCCCCAGGAATATATAATAAACAACCAAAGAGTGAGGCCAAGGTATCAAGGGCTATAAACAGGGATCACTCATGTTTTTATAAAGTAAGTTTAGACAGTATTCATTCTTTCTCGACATTACTGCTTGTACGCATGCGCAAATCCTCACCGGGAAGCCAGTACGCTTGTAACTGGGTCAGCGGTCTACTCACTTGACGTGAATGACGCGCGTGCACGTTGACGTCATTCCGCGAGCTGAGCACCGCCCTAGAGACAGCGGCGGTACTTCCTGTTATATTTTCTTCATGGAGGATTATTTGCAGTTTTTGGGTCCTGTAGACGGGCACGACCTAGGCAACGCGGGCGGCTGACTTTGAGGCAGTAAGTGACACAGGACGATTCGGTCAACACTGGGTTTTTCTCCCTAATATAAAATCGTAATGACCCTCGTCTTTTGTTTCTCACCTGCCAGCAAGTGACGGCTTGTCACCGCCCCTGCCAGGACCCATGCTGTAATATAACTTCATATCGAAACGTAAGCTTTACATCTCCGTGACTGTCATTCTCAGTTGTTGCATCTAGAGAAGATTTGAACACATAGCCTTTTCTTACTTAACAAGGTAGTTCCACCATGTTTTCTTAGGCATCTTTCTAAGGCATTGCGGAGTTGGCAATTAGTCATATAGAAAACCGGACATATAATTTATACTTTGTGACGGTAAAGCAGTTTTTCGCATAGAATCAGAAGTAGTGAACTGGTATACTTCATATATTTTATCTACTGCTGGTATTGCGTAATTGCACCTAGCTATCCGAATGGATAGTTTAACAAGAATCACTTTGTAGACGCATTCGCCACTGTTGATTTTAATTTCATGTGACGGGAGCAATTTAAGTAGTCACTTTTGAAGGGCAGGCGATTACAGAGGATCGCTTGAATTCTGGGACTAAGCACCGGGCAAAATATGTGTATTTGTCATGTCCTGTGTATGTGCTTTTCAATGTCCTTTTTTCACAGATTTAATTACGCATTCAGAAGAGTTGGAGGCGTGTTTGTTTTTTCTGAACCGTGAGTAATCCGGTTCTCTACGTGGCCATAGGTTAGGTGCACCTTAGAGAGTGCATACCGCCATGGTCCCTGGTCCTGAGGAAAGCCTCGCAATTGGCGCACAGAGGCTGAAACATGTCGACCTAATGTTTTAATTTTGGATATGGCTGATCAATTTATTCAGTCATAGCGTCCATTACACACTTTTTAACCTAGTCTTACTACCCTACTATTAAATTTTTTTAGGAGTAGTAAAGATTATTTTAACATCACTTTTTGCACCATCACTTGCACTCAACACTCAAAAATCCTGCTCCGCTGTAATCAGGCGTTGAAGCACACTGGAGAGGCATTCGGCCTCTCTGGTGGGGGTCCTATGATGAAGCATGTCACCAACTAGGTGGGTGAGTGAGGACCCTTTATAAAAACATGAGTGATCCCTGTTTATAGCCCTTGATACCTTGGCCTCACTCTTTGGTTGTTTATTATATGGTACTATTCTAACAGAATACCTGCGCAACAACATGGCTCCAAGAGGCCTACTGGTCACCAATGCACCGAGAATCTTCCTAGCAGACGCTGTCTTCAGAAAAGAATGGGCCCAGATCGCTTGGCATTGTACCCGCGACTGGTTGGTACTGATAATAAAAACTGCTTTAAGATTATCGGAGGCAATCTTGGTGGAGATACAACTTACTGAGACTCATTTTAGAACCACGTTGACTGGCTATAAAAAGAAGCTTGATGAGCTTAACAAAGAGATCAACGAATATAAAGAGAACCTGACCCAAACCAAGGTCCTAAAGTTCCAAAAAGATCTTAAGCGTTTTGCCTTCAACAAAGTCTATGCATACGCTGATCCTGAATATACCCCTCCTAACAAGAATATGAACAATTCTGATGTCTCGGAGGATGACGCCTCCACGACTAGTGGTTCAAGTGGAGACAGCTCCAAATCCAGACAAAGGGGTAGGGGTAGAGCCAGGCAACAATATCATCAACAACCATGGCCGCAGTTTTCAGCGCCTATGGGAGGCTATTTTCCTAATCAGTTTCAACTACCACAACATCCTATGATGGGTTGGAACCCGGCCTTCATGCAGATGCCTCCCTTCCCCCAAAATACGTATAGACCGCCTTTTTTAGAGAGGGGCAGGAGGGGAAGAGGAAGGAACAGAGGGACAAGTCAAGTCCACTGGCAGCAAGAAGACCCTGTAGGGAACAATACACGCAGCAGGACCACGGAACAGGCAGCGGGACCGAGCAACCAGAGAGTCTGGTGACCAATCTCTCTAAAGTGACCCTCACCCCCACCGAAATGACAGTACTTGAGAAGGGTCTTGGTTTTGTCCCCACGGCAAGATTAGATAAGTTCCGCCTCCATTGTGAGTTGTCGGATTTCTTTAGAAAATTGAAACTGAGGGCGTATTTTGATAAAACACAATCCACCGATACACCCTATACTACGGGTGAAACTGGCCTTAGATTGAAATCCTCCTTCACCCCACCCCCGCACATGGTTCCAGTAGAAATACTGACATTTGAGCAGGCAGTATTTAATGATTTGGAGAAATTTGAAGAGCCAGATACGTTTAAGAATATGAGTGCCAGTGAATATCAGAGTCTCCAGAATCTGCAAAACAACGACGCCATTGTGATCAAGCCTGCAGATAAAGGGGTGGCTTGGTCATCCTTGATAAAACTGATTATGACGCAGAATGCCGACGCCTCCTCTGTGATAGGGGGAATTATACTCCTTTGACATCAGATCCTACAACGTCTCTTAAGTCAGAAATCAGTAATCTTGTTGACCTTGCTAAAGTAACTGGCCATATTACTAAATACGAAGCAGATTTTTCTAACTGTAGGGGATAGTGTTATCCCCTACTTTTATACCTTGCCAAAGACCCATAAGAACATCTTTCCACCTCCAGGTCGCCCGATTGTTTCAGGGATTGGGTCCTTACTGGAACCATTGTCCAAATTTTGCGACTTTTACCTGAAACCTCTGATACAAAAAACCTCTACTTACCTGAAGGACACCAAAACTCTTCTTTCATTTTTGCAGAATGTTTCCATAGATGAAGACTCTACCATCTTGGTCTCTATGGACATAGAAAGCTTGTATACAAGCATTCCCCAAGATGCAACCATTACTGTCCTAGCTAAGGCTTTAACGGAGGCACTGTGGGATTACAATGTCCCACGCCAGTTTATCATTGAATGTGCCACATTAGCATTGAAAAGAAATTTCTTCGAGTACGAGGGAGAGCTCTTTTTACAAACTATGGGAACTTCGATGGGCAGCACTTTTGCCCCAAGTGTGGCCGGTCTGTATGTGTATGACTTCGAGCAAAAATACATTCTGGCCACAGCTAACCCTTTCGCACCTTATATCACATGCTGGAAAAGATACATAGATGATGTCTTTGTCATCTGGCAAGGACCAGAGGGAGTTCTGTTGGATTTTTTCAATTGGGTTAATACCTGTGATGCTAATCTGCGGTTCACCCACACCCATGATAAGAAAGAGATGGTGTTTCTGGATGTGACCATTACAAAAGCAGAAGGAAGGCTTGCCACTAAAACATATTACAAACCAACATCAAAAAACAACCTTCTAGCCTTTACCAGTTTCCATCCAAGAGCCCTGCGGGAAAATCTCCCGTATGGACAATATCTTAGGATCCGGCGGAATTGCAGCAATATCAATGACTATCGTTCCCAAGCCATAGAACTATCAGGTAAACTACGGAGCCGTGGCTACCCTGAACACATCCTCAAGAAAAGTTACAAACGAGCAAGGAATCAGCATCGTGATACATTGCTGGAAGATAACCTCAGGAACAAAGAGGAAATCCCACTGACATGTGTGACGACGTACAGCACAGCCTCAAATGCAGTCACGAAAGCCATTAATAAACATTGGAAGATTCTAGAAACTGGAAATAGGAAATGGAACAAACCCCTTTTCTCTTTCAGAAAGGCGAGGAGCCTTAAGGACTGCCTGGTACACACCCGACCTTCAAAATCTGTGCCTATTAGTAATCGATCAGTCCTCAATGCTTGGGGCTTACCCGATATAGTTGGGCACTTCCCGTGTGGGAATTGCAGTATTTGTCATCTGACCACTGCTTCTAAAACACTTGATCTTGAACCCAACAGAATCTGGACTCAAAAAGCCCATACAAATTGCAATTCAAGTAACGTGATATATCTTATCACATGTCCCTGTAGCTTACGTTACTTGGGTATGACGACCAGAAAAATCAAGTTACGTATCAGCGAACACCGGAGTAATATCCGGTGTAAGAAGAATACAACCAAACTGACCGAACACTTTATGCAGGCTAACCATACTACCAACGACATACATTGGACAGTAATTGAGCAATTGAAACCAGGCAAAAATATACAGAGCTCCCTTTTCGAGAAAGAGCAACGCTGGATATACCGTCTGGCCACCCACAAGCAGGGAATGAATGATAATATCCCATGGGGTTCGGTTTTAAAAAGATAATTACCAAATGTGTAACAACATATAAACTTATAGTGGCTGTCATTAGTTGTCCCCCTATGTTTTCTAGCTAATGCAGCCAGCTATTACTGAATAAAATTAGGCTTCTTGTTAGGTAGACTTTTTAAATGCTGTAACCGCCCCCTTTTTTGTGCTCTTGAATTAGGAGACATTGCTCTCTTCATTGTGGTATGGCCTACATGGACGTTGCTTATCCCCCAGTTTTCATTAACTTCTGTAGTTGAGTTTAATTTCAATCACGGAAGCAGGCTTTCTATGCTGTTCTTTTATAATCTGGAGACCGTGATCTATCATCCATAGGGTACATACATTTTATCATGGTGCCATATAAACATTATGTTGGGCACCCGGTGTCATGCAACAAGTAAGTTTAGACAGTATTCATTCTTTCTCGACATTACTGCTTGTACGCATGCGCAAATCCTCACCGGGAAGCCAGTACGCTTGTAACTGGGTCAGCGGTCTACTCACTTGACGTGAATGACGCGCGTGCACGTTGACGTCATTCCGCGAGTTGAGCACCGCCCTAGAGACAGCGGCGGTACTTCCTGTTATATTTTCTTCATGGAGGATTATTTGCAGTTTTTGGGTCCTGTAGACGGGCACGACCTAGGCAACGCGGGCGGCTGACTTTGAGGCAGTAAGTGACACAGGACGATTCGGTCAACACTGGGTTTTTCTCCCTAATATAAAATCGTAATGACCCTCGTCTTTTGTTTCTCACCTGCCAGCAAGTGACGGCTTGTCACCGCCCCTGCCAGGACCCATGCTGTAATATAACTTCATATCGAAACGTAAGCTTTACATCTCCGTGACTGTCATTCTCAGTTGTTGCATCTAGAGAAGATTTGAACACATAGCCTTTTCTTACTTAACAAGGTAGTTCCACCATGTTTTCTTAGGCATCTTTCTAAGGCATTGCGGAGTTGGCAATTAGTCATATAGAAAACCGGACATATAATTTATACTTTGTGACGGTAAAGCAGTTTTTCGCATAGAATCAGAAGTAGTGAACTGGTATACTTCATATATTTTATCTACTGCTGGTATTGCGTAATTGCACCTAGCTATCCGAATGGATAGTTTAACAAGAATCACTTTGTAGACGCATTCGCCACTGTTGATTTTAATTTCATGTGACGGGAGCAATTTAAGTAGTCACTTTTGAAGGGCAGGCGATTACAGAGGATCGCTTGAATTCTGGGACTAAGCACCGGGCAAAATATGTGTATTTGTCATGTCCTGTGTATGTGCTTTTCAATGTCCTTTTTTTCACAGATTTAATTACGCATTCAGAAGAGTTGGAGGCGTGTTTGTTTTTTCTGAACCGTGAGTAATCCGGTTCTCTACGTGGCCATAGGTTAGGGTGCACCTTAGAGAGTGCATACCGCCATGGTCCCTGGTCCTGAGGAAAGCCTCGCAATTGGCGCACAGAGGCTGAAACATGTCGACCTAATGTTTTAATTTTGGATATGGCTGATCAATTTATTCAGTCATAGCGTCCATTACACACTTTTTAACCTAGTCTTACTACCCTACTATTAAATTTTTTTAGGAGTAGTAAAGATTATTTTAACATCACTTTTTGCACCATCACTTGCACTCAACACTCAAAAATCCTGCTCCGCTGTAATCAGGCGTTGAAGCACACTGGAGAGGCATTCGGCCTCTCTGGTGGGGGTCCTATGATGAAGCATGTCACCAACTAGGTGGGTGAGTGAGGACCCTTTTATAAAAACATGAGTGATCCCTGTTTATAGCCCTTGATACCTTGGCCTCACTCTTTGGTTGTTTATTATATATTCCTGGGGAATAAGAGTGGAGACAAAGAAGTTCCCTTTCTCTCTCTTTGTTTAGCTATATAAACGCAGCACTCCAAAAGAAAAACTACTCAAGAAAATGAGCATTTACAAACTGAAAACCCGCCTTTTTAAATCTGTTTTACGGGAAAAAAATGATATATTTGAACAACTTTTGTTCCAGTAAAGGGAGAGAGCGCCTTTTAGCATATGCATTTCATAAACAATAGTCTCTTGGAAAAAGTCAAGCCAACATCTTGGCCATTGGTATTTCACACCCACATAAATCCTTCATTCTCCATGTCAGATGAGGCTAGCTCATCCACATGTTTTTTCTTTGCTATATGATACTTGTAACCCTGCACTTAGAATGTGATGATACATAAAGAAGCACGAGAATGAAAAGCACTGGTTAGAAAAGTCAAATCAGCCATGCTAAACCATGGGTACTCACAAATAGTGTCTTGGGGCCAAAATGTACAGTTTGGAGTGTGCCTTTGGGCCGCATCTATGCTGTGGCATCAATAAGGAATCAGGTATGGGATGATCGAGACAAAAGAAAAACACGCCTTTCAAAAGATTACTAGAAAGTGCTCATTTTAAAGTCTTTCTTGCACTTTTTGCAGCAGTTTGTGTTATACTGTGTGTAGCCTTTACATTTTTTCAAATTGCGCAGGCTATGTTATACTGTGTAATACATCTGTAAACTAATGACTTGCATATTCACAGTGCTTTCTGTCACAGGAAGGGACCTCCGAGCATTATATGTGCACATCAATTTTCTACAGTGCCCCAACCACGTTGCATCTCAGTGACCCTGTAGTTGAAGCACTGCTGCAGGAGGCTCTCTGGGAGGGGCTGGGGGGGTCTGGAAGAGAAGCACTGCTGCAGGAGGCCCTCTGGGAGGGGCTAGGGGTCTGGAAGAGAAGCACCGCTGCAGGAGGCTCTCTGGGAGGGGCTGGGGGGGCCTGGAAGAGAAGCACCGCTGCAGGAGGCCCTCTGGGAGGGGCTAGGGGTCTGGAAGAGAAGCACCGCTGCAGGAGGCTCTCTGGGAGGGGCTGGGGGGGCCTGGAAGAGAAGCACCGCTGCAGGAGGCTCTCTGGGAGGGGCTGGTGGTCTGGAAGAGAAGCACCGCTGCAGGAGGCTCTCTGGGAGGGGCTGGGGGGGCCTGGAAGAGAAGCACCGCTGCAGGAGGCTCTCTGGGAGGGGCTGGTGGTCTGGAAGAGAAGCACCGCTGCAGGAGGCTCTCTGGGAGGGGCTGGGGGGGCCTGGAAGAGAAGCACCGCTGCAGGAGGCTCTCTGGGAGGGGCTGGTGGTGTGGGGGTATCCATGCTGGTTCTGAATGTAGTGGATTCTGGTACTATGCGTGTACTGTGTGCTACTATGCGACAGGTACTAGGTGTACTGTGTACTATGTGGTATAATGTGGTACAACGTGGTACTATGTGCTACGATGTGCTACGATGTGGCACTATGTGGCGCTATGTGGTGCTATGTATACTGTGTACTATGTGGATCTATGTGTACTTTGGTGTACTATGTGGTATTATGTGTACTATGTGATTCATGTGCACTATGTAGTACTATGTGTTACTGCATGTATTATGTGGTACTATGTGTAGTATGTGGTTTGTGGTACTATACGTACTATCTGGTACTGTGTGTACTATGTATACTGTGTGCACTATGTGGATCTATGTGTACTATGTGGATCTATGTGTACTTTGGTGTACTATGTGGTACTGTTTGCGCTAGGTGTACTGGAAAAGCATATCCAATGCACTACCCTATTTCTCATCCTGTACCTCTATCAATATCTTTAATCTGCGTATACTTACCTCCTTTATGCATCTATATACTTTCAATGTACTTATGGATCTATATATTTATCACTTCTAATTTAGCATTTCCAATGCACTACCCTATTTCTCAGCCTATACTTCCCTCAATATATCTTCTAGCCCAACTTTCTGACTCATCTCAAACTTCTTTCTACTACTCTTTCCAATTCACTACCCTATCTCTCACCCTATACATCTATCATTATATCCTCTACACCCACTCTCTCATTTATCCCAAACCCCATACCACTACTATGTTCCCCAAAATAACCCTTTCTTGACTCTCTCCTACTCTACCCCTCGCATCTTCTGACACCTCCTTTACTGTACCGATCCCCACAAAACAAACCTTTCTAAACTCTTCCCTCTGACTCTTCCCTCCAAAAACCCTTTTACTAATACAAAAGCTTTCTCCTACTGCTATGACCTAAAAAAAGAAATCCTTCACTCTTCTATCCCTCCACTATCCCTTTCAATCAAAATAACAGACTAACATGTTCACTTATCTAATTCCATATTCCACTATACTAATTCACCACTAATCCTTTATGGGTTCCAGAGTAGCGTGCTACTCGCCAACAAAGCGTTTCAACACCTCATCAGGGTTACAAACGCTATATAAATGCAAACCTTTTCCCTTTTCTACCCTTCCCCAACCCTTCTCAAGCCGAATAACTGAATAACCTATCCACCACTCAAATTACTTCATATTTCACTATACTAATTTTCAACACTAATCCTTTATGGGTTCCGGAGTAGACTGCTACTCGCCAGAAAAGCGCTTCAACACCCCATCAGGGGTAACAGGCGCTATATGAATGCAAACCTTTCTTTCCCTTCTATCCCTCCGCTATCCTTCTCACTCCAACTAACTGACTAATATGCACCACTCAAATTACTTTCATATTTCACCATACAAATTCACCACTAATCCTTTATGGGTTTCCGGAGTACCGTGCTACTGACCAAAAAAAAAGCGCTTCAAACCCCATCAGGGGTAAGAAGCGCTATATAAATACAAACCTTTTTTCCTCTTCTATCCTTCTGCTATCCTTCCGAATCCAAATAACTGACTAACATATCCACCACTTAAAATTTACTTGCATGTTTCACTATACTAATTCAACACTAATCCTCTGTGTGTCCCGGAGTAGCGTGCTACTCGCCGAAAGCGCTTCGACGCCTCGTCAGGGGTAGTAAGCGCTATACAAATGCAATTACAATACAATACAATACAATATACACAGACGACGCGAATTCTGTAGAGATGGCACTAACTAACTCAGCTTTCCTACCAAAACCATACATTTCCACAGATCAGTTTTATTTGCACTAATTTTTTCATTTAAAGTGTTCACATTATATTTAATATTCAGGTACCTGTAGGTTAAAAGACTAACAAAACAGTTACAGAATATTGTGTCCTTTTTAACTACCTCTCTACCATCCCTCCCCCCACTCACCATGCCATTGTAATCACGGTCACATTTCCCTTAATTTTCTTTAAGCACTTACACAGTTCTCTTATCTAAGGTTTCACCAACGAGCAGGGTTGTCTTGTTTAAATTACAAGCTACAATGGCTGTGAAAACAAAGCCCATAACCAAAAGTGCACAAAAAACGTGCCTTTGCAACATCGCTTTTTGAGTCTAGGCTTTAACTGACTATAGAAACAAAGCCCAGAACGACATAATGTTGATGGGCTACCAGAAAAAGCCAACAACGGATCTGGAGCAGTTTTCTTTCTTGGTTTACCAGAGGTCCCAGAAGATCAGCGGGTCGCAAGGAAAGGTCTGCCAAGCCGCTAGCGTACTTTGAGTACCACTGTGCTAAACCTTGTAATCTTGTTAGATTTTAAGTGCCGTGTAAGAAATGTATTATAATTTAAGTCAATTAAGGTCATTGAATGTCAGCCCACAATTCAACAAAATAATTATTTGAGTGTGGTTATTCAAACACAGCGAAATACTTTAACAAATCTTTAATGATTTACGATTGCAGCCTTTGGAATAAAACAGCCCAAAAAAAACGGAACTCGTCACGTCCGCCCCCTCCCCCCTCCCAACTCAGAGTAATCTATATTCGATGACCAGTCCTTCATCAAGTACTCCCCGCTAGACTTTTGGACATTAATGGTTGTGTACGTGGTAGCCCATCACCAAGTGCCTTATTGACCTGACGTGTGAATCTCCGTGCTTCCCAAATGTATGTACTGTGGTACTGGTAACCTCTAGGTGCGCAGTGCTAGTCAGCTTTGCATATTGAAGAAATTGTCCTATGTTCAGTCCAATTGTCTCCCTTGCTTCTGGGAATGTCTATCCGGGATACAGGTAACCCACCCATACTCATTGTCTCTCCCGGCAGTCATCGACATTGTGGTTTCAATGTGCCAGAAAGGTGCCAAGTCCCATAAATTTAATTGCCCGTCTAACTGGGATTTCTATAGAATCTTGGTCACTATTTTTCCCATATTTTTGCCATCTGTTGTATCCCATACGGGACCCCTGCATCCAGCCCACCACCCCACCTAAGCAACATAAACAGCGTGGCATCTCCATGCGTTCGTTCTCTGCAAGAGACACCTCTCCCAATTGTCATCCGCGGCCATCCATTTGGCTGCAAGCTGGATATGTGCCGCGTAATAGTAAAGTTCTAAATCTGGGAGTGCCAGCCTCCCCTCCCCTCCCCCCCCCCTCCACTTGGCCCATCATCAGGGTACCCAACACCACCCCTACTATGCCTTCCAGCCCACACCAGTGAGATCATCAGGCTATTCCATTGTTTAAAGACTGAGGGCCTAAGCGAGCAGATGGAGTTATGAATGGAGTACAAACATCACAGTAACAAGACCATCTGTGCAATAGCCACTCTTCCCATCACTAAAAGGGGGAAGAGTGTTCCAAAATTTAAAGGATGCAGTTAGGCCGTTAAAAATCCTTCCCATGTTGTACTTGTATGCTTGTCTTCTGTCATGGTGACCATGAGCCCTAGATTTCGAAACTTGTCACTTTCCCACTGAATGCCCAGATCCAGCAGCTGTGCTGACAGGACCACGAGTAATGTGGCCCCTGGAAAAAGTATTGTTTTCCACTTGCTCACTCGCAATCCCGATACTGTACCAAAGGCTTCCAAGCATTTCGACAAATGCACCAGTGACTCCCTAAGAGAGCGAAGATAGAACAGAGTCATCTGCATATAGAAAGAGTGTATGCAAGGTCAGCCCTACCTCAATCCCCCATTCTCACATTTCCTACATCATCTTGGCATCCATTGGTTCCAGCGCTAAGGCAAAAAGCAGTGGCGAGAGTGGGCACCCCTATCTGGTGCCTCTACCAATGTTCTAGCTATCAGAGATGGCTCACCCAGACCCTTGCCTCAGTATATAGTAGTCTAATCCACCCACAAAAAGAGGGGCCAAAGGACATGGCTCTCAACACCTCCATTAAGGCGTCAAAGGACTTTTCCAGATCCACCGACCCAAACGCCAGTTCCTCGTCCCTCCTCTATACCTTGTGCAGCACAGGCCTATAAAAGGATGGGTCCGCAGCATCGCCTGCCTGGCTTTTGCATCATGCAGATGATCCCATCCCTTATGGTGGGAGGTAATATTCCCTGTTGCTTGGCCTCCGTATATACTTCCAGCAGTCGCTTTGGGAGATGCGGAGTAAATGTCTGAAAACTCGGCTGAGAAGCAATTGATTCCTGGGGTTTTTTCTTTGGGTAAGGAGCTAAATGTCTCCCACAGTTCTTCCAATGTGATCTTGTCCTCCAGTTTGTCTCTTAGTTTACGCGGAACCTGGGGGAGATCCACCTGAGCCAAGTATGCCCTAATGGCGTCCTTCAATTCTGTTCCCTTTTCCCGTTAAATAAGGACCAGGTGGGCTCTAAACGTTTCCAGAACCTCAAATTGTGTGAGGGCAAAGGTGCCGGTTGGACAAAGGAGGCTTGAGGCAGGGGGCAGTTCAGTTTCCCTCCTTCATATCCATGCTAGTAATTTTCCTGGTTTGTTCCTGTCCCTGTGTAGTTTTTGACTATATTTTTTCAATGTGAATTTGTCCAGTCTATCCCATATCTCTGCCACCCGACGCCTTGTCTCTGCCGCTCCCCAATCGGGCTTCAGAAGATTCACCCTTACGTCTCTGTTGCTCCGCCAACATCTCCTCCTGCTCGGCTAGTTCCATGTGGAGATGCCATTTCACCCCGTATGTCATACTCCTACATTATCTCCTTACCACAGCCTTCATGGCTTCCTACTTGGTTGCCCTTGAGCCTGCTGTCCTCAATTAGTTTCCATATAAGTGGTCAGGGTCACAGAGAGTGTCTCTCTGCACAGTACATCGGTCAACATCTACAGGAACAATCTCTAGGCATGGCGTGGCCCGTGCCCTAGTTCTTCCCCATCCACATTGAAGAAGCAAGGGGAAATTATCTGGCAGAAATCGAAGCAGGTGTGTTGCTACTGATAGCTGGTGTGGGAACAAGCCTGCCACCAATATGGGATCCAGACACCTGTATGTGTCATGTGTCAGTTAGTGCCACGTGTACTCAGATGATCCCGGATGTAGTGTCCTCTAAGTGTCCATGAACCTTAGATTAGCCATTACTTCTCTAAGTGCCATTACTTTTCTAAGTGCCCCCACCATCCACGGCCTCGTGACCTGCCTCGGCGGGTACCTGGTAAGGGAGACATGCAAAACACAACTGAAGTACCATGCCCAAAAAATGTGATTATCGACGCATTTGACAGAAGGTTTTGTATATTATAAAACTAAAGTCTGTCATCTAAGTTAGGTGAGTATGTGTTAACTATGCTCACCTCCCTCCAGTTTAACATTCTCCATAGAAGGATATACCTCACTTCCAAGTCAAGTGAGAGCAAAGGGTGCCCCAGGAAAGATCCACAGAGGCCCCTCTTGCATCTGCGGAAAAAGTGGCGGAGTACAACTGACCTCTCCATTTCTTGGCAACCTTAGCTGCCTCTGGATCAGTCAGGTGCGTCTCCTGCAAGCAAGCAATGTCGATTCTGTTCCGCTTCAGAAAGGAAAGCCCACTGCCACTTGGTGAACCCCCCTACACCCCTTATATTCCACCGAGTATTCAAAGGCTATTTAGTTTTCCCAATGTGCACCAGCTCTCACCTGCAAAGCATTGCCCAATAAGATGCCTCTAAAAGCAAAGAAAAAGAGGGTGGGAGGGGGTAGCACGACAAACCGCTGTGCGCAGAGCAATGCCCCAAAAGAACAGAAAACATACTAAACTCACCCCACCCACCTCAGGTAAACATTGCATAACCTAGAACAAAAGCCATGTTTGCCCTGTAGCTCTATCTGGTAAAAAGTCCAGGTCAGCACCCCAGTCCAGAACATGGTGAACAATCCAAATATTCCCAACTTGTCAGTTGTGACTTATGCATAGTCATTCTTATGCAGGAGACCTGCTCCCACCCCCGAATCGGAGGGGGGCAGCTATGCAGTTAGTGCCCTGTGTGCCCTTTCCACCACGAACAGGTTGGAGAAACCTCGCGGCTTTCATGCATTCCGGATCCAGCTCTCTAAGAAATTTGCAGTGGAGATGCCCTCCGCTCTCTCTGGGAAACCCAGAAGCCAGAGATTATTTTGGCTGGAACACCGTTCGACAAACAACGCCCGGCCCTCTAACTGGTCTAAATGTTGTTTAAGCGTGCAGACCTCTGTTTTGAGCCCCTCAATGGACTCCTCTGCCGCATGCACTTTTTCCGTGACTCACCAGCAGTAAGCTCGCAACAAATTTACTCCAATGCTGTCCTGGAACCATGGACTGCAGCCAGGAGCTCTGCCCTGTTGGGCTCCTTGGTTGTGTCGGGAGTAGTCGCAGTTTGTCAAGTCCCTGCCTGTGTGGTGTGGCAGGTCTAGACGCTGGGGTCTGAGACATGGTGTACTAGGTGATGGTGTTGCCCGGAAGGGCCTTCGCATCCTTGTCCTTGCCCACTGATGTCGTATGCTGCCACGCTCTTCAGGCAGAAGGTCCCTCTCCAGTCAGTGGGGACGAGCGCAACCCAATCACAGGAGGGGCAATCCTCGCCCTCTAACAGAGGGATGTTATGGGATCCATGCTGCACGACAGCACAGTGTCGTCCTCATATGGATTGATGGCACCACTGGCCCCTCTAGGCTGTTGCCGCTCCCCCCCTATCCCCGTACAAGCCAAGGCACTCATCTAGCCGACCGTCTCCATCTCAGTTCTTTCGTAGAACCTTCAGTATGAGAGATGTCTTGCTCTCCTCAATGCCCCTGGGGTCAATCCTCCAGTCCTCCTCACCTAGATGTGCCGATCAGCACTGGTACAGCTGTCAATAGAGGCCCAGGATCAGAACCTTCTGCCACGGCAGTACCACGCATGCACTTTGCAAGTCAAACATCACTGGTCCAGACAGTCATCAGGGGCCCCCTCTTCCAAGATCAGGCCGCGTGGCAATGTCTTCCATACCGGAGGTGCCGAGCACCCGTTAATGGCTCCAAACCAATGCGACGGCCGTTGGTGCGGTCCACCATCCCCTGAGGCCACATAGCCTTCCCGCACCGCAATGCCCGGTCTAGGGCCCAAAAGGTGCAGTACAGGCACTAGACCAACCACCCCACAATGCTCCAGACACTCTGAACCACTGGACAGGGAGAGGGGGAAAAGGAGCCCAGGCCACACCGGTAGGGCTGCTCCAGTTGCAAGGAGCCCGATCCGGAGCTTTGGTCCCGCAGCTCCTCCTTCAAGAGTCCCAGTCACTGCCGTAAGGATCGCCAGTGCAGCACCTGCAGGCACAGTCTCTCCCTCATGGCCCGCCGCCCTCGGCCTCAGAGTGACATCTGCAGCACAGCAGTGCACTCAGAGCCAGAAGGAGCACTAAGATCCTCATGCCAGGCCATAGATCTAGTACACAGTGGCCACGAGCCTGCCAGAGTATTCCCCAGCAAGTCCCACATTATATCAGTATTGGATATGCAATGTGTGGTCAGGATTCGGCCAAGATTTTGAAGGCTGTCGACAAGGGATATCGGAGGGCCTCAGAGCCACGTCCTGTTGACCATCTTGCTCGGCCACGTTCCAAGCAGAGCTAAATACTTTAGAGGAACCTTTCAACTGCTTCCCCCATTATAAACACCTTTACCACTTTCAAATCTCATGGTCAGTAAAGTGTGTTTTGATAGACTGCATTCATGTCCCAAACCAGAAACATTGAAGAGGTATGTCTCTTTGTACCAGCATGTAATACTACCCATGTAGCCAAAGTCCTTCATTTTCTGTCTCTAGAAAGTTTAATTCAGAGTCCAGTGTTACCTGTGATGAGATTTCCAAATTCCAGTCATCATCGGCTTCTCTGGGTATCCATTAAAAACCCAAAGCCATGGTCTATGTGGTCTCACGTCCTTGTTTGATTGCGTTTTTTCATTTGGGACTGTTGAGAAGGGACAAGACTTCTTGATGCTGCACTCTAAATGTAGTAAAGAGGTGTAGCACCTAGAGAGGGGAGAACCTACCGGCTATGACCAGTGTTTCAGTCCGGCAAGCACTGTGCATTTCTGTGAGAAAAGTGTGTTGAAATCACAATTACTGAGACCAAAGGCCGAGCTGAGCTGCCAATCCCATCTGCAGATCGTAGCACCAAGAAGCACTGAATCAAAGAGTTAAGACTCTTATAGTCATTGCAGCACCTGCATTCTCCCAAAGAGGCTGAAAAATAGTCTGACGGATTGCCTGGCCTTTGGTCACTGTTGCACCTTTATTACCTCAAGTGGCCGAAGAAGTGCACGAGGGCCAGCGTATCTTTTGCCACTGTTATACCTTTAATCTTTGAATTGTGCCAGAGAAGAGGCAAGGAAGCCCACCTGCTCCTGCGACCACCACCTCTCCCGTTGCTTCCTTGAGCGAGCAGGAGAAGCGGGGAAGGTCTTAGTTTCCCTGAGCAGCGATGACTAATGCTACACTACACTTCTAGCACTGACTAATGCTACACTATGCTTCTTCCTGGACTAGCCTAAAGAAGAGGTGAGAGGGCTATGTGTCTCCTAGCTCTCTGTTTTTAGGTCTCGCGCCTAGCGTTGCAGTGCGCAGCCCTGCTCGCGCAGCGCTTGACCTCTTGTATGGGCTTCAGAAAGCTAACCACACGCTCGTGCGTGTGGTTTTGCTTTCGGAAGCCCACATTGGCTGTAGCGTGCATTTTTTTTTTAAAAACACGGCACGCAATTGGGCAAAGGCGGGCGCATGTCCCGACTTTGCTCCGCCCATTCCCGTCCGTCTCTAGGACGCGCGGCACAGACGACAGGCTCCCTCGCCCCCGCTCCTCTGTGGTGCGCGCGCACCACTGGTTTCGATTCTCGCGTTCAGCTCCTCTGTGGTGCGCGCGCACCACAGGTTTCGATTCCGTGCTTGTTTACGATTCAGTCTGCGCTTTTGACAGTAAGGTTAAGGACATGTGACTAATGCCCAATAGGAACCCACCCATTCAATGTTCGTTGTTAATTACTACGGGGTCTGAGACCCGGACCGACACGGCACACTTGAAGCCCTGAGGGTACTCTTATAATATCGATTATCTTGTTAACATAGACTTTTATGGATCAACAAAACACTCCTATAGTGAGGCGCAGTGTAAATAAGCGATATGTCGAAAATCACACCACAAGTCAAGCAGACGCAGAGCCGGGACCGTAATGATAATTCCGTGCACCGTACGCAAAGCACAAATTGTAACTTAGTCTTACATACCACATCATTCCTTGTACACACGGACGTGATTATCTGTTTAACGAACGATATGATACGTAAGAAAACGCCCCGTTTACCAAGCATAACGTCTGACATCAATTTTCTTCTGAGACGCTTGAGTCTATGTCTCGCGCCACCGCCTAAACTTTCTCACCACCTCTCCCCCACCCATTCTTCCTGGTCCATAAATACCTGGGAAGGACAATCTGTCTCTATTGACCCACTTTCCTCACGCTGCTGCTCTCTCGAGCGATTTACATTTCTCCACGTGCCGGGGGTACCAGAGCGCCAATGTAAAACACCAGGAGGAGCCACGGATGCGAAACACCTCTCCTGTCGAGCACTCGCCCAGCTGTCTGCGTCAGCTCGTGCGCCAGTTTCAAACCCTCGCGGTAACGCGGTACGATATCGGCGCACTAATTAAAAAGAATGGCTTTGTGCTGCTTTTCATTAAGGACGCAACACCTGCACACTCTTTGTTCGGCAATCAACAAGAGGTGAGCCATTAATTTAATGGAAGTGGAAATTGTGCAGTATTTTCTCAAGACCTATAACTCATTGCTCCTAGATATCTGAGGAAAAAAGTGATAAAACATGATTCCATTGTTATCCGCACGAGTACCATTAGTTAACTTCCTAGTTTTGTACACAATTATTCTAACTAGGAGTACTTTTTGCTTCGGGGCACAGCGTGACATGCTTCAGATACAGCGGATGGCTGAATGCATATCCCAGCAGTTGTGGTGAAGTACAAACCACAATGCATCACCTTTGGTGTATCAGAAGTGGCCAATACCCCATTGAGGGTTTGTTGTTCGTCATGATGGTGAGTTGTTGTAGTCTCAGACGAGACTCTTGCTCGTCATGATTCTGGGATATTGTGGCTTCAAGCAGAGTCCCATGTACTTCATGATTGTGGGGTGTTGTAGCCTCAGGCACAGTCTCTTTATTTCATGACTATGGGGTGTTGTAGCCTCAGGCGAGCCTCTTGTGTCATGATTGTGGGGTATTGTAGCATTCGGTGAGTCTCTGGTATATTATGTTTGTGGGGCGTTGAAACTTGAAACTTCAGGCAGAGTGTCATTGTGGGTTGTTGTAGCTTCTGGAAAGCCTCTTGTATGTCATAATTGTGGGGATTTGTAGCTCAGGCGATCCTCTTGTATGTCATAATTGTGGGGTGTTGTGGCCTCTGGTGATCCTTTTGCCATGATTGTGGGGTGTTGTAGCCTCAGGCGAGCCTCTTGCATGTCGTAATCGTGGGGTGTTGCAGCCTCAGGCACAGTCTCTTTATTTCATGATTTTGGTGTGTTGTAGCCTCCGGCGAGCCTCATGTATGTCATGATTGTGGCATGTTGTGTCCTCAGGTGAGCCTCTTGTATGTCATGATTGTGGCATGTTGTATCCTCAGGTGAGCCTCTTGTATGTCATGATTGTGGGTTGTTGTAGCCTCTGGTGAGCCTCTTGTATGTCATGATTGTGGGTTGTTGTAGCCTCTGGTGAGCCTCTTGTATGTCATTATTGTGAGTTGTTGTAGCCTCTGGTGAGCCTCTTGTATGTCATGATTGTGGGGTTTTGAATCCTCAGGAGATCCTCTGTCTGTCATGATTGTGGGGATTTGTAGCTCAGGCGATCCTCTTGTATGTCATGATTGTGGGGTGTTGTGGCCTCTGGTGATCCTTTTGCCATAATTGTGGGGTGTTGTAGCCTCAGGCTAGCCTCTTGCATGTTGTAATTGTGGGGTGTTGTAGCCTCAGGCACAGTCTCTATTTCATGACTTTGGGGTGCTGTAGCCTCCGGCGAGCCTCATGTATGTCATGATTGTGGCATGTTGTATCCTCAGGTGAGCCTCTTGTATGTCATGAGTGTGGGTTGTTGTAGCCTCTGGTGAGCCTCTTGTATGTCATGATTGTGGGTTGTTGTAGCCTCTTGTGAGCCTCTTGTATGTCATAGTTGTTCAGCTGTTTCTCACCTAGCTATCTTTTTTTTAATTATCTCTCTCTCACCTGTTGCTGTCTCTTTTAAGGCGCTCTTGTCTCCACCTTTATCTCAAATGTGTCTTGCTTACTCATCTCCTCATATCTCATGCCCTCCCTTCTCTCACCTCACAGTCTCACATATTCTGTCTCTATTTCAGGTCTCTAGCACCTGTCTCCCACCTCTCTTATAATCAGTTGTCTGTCTCTTTGCACCTGTCTCAATATGACCTCTGTGTCTCTCACTGTTCCCCCTGCCTTTTCCTGAGCTATTTTTCTCACCTGTATCTGTCTCCTTATCACCATTTTAAGGTTGAGCCTAGAGCCAGCGCGCATGCGCTGCTCTGCGAGACTTATTGTAGAGGACTAGGGACTAGAAGCCCCGCCCACTCTCCGCCCATATTTGCCATTGGCTTGTGTCATTATCCGTCCTAAATGCTGGCTTCTGATTCGTCAATATTCTTGTTAGTCCCTCCTTAGTACCGCCTCCTCTTCATTTGTCACCTCTCATGGCGACTGGCCCCTTTACTTTGGTTGTTACACAGTACCTGTTATTGACACCGTGAGCACTATTTTCTTTAAAGAGGTTCTCCTACTGCAGGCACGACATGATATGGTGCCTTCTCCCCCCCCTACCTCCCGTTGACCGTGCCTCACCCTCCCGTTGTCTGTGCCTTCTCCCCCCGGTCCCCCCTGACACCTACCCGCCTCCTTCCCGTTGTCTGTGCCTTCTCCACCCCCTCCTTCCCATTTTCCGTGATGCCTACCATTTGCAATGCAATAGGTCTCGCATTTAGGCGAGTTTAAGCAATTGGCATTGTAAATGACAATGCCTTTTATTTATGTTTTAAAAACGAAAAAAAAAAAAAAAAAGGCATTGTCATTTGTAATGTCAATAGCTCAAACTCGCATAAATGCGAGACCTATTGCATTGCAAATGCTTGTTCTGTACTAGTAGCCGTCACCCCTTCTGTCAATTCTCAACATGGACAGAGTCTAGAGTACTGCTGTGACCATTATTTTACCTGCATGAAGCAACAGCACTCAACGCCAAATTGGGAACAGAGTAAGAAACTGTGTGACTTTGATCATCAAGGCCCTACACTCTGCCTGGGTGTACCCTTTCCCAGTCAAGGTGTGTACCTGTAACCCTTACGTACAAGCACAGACTTTCTAGAATTAAGCTGTCCAGCAATTGTCATGCTTTCATAAGAAGAAATGTATGCCATAAGACCTCATGACGTTACTAAGCATAATTCTCTAAAATAAATCAGGTCCTATGTCTTTTGTTCTGAAATAACTAACACGTCATGACAGTATATTTATTTTGAGAGATGTGTGCAGACTGGCCTAAGAGTTCTACCCCTACACCAACCTCCAAGACTGTGACTCAGACATGGCGATCCCTGAAGAACAAAACCTAAAAGAAGCGGTACCAACAATTCAGTGAGATTAGCTTACAGTTGTACATGGCTCCTGTGTTCCTAATCACAACGCAAGAAACTGCCCTTGATTCATGCAGACCGTGGAGAACTGGTCTATAACAATAATATAATGTGGAACTACTGGTTACCTAACTCTACAAGCCAGTTCGCACAATAAAAGAGATTGAAGAGGTACTGAATGCCCCACAAGAATAGATGACCCATGCACATTTAAAATACAATATGAAGACCAACACCAGAGATGCAAAAGCAACTGAAACAAAAGGCCAGTTCCACTCCATTCAAGGCACTGTCCAACTAAGTACTACATCTTTCGTATCAATGCCTACAACTAACAATAATGCCATAGTCTCTGCAGGACACTATTCTTCTGTTTCCATCACTTTACCACATTATACTTCAACCATTTAATCAGATTACTTTTGAACTAACAAATCCCTATTGCAAACTCCCCTCAGTTAGGACTGAGAAATTTCAATCATGCTAAACTCTCTACAATCTAGGGACAATCCAGCTTGTCCAAGGAGACTTGGTCAGCCATCTGTCTCAATGCTTTCACTATCAAAATCCTGTCACTTACCTAATGTAAATACTTCTCCCTCCATAAAATGTTTTGGACTCCTACCAAACTCCTGGTTCTGGTGTCTTCCAACATATGTTGGAATTGTAAGAAAAACAAGGTTTCCCCAAGCACATGTTCTTTTGTTGTAAATTCATATATCTAGTTTGGGACAACATCAGGCCACACCCGGAATACATTTAAGATTCACAGAGATCCTGACTTTCTTACAACTACACTTGGCATACATGCAGCTCCTCGGCTACCTGAGTTAACAGTGGTTGAGCTGAAACGTATACACCTCATGATACCCATCGCCAATAAACTCATTCTATCTGACCAGAAATCCTCGGAGCATCTAGCTATTCACACCCTGTGGGCAAGTCTTGCCTTTCTAAGATGTGCCCATCAGCCCATACACTCTTGATAATAGAACTTGTGTCACTAATCACACAGTTGCAATACATTAGAAGAATATCTTCAGAAGATCAACAATCCTTAAGATGCGAGTTCCTTTACCTGATAGTAAAACTCTTGCTACTCCATATTCTTAAGAACCACTCTTGAGTGAACAGATTAGGTTCCACAGGAAACAACAGTCACCCCTATTAAAATGAACTAATCTTCTCTTTCTTTTTCTCCCTTCAAATCTACTTACATGATCTGCTTATGCCTATTCTTACATCTCTAGGTTTGCACTCTCTTTCAGCGACACTCACCCCAATCTTTTAAATATGTACAACTACTCACCACATTTACAAAGTACTAGAGTACAACTTATGATGTTGGTTTGTTTTTCTCACTCTGACTCCTCCTCCTTATTTGCTCTATACTCCAGCTAAACAGTTGTTCCAATTCATATCACAAGGGTTTTTTTCATTTGGGGGGTAGGGGGATGTGGATCTCATCAACTCGTAACTCATGCATACAGTTTTGTCTGTTGATATTACTTTCTATTTTTTTATTTCTGTATATTCTAAAAAAAGAAATGCGTATAACTAAACAAAATATATAGCTACTTGTTTGGGAATGCAAACAGGGATGGTGGTCTGCTGTTCTTTTGCAGGCCACCAATGCTGAATGTGTAGCCAATCAAGGTGCCGCAAATAGCGATCTGCTTAATTCATGAGGCAGGCCATTCCACGACCGCAATTGGAGAGTTTGCAACATGAACTATCAGAATATATGTTACATCGCAATTTCAGAGACAGGCCACAAATACAATTAGGAGACCACTATTTGCAACCTCTCTCTGTACACCTGGCCCTTAGTTCATTCAGCCTGTTCGAGCATGCTCGTCCCTTTCATAACCGAGTAAGCAAAGCACAGTAGTCAATGCCTAAATGAAGCAGGAGCTGACCTCTGGAACAAAAAAAAATACAAATACTAGCATTTGTTAAAGGACATTTGCCTAACACTACCCTAGTAAGTAGTAGTCTTGATGCAGCATATCTGGCATTAGCAACAAAGAACAGTTTCTGAAAGGGTCTCGGTATCGCCTGCTACAGCATGCATGCAACTACAACAACTACAACCTGCATATAAGGTGTAATTCTGTCTCCATATGCAGCTGGCAGACGGTTTCTCTTTTCAGTGTAGCTCTGGGCTGCCAACCTGTACTGTATGCCATACCAACTTGTATAGCCAAGAAAACCTTTTCTCAGTGTTGCTTAGCACAACAGAGCCAAAACAGATCCAATTATAAGAGTTCAATCTTTGTACAGGTTCAAATTCTACTGCTGCAAAATATCTCGGCATGGTCGCAATATGGAGCCCTTTTTCCAACATTCCCAGAACTTCTTAAAGAGCACAACAAGCAAGTTGGGTGGCCAGCAAAAAAAAAATAAACATGGGGCGCATCCAATATACTTTCGCCACTATAAAAAGAAATGAAAATGTGATTAGAACTAGCAAGTATCAGGACAACAAGTTCTTGTGGTGCATTTTATTTATATCCAACTAGTAGCCTACAAGCCTTCTAGCAATAAAAACACAAAGACGTTTATGCAACAACTGCAATAACCCCGCCGGTAACATAAGCAGAAGCAGTGGTGGACTTCATTCGATGATGTCCCTCTATCAGTATGCAGACATGTTCATCCTTCGTCAACAAGTCCAGTGCTGTCTTCCCATTTTTTTTCAACCACCCTACCAGCGCCTGGAGAAGTATATTTCTCGGTGTGCATATTCTCGCAGAACTATGGTTTGCTATTTATCTACAGATCTGTACATCAGGATCTAAAATTCTACATCTACTCCTATTCAATAAGAGGTAAGCATCAAGAAAATAAAACATTGTCATAGATTTGGTTAATATTTGACGTCGCACCAAAGGTGACAGCTGCCATTCTTTTTCAAATTCCTTAGAAATAGAATATCTTGTCAACTACAATGGCTGCGACTAAATAGGCCTGTCGCTAGTCCCATTGAGAGGCCCAAATTAAACTTCCTGTGCAGCCAGTAATGACAACATTGACTTTGGCCTTGCACAACAGGCTGCTCCTCGTAACTCTAGTGTATGCTATCTTGCGAGAAACGTTTTCAGTAAGCTGTCCTTTTTTCTGAAGCAATTATTTATTGACAGGTTATCGATGAACAGAATGACCAAGTCCAACTGTGCAACAGTAGCCAATAATTGTGTGCAGCACGAAAATATTTTTGTGCATTCATTAGTGACATCACGGTTGGCATTGAGGAAGACAAGCTCTGGCACTGTAAACAAGCATTGGCATAGCCAATAGGTCTCGCCTTTGGGACCTTATAAGTGTTTAGCCAGAGATATTTGAAAAGAAATTGTGTGTGTGTGTGTGTGTGTGTGTGTGCTTGAGTGAGAGATAGAGGAAGCGAGAGAGAGAAGGAGTGAAACAGAGAGGGGAACAGATAGTGCGTGTTACGAAGAGAGTGACCACGGGAGGGATGAAAAGAAATAAAGGATGAGTGCCTGGGTGATGGCTAGACAGAGAAAGAGACGGCAGAAGACTAGATACAGAGATATAAAAAAAGAGCAGCAAAGAGACGAGGGGAAATGGTGAGAGGAAGAGTGGAAAGAGATAAACAGAGGAGCAGAGAAATAAGAAGAGAAAGGATGACAGAGGAAGTGCGAAAGGGAGAGAAATTAATATATAGGAAAGGGGAAATGAGTAGAAAATACATGAAAACTACCATTACCCATGCCCTCAAAGCTTTCTGAAGCACCTCCTTCCTGGCGCCTCGCTTGACGGCCACCCCCCTCTCTAGGCAGAACTCCTTGAGCTGTGTCACCGTATACCTTTCTAGGTTGGCTAACTCAAACTCCATCCTCCTAGGTGGGGTCCCAGACAATTTAAGGAAGGGGTTCTAAACTGTAGGTAACAGGTCTAACGCAGGAATGTACACAGTCGGCAATTACCATAGAATTCCTAGCACTCTCATTACAATAGGTGTCTAATTGCGGCGCACACTGAGTCACTGTAGGGTGCTGCACAAGCACCAGTCCTTATCCAACCGCTGAACACCAAATGTTGGAACCGGGGTTACCGAGTCCGACACGGTAGCATGGCGTGAAGCGGGAAAGGCACGCGAAGGCAATGTGTAAGGCAGTTGTGCAGCACACTCTCACTTTGACTCACAAATGCGAACGCAATAACATGACACCACACCAGGCTTTTGTATTTAAAATCAAGATCTTTTATAAATAAATTAAGTTGGCATCAGATAAGGCAGGTTAATTCAGATCTACATTCAAATTCATTATATTACTCAACTGGTGCACATTTTAAATAAAGCTGCATAGCTCATCAACATTGTAGGCCACTAAGAGGCCGCAGGAATTATCTCCTACACGTAGCACTTAATAATGATCTCAAGGTACGTTAATAAAACATAGGCCTAAACATACAGTTCTCTTTAGCATATTCAATTATTTAAAAGAAGGCTTTTCACGTTACATTTAAATAGGCCTGCATTAATCTAGGCGCACCCACATTCAGTACAGTGGGCGTCGCAACTCCAGTCCACCTGTAACATAAAATACTTCAACTCTTGGCGGTGTACACTTCAGCTCCACTCAATTAAACACTTTCCCCTTGTGGTAAAGACTTAACAGTTAAAACCATGGCCTAGGCAGTAATTATAATAGGCATCGGCATAAGTTATTAAATACTGTGGGCATCATCATTACCTGAATGAACTATGTGGGGAATCCCTCAACATGTCCTGTATTCTGGGGCTTCTAGGTCCCTCAGGGGTTAACTCAGGCCAGGCCCACTCCTCTCTGGGGCCTCGCCTCGTAGGACTAGAATCTCAAGGGTTAATAGTGGCCCCCGGCCCCCAGTGGCGTCTTATGGGCCCTAGGGGCCTCCAGGGCTCACCTGCGGTGTTGGTCGTTGGTCGCGCTTCAGGGCGACTGGCGATCTTCCGGGCCGGCCCGTGTTCTGTAGGGCGGGGCCCGGTCGGGGGTGCCTCGGCCTTCTGGCCGGTTGTTGGAAAACGAGGCAGTATCTGTGAGGCCTGCACAAATAACATGAATACATTTGTCCTTCACTGGGAACCAAACACCCAATTGTAGCGCCTGACTCTCAGAGCGTAGCGTTGCAGAGCAGTCTGAGGCTTTACTCAAGGGAGGTGGTGTGGGCTAGTAATCGCCATTGGCAGGTGCGCAGAAATAACACTCAAAAATTGATTGTCCAGTCTGTACTTTGCTTTATAAAAGTAAGAGTACATTTATTAAACACACACACTACTCAATACTATGCACCAATTTACAAATATACATAAGCTGTTGGAATTACTTTGTGACATTGCGTAACATCTCCACCCCTCCCAAAAGGGGGGATGGGGTCTAGTACCACCACTCCCATGTATGCACATCATCTTGCCCCCTAATGCAGTGTGTTGAGCATAACCTGGAGCGAGGGCCCTGCGCACTGGCACCATCCCAGTGGCGACCCACCCCATTACCTCAACACGCATTAAAAATAGGTTCACCTGCCCTAGTGACACATAACCCTGACTGAGCATCTTATATTGACCATACAGTATGCACCCCTACATATTCCGGGCTAACAGTCTGGGTTGTTCCTCACCTAAGCGCAGCAGCAAAAATACATGTTTACGCACACTTTAGAATGACAGTACTCGGCACCTTTGTTGGACATTAAAATGCGTTGCAATTACAGCCCCTAAAGGCATCACAGATGAAATCACAGGATTACGCATATCCAGCCAGACACCCTAGCAGGAGTGTCTGGCAACATAACCCACTTTGCTTATGACATCACCTTACACAGGTACTTCACATTACATATGTGACCTTCAGTCCCTCTAAAAAGGAATAACAGTTAGTAAATGCAGTGCTGGTACAATTACACCTCTTCACCTCCAGGGGATGCCCTTCTCCAGACATCCCCAACTCAGCCCTTCACTCCTTGAGGCACTTCTCAAAACACCCTCAGCTGTAGAACAAAAGTTCCAGCCTAAAGGGAGTTAAATGCTGGCTGAGCCCTTGAGGGGTTATTCTTTTAAAATCCCTATGACACTTAGGGAGGGACTTTTCTTCGTGCTGGGGAGACTGCGCTTCTCCAGCAGCTCCCCCAGCACCTTTGCGCCTGTGTGGTGGTGACCCCGTTCTCCTGGGGCCACCACAAGCCAAGAAAACGCTGTTTTGCCCTTGCAGGCCGATCCTGGCCTGCAAGGCATTATGGGATTCGCCGCATAATTGAACAGCGGCTCTCCCGCTGCTCCGGGAGAGCCGCGATGTGGGCCTCCGGCCGCTTTGGCTGCCCGTTGGAGGGTCCGGTCCCACCCGGACCCTTAGGTAAGCTCTACGGCTCAGGGAGCCCACCCCTGGCCGCTCATTCCCATTTTTGGGGCCCGGTCCCCCCGGGCCCCGGGCGCTGACTTCTGGGTGTTGGGGGCCCTGGTCCCACCCGGGACCCCCACAGACTCTCCACGTGGGAGGGCAGCCCGGGGAGCCCACCCCCGGCCCGCACTCCGTGTGCGGCCGCGGGAGCCAGCACCTTCATTCTGGTCTGCCCGCTCCGGCGGGCAGACACGGAGGTTCCCGCCGGTCCGGCGGACCTCGGGGGAGTGCAACGGCACTCCCCCCGCCTACCTCCCACTACTTCTGGGGCCCGGGGATGGGGTACCGGGCCCCCAGGGCCATCTTCACGGGGGGTGCGACGGCACCCCCCGGCTTTGCTTCGGGGCCCGGGGATGGGGTCCCGGGCCCCTGGGGGTATCTTCACGGGGAGCGCGACGGCGCTCCCCGACTTTGCTTCGGGCCCGGGGATGGGGTCCCGGGCCCCTCGAGACCTCCTTGCGGGTGGGGGAGCGCGACGGAGCTCCTCCGCCTCCTCTGGTTCGGCGGGGGCCAGGGTGGGCTCCTGGCACCCCGTGTTTGGGGTCATCTTCACGGGGAGCGCGACGGCGCTCCCCGGCTTCCTTTCTTAGCCGGGGGCCAGGGTGGGCTCCTGGCCCCCGGAGGGCACAATCTTCACGGGGAGTGCGACGGCGCTCCTCGGCTTTGCTTCGGGGCCCGGGATGGGGTCCGGGCCCCTCGAGACCTCCTCGCGGGTGGGGGGGCGCGACGGCGCTTCTCCGCCTCCTCTGGTTCGGCGGGGGCCAGGGTGGGCTCCTGGCACCCCGTGTTTGGGGTCATCTTCACGGGGAGCGCGACAGCGCTCCCCGGCTTCCCTTTTCTTAGCCGGGGGCCAGGGTGGGCTCCTGGCACCCCGGAGGGCACAATCTTCACGGGGAGTGCGACGGCGCTCCCCGGCTTTGCTTCGGGGCCCGGGGATGGGCTCCCGGGCCCCCGACCTCCCCTTCGTGGGGGGGGTCAAAGGTCGCTCACCTTCTGGGGGCTATAGCTCGGCCCCTGGGGGACCGATCTGCCCCATTTTCGTGTCCTTACCTCCTGGCGGCCAGCCCCAGCCACTGGGAACACTCTCCTTCGCCCTCGGGGTCCCTGAGAGGGGGGATTCGGCAGGGAGCTGTCTTCACTGGCTCCCTGCGCCAGCCTTTCGCGCGTCTCCCCTCCTTGGCCTCTCTTCTCCCTGCGCAGAGGCCTCTGCTTCTGCGCACTGGTCCTGGGCTCTTCTTCTGGTGCTGGCAGGGCCCTGGGGGACAGTCAGGGGGTTCCTCCTTCCAACTGCCCATTGCCAGGCTCCAGCACCTTCCGCCTCCGCAGACCACACCCAGGAGAGAGCTTCCCTTCCTGTGCAAACACTTTTTAAAAGTTGAGTAGGGGGCTGGCAGGAAGTCTCTGTTTGTCCTATCAAACAGCGACACATCACTTCCCTGCTCCTGCTCCCTCCTCCTGGTCCAGCCTCTGGGCTTGTTCAAAATGGCGGCGTCCAGGGTCTCTGGCCACATGGTCTCTGAAACAAGACCCTTTCCCCAGGGCTGCCTTCACCTTGGTTCAGCTTGGTGCCTGGCACCCAGCGACAGCTGCTGATGGATTAGCCTGTAGCTCCACCTATCTCCTCTCCTTGGAGGGAAGATCTTTGCTCTGGGAAGAAGGGTCATTAATCTAACCTGCCAGGGCCAGACCCCAGCCAGGGACTCAGAGAAATATGACATTCCTGGATGACCCAAAAGCAGTACAAATATGACTTTGGACTCTGCAGAATACTTCTTTCACATCCGCTACCGTGGACGTTAGTGCGTGTCTGGAATCTGTAGGCCTTATGGAAGTTAATCTAACACATGGGCTCCACATTCCCATAGGGGAATAATGAAGTGAAAAACACAGTAAAGCACCCTGACTTTCCCTGGCATGTTCCTTCCTAGTGTATAAGGCCTATTCCGTGTCACCACCCAATTCTGCATAAGTCCTGCCACACCATTCACTTCGTAGCTGCTCCCGGGCTGCGCACGCCAAGAATCTCCCCTGCGCAGCCCCTACACGTGTGCACACGCATGTACACAGGTGTCTGCATGTAACCAGCCCGGTGCCCTTACTCCAGCTGCTGCGCAGCGGCCTAGTCAAGCTAGGGGGACACCAGTAAAATCCACATGCAGTCTCTTCCATCATGAGTTCACTGTGGATGAGTCCCAATTTACGAGGCTCTCCCACAGTAAAAGCTCAACAATTAGGTGCTCAAAAAGCGAAAAATCCGGGCGGCCCATAGTGTCAGAACCACCTTCTAACACACGCCGCACCCAGCTGAATCCTACAGGGAAGAAGTAGCCACTCTACATGGGTACTCTTCCCGTAGTCAGCGATAACTAGTTATAAGGGGTTCTGACCAGACCCCCTTACTCACCAGTTATCCGCTCAGACCACCTACTCCTCCCATCCATGAAATCTCCACCCATGACAGGGATCCCAGACTACCCTAAGAACCCTCCGGGCTCTAGGTTAGATACCTCTAGGTCACTCATGGTCTACCTGGACTCAGCCTCACTAGGCCCACCTTTGCCCTTGGGCATGCAACACTATGCCTACCCCTCCTCTGGGCAAAGGTACCGTGCCTCAGCACCCTCGCGGTCCTCTGGGGCAGGTCTACCTCCCATCCCCGGGGTCCCTAGCTGGTCTCCCTTCCGGAGTTTGTTCCAACCAGTACCCTCTCTCCGTTTGGTCCTTGCACCCCAAAGATGCAACCTCTCTGGACCCTCTCCCTCAGCCTGCCGCTGAGGTCATTCTGCTGCCACCACCCTTTCGGGACGACTGGCTTCCCTAAAGAAAGCACAGCCACTCGTGCTTTCCCACACAGAAAAGCACCCTTTGGCCACTGGCCTGGCTCCCTGATAGGACCTCAGACCGGCCTCACTACCACACTGGCGGTGCCAGGGAGGAACACTGAGGGTGCCCCGTCAGACATCCTACAGCTCATTCCCCCCCGTCAGTAGCTCCCTACGGAAACTACCCCGGGAACCTAGACCCCTTCCTTGTTCTCCACTGCGAGAACAGGGCCTATGCACCCTTCCCTCCGAGAGGCGCGCTCTCCTCCCAGAGTACCCTTAGAGAGCCTGTGGGCCCCGAGTTAGCTAGACCCAGGCCCACTTCTCATGGCCCTCCCCGGTCTCCCAGCAGCGCCTTGGGAGACCGCCCAGGGACCTACATGGTCCCTGGATGGCCTGCACCACCCCTTATGAAGAGCAGGGTCCCCTCCATAAGATAGGCCCTACCTGCCTTCAGGGTAGCACGACCACACCAAGCCAGGACCCTAAAGATCCCGGCTAGGCCTGCACCACCCCTTTGCGAACCACAGGGTCCCGTCACTTAAGATAGGCCCCACCTGTGTTCAGGGTGGTACTACCTTGCAGAAGTCCACCTCCTGCCCCGAGCTAGGGGAACACCCCCCATGCTCCTGGTCCTTGGGTTCCAGACCCACAGGACCTACCGGACTGGTCACCGTCCACCCGACCCTGTCGCCTCAGGGTCCACCACTAACCCTTCACCTGGAAACTAGGGAGTACATCACCCCTCTCCGATCTCCACTGGGTCAGTTACCTAGCCCACCTGGGGTCCCTAGGGGCTACCACTACACACCATCACTCAAGAACTACCCTCCTCTGGGGCCACCCCCTACCAGGGGCCACCCCTGGGTCGCTCACCTCCCCACCAGTTAACCTAGGGGCTCTACCGGACACCCAACTCTACCACACCCTCCTCCCACCGTGGGAAAAGTTCCTCGGGGTCCCCCACCATGGGAACCCCTGGGGCGTTACTACCCGGGGTAAAGAAACCTCCTGCCCCACCCTTCCAGTGGTTTTGGCCTGCGCCAATGCAAGTACTTCCAGCGGGGAAGAATACCTGGGGCCCCTTCTGTGGAAACCCTCCCTGCCCTTAAAAAGCGCGGGAATCTCCCAGGACCCCCTCTTTCTCCTGTCCCCCACAAAGGTCAATCCACCCCGACACCCCCACCTGTGATGTAGGTATCAGTTGCTGTCCCTATCTCTTGAGGAGACACCCTCCTCATGCAGGTGTAGTGTATGTAGTGTTAGGGTTCAAAGGTGTACAATATGGCTCAGAACATTTGTATGCAATCATTTCCTGGAAAGCACCATCCCGCTAGCACATGATCATCAACATAGCGCGGGCATATCAATACAGTTTACATTTCAACCATAATATCTTCACATGACACGTATGTGCACGGGGCTTTCCTTTCCCATACCTTTAGTTCACCTAACCAAAACTTTGAACCCTTCTCAGAGCCTTGCGCTCTTCCATTTGCTCATTACTGCATAGGTAATGTGTGGCAAAACTGGACTTATCAAATGCTATAAATGCGCACCAGAATGGGATACTATGTATCCCGCCGCTAGACACCAATGTTGGAAAACGAGGCAGTATCTGTGAGGCCTGCACAAATAACATGACTACATTTGTCCTTCACTGGGAACCAAACACCCAATTGTAGCGCCTGACTCTCAGAGGGTAGCGTTGCAGAGCAGTCTGAGGCTTTACTCAAGGGAGGTGGTGTGGGCTAGTAATCGCCATTGGCAGGTGCGCAGAAATAACACTCAATAATTGATTGTCCAGTCTGTACTTTGCTTTATAAAAGTAAGAGTACATTTATTAAACACACACACTACTCAATACTATGCACCAATTTACAAATATACATAAGCTGTTGGAATTACTTTGTGACATTGCGTAACATCTCCACCCCTCCCAAAAGGGGGGTGGGGTCTAGTACCACCACTCCCATGTATGCACATCATCTTGCCCCCTAATGCAGTGTGTTGAGCATAACCTGGAGCGAGGGCCCTGCGCACTGGCACCATCCCAGTGGCGACCCACCCCATTACCTCAACACGCATTAAAAATAGGATCACCTGCCCTAGTGACACATAACCCTGACTGAGCATCTTATATTGACCATACAGTATGCACCCCTACATATTCCGGGCTAACAGTCTGGGTTGTTCCTCACTTAAGCGCAGCAGCAAAAATACATGTTTACGCACACTTTAGAATGACAGTACTCGGCACCTTTGTTGGACATTAAAATGCGTTGCAATTACAGCCCCTAAAGGCATCACAGATGAAATCACAGGATTACGCATATCCAGCCAGACACCCTAGCAGGAGTGTCTGGCAACATAACCCACTTTGCTTATGACATCACCTTACACAGGTACTTCACATTACATATGTGACCTTCAGTCCCTCTAAAAAGGAATAACAGTTAGTAAATGCAGTGCTGGTGCAATTACACTCTTCACCTCCAGGGAATGCCCTTCTCCAGACATCCCCAACTCAGCCCTTCACTCCTTGAGGCACTTCTCAAAACACCCTCAGCTGTAGAACAAAAGTTCCAGCCTAAAGGAGTTAAATGCTGGCTGAGCCCTTGAGGGGTTATTCTTTTAAAATCCCTATGACACTTAGGGAGGGACTTTTCTTCGTGCTGGGGAGACTGCGCTTCTCCAGCAGCTCCCCCAGCACCTTTGCGCCTGTGTGGTGGTGACCCCGTTCTCCTGGGGCCACCACAAGCCAAGAAAACGCTGTTTTGCCCTTGCAGGCCGATCCTGGCCTGCAAGGCATTATGGGATTCGCCGCATAATTGAACAGCGGCTCTCCCGCTGCTCCGGGGAGAGCCGCGATGTGGGCCTCCGGCCGCTTTGGCTGCTCGTTGGAGGGTCCGGTCCCACCCGGACCCTCAGGTAAGCTCTACGGCTCAGGGAGCCCACCCCTGGCCGCTCATTCCCATTTTTGGGGGCCCGGTCCCCCCCGGGCGCTGACTTCTGGGTGTTGGGGGCCCTGGTCCCACCCGGGACCCCCACAGACTCTCCACGTGGGAGGGCAGCCCGGGGAGCCCACCCCCGGCCCGCACTCCGTGTGCGGCCGCGGGAGCCAGCACCTTCATTCTGGTCTGCCCGCTCCGGCGGGCAGACACGGAGGTTCCCGCCGGTCCGGCGGACCTCGGGGGAGTGCAACGGCACTCCCCCCGCCTACCTCCCACTACTTCTGGGGCCCGGGGATGGGGTCCCGGGCCCCCAGGGCCATCTTCACGGGGGGTGCAACGGCACCCCCCGGCTTTGCTTCGGGGCCCGGGGATGGGGTCCCGGGCCCCTGGGGGTATCTTCACGGGGAGCGCGACGGCGCTCTCGACTCCTAGCTTCGGGGCCCGGGGATGGGGTCCCGGGCCCTCGAGACCTCCTTGCGGGTGGGGGCGCGACGGCGCTCCTCCGCCTCCTCTGGTTCGGCGGGGGCCAGGGTGGGCTCCTGGCACCCCGTGTTTGGGGTCATCTTCACGGGGAGCGCGACGGCGCTCCCCGGCTTCCCTTTTCTTAGCCGGGGGCCAGGGTGGGCTCCTGGCCCCCCGGAGGGCACAATCTTCACGGGGAGTGCGACGGCGCTCCCCGGCTTTGCTTCGGGGCCCGGGGATGGGGTCCGGGCCCCTCGAGACCTCCTCGCGGGTGGGGGGGCGCGACGGCGCTCCTCCGCCTCCTCTGGTTCGGCGGGGGCCAGGGTAGGCTCTTGGCACCCCGTGTTTGGGGTCATCTTCACGGGGAGCGCGACGGCGCTCCCCGGCTTCCCTTTTCTTAGCCGGGGGCCAGGGTGGGCTCCTGGCACCCCGGAGGGCACAATCTTCACGGGGAGTGCGACGGCGCTCCCGGCTTTGCTTCGGGGCCCGGGGATGGGCTCCCGGGCCCCCGACCTCCTCTTCGTGGGGGTCAAAGGTCGCTCACCTTCTGGGGGCCATAGCTCGGCCCCTGGGGGACCGATCTGCCCCATTTTCGTGTCCTTACGCTCCTGGCGGCCAGCCCCAGCCACTGGGAACACTCTCCTTCGCCCTCGGGGTCCCTGAGAGGGGGATTCGGCAGGGAGCTGTCTTCACTGGCTCCCTGCGCCAGCCTTTCGCGCGTCTCCCCTCCTTGGCCTCTCTTCTCCCTGCGCAGAGGCCTCTGCTTCTGCGCACTGGTCCTGGGCTCTTCTTCTGGTGCTGGCAGGGCCCTGGGGGACAGTCAGGGGTTCCTCCTTCCAACTGCCCATTGCCAGGCTCCAGCACCTTCCGCCTCCGCAGACCACACCCAGGAGAGAGCTTCCCTTCCTGTGCAAACACTTTTTAAAAGTTGAGTAGGGGCTGGCAGGAAGTCTCTGTTTGTCCTATCAAACAGCGACACATCACTTCCCTGCTCCTGCTCCCTCCTCCTGGTCCAGCCTCTGGGCTTGTTCAAAATGGCGTCGTCCAGGGTCTCTGGCCACATGGTCTCTGAAACAAGACCCTTTCCCCAGGGCTGCCTTCACCTTGGTTCAGCTTGGTGCCTGGCACCCAGCGACAGCTGCTGATGTATTAGCCTGTAGCTCCACCTATCTCCTCTCCTTGGAGGGAAGATCTTTGCTCTGGGAAGAAGGGTCATTAATCTAACCTGCCAGGGCCAGACCCCAGCCAGGGACTCAGAGAAATATGACATTCCTGGATGACCCAAAAGCAGTACAAATATGACTTTGGACTCTGCAGAATACTTCTTTTCACATCCGCTACCGTGGACGTTAGTGCGTGTCTGGAATCTGTAGGCCTTATGGAAGTTAATCTAACACATGGGCTCCACATTCCCATAGGGGAATAATGAAGTGAAAAACACAGTAAAGCACCCTGACTTTCCCTGGCATGTTCCTTCCTAGTGTATAAGGACTATTCCGTGTCACCACCCAATTCTGCATAAGTCCTGCCACACCATTCACTTCGTAGCTGCTCCCGGGCTGCGCACGCCAAGAATCTCCCTGCGCAGCCCCTACACGTGTGCACACGCATGTACACAGATGTCTGCATGTAACCAGCCCGGTGCCCCTTACTCCAGCTGCTGCGCAGCGGCCTAGTCAAGCTAGGGGGACACCAGTAAAATCCAGATGCAGTCTCTTCCATCATGAGTTCACTGTGGATGAGTCCCAATTTACGAGGCTCTCCCACAGTAAAAGCTCAACAATTAGGTGCTCAAAAAGCGAAAAATCCGGGCGGCCCATAGTGTCAGAACCACCTTCTAACACCGGTATTGCGGGTCGTTGTGGGGGCCGGTATTGCCTTCCTCCGGCCCCCGGGATCAGGGAGTGACTGTGCGGCACGTTGCGGGCTTCCGGGACTGACTCACGGCGCGTTGCGGGGGCCGGGATCACCCTCCTCCGGCCCCCGGGATCAAGGTAAGTGAACTTGGGGGCTCAGGGTTGCCGGGGAAGGGAGCGGGAGCCGGCAGTCCTCTCCGGCCGTCTCCCCGTCTCCCTCTGCACTGCCGGGGCTCTTCCCGGGCTTCCTTCGGCGCTGGGGGCGTGACTGGGGGCCGGCGCCCAATCGGTGCGCGGCCTTCCTGGGTCACGCCCGGCGACCCCTGGTTGCTCGGCAACGGCGTCTGCGGGGCCTGGAGGCCTCGCCGTAGATCGCGCTGGCGATTTCTTGGGCCGCGACGGCGGCGGTGGCAATTCTTTGGCCGCGACGGCGGCGGTGAGGCGATTCTTCGGCCGCGGCGGGGGCAATTCTTTGGCTGCGACGGTGGCGATGAGGGCCCAGGGCCCAGTCTCTGGAGGCTTCGGTGAGGGCGCGGACGGCGCTCCTCACCACACACACCTGAGGGGCTTCCTTCACCTCAGCGCTTCCCCGGTGAGGGCGCGACGGCGCACCTCACCACACGGTGCCTCTTCTCAGGCGGCGGCGGCCGCGGCGGTGATCTCCTTCATAAGGTCAGTGACCCGAGGGGCAACAGAACGCAGGGTGCACCAGCAGCCTGTGGGCAGGGCTGACTGGCAAAGTACTTGGGGGCAGCCCAGCAACAGGCACAAATGAATAGGGGTGAAGGTTTAGCGCTTCAGGGTACGGCGCTTTACCTGGTGATCCCCAGTTGGGCAGTTTTAGGCTTTAGGCCTTGCTGGACGGTCAGGCCTCCTCAAGTTAAGGAGTCTTGCGACTGCTTCAGCTTGGTTGCTTCTTAGGCGCTTCTGGTTGTAAGTTTCTTGTCAGAAGTTCCTTGTTATAAGTTCCTTGTCAAAGTTTCCTGTCAGAAGTTTCTTCTTATGAGGGGGGATGAGTTGGTGGTCTGGGAGTGCTTGGTGTTCCTCCCCGCACGCTGAAGGTGGTTCCCTGGGTCCCCTCACACTGGGCAAGGTCAGTGGGTGGTGGGCGTTCCTCAGCTATCTTACTACAGCAGGGCCTCAGCCCTGTCAGCAGCAGTAGTGTAGGTCTCCCCCCTGGGCCCTAAAGCCTATACTCCGGCGGAGGTTCTCCCAGGTTCAGTGGTGCCTCATCAACTGACTCCAACTGACTAAAAGTTTTCCCTCCAAGCCTTTTATACCCCTAGGTCAGGTGACTCTCCCAAAGGCGGCAAAACATAACTCCTCCCACAGCCCGGAAGGTTCTGGAACCTTCTACATGCCTGGCTATGTGGCCCAGAGGCGGGGACGGAATGGATACTGTATCCCTATGTCCCAGCCTGACCCTGGCTACTAGTGTGTATGCGTGTAAGGCCCCTCTGCAGTAGCAGGGCCTGTGGCAGCCATCTTGAGTGAGTTTCACACATGGTAAAACGGCTAGGGGAAAAACGAAAAATTTCTGGGAAAAAGGGCCAAGTCCAACAAGGGTCAAGGAAGTAGTGTGCAGTGAGCTTGAGTATGAGGTTCAAACCAGGCAGAGTGAGGGCTGTGAGGGTGCAATGAGGGTCGGACAGGGACTGAGAGGACTATAGTAGGTGCGGTTAGAGCTGAGGTGAGCCAGTGCAGAGATTTGTCTAGAGGTTGCAGTGAAGGTTTCAGTGAGGTTTGGAGTTGAGTGTGTTGCAGTGAGAGGTTTAGTGAGTGCTGGAGAGTGGGTGTGTTGCAGTGAGTGCTGTAGTGAATGCTAGAGTGGTAGGTGTCGCAGTGAGGGTTTTAGTGAGTGGGAGTGAGTTGCAGTGAGTGGTTTAGTGAGTGCAGGAGGGTGTGTGTTGTAGTGAGGGTTTAGTGAGTGCTGGAGTGGCAGGGTGTTGCAGTGAGGGTTTTAGTGAGTGCTGGTGGGTGAGTGCGTTGCAGTGAGGGTTGTAGTAAGTTCTGGTGCAGGAGTGTGTTTCAGTGAGGGTTTTAGTGAATGCTGGAGTGGGAGGGCGTTGCAGTGAGGGCTGTAGTGAGTACTTTAGTGGGAGTGTGCCGCAGTGAGGGAGTTAGTGAGTGCTGGATTGGTAGGGTATTGCGGTGAGGCTGTAATTAGTACTGGGGGGTTAGTGAGTTATGGTGAGGGCTGACTTGACCACGATCGGTTTCACTGGCACATTGTTGCATTTACTAATGTGCACTAGAGCACATGTGAATGCGGCTGATTTTGGGGGTGCAGGTCTGGCACTCACGAGCCTCCTGAAGATGGGCAGTTGGCTGCAGATTCAACAAGTGAGGCTATTTCTCTGGTGCCGAACAGCGCAAGTTGATTCCCCATTCCTCCTGTACAGCGCTGTGCGCTGAACTTTTACCTGTCCCTTTCGTTCCACACACGTCTGAATTACACTGCCTCAAGCATCCCTGACACACATTCTTGACACACAGGTACTCGGGCGGCAGACGCAGCCTTGTGACTCGCTTCGGGAATCCGGGCGTGCCTGTGAGCTTGAAGCCTCCCGCCACACCTATATGTGTAAGCGGCGCGTCAGCAGGGATGATGAAGTGGATCGAAGCTTGAGGCTGGTGCGCTTCAGCGCCGTTCCAGGCTCGTTCGTCTTCCTGCAGCGCGCGCCTCGTGAAAGAGGGGAGAGCCTCCTGTATGCTTTCAGAATCATCTATCACCGGATCCATAGCACACACACACAGCAAACATACTGAAATAAACAACGGCTAGTCAGGACGTAAGAGTCGCCAACAAACCATCTTAAGTGTTGCTCGTGCACATTGAGCCTCAAACACAGCACATAAAACAAGCAGTTTTACCTTGGAATGCTGCAAGTGAAGCAACGTGCCAGACAGCCTATCCGCGGCGGAACCAAACGGCGTCAAGGGTCGTGGGTCCCATCAGCACACCCTCCTACGTCACGCCAAACCAAGATGGCGTCGACCTGTCAAGATGGGCCGTCCTAAAAGTGGACAAGGCGGTAACCCAAAAGCCCGGTTTTCAATCACGCGCCAGCGTTTAACATAAACGATGACGCGTGCCAATTGAAAACAAGGGCGGGGCTTAAAGTCCCTTCCGAAACTGTATTGATTTCAAAAGGCCCTCACATGGCGAGAGCAGCGCATGCGCGCTGCTAACGTCAGGCGAGACCTAAAAAGCATTCCAAGATGTCTGCCCAAGAATGTGTATGCATGGGGAGGCATCAGCGACTATATTTTCATTTTCATTTCCAAGATGGGTAATGGTTTTGAACTCTAAATTAAAAACCCAAAAAAGTATGCACTTGAAGTTAAAATGAGCGGACGGCCCAGCAGTAGTAATGTGGCTTCCCGGGACCCCACAGGAATAAAAATTAAAATATACAGTGGCGGTCGGAGGGAGGGTAGGGAGCAATGGACCAGGAAGCGAATGGCCCGGCAGCAGAATACAGATGCCCCCACAAGGAATGGCAAACAAATAAATATTAAAAAGAATAATGACGCAGATGGGGAGGGGCACAGAAGCAATGGTACTATGGGTGCATGAGGGGGCAACTGAGTTGACTGAAGAGAGAATGAGGAAAGCGATGCATTGGCATAGAGTGGTAAAAGGGAATTTAAAATGTAGGACTCTCATGTCAGCACTAGAAGGATATGATACAAGTCTTCCAGTTAGAAATGATGCAAAGATGAAACGGTCCGGGTGTACGGCAAATACTATAATAGAGAGGAAAGCCATCAGAGCAGAAAACCGAAAAGAAAGCCATCCAATCATGTGCAAGGGGCTGAGCCAAAGCCCACTACGTATACTGTATTGTGGACAGACAGCCAAAGCGAGAGGTATTTTTTTAAATAATATTTTATTTTAAATAATTTTTAAAAAGCCCATAGATGGACACTGTTTACTGGGAAAGGTAGGACGGTACACTGAGTGACAGAGATGGAGGCTGAGGACACAAGTCAATTATGAAGAATGGTACCATAAAGACGTAGTAAACCAAAGAGGAAAAAAACATCTGGGCCAATCTCAAAACAAACACATAATTCCTAGTTCAGTATCGCCAGTCTCAATGGGCAGAGAGTCCATCACATAGGCGTGTACGATCCTGGTATTTTACTTTTCCCTTTTCATAACTTGTATGGTAAAAAAAAATATATGTATATCAAAATCATGCTCTGTATCAAGATAAAAAATAAAAGTAAAGATGTCTTTACGGTTTCCTTTTCTAATAGTGCAAAGATCACGTCCTCCAAGAGTGGAATACAAAAAATAAAAAAATGTATTCACGATGAGATGAAAAACTGATTTTCTGTCAAATGTGTACTGATGTTTAATAACGTATCATAAACGATGGAGCCCATTTATTTCCTTTAAAACTATTTTTTGTCTTGTTTTATGAGGGTGGGAAAACCCACTGTCTCCCCTTCAACTTTACTCACCCCCTGGCCACTCATTTACTCTCTACTTCAGCTTCCTTAAAGGCCATCCCTTCTCTTTGTTCATCCCACTGCTGGACCGAGAGGGCCTGTAGCTCACTCACGCAGAGAAGCTGACATGATCGTGACCAGAAAAATAGTTTCCAGGGTCAAGAGGAATAGTGGACAGCTGTGTATTGGCTCAAATGAGGTACACATTAGAAAAGAGAGAATCAAATTCAAGTCCCGCCGTGGAATCATAAAGGGCTGCAATGGAAGCTTCACAGCAGGTGATTTAATCAAAGAATGCTGATTCGGCAACTTAAAAATGAAGAATTAACAAATACCCTTTAACAACGCCAAACCCAAGTCCTTCCTGTGAAAATGACTAAACAAAACAACAACACTTCAGATAGCTTTGCTTGTAGTGGGCAAATTTCAAAGATGCCCCACCAAGCCACAAACTTGTCCCAGCGCTGGGCATACCTTGCTTTCATAGATGGGCGTCTGAATGGCAAAATCGCATCAAAAATTTAAGGAGGAAGATCAAAGGAGACTAGCTGCAGCCGCTCATTCTTTTAGCTTGGAGGTGCAGCTTGCTGAGGACAGAGTGCAGGACCCTTCCCGGATGTTGCAACTGTAGATACTCTCGAAGAGGCAGCTTGATTGGAGGACAGATGCTGATGTCAGATGCTCTAGATACTACACCCTCCTGGCCCAATATGGAGCCACCAGGAAGACTTGGGCCAGTTAGCCTTGAGCTTCTCCAGAACTTCAGCCAGTAGGGACGGGGGGAGGCACATCAGATGTCCCAAGCTCCACTTTAGGCAAAATGCATGTCTGAGAGGAGGCTCCTTTGGAACTTCAGCAAAAAGAAATGCTGACATTGCGTATTCTCTGCAATTGGGAAAAGCTCGAGCCAGGATTCTCCCCATTGCTGGAAAACGACCTGCACCACTCGTGATCTGCAATGTGTTGGCGACTGTGTTAGTCTACAATGGCGTTTGGAGTCCCCACCAGGCTTTCCATAACAAAGGAAATGGCCAGGTGAGTCAGCCATTTCCAGAGGCTCAGAGCTTCCTGGCGCAGGACCCAAGACTCCACCCCACACTGCTTGTTGCAATACTACAGATAATGAAGTCTCTGAGCACCTATTTATGCCCCCCTTTGATAAATGGTAGAAAGGCCTTCAAAGTCAAGCGGATCAACAAACTGAGGTGGCGGCGGGTTTCTGCCAGACCAGAGCCTATTGATCTCCACCTCTCCCAGATAGCCTCATCGGACAGGCAGTGATGCATCCATGACCAATGTCTGCTCTGGGTGGGTTAGGGATTTGCCACTGACCCATTGGGAGTCCATTACCAACCACTGCAGATTTTTTGCAGTCTCCTTTGAAACCTGGATAGAATCCAATGCGTTCCCCTGGGCCTTCAGGTCCCACTGGTCAACGAGAACCAGGAGAGAGGCTTGAAACATTGGGATCATAGCCTGAATCTCCTGGACTCGTTGCTCCGGGAGGAAGACACGAAATTGCACCATATCCAGGGTAGCACTGATAAGGCAACACAAATAGGAAGAAATGAAATTAATTCTTGGTTAAATAACGCATATTATAACAGTTATTCAAACTAGGCTTTGCTAGTTTAGGAGAGAGCAGCCCAGTCTGTCCAATAGGACCATGGTTGATTGGAATAATGCACTTCCTTCTATTTTGTCCCGAGGAGCTCAACTCAAAAGATGTATGTCAAAATGTGTCAACAGTTCAATAAAGAAAGAAAGATAAGGCTATAAAGTAATGCCTGCTCTATACTGCTTCATGGCTGGAACACCCTTGGGGTGTACTACGGATATTATATAAATTTGGAGACCCCATGGTTTGTATATGGAATACAAGGACTGCTTTAAAAGTATGTGATTTTATGCATAATGTGGTGAAACGTTGAAAAAATGTGCTAATAAATTGGCAAAGGAACTACTATTGAGTATTTCCTATAGTCTGTCATACAAGCAAGGATACAAAGGCATCAGTCTGATAGCTGGCGGAATATTCACAAGGTGAGGAATCTGTGGTTATAAATATCCAACAGGAAAACATTTAGTTTTAAGTAATGAAGGGGACTACATCAGGTTCAGGAGATGTAGACTGGCTGAAAGCCCTTGCCATCTCTAAGACAGGAACTTGCTACCAGCAGCAGGAATCGAGAGATGGAGAGAGAGAGAAACACCGACTGGAAGACAGAGGATAATAACAGGTATGTGTTACCAGCTGGTTACACAATAGAATGCATGTATAAATTTACAGTTTACTGGTTTTGGCAGCAGGTGTTGCTTTGGTGCGTCGTGAGCAGGTCCAAACTGTTAATTTTTTCACCGGGCATTTCCCTGGTGAGCTGGAGCCTTTGGAGGCTGATTTTTAGAGCAGGGTGGTTGCTGCTGGTGCCTGTCACTTTCTCCGGCTTCCCTGGATTAATACAGCAGGCATGAGGCTTCAAGAGTGAGCGGAAAGAGACAGGACACAAAGAAGAGGAGTGAGATGAGAGAGCAACATGGAAGGTAGCAGGGCTGGTTTGAACACTTTTGGCAGGACTGCTCTTAGCTCCCAGTCCAGCCCTGGCCTTGAGCCAACCAAGAATTCAGCTGAGAGCCACATGATGCTTCCGCAAACACACAGAAACTACAACAAAAGGGAGACAGCCACCACACAAACCACAGGAAAAGGCAGAGGAGGAACTAACCGGGGAACAGAGACGAAGGAAAAATGTGGGGGTCCTCTAAAGTATTTCTCTCAGGTCCTGCACAGCAGTAAAAATCGTAAATGAAAAAACTGCAGCTGCAAGCAAGACCTCAGGTCGTCTGACTCCTAAAGGCAGCCAGCTAATAACTGCAAAAATCTATACTCAGGCATGAGTACAAGTTAGAAGCACAGTCTGTCAAAACGGCAACGAAACAAAAAACACTTTTTTTCCCCAAAAGGAACTAGCAGAAAGGGCGGGGGTCAACGGAAAGACCAGCTTCAGCTCCATCTATGGGTACACAGTATAGGACAACAGATAGATCCATTAAGATAATCATCCTCTGATGTTATTGCCCACCTACCAGCGCCAAGACATACGAAGAGCTTGAGTCGATGAGGGGCCGGACCTCTTGCTGCTCTTGTTCCTCTGTACTCAGTATGGCCCGGGTGCCGCATGCGGCCCTCCTGACCTTCGCACACCCCGCGCCCGCCTCACCACCCCCTTTCGGTCAAAAGCAGCACTAGTGTCCTTGTTTTCGCGACTCAGCAGTAACATTGAAAAAGAAGTTAAATAAACAGGCAAGCCTTCATGTAAAGGTTGATTGAAGTTAAAGAAACGAAGTAACTAGGTTATCCTGCACTCCTTAACTTAAAAACACCTTTATTTTTAAAGACATCTTGCAGCAAGTGTAAAAATATGATAAAATCTCTTCAAATTGAAACAGTGTATTTCATTAACATAACCGTTTCAGCAGAGTACATCACATATCAGTGCATTGAGAAGTATATCTTTTTTAAAGCGATAGTTTTCAAACATGAAGTACAGTAATTCTTCCCCACCCTGTCAACAATTTAACTAGTGAACTAAGACACAGGTCAAATGGGTTTCTATTATAGGCAAACATTATAGTTTATTAAATCAAACACAGGAAAAGGTTTTGCACATTGCACATCCTGAAGTCATGCATTTTGGCATCGTTTTATATGTAATAATGGAAAAAAAGGATGGAAAGTGAAATAAAACAATTGCCTAGGATCACACAATTTGGTAAAGTGGGGATCTTGGGATTCAGTCCAGGTTTTCCAGGTTTGACATTGTGCAATTCCAGGTTTTCTGGTTTCATATTGTGCAATTCAGCAGATGTATAAGCTTCGCTTCCAATACTCTCACCTTGCTGGCACCACCCCCGGAACCTTCTTCTGACCGCCACCCTGCTGGCATCAATGCGCCCCTCGATCACATCACAGACAAAACATCTGGGCTCCCCGGGAACATGTTTGTGAGTACCCATGCTCTGTACCATAGAGGCTGGATTAACCCACTAAGGTGGTAGGGAAAGGAGGAGAAATTAACAAAGGGGGAAGGTAAACATTTCGGAGAGAAGAAAAAGAGGACGCTCTACTAGTCCTTAGACCTTTTTTATAACCAGCTTCATAGTGCAGAATTGCGGAGACTAGGACAAAGGGGTTTGAGGCGAAAGGGGGAAAAGGAGAGAGGTACTGAGGAAAGAAGAGTTGATTGGGATCTGCGCAGGAAAGAAGTAAGACGGGCTCATCTAGTCTGTCATGATTGAGGAGGGCGCAGCCTAGAGATGCGGGAGAATGGAAGGAGGGGTTGTCAAGGAACGGAGAGCTAATCGGGGTCAGGTTGGAAAGAGAATAGACAAGCTTGCCCATGTAACTGGTAAACATCTTTTGCCCAATCCAGATATGCAGCACAGAAGGAGAGCAACAGCTAGAGCAAGGGCGTGAAGGGACGGAGCGGTGTCAAAGAAGGAACAAGAGAATGGGATCAGGGAGGAAGGAGGAAAGACTGGCTCATCTGTCACTCAGCCCCCATATGCACCGTGAGCTACTGGTCTTTCGACCTAATCTGCTTTACAGCACACGTCTGAGGCAGCCGGAGGGCGACGGCTAAAGACGCAGTGAAGAGGAGGTGGGCGGTAAGAATGCTGTTAAACAGAGATCAGGGTCAGACTGGAATGACCGGCTCCAGCAGCCCGCCCATGTTACGCCACTGGTCAGGGTAGACGGGCCTACAGTGCAGTCTGGCGGTGCCCGAAGGGCTGGTCTTACAAATGAGTGAATGGGCTGGTTTTTGGGAGATTCTGTGCCTGTTTTATGGTCAGGTGAGCCGGTTTTTATCATTGATTTCTCTGATATTACCGCAGACCATGCCTGCATCAAGCACAAATGTATGCAGTCTCCCACACTGTGCCCAAACGCCTACACAGCGTGTCTTTAAAAGTACAAAACTGTCCCAATTTGCCAATGTGGGACTCGTTTCAGCTATCTAATTCGCAAGTGGATGCCACTTTATTTTTATGACCGAGCTTATTTTATACCCCGGTCCAACCCTGCCCAAGGTCTAATGACCCGGCCAGATTTACAGCACAGCATGGAGGTTGCTAAAAGGGTAGGAGGTAGAAATGTGCAAGAGAGAAGTCAGGGCGGGGGCAGTAGAGATGGACCCACAATTCTACTCTCAAGTTAGGAGAGCAAGCGGAACTTTCACCTCGGTGATGATGGACTTGTGCAACAAGCGCTACTCTATGTTAAAAAAAAAAAAAACTGATTGCATGCTCCCAAAAAACAATCGGCATTTCTGTTTTTTACTAAGAACGAAACTATACCTTTCCCAGCGGTCTGTGAAACAAGAGCTTCTTTCCCCTTTTGATAAACGCCTGTGAACGCTCCGTTTTGCAGTTGGGTCTGGCTCGGAGTAATTCGACGGCCTCCTTTCCAGGCAGGCGACACATCTATTTATGGGCACTCCGCGGAAACCCACGCTCCTGACAGGCCGCTGAAAGTCTCACCCACGTCACGCGTGGCTGAGGTATGCGCGCCCGGCGTGGGACTGAGGCTGTGCGAGAGGTGAAGTGCCGAGGACATGGCGGGCTGTGACGGAAACTTAATGGTCCCGGAGGAGGCACAGAAACGTTGCCGGCCTCTCGCCGGTGACAAGCTGTACATTTAAGAATGACGTTCACTAGCTGGTAAATCATTGTCCACAAACCACGAGGAAGCAGGCGGCAGCAGCCGGTCCCAGGCACGGACCGAGAACCGGTCTATGCAGAACCAAGTGACAGGGGAACGTGGTGCGGAAAACAGAGACCTCTCCTAGCGACAATCCTCTTGGTGAAAGGAAATAAAGAGCTACGCGTTCACTGTTCTGCATGAAGGCGAAGGAAGAACTGTCTGCTAAGTCACATCAGGGCTGGCCAGCTGCCACGCCTTCCTATTTCACTTTTGTTTTCAATCTTTAGCCTGTTCCAATGTGAACTCCAAAGCGCTCAAGGATGTGGAGGGGTCAGGCCAGGTCCCCGGGCCTACCGGGCTCACAGACGGCTGACCATTGTGCCAAGTAGACAAGGCGGAACCATGAGCTATGCAAATTCACTGAAATGCCACGGCCGTCATTGGGTTTCGGCTTTCAAAGGGTAGCAAGAACAAATGGTAAACACACACCGTTTTAGTGTGATACATATAGCATAGAAATAATGGACAATAATACTGTTGTCCAGTCAGTAGGAATATTATTCCTAAAGATGGATCACTAAGTTCGAATGTGTGTTAATACTGTTCAATATAGCTCACAGTAGAAAAGATATATCATGGTGCCACTAGTGTGAAACGCTGTGAATACTTTATGTGCATTAATTAAGAAAACAAACTGGGTTACCTCGGACCCACGCCGCTCCAACTAACCACACCCGCAACCTCAGCATCATCCTGGACAGCAAACTCATCATAAGCGCCAGGTCAAAGCAGTCTCCTCCGCCTGCTTCCACACCCTCCACATGCCCCGGAAAAGTTTCAGATGGATCCCCTTTAACACCAGGAAAACCGTCACACAAGCCCTCGTCACCAGCCGGATGGACTACGGGAACACACTCTATGCCGGAACCACCACCCAACTCCTCAAAAGACTCCAGACCATACAGAAAGCAGCAGCCAGACTCATCCTCACCCTCCTCAAATGGACCCCATCGGCCCCCACCTCAGGAACCTCTACTAGCACCCCGTCCAGAAAAGATGCCGATTCAAGATGCTGAGACACGCCTACAAGGCCCTCCATAACCAGGGTCCAGCATTCATTAACCACTGCCTGAACTTCCACCAACCCGCCAGACAACTGCACTCCGCCTCCCTCGCCCACGTTCTCCGCATGCACCGAAGCTACTGCAGAGGTCGTTCATTGTCCTCCCTCGCTGCTAAATCCTTGAACAACCTACCCCTCCACCTGCGAACGTCACCCTCACCCGTGGAGCTCAGAAGGGGACTCAAGACCTTGCTTTTAGACTGAGATCAGCGAGACTGCAGCACCTGGATATTCGCAGGGTGAATAGCCGCACTCTACAAGTACTGACTGATAGCTTGATTACCTATGCAAGAGAGCCTAGACATTGTGCTCAGTTTGTGTGAGAACAGCAGAGCATTCAGATGAATGTTTGACACAGTCCTACTAAATTTAGGTCTATGTACCAGTGTGATGATGTTTCCAGGGGTGTCAGTGGCTAGCAGTCAGTTGCCAGTCACAGTAGCTGAGCGAGGGGGGCACATCAGAAGACATTATCCTTCTGTGGCAGTATACCATAGATCAGACTATACAAACAAACTCGCCTCTGTGAACTGGTTGGGTGCAATGGGAAGGGGATGCAGCAGCGGGCAGTATCCCACAGTGGAAGAATACCGTAGATCAGGATCGACGAGTGCACAGGTTGCGAAGAAACAAGAGGCTGTGCAGCCACGGACTGATGCAACTTGGCGGACAAGTGTCACAGCACGGGGCTGCAGAGGGGGAAATCAATAATGGGAAGGCTTGCCGTTTTTGAAGATTCACAACAAATGGGGGTCTGGTTAATCAACTGTGAACCAGGGGCAGGGTGAGTCTTTGGTAGTGGTCTGCCCTTTGGGCAGCTTGAACTTCTCCCTCACTCACATAACTGCCGGCAAATATGTATGCTTCGGACCTCTCTTGGGGTGAGGAGTAAAAATGGTTGATGTGAGTTCATCAACAATTACAACTCTTTGTTCGGGCAAGACAGTGGCAACAGGCCTCTGAACACAGGCACCTCCCCTTCCCCCACCCCCGTAGGTAGACATTCTTACTGCATCACATGGAGGTGCTGGGCCTGTAGTAGTGGATCGAATTGAACGTTTCTCCGCACACCAGGCAGTTACGTCTCATTTATTCCTTTCCCCTGCACGGGAAGATCTTCCTGAAGTAAAGGTAAACTTGAATGCCTGACTCATTGGGCCGGTGTATATTCAGTAACAGTGGGAAGTTTGGGATAAGCCAAACAGAAACTCCAAATCAAAGTTGCACTAAACTTTGGACGACTACAGAGTACATTTTGTTGTAGTTAAAGGTCAGTTCAAAGGAAGCATGCTTTCCAAAATGTGAACACTCACACTAGAACCCTTGGCGATGGCAGGCATCCTACGATGTCCAGTAGGCTGGTGTAGTTGACCCCGATATCCTCAAGCCAATGAATGGCTGAAGTTGAGCTTAGTTTTTCTTGCCACAACTGAACATAGGATGCAGGGAATGGGTAGGTAATTCATGTCCTTTGTCACAGTGTTTGCATTGGCTGGCCATGCCTTTGTCCACAGTCTTTTGTTCATGTGTTCCTTCTCAGGCCACTGCATGAACTGCTGGAAACCGCTTTATCCATGGAAGATAAACACAAAGGAATCTTCCTGCACCAACATCTGGCTTTTGATGACTGATGCAAGGGAGGGAGAGCAGCACAGAAAGACATGCAGAAGAGTGAACACAGCATGCTTTCAGACTATTACTATCTGTATAAAGCAATTTACAATCTTGGGATTACAAACTCATTGGGGAACACCCATGCTGGACTACTACACTCCTTATGTACCCAAGCATTACAGACAAACTCACAAAGTGTAATTTATGAACTGTTGTGAGTTGTCACCCTTGTTTAGAGGAGTTCAAATCTGAGTGGACCCGACAGTTCAGAATAGCCTAGAACTCTACTGTGGAGAAACACAAACAGAAAGTTCACGTACCAGGAGAACTCATCATGTCGGTCACCTTAGCAAGAAAGCAAAGAGTCCACATTCTTAGACCTAGACCTAATCACGGTGAAATGCCTGATCACTAAAAGATGGAAAGCTCCGGCGGCGCCCCATACATTGGCCTGGCGCCGCTCTTTGCTCAGTTGGGCCAAGGCAGAGGGCATGGCTCTGCAGAGGGAGGACCTACTGGGACTTCGCAAGTTCCCCCTAGCTACAGATTGGGGGGCTATAGTGATTGAATTGCAGAAGTCAGTTACACCCACTGCGGTTACGCTGGAAGAGGCGGAGGTCTCAGCAGCGCCAAGATGACATTCCACTCCCACTAACGCGACGCCATAATGGGGGCAGCCCCTTACAATCCCCATACGCTCTGGCGGATCGCAGAACCCTCATGCGCTCTACAAATAGTTATTTACCCGTTGCAACACTTTAGGGCCTTGGGTCACAGGCGGTTACCCCTTTCCCTCAGTCAAGTTATTTTGTCCTCATTATGTTGCACCCTCTACCCACCGTTCAGTATTACACTACATCACACACAGAACAACGCCACAATACACAGCGCGATGGCTGTACATCCGCTAGCACCTCTTCTCAGGTGTTCTGATATTGCTATCCTTACTACACCATATCCGACCCCGTGCGCTACCGCCACCGCTGCTAAAACCTCAGCATATGTTTTGCTAACGTATTATTACTTGGCATTTGTTGTATTGTACTGTTAAAACTATAAATGTCAATAAAAAGATTTAAACAAAAAAAAGAAAGCACAGAGTCTACCAGAATGATAAAGTGAGAAGCAGGACAGTACGCAGCGACGGCGCCAGGATTTTCATGCCTACATACAGTCTACCACAGCAGTACAATAGATGCCCAGCCAGCGTGTATACTGAAAACAATTTAGCACTTTACCCCAACAAGTTTGTACAGTGAAAATACAATTAAAAGGTTAAAAAGAAGTAATGCAATCATTTAACAGATGAACAAGTTACTTACCTTCGGTAACGATATATCTGTAAGAAACATAGGTTAGGTATAGATTCCTTACCTTAGAATTACCCCCAGGCGTCAGGCTGGATCCGGAGAATTTTTCGTCAGCAGTACCCCTGCGCGTCAAAAGGTTGCGTCGGTCGGCTCTGCGTTCGTCGTTGGCGTCGTGGTCGCCGGGCTGACGTCGCGGTAGCTACTTAGACGCCGCCCTCGCGCGCTGACATCAGTTTTTTTGCACGACATTCCACGCCAGAAGCGCAGAGACATGCAAGACACTGACCACTGGTGCACAAAACTAGGGCCCTGAAAGGGATTCCCCGACCCTAGAAATCAGTTTGCAGAACAGGGAGGATGGGTGGGGCGGTAAGGAATCTATAACTAACCTATGTTTCTTACAGATATATCGTTACCAAAGGTAAGTAACTTGTTCATCTGAAAGAAACAGTTAGTTATAGATTCCTTACCTTAGAATACCCCAGCAATACCAACCCCGGAGGTGGGTCTGCGAACCAAGTTCACACCAGAAAGTCCTGGAGAACAGAATGGCCAAAGAAGCCGTCTCTCCGGACAAGGCTGTCCAGGCAGTAGTGTCTAGTGAACGTGTGCAGAGATGCCCACGTAGCTGCCTGACAGATGTCATTAAGGGGGACTCCTCGTCCCAAAGCAGTAGTAGCGGCCGTCGCCCTGATGGAATGGGCGCGCAGCCCTACTGGAGGCTCCTTCTTTGCCAAGGAATAACAAGCCTTAATGCACAAAACGACCCACCTAGAGATGGTCCGCTGGTGCACGGCCCGACCTTTCTTAGCGCTCACGTAGCCCACAAAGTGCTGATCATCCACCTGGAATTGTTTGGTGCGATCCAAATAAAAGGAAAGCGCCCGTTTTGGATCCAGACGGTGGAGCCTCTCTTCTTTTGAAGGATGCGGAGGCGGAAAGAAGGTGGGCAAAGTGATGGTTTGGCCAAATACCAGTCGACCTCAACCAGGCGTAGCGTCGAAGGGCTACTGACGTGGAAATCGTCCTGCCTAGTGAGTCGGCGGTATCCAGCCCACAGCGGATGGTAAACTTTGCTGCGTCTCTCCCTTCAGCAACTGCACGGGAGAGTACAGCCCGGGCCTCCTCCGGCGACTGAGGCAGCACTTGCGCCACCGTATCCCACACGGAGTGGGTGTAACGGCCCAACAGACATGCAATGTTTACCGACCGCAGTCCCAAGCTGGAGGAAGAAAAGGTCTTCTTCCCAAGATGGTCCAGCTTTTTGGATTCCCTATCAGGTGGTGCGTTAGGGAATGCGCCTTTGGAGGTGGATGCTTGGACCACCAAGCTCTCAGGGGTGGGGTGTTGGGAGAGGAAAGTGGGGTCGCCCGGGGCCGGTCGGTGGCGTCGGGCAACCATCCTATCCACAGGAGCCCCTGTGCTGGGCCTGGACCAGATGCCCAAAAGGATGTCGGTCAGGGCTTCATTAAACGGCAGCAGGGGCTCCGAAGAGCTCGCTGCCGGTTGAAGCACCTCTGTCAGGAGGTTAGTCCTGATGGCCACCGTAGGTAGCTCGAGGTTGAGAGCCTCAGCCGCCCTACGCAACACCACTGCAAAGGACGCTCCCTCCTCCGTAGCCACGGTAGGAGGAGACAACATGCCAAGGTCTGGTGAGATATCCAGACCACTGGCTTCCCCCAGTTCCTCTCTCCAGTCCGGTTCATAGCCCAACTGGTCAGTTAAAGGGTCTCCAGACCCCTCCCAGTCCTCCTCACCCTCCTCTGGCTGCCAATCCGGTCTAAAAGAGCCAGGGTAGAACAAGGGCACAAAAGTACCCATCGGTGCCGGATCCGGCATCAGTCGAAGCCGGTCCGGCTTTGTGTCTACATCGGGATGGAGGCCGGGGTCGACGCCAGCTGGGGACACAACCGGCGTTGGCTGCAGACCTGGTGCCGGTGGAAGCGGCACCGGGGGAGGTGTAACTAGGTCGACCGGCACCGATCCGGATCCAGGCCTGGATCCAAGGGGACTCTGCGGTGCCGAGGTCGGAGCCACCGGTGTCGAAGGCCCAGGGCCCCCAGCCGAGTCCGCGGGGCCCGAAGGCGCGCCGGCGGAGTCGGGCTGCCCAAAGATGGCGTGCATCGTTTTGTAAAACTGACGAAGCTGGGCAGGGGTCGCTCCAGGTCCCGGAAAGGGAGGGAAACCTGGAGTCGACCCTTCGGGCTCCGCACGCGGAGCCACGGGAGGGGCACCACCCGCATCCATCGTCGCGTCGGCCGACGGACGGGGAGAAGTCGAAGAGCGACGATGCTTCTTCGACTTCTTCTTGTGCTTCGACTTACCTGACCCAGAGTGCGAAGACTTGGAAGAAGAATGAATGGTGGCTCAGCGACCGGTCCCTCGACTCCTACACGACCGGGACCTCGAGCAGCGCGGAGCCGACTGCCGGGCCTCGAGAAGCTTTCGGGATTGCTCCCGCAAAGACTTCGGATTCATGGTCCGGCAATCGGAGCACGACTTGGGGTCGTGGTTGCGCTTCAGGCAGAATAGGCACACGCGGTGCGAATCAGTCACCGACATCAGTCGGCTACAGGAACTGCAAGCCTTGAAGCCGGGCATCCCTGACGTGCACCAGGAGTCAAAGACTCAAAAACGGTGTCAACAAAAGTCGTCAAAAAGTCAGCCAAAAAGTGACTGGCGGTACCGCTCTCTCCAGATCTGCGCTGGCTGGCGCGGAAAAAGAAAGAACTGACGTCAGCACGCGAGGGCGGCATCTAAGTAGCTACCGCGACGTCATCTTGGCGACCACGACGGCAACGAAGAACGCGGAGCCGACCGACACCACTTTTCGACGCGCAGGGGTACTGCTGACGAAAAATTCTCCGGATCCAGCCTGACGCCTGGGGGTAATTCTAAGGTAAGGAATCTATAACTAACTATTTCTTTCAGATAGTACCATAATAGTTTAGAATCCAAAGGGACAAAATAGAAATGAAGTGCAAGAACGGTGGCCGAAATTATTCTATGCAGTAACGTGTTCTTTCAAAAGTAGTATTTTGCGAATTTGTCTGAGGTAGTGACATAATATTCTATAACCCAAAGTTGGCATATGGTTAAACTGGTTGTATTTCTTTCTGGCCGCCCCACACTTGTGTAAGAATTACTAGGCAAAGAATGAACCAAGTCAGTCAGCCTTTGTTCAGAACTAGCTAGCCCAATGCGCAGTTCCCGTTTTTTCCGCCATTTGCTCCGCTCTGCCGCCGGCCCACCACCAAGAGCCCCTCCCTCCCCCAGGGCCTACTTAATGGCGGCCACAGCGCGGTACCATTGAGCAAGTCCTGTGCCAGCTCCTCCTGACCCCTCTAGCTGCTTCTGCCTGGTAGCGGACCTCCATTCACTGCCGAGTGCAGGGCTGCCCCGTCCAGCCCTCCAGCAGGTGCTCCCCGCTTGCCTGCGCGACCATAAGGGTCGCAAGTGTGCCCACGCGGCCCACTGTCTTCCACTTTAGCCTATGTGTCCCTGTTGAGCCACTTTACCTTTATTTAGTAGTATCGTGTGTCTTTGTTTAACCACTGTACCATTGATTGAGCAAAATCATTTGTCCTTGTTTAGTCACTGTATCTTTATTCATCAGTATTATTTAGCCACACGTGTCTTAACTTTGTTTTCCCTCTTGTTGCCCATTAAAAGTCAGTCAGCCTTTGTTCTGCACTAGCTAGCTTCCTGCGCAGCTCCAGTTTTGCTCTGCTGCCAGCCTGCCTCCAAATACCCCTCCCTTTCCCAGGACCTACTTAATGGAGACCGCAGCAAGGCCACACACAGTGGGCGCGCCGAAGGTCCAAGCATGGACCGTGCCCAGCGCCAGGAATCCTGGATCTCCAACCACCTGCCGGTACTCCACCACCGAGCTGCAGGCCCTAGCCCCTGGAACTCGCAGCAACTGCTGCTGCAGTACCTCTCCACAATCCAGGGGGACCAGTTTGCCTGCCACTGCTGCTGCTTCACCTGCAACATCAAAACAACAGCCGGTCCCACACCGCTGACCCCTCTTCCTGAGGAACAGCTCCTATGCCTGCTGCTCAACGTCAGATCCCTCTGCAAACACGCCACTGAAATCTGGGACACCATAACCACCCTCAACCCGGACCTGATATTCATCAGAGATCTGGCTCACCCCCGCATCAGCTCCTGACATCACAAGCGCAACCCCTCAAGGCTACAAGATGATTTACAGAGACCGCCCCAACAAGCACGGAGGAGGCATCGCCATCATCTACAAGGACAATATCCAATGCACCACATCCGAAGACGACACATAAGCCATCATGGAACACCTCAATTTCCAAATCCGAACGGACGCCAAAAAAACCATCAGAGGAACCCTCACTTACAGACCCCCAGGCCCCCGCTTCTGCAACGCCATCTCCGACTTCATCTTCCCCCTGGCCATCGACTTCAAACACTACATCTTCTAGGAGACTTCAACTTCCACCTCGACGACCCCAACAGCACCAACTCCGCCAACATCTTGGACAAAATGAGCAACATCGTACTCAAGCAACTGGTCACCAGCCCCATGCACAACGCAGGACACACCCTGGATTCCATCTACACAGCCAGTGACAGAATCAAATTCTCGCACACGACAGAGTTAACCTGGACTGACCACAGCATCATATACTTCACCATCACAACACCATCACTACTCTACACCCCCCATCCTCCCACACCACAGGTGGGAAAAAAAATCACGAGACCCAATGGACCACCGCCCTCAACACCAACAGACCCAACCCCTCAGACAACCTCGAGCAAGACATTCGCAACTTCTCCAACTGGATTCTCAACTGCGTCAACGCACTAGTCCCTATAAGGAAATCTAACACCAGCAGATCCAGCAATCACGCCAGGTGGTTCACACCCAAACTCCTACCAATGGAGAATGCAAGCGACTAGAGAAACTATGGCACACCCGCAAAAACCCCACAGACCGCACCACCTTCAAAGCGCCCCTCAGCAAATATCACACCACCTCAGGGAGGTGAAGAAGGACGCCCTGGTCAACCGCGAGACAAGCGCCAACCACACAAAGGAGCTCTTCAACACTGTCAGAGTTCTCCTGTCCTTCAGTCACCAAGAGCACGACCCTACCCTCTCAGGACCTCTGTGACACTCTAGCAGACTACTTCCACAACAAAATATCAGACATCTACAGCAATTTCGACCCTCAACCAATCAACCTCGACCTCCTCCTGACGCCGGCCGACACCACCTACAGCCACCTGCTTACTGACTGGAATCCGCTAACCATCATGAACACGATCCACTCCGGAGCACCTCCCGAACCCTGCCTCCAACATGCCTTCAATTGGGACAGAAGGAAATCAGCAGTGCCCTCACTCCCATCCTCAATGCTTCCATCACCACGGACACCTTTTCCAAAGCATGGAAGCACGCAGAAGTCAAACCCCTCCTAAAGAAACCATCCGCCGACCCCACCAAACGAAAAAAATACCGCCCCATCTCGCTGCTACCATTCCCCGCCGAAGTTCTGGAAAAAGCCATCAAACGACAGCTCTCCAAACACCTGGAAAAACACAACCTGCTCGACGCCTCTTAATCCGGTTACCGCGCCAACCACAGCACCGAGAATGTCCTGATCGTCACAACAGACGGCATAAGATTCCTCCTCGACCATGGAGAGAAGGCAGCCCTAATCCTTCTTGACCTCTCAGCGGCGTTCGACACAGTTTCCCATCACACCCTCATCGCCAGACGGGGCAACGCCCTCTAGTGCATTAACTCCTTTCTCACAGATCGCACCCAGAGAATCTCCTTACCATCTTTTACCTCAGAATCCAAGATCATCATCTGCGGCGTCCCCCAGGAGTCCTCCCTCAGCCCCACCTTCTTCAACACCTACAAGACGCCGCTGGCCCACATCGTCCGCACCCTTGGACTCAACATCATCTCCTACGCCGATGACACTCAACTCATCCTCTCCCTCACCTATTACCACGCCACCACCAGATCCAATTTCTGGAACGCCATGACCAGCGTCGTCGATTGGATGAGGCCAACTGCATGAACCTGAACACAGACAAGACAGAAGTGCTCATCTTCGGAACCAACACCTCACCATGGGACGACACCTGGTGGACCACCACACTCGGCCTAACTCCTACCCCACCAGACCACGCCCGCAACCTCGACATCATCGACAGCCAACTCATCCTCAAGCGACAAAACAATGCAGTGTCCTCCTCATGTTTCCACATCCTCCGCATGCTCTTAAAGATTTTTAGATGGATCCCCGCCAACACCAGAAGAACGGTAACCCAAGCCCTTGTCTCCAGCCGACTCCACTAAGGAAACGCCCTCTACGCTGGAACCACCACACAACTCCTCAAGCCCTCCAAACTATACAGGACATCGCAGCCGGACGCATCCTAGACCTTCCCAAATGGACCAGCATCACCCCGCACGTCAGAAGCCTCCACTGGCTCTCTGTGCAGAGAAGAGAAGCCAGTTCAAGGTAACAACCCTTGTATACAAAGCCCTCCACAACATCGAACCAACTACATCAACCACCGCCTGACTTTCCACCAACCCGCTATAGAACACCGCTCAACCTTCCTCGCCCACCTCCCATGCATTCGTCAAAGCCGCTGCAGTGGTCGTTCCTTCTCCTTCCTCGCCACCAAATCCTGGAACGAACTCCCCCTCCACCTGCAAACCGCACCAACCCTCTCCGACTTCAGGAGAGGACTCAAGACCTGGCTCTTCGACTAGAGGCCTTCAGTTTCCCAGCGCCTGGATGCTACCCGAGGTGATAAGCCACGCTATACAAGTACTTGATTGATTGATACACTCCAGGTACCATAGGTAATTTCTCAGAATTTCACTAGTGCTTGTCCGCACACAGAGGCCTCAAGGCAGTGGATACAGGCAGATCATTCTCAAACCAAACAAAATGTCAGAGGCTCCAGGGTGAGCTTCTTGGTACTCCTTTAGCAATAGCCAAGTGTACCTAAAAGCAAGAGGGCAGATCTGTCAGCTTGTTCTCTCTTGGGGATGCCACAATCAGGAAGTTGTCTAGCAGGAAAATCCAATGACCTCTCAGGTTCAGTAAGGCTCTTGGAAACGGAGTAGGTCCAGGCCCATGGTCAAACAGTGACCAGTCTCTGGAAGTTTCTTCCCAACAGACAGCAGCAGTCACATTGCAGCAGACACAATTACAGCAGTGTGGCATCTATAAAGTGCAAGAATAATATTAATTGAGCAAGAGGACTGGCATTGAAGCAAACTTTCCTGAGGCTGTAGGCAAAACTGGCTCTCAAGATGGAATTTAATTTGTGGCTCTAAGCAGACAGTCTCATACTTTGTTGATAGATCAAAACAGAGAAACAGTCTCTCATAGCAACGACCAACCTGTGAATAACGAAGAAACAGAAAGTTAACTAAAGCCTCTCTTCCAGCGTCCTTCCTTTGAAGCAAGAACTTAAAGGGTTTTTTAAAAAAGCATCTGGCAAAGCCAATAGGTCTTGGCAATGTGAGAGCTATTGGTTTTGTCAATGACCATGTCAATGTCTTTTAGCCATGTTGTATAGCTGCACGGCTGCTGTTCAGCATGGCAGAAAGTTTAGGAAAAAAATAAGTATGACAAGGGCAGTGCTAGTTGCGTCATAGCGCTTTTTTGTGTAGCAGGAGGGGCAAGACAAGCAACACAACACGGGAGGGAGTGGAGGACTGGTGAGGAGAAGGTAAAAAAGCGCTATGACGCGGCCAGCAATGTCCATGTCATAGAGCTTTGTTTTGTTATGGTGGCTGGGACTTTAGGAGTGAGGGGTAACACACAGAAAATGAGGGGAGGTAAGAAGCCAACACAAAAACGGGAGGGATAAAGAAGACAGACATGGGAAAAGCCAAACATGAGCGAGGGCGGGTGGAGAAAAAATTGACAGGGGAAGGAGGGTGGTAGGGACAAACAGCAACATGGGCCAGTGGTAGGTGGGAAGGAAAAGCAGCAACATGGATGGGGATATGGGAGACAGCCTGAAAACACAAGAACTTCTATGGAGTGCCTGAACACAAAAAAATAGCTCCAAAAAACGGGAGCAGTGGAAGGACACAAGTAGTTGATCCATGCTCCAGGGGAGGGCCAAACAGAAGAAGAGGATATGAAGCATGCATGCCTTCACAAGCGGGAATGGAGCAAATGAGAGCGGCGCTGAAGCCAATACCAATAATAATCTATGGGCGGGCTGTAAGCCCAAAGTGTGGAAACAATGTCTCGAAGAGACAGCGCATGCGCTGTCTAGTCAAGACCTACATATTGCTCATGCTAATCTGTAAACCAGAGCTGGAAAAGAAGGGATCCAGAAGCTATTAGTAAGCTAGATGACATTTGAAGACACCAGACACATTTAGTTGAGCTCACAATAGGTGTGCTTCGAGTTCAGAGCAGCAAATTGCAGGGGATGAGGGAGGCCTCTTATTTTCAGATTCAGCTAAGACCAGCACATATGTTTCAATTAAAGGTCCATCAGCACTCCTTTTGTTCAAGTATCATTCTGGTTGGTAGTTTCTGGAAGCCTGACTCATTGATTCAATGCCATCAAGGGAATAAACCCAACTAGTTAGTTAACAAGTGCTTAAGAGATAAACTACAGGTTGGAGTCAGGTTTTTTTAGTTCTCCAAGCCCTGTATGTAAGAAATATGCATGTCAATATAAGGATAATGCAAACACCATAAGATGATGGACAGAGCGCTGAAACTTTTCGGACACTCACCCCCAGTCACTATTAGATCTGGGCTAAATCCATCATCGTTATTGAGCTCACTTCGCCACCCCAGTTCAGACCCAGCCATATGCAACTCAGTCTTGACCCTGTTCCTCATGGGAACAGTCCAGCCTGAACTACCAAGCCAGGTCTTCCCTGGACCGGAAATAAGCATCCTGGGACCGGTTTCGGGGTAACACCCCTCATCTGCCAGGCTAGCTTGAATCCAGTGGCAAAGTGAGCAAGGGACCCACGTCTTGGAATATCCTGCCAACTTAGGGTGAACAATGCAAAGACAATAAGGGATTACACCAATATCCATTGAAATAGCAATTACAAATTAGTGTTTGTTACTATACAAGAACCCCTTCAAGCACCCTTAGAATAAGGAAAGACTGATAAAAAATATATATAAGTATCTAAGCTTATGACTTGAAGTTTGCACACAGCCTCTGATGCTGATTCATAAATCCCTAAACTACATAATCAGAATTTTAACTCCTGACCTGAAACTAGAACGACATGAAATAAGAAATAGAATAGCTATATTTTGATACTTGAGGGTGGTTGGGGAGGAAGGCAGCTGGGTCCCACAGCTGTCTCTTCCGCTTCTATAAATGACAGCAACGAAATGGCAGTGTTAATCGTTTTATGGGGTTACATTATTTCGAGGTAGTTTTCGGTCGAAAAACAGAGGTTGGAGATTAGGGAAGGAGATACCTGTAGGATTCCAGATGAAAATGCACAGAAAGAGGGCACCCAAAGCACACAGTATTTGAAGGTAATTGAAGTTGAAGTTGTGTTCACCGTACCAGAAAGCTGAATTTGTATTCCCAATTCTTCATGCAGCAAATCCTTGGCAATCTTTAGTCCAAAATCTAGTCGAGATGGGTTATTACCATGCTTTTCCTGCGGCAGGTATTAAAAAAATAGCTTACCTATTGGGCAAAACTCAATTAGCACACTTATTCGGTAAGCTTGTTTGCAGTGCCATGATGTTATGCAATGGTATTAGTGTTACTGAGCACATATTCACCCTTACTGCCTTTCCTAGCACTAGGTGATGCAACAGCAACTGACTGCAGTCCTAACCAAGCACTCGCAAAAGCAATAGGTCTGGCTTGCATTTTGAGCCTGAAGTAAAATATGAAGAAAATCATGTTGCAGTGGGAAAAAATGCTCTCTGTATACAATGCATCTGTGAGACAAATAATTTAAACTGTGATGATACGGTGTACTTTTGTGATGTAAAATAGTTCTCCATGCATCGTAATACAAGTGCTTTGTAAGTGGTGGAATACTACACTGAACAGTCGTCAACATGATGGGCAAGAGAGATGATCCTCTGAGCAGAAGCAAAGCACATTTTGTATAGGTCAAGTGAGAATAAGCACAAACTGTATTAAAGAGCTGCATCGTAAAGGCTTGGTGGAAGATTATTAGAGTGGGACTAGGGATGATGTCCAAATGGAGTGAATTCCACAGCTCAGGAGTTAAATCAGAGGACCTGTATCCACCTATCCAGACTATATTTAATTCAGGATTTATAAAGGAAGAGTGTTACAAAATCTCAGATGACTAGTAGGTGGTTATAATTGAGGCCGGTCTTTAATTAAGGTGGGAGAATGGCTATACTGTGCACAGAACTTTGAACAGCATGTACACAGTCCTTGATTGGCAACCGGTAGATCCTAGCCAGGAGAGGTTTTATAAGGCAGAATCGAGAGAGGCAGCAACAACGCGAATAGCACAGATCTGTAGCACATGTCTGTGAGGAGCTACAAATGTAGGTTAACCTAAGTAAAGAATGCAGCACGAGCTCACAAAAGATGCCATTGCTAATGTTTTGCAATTTTTACTCAAGAAGCCCCTCACCTTCCGAACGGGAAAATCTGCAGAGGTTACTCGAGAATCTGCAAAGGTTACTTGAGAGGGTAGGGGTACTGGGTCTCAAATTCTAACTTGGAGGATGGAAACCGATCAGACTGAGAAAGGACCTGAGGCAATTTCAGGGGGGCAGTAATGTTCCACTGATGAGTCCATACCATGGTCAACAGCTCTGAGGTGCATACAGCGCCCACAAAGTTTTAAAAACTTGCACTGGGACTAACAAGCATGAGGGTCAATGTAACATGGAGTACAGGATCGCTGGGCCCATCACTGTGACTGCTCTGCAGAGTGGAGGGGAGGGTTTGAAGGGTTCCACCATACTACTACATAAATCAGCCGCATGCTCTGAATTTATGGGTACATGATTATTGGTATGGGACTGTGTGACCAAAATTTCAGAGGTACACAAAAGGTCAGGAGTGTTGTCATGAACTGTACTCCAGGTCTGAGGTAAGAAATGACTTTTTTTAAAGGAATACTCAGGAAAAAACTTCTAAAACGTGGTATGTTGAAAACATTGTTTGTATTTTAATTCACATGGTATGCAATGCGATCCACAAACACCAAGCAGCATCGTTAATGCGATGCACTCTAATAAAAATACAAGCCATTCCCCCATCTCAGGCATGATACTGTATCAAAAGATCATTTGTACCAGATTCTTGAGCAAATCGTGTGCTGGATGGCACTAACCAGGATTTGCCAGGGGCACACGTGCACACACCAAAATGTGCCTGGCACAGAGTAAATACCAGCCACCCAATAAATAATCAGGGTGACGACTCATAGGGATTAAATAGATGCAGAGAAATCTTCAAAGCTCTCCTGGAGGCACTGTTTTTGAAGAATGTTGCCTTTTACCACTCAAATTTTGATCAGATTAGTCATAAGGAGATATGGGTCATCAAGCTCAGCGGTTTACCAAGAAGGCACAGTAAGCGTGAACCGTTCCGTTTAGGCCTTAGAAAGTAAGAGATAGAATCTTAATTGTAGCCCTAAAAGGAAGCCAATGGGAGAAAGGAAGAGACCAAATGCCACTCTCCACAGGATTTTAAAGAGCCTGGAATAATTGCCACATGCAACAAGCTCTGGCAAAGCCAAAAGCTCTTGCCTATACAGGAGCTATTGGCTTGCCAATGTGTTTTAGCAATGTTGTACACCAGCGTGACTGCTATTCAGAATGAATAAAAGTTAGTGACAGAGGAGAGTGCCGTGGAGTGTCAGAGTGGAATGGCAAAGAGTGGTGTAGAGTGTCATGGAGTGGCATAGAGTGTTGTGCATTGAGTGGCATAGAGTGGAGTTGTGTGGCGTACAGTGGAGAAGAGTAAAGTGGACTGGTGTAAAGTGCATTGACGTAGAGTGTTGAAGAGTGCAGTGGCGTAGAGTGTAGTGCCATAGAATTCAGCAGTATACAATGCAGTGGCGTAGATTCAAGTGTGTGCATAGTAGAGCGCAGTGGCGTAGAGTGCAATGGTGCAGAGTAGAGTGACAGAGTGCAGTGGCGTAGAGTGGTGCAGCACAGAGTGGTGTAGAGTACAGTGCCATAGAGTGCAGTGGCGTAGAGTGGAGTACTGCAGAGTGAAGTGGCGTAGAGTGCAGTGGCAAAGTGCAGTAGTGCAGAGTAGAGTGGCGCAGAGTTCAGTGGCGAAGAGTGCAGTGCTGCACAGTAGAGCGGCATAGAGTACAGTGGTATAGAGTGGCATACTGTGCATTGGCATAGAGTGCAGTGGCGTGGTGTAGAGTGGCACAGAGTAGAACAGAGTGAAACGGCATTGTGGGCAACAGTGGAGTGGAGCAGAGCGGACTGGTGTAGAGTGCATTTGCGGCAGGGTATAATGGCTTAGAGTGAAGCTGCATAAAATACAGCGGCGTATAATGGAGATATAGAATGCAGTGGATTAAAGTGGTGCATAGTGGAGTGCAGTGGCGTTGAGTACAGTGGTGCAGAGTAAGGCAGCATAGAGTGCAGTGGCATAGAATACAGTGGCGAAGACTAGTGCAGCGTAGAGTGGCATAGAGTGCAGTGGCATGCACTACAGTGGCGAATAGTGGTTCAGAGTAGTGTGGTGTAGAGTGCAGTGGCACAGAAAGCTGTAGGGTATAGTGGTATAAAGTGAAGAGGCATAGAGTAAAGTGGTGTAAAGTGAAGTAGTGCAGAGTAGAGTGGAGGAGAGTTCAGTGTTGCAGAGTGGCATAGAATGCAGTGGCGTAGAGTGGTGCAGAGCAGTGTCATGTAATGCAGTGGCGTAGAGTGGTGCAGAGTAGAGTGGAGTGACGTAGAGTGCTGTAGAGTATGTTGGCGTAGAGTGTAGTAGTGCAGAGTGGCGTAGAATATAGGGGAGTAGAATGTAGTAGTGCAGAGTAGAGTATAGGGCCAGAGAGTTCAGTGTTGGAGAGTAGAGTGTAGTGGCGTAAACTACAGCAGTGCAGAGTGCAGTGGCGTAGAGTAGATTGTTTCAGAGTAGAGTGAAGTGGCGTAGAGTGGAGCGGTGCAGAGTAGAGTGAGGTGGCGTGGAGTAGTGCAGAGTAGGGTGAGGTGGCGTAGAGTGGAGTGGGTGAGATGGCGTAGAGTAGAGAGGGGTAGAGTAATGGCGTAAAGTGGTGTATAGTGCAGTGGCATAGAGTGCAGTTGTGCAGATTAGATTAGTGGGATACAGTGGATTGGCATAAAATGCAGGGAGGTAGAGTGGAATGAACAGAGTAGAGTGCATTGGCCTAGGGTGTACTGGCATAGAGTGCAGTGGCGTAGAGTGAAGTGTTGCAGGGTGGCGTAAAGTTGAGTGTCGCAGAGTGGAGCTGTGCATACTAGAGTGAAGTGGCCTAGACTGGTGTAGAGTGGCGTAGAGTAGAGTGGCATAGAGTAGAGTGGCGTAGAGTGGTAGCACACTTTCATTACAGACAACACATCTTCAATTGAAATCACCATTGCATTTGCAGACATACTGTTTCACTGACAAAAGTATACAGCGTACAAACGATAATGTGTGGCAATGTCATCACCTCGTGTATTGATTTGACATCACCTCGTGTATTGATTTGTTTTGATTGTTTTAAAATATTTGTTTCCAGCACACTTCAGAAATACCAAAAAATGTGCTTCATTTGGGCTTTTCTCATTCTGAAATATCTGCACAGTTCATTTACAGACAATTTAAATGTTGTGTGCTAGAAAAAAATAACCTCGTACAGCCTTCCTCGAGCACTAACACCCCCTCCCCCTCCCTGGAGCCAGCACGATTGTCACATAAATCCTATCACTCTGAAGTCAGAGAAAGAGAAGTAAACACTAAGCCTGGGCGTAGTTCGCGAAGTAGCGCTACGCGAAGCTACGCAAAGTGCAGTTCGCACTACGCGAGCTACGCGTAGCACTACGCGAACTGCGTAGTGCACTGTTCGCAATGATTGCACAGTGCCGGATGCTTGTCCGCACTGTGCAATCATTGAAAACGGCATCTTGCACAGTGCGAGCTGTCTTTTACTGCCGCTCGAGTAGATTTTTACTCGAGCTGCAGCTTCTCAACGCGGACTGGTAGTTTCTCATCGCGAGCGGTCGCGAGCATACGCGACCACTCGCAATGAGAAACCTGACCTCCCCGCGTTGAGAATCTCGCCGGAGGTTTATTTTTCACGCTCGCGATCGGCAACTTGATGTTGCTGATCGCGAACGAGGAAAAGTCTCGCCGGGATGTCATTTTGCTTGCTCGCGGTCGCCAACTTGACGTTGAGGACCGCGAGCAAGCAAAAAATGACCGCTGCACTACGCTACGCATGTTTGCACTGTGCTACGTGCAATTCGCGTTGTGCGAAGTAGCGCAAACTTCGCAAACTACGCGAGCGTATCGTAGTGCTTTGCCCAGGGTTAGTAAACACCAAGTTCCCTTTGTCTTTGAATGCACAGCAAATGTGACAAGAGTTAAGCCTGTTTACAGAAATCGAGCACTAGTGGACCAATACGATAAATAGGGTTTGGGAAAGGGAAGGGACGAACTCGAGCTGGGCAGCTTCAAACAAATAGAGCCAGCAAATGGAAAGCAAGCAAATGTGAGTTACAAACCACAAAGCCAATGGTAAACAACAGCCGGAATGCATCCCAAAGGGAAGCTTTCTGAAGGCCCTGCATGTTGATGGTACACCTAAATGGGTGGAAGACATCAAAGGCGGCTTCCAGTACGGCTGTCACAATTCAGAGGTTCGTGCTGAGATTTGAATCGCTGAGAATCCGTAAAACACTATTGTCTAGCGAAAATAGTTCCCAAACCTTATTTTCAAATACCGAAAAACGAGCCAGCAAACATTTGAAAAGGTCAACACGATCACTAGGCCAAAACAGTCTGGTAAAGCCGGCTCCGCATAACGAATCGACAGGCATGAGTGAAAACTACTGAGCAACTACTGGGTCTGTCAACAGAGAAAAGCATACATAAGTCAGCCAGCATCAAAGTTGTATTCAAATAGGTGAGCAAATAATAGAGTTGGCACAAATATATTTGCCAGCAATTACTCGCAGTGATCTCTGCAAATAGAAAATCTCAGGCTGCCAGAGACAACACTGCAGACATCAGGAATCGCCAACATGGAGAGGTGTGAGAATAAAATATCCGAGGCCGATACAGAAATGTGGACCCACTAGGAAGCACAGTGCCAAGAGGCGAAAGCATTGCCATATTGAATTGTACAAAAATGACCTAACAACTACAACCGTCACAGAAGGCAGCGCTAATCCCAGATGTTAGAGTTACAGAGAGGCGCTAAAGCACCAGGATTTTTGAACGTAAAGGTGAATGCAAATACCAGGTATCAAAATGATACATACAAATGATGCAAGAACCGGGAATCTGAAGGTCTTTCAAAAACAAGATTTGAGACAGTCGCAGATCTGACTGTTTGCAGCACCAGCAATTGGTATCCAGAGCTTTACGAGCAGCCAACATAACACAAACCAAAGAGGTGAGCAAGTGCAAGATCGGAGACCAGTACAACATCAACAGCAATGTCAAAGCAAACCGGAGTGGCATGGCTGCCAACCTTTTTGCTTTTTTCCCCCCAGAGTTTTTATATAGCGTGAACTTGACCCGAAGGTATCAGATATCAGAGCACCAGTTGGGTTACACAAGCACACATTCATTTTTGTTAGGCACGGGGTGATTAAGTGATTTGCCCAGAATCACAAGATGTTGAGCGTCATTGCAGAGACTCGAACCTTGTTCCCCAGATTTGAGATCCACCGCACTAGCCGTTAGGCCACAACCTTGTGTTGTCAGGGTTTCACAAGCGTTATTGCTGTGGAAGCTGAGGTGCCCTCATCAAACTAAAAATACATTTTTTTTTGCTAAAAGCAAAAAAAAAAAAAATGTTCTCAAGGAGCACACATTGCCATAGTAGCCTGTGGCATTTTTGAAACTACACTGTATGTGAACGTGCTCTATGTGACAAGGCAGGAAGTCATCACTCACAGCGAACTTAGCTGACCACTTCCCCATGCTCTATGCTGCAGTGGGTGGAAGAAACATGTGGATGACAAAAACAGACCAACGAACAAAGAGGGCTAGCTGAAAGACCTTAGACTGAAGTATTTTAAGCACATCATTTTATTAAAACTAAAAGGTCTTGGCAAATGCCAGACCTAAAATCATTAGTTCTGTGGTATGCAAGCCATTACACCACCACATGCGGGATTCTAGCAGCAAAAATCACTAACGCAGCAGGCAGGTGTGCAAATACAAGACGCCGGGCCAACACAGGTCAAAGTCTAAGCAGCAGGAACCATCATGGTCACAGGCATGAACGCTGCACAAAGCAAGGGCACGGGCAATCATATACCAGGACCTGGCAACCAAGAACCACTGAATGTGTTGAGTGAGACGAGAAATGACAGAGTTTGGAACTACCTGAAGGAAGGAGCGCCGGATTTGCACTTCTTAAGGGGTCGAGCCCGTTTTGAATGTTCAGCAACAGCTACTACTTGTTGGTGAATTCTCCTTTTTGTGCCTCAAAATTTAGCATAGCGCCCTTCTTACCAGTTATAGTTTTATGTGTATAAACAACAGTTTATTACTTCTGTTCAGGACACTGAATGTGGAGAGCCTAAAACCGGTGGGATAAGTTTGGCGTGAGCTATTGAGCAGAGGGAGAAGTTCGATATTCCCTAGTGGGCAGAGGTAATGCCTGGATGACTGCTGATCGGCAGCACAAGATGCTAGATGTTCACAAGTAGGAAGGGTGAAAAGTTGGAAGTCTCTCTTGTGGGCAGTGTGGCAAGCTGCACGTACACTAGAGGGTAGGAAGCGAAGTGGGCAGTGTGAGAAATCAGGCACACAGTCATGAGCAGTCTGAAGCTGGATGCGACCTAGTGAGCAGTGCAAGAAGCTCGACCTGCAGTGTTGAGAAGATGCAGTAATGCTGGTGGGCAGTGGCAAAAGCTTAATCCGTGAGGCCACCGTGAGAACCAGGCGAGCACAAGAGGGTAGCGTTAGAAACTTCCTCAGTGACTTTAATGTGGCACCTTTCACTAACACCAAACGCAAGCCTTAAATCCACCCAATTGTCAGGAGTATGAAACACCAGCTACAGAATAAATTCATAGGTGATTGAGCAATCAACGCAAGCACACAGGCACAGAAAGCACGACATAAAACACAGGGGTGCAGAGCTGACTAACACAGCCATAAGGGGGAAACAAGACTGAGCAGGCAAGTGAGCCTGTCTCTGCCTGGCATGAGCGGTGTGAAAATGCCCGCGGGCACGGGATATGAAACACCGTGTAGTGAAACCTAACGTTTCTCTAGACAAAACATGGGCGGTTGTCCACCGACCCCCCCCCCACCCCTGGTAGTAAAGCCAGCAAGGGCATGCACCCACCCAACCTACCCGATCCTGTAGAGGGTCCCCTAGAACGAGCGACTTCAGGACCTGGAGTAAACGCCGCACCGCAGTTCTGCCCTCGCACCTCCCTGCTCACGTCTGCAAGAGCGAGAATGGCAAGGCCGGCTCCGGGTCTCTCCAAACAGGTCTGGCGTGTTTGCGTTAGCACAGTCAGCGACGCCTCAGCCTTCAAGGGGCTGTCAGGGATCAGGAAGCAGGTAAAAGGGGACGAGGAGGGGCCGCAGGGCGCAGCCCGAGGAGTCACCTTCCTGGAGATCTGGCTGCAGAAATACTACAAGTACCTGGCGATTGTTTGCCGAGGCCTCAGTGTTGATAAGTACCGGATCTCATGTCAAGTACAACAGTGGCGTCAGTGCCCGGGCGCAATGCTAGAGCGTGTGTGCCAGGGAACCGCGCTCACAGCGGCACCGCGTTCACAAACAAGCATTGGCAAAGCCCATACAAGAGTTATTGGCTTTGGCAATGTGTGGCTGCAGTTCAGCATGACTAAAAGTTTGTGGCATGGAGTGTCCTAGAGTGGAGTGGTGGGAGTAGAGTGTCGTAGACTGGATTTGTTGGACTAGAGTGTCAGAGTGGAGTGTGGGGGGAGGGGGGGATGGAGTGTTGTAGAGGGGACAGAGTTAAGTGGCAGAGTCGTAGAGTGCAGTGTTAGAGTGGAGTGACAGAGTGGAGTGGATTGGGGTAAGTGGGGTGGATTGATTGGAGTGGATTGGGGTAGAGTGGGTTGGAGTGAGTGGGGTCGGTTGGAGTGAGTGGGGTCGGTTGGAGTGAGAGGGGTGGATTGGAATGGGTGGACTGGATGGGGTGGACTGAAATGGAGTGGGGTGGACTGAAATGGGGTGAGGTGGATTGGTGTGAGGTGGATTGGTGTTGGGTGGATTGGGATGAGATGGACTGGATTGGAGTGGGGCAGGTCGTTTTGGATTGGAGTGCGATGGACTGGAGTTGGACGGATTGGAGTGGGCAGATTGTTTTGGACTGGAGTGGGGCGGATTGGAGTAGGCAGATTGTTTTGGACTGGAGTGAGTAGATTGGAGTTGGGCAGATTGGAGTGAAGAAGATTGGAGTGGGGGAAATTGAAGTGGCATGGGTTGTGAGGGTTAGAGTGTGGTGGATTGATTGGGGTGGATTTGATTGGTCTGGGGTGCATTGGATTGAGTGAGGCAGATTGGATTGAGTGGGATGGATTGGGCTGTACTGCATGATTGTGTGTTAAAGCATCATTTCAGAAAGTACACATAAGAAACAAAGTTGCTTTGCAATAAAATAAATATTCATCTTTTGAGAACAGCGCCCACAAGCAAAAACAAAAGAACACATGAGTGCAAAGAGAGAAGAAGACTTGGCAAATACAAGAAAGTTAACTATAGAAAATAAATCTTTGCAATTTTGTTGGTCTTGCTGGGCACGTTTTTGCAAGACACGCCTTCTGTTTGCAGGGCGCTGTTGAACACAGAACAAAATAGTTCCTCAATCAGGTCAGGAGCAGCAGACGAGCACCGATTAAGTTGAATCAATCAGTGCTTAGTCCCTGTTCCAAAGAGAGGAACGGAAATGATGTTAGGCACGCCTTGACAAATTACAAAGCTGCAGAGAAGAGTGCCACACAACCCAACAAATGGTAAGGAACGGGCGGGCTCCAAGCCCTTTTTGGATACAAGAGTGTCTCGCAAGCGAGACGCATGCGCTAGTGTATGCTCTTGCAGGCTCGACCCTAAAAATGCTATTTCATTCCTCGTTCTTTCTCGCTGCTATTCTGTAATGCAGAAAGGGCCAACGCACGGCCAAATTGTTAATTTTGAAGGAAATGTAAAAAGCTCAACAACAGACTGCTAGGAAGGAATTTATATGCACAAGATTTAGGGGAAACAGTTGTAAACAGCCGAAAGAAATACATACATATGTGTATAATAAATAGAGGGACTTTGGATCAGATATCTTCTTCTTTTGGCCTGCTCAACTGTCAGTCACATTTTGCTTCCACTCAACACTGCAAAAAGCAACCCCACTTCAGCCATGAGCTCCGTTTCACTGTGAGGGAAGGCATTTACCTACTCACATTTTGCACGTCCACTTACGAAAAAATGCATTTTAGTGCCAGGGCTCGAGAGAGGCCAAAACTTTAACTTGCCAATGCTTTTTTAGGTTTTGCCTAGACAGCGCATTGGGTGGTGTCTTCAAGACTGCAGAACGCTTTGGCAAGACTCATTCTGGACATTCCCAAAAAACAATCTGCCAGGAAGGGTCTGGAACACCTGCAGTGGCTTCCCATTGAACAACGCATTAGTTTTAAATCTTTGTATGGTCCATAAATCATTGTACGCTCCCTACCCTTCAAGGCTGAAGACTATGTTTAAATGGCACTCTCCTAGCAGACTACTACGCTCTTCACTTCAAAAGCAACTATTGGTACCAAGAACCAAGAAGAGGAAGTGGGGGAATAGGGCATTCTCGGTGGCAGCAAGCAAACCCTGGAACTCCCTACCCCCTGCTCTCAGATCTATCCCTCTTCTGCTCCCGTTCAGAAAAGCCCTTAAAGCCTGGTTGTTCACAGTCGAACGGTGAGCTGGAGTTCTCTCTCTTTTTTTTCTAAATTCCGTGGTACGAATGGCCTTGCTCTAGCGCCTTGATGCCTTCGGGTGAATGCTGCGCTCTATAAATATAAAAAAAATTAAAAAAAAGACTTGTTTACATACAGTTGGCTTACATCCTGCCCATAGGTTACCATTTGTTAGCTTCAGTGTCGCTCTCATTTGCTTCGTTCCCATTTGTCACAACATGCGGGCGTCAGGTCCTCTTCTTGTGTTTGGCCCTCCCCTGGAGCATGGACCAAGTACTTGTGTCCATCCACTGCTCTTGTTTTTGAAGCTACGTTTTTCTTTATGTTCAAGCACTCCATATGAGTGCTTGTTTTTTCAGTCTGTCTCCCATACCCCCATCCATGCAGCTTCTATTCCGTCACCGTCCCCCTTTCATGTTGCTTCTTTTTCTTCCCATCCTCCCCTGTACTGTTCCACTGCACTCTACGCCACTCTGCTCTTCTCTACACCACTTTATGCCACTGCATTATTCCACTGCACTCTGTGCCACTATACTCTACTCTTCACCACTGTACTCTACTCCACTCTATGTCAATCTAATCTACTCTGCACTAATCTACTCTATATCACTGTACTGTACTCTACACTCTACTCTGCACCACTGCACTGTACGCAACTGCACTCTACTTTGCATTACTCTACGCCACTGCAATATACCTAGTGCTTTACACACCACTGCACTCTACTCTGCACCATTCTAATCTACGCCACTCCACTCACTGCCACTCTGCTCTACGCCACTCCAAGCCACTCTATACTATTTACTATACGCCACCTCACTCTATGCCATTCTAGTCTACCCCACTCCACGCCAAGCCACTCTACGTCACTGCACTCTACGCCAGTCCACTCCACTCCATTCACTCTACGCCACTCCACTCTATGCCAGCCCGCTCCACTCCAGGATGCTGTACAACATGGCTAAAAGACATTGGCAAAGTCACTAGCTCTCGCGTAGGCGAAATCTATTGGCTCTGTCAATGCTGGTCTTTCCATCCTCTCTCTTTTATTTTTAGTTATCCTTGTATGTTTAAACTAGGCCTTCAGATTTCAGAAACTTAAATCCCAAAAAAGAATCATATTTTCTAGTAATATGCACCAAAACATGTTTCTATACCCGTTACTTAGAAACACACATATTGTTCCATTAAAATTATATGCAATAGTTGATACTGCAAGCAAATATAGACGGCAGCATGTTTCCGTATTTTTGTTAATTTGTGGCATATGCTTGCAGAGAGAGATATTAATGCCAATACGAGAGATTAATGCCAATCCGGTCCCGTATCTTTAATGCAGGAAGGCTGGAGTATTCCCATTACCTGCTCCAGCCCTTACGGCACCATTCTGCAGTATTGTCAGTCTTTGCAATATACCTTTACAGGAGGTTAGATAGGGTATTGCTATTTCACCCTCTATGCCTTATTTAAGCATTGTCCAGAATGGTCATTCCTTGCTCCTTCCCCTTACTCCAGCATACAGGATACTGAGACTTGGTACTCTTTCTACTTACTGCAGTCATGCTGAAATTAATTAGCATTCTTTGACTCATCTTTTCCTGCAGGCATTCTCGAGTGATGCCCGTGTCAGACCCTATATCCTCCCATCAGACACTCTGGATTATGGATATCTCTTACAGCAGCCCTCCTGGACCTTTGCAAGTCATTTGTTTCACGGTAGGTCATTCCTAGCTTGTAGGAGAGTAGGATCTGCCTCTTATGTTGCCCCCACTTTTTTTCTGATGTTTACACTGGTTTCTGGCTATAGTCAGGCTGGGACCCTGCTAATCAGGGCCCCAGCCTCTCTGTTCTCTCTAAACGATTTGGAGTGCACTCTAGGTGCACTAGTGATTGGATACTGTGGCACCTTATGAGTCCCTAGTATATGGTACCTTAGGTACCAAGGGCATAGGTACTTCACAGGCCTACCAGGGGCTGCAGCATGTATTATGCCACCCCTGGGAAGCAGACTAAATCTGACACCACAGGCCTGCTACTGCAGCCTGAGTGAGGAAGTGCTAGCATCCCTCACTGAGATATAGGTTCCCTATATCTCTCCTACACACACATATAACCCTATCAGTCACCCCTAAGGCAGGCCCTATCAATCCTGAGGGCAGGGTGCTTGGCTTCTATGTGAGGGGTGCCTCTGCCTGAGCAGGGCCCCTCTGCAGCTCTCAGAGCCCATTCTCTGGTGCTGTTTGTGGATGCGGTTAAACCATATACTTTTAAGTGCATTATATCCTCGCGGTAAAATGCTAACTTTGGAATGGCTGCATCGAAACATGTCGTGTTTGGTGTCAAACACCTTGGAATACTACCCCCCGCCAGTCCTGGCGGCGGGGGTAGCATTCCACCCTTCTAGAGGGATAGACATGTACCTACTGTGGAAACGCGGTATAGAATCCTGCAGAGCCCTGGCATCACAAAATGGATGCCACCAGTCACAGACACTGGGCTGCCCTCCTGCTGATGACCAACACTCGCAGTGGAGGAAGCCCAACAATAGATATCCTGTCCCAAGGGGGTGTGACCACCTCCCAGACAGGGTTTAGTGTATTGGGGCTGGGTGGGTGCACTCTTAAGAGTGCTTTGAAGTCCTGCACTGGGGGAGCAGAAGGCTCCTCTGTGCATATGCCAGTTAAAACCGGCTCAGGGGCTACCTGTCCCTGCTCTGGCGCGAAACTGGACAAAGGGAAGTGGGTGTAGCCGCCCACTCCCCTGACCCTCCCATAGGTAGGGTCATAGAGCTAGTCCCTCCCCTTCTTTTAGTATAAGAGGGGAACCTGTGCATTGCACCCTAGATTTCCCTGGACGACGCTCTACAAGAAGAATCCCGGACCTTCGACGTTCCACTACCTTTGGAAGACTGAAGAATCTCCCTTGGAGTCAAGGAGTGACTCCCCTGCTTGGCAGGCACCAAAAACTACAAACGACGGTCGCAAACTACGCCGCTCCCGCCGGAGTCCGAAGTCCCTGCAGCCCAAGAAGTGGATTTCCTGACTTCTCAAAGGCCATCGTGAGTCCCCAGCGAAGCTGAGGCCAGTGGACCCCAAGAGTGACGAGGAACCGCGACCCCTGGGTACCGTGCACTATTGTCGAGTGCAACCCCTTCACAACGTTCCACGAACTTGTGCTTTGACAGCCTCCAGCAGGAATCCCTCCTAAGATCAGAGGCCTACCACGTCCCGAGTGACCGTGGGCCCCTGTGAGCGAATCCTCCCGAGGCGTCTTCGCGATCCCTTGCCAGCCGGCTTGTGGGTCCCCAGAAGACTTTCTAAAGAAACCAAAGGGCTCCCCTGGTTGCTCCAGGCCTGCCCTGACTTACCCTCGCTGGGTGAGTTCCACAGACCTTGCTGGTCTGCGCCATTGTCTCTTCGCACTTTCCCCGAGACTTGCTGTTACCAAGGCTTGTTGGCTCTGATCGAGTTGCCGACACCGCAGTAAGCTGCAGACATCGTGTTACACGCCGAATCCAGCTCCTGGACGACGCCTCCTGGACCTCGTGGCTGAAGAGTCAAGGCAACCGCGAAAGACCTGAATCTTGCGACAACGGTGGGCATCCATCTTCCTTGCCCCGAGTCACTGCCAAGTGACTTTGAACACTGTCCCCTCTGCTTTCAGGTCTTCCATCTTCCGAATCCAGGCTTGGATTCCTCTGGACACTTCTCCTGTCGCCGCAAGCAGCAAGTCTTCACTGGCTCCCATTGAAAACGACGCCGCGACCCGACACCAAAGAACACCTATGCACCCGGCTCCCCTGGGTGAGGTAACTTCAGCACTACGGTGCTCCTGTGGGTGTGGGCCCTAGAACTACTTACCCTGTAAGTGACTTGCTTGTAGCTTCCCTCGAAGTGTCCTAAAACTCTAACTTTCCCAGTGCGACTATCGCACTGACTCGTACCTGGTTCGCGTCTGTGTTAGACACACCGCGTCCAACTCCCTTGCAATACCATCTGTAACCGCGTCCTTCGACTCGTACAAGGACCGATCGGTGTGTTCGCCTCGAACACGCAAGGGACCTTTAACATTGATATTTCAATCGCGTCTGAGTGCATAGACTCGTACAGGATTCGCATCGGTGCCAGGTCACCGCGTCCGTCCCCTGTGGGTCTCCTACAACTACCTGGGGTGGTTCTTGGGGGTCCCTCGATTCTAGATGCCCTAGACCTAGGTCTAGCAAACTAAGATTGTAACATTCAATTGTGCTAAACTTATCCTGATAATATTTGACTTGTACATATGTTCCTGACCTCTAATCTCATAAAGAGATTAGTAGAGAGTGTTTATTAATAAATACATATATATTTGATATATATACCTGTGTGGTGTCTTTTCACTTGGTGATTCAAGAGATTGTGTGGTAAAACAAGCTGCTTTACATTCCTTCAAGACTTAGCCTGAAGGCTGCCCTCCACAGCTACCACTAGGATAGCTTTCTATAAAGGTTGTCTTAAACCTATCTACCATAAGAGTCGAATTGTTCTGGTGCAAGGTGTCCACTTTAATTAGTGAACAGCATATACCAGGCCAACTTCTCACATAGCTCAATCGTCTTACTCCATTCATGCTGGAGTATTGCATTCCTTGTACCATCCCCTTACTGCAGCATGCAGTAGTATATCTAATACCTGAACAAGGCACTTACTGCATTCATGCTGGAGTATTGCCGTTCCATATTCCTCTGCTTACAGTATTCAAGCTCCAGCACAGTCGTTCCTTGCAACCCTTACCCCTTAACGATGTCATGCTGTACTACAGTGGTTAGCGTTCTCCATCCTCTTAATGTAGGCATGTTTGAATGCAACTGTTCTCTGCTCAGTACTTTCTATATCATCTTGTACTTATTGTGGACATTCCCATTCCATGCTGAGACAAGATGAGTACTGACAGGACTTTCTAAGCTCCCTTACTGCATTCATGCCATAGAAATGTCATCCATGTGCCATCTATTTATTGCATGTGTGCTACAGTACAAGTATTCCTGCCTGCTCTCCCTTACTACAGGTGGCTTTCCATGCACAGAAGCGGCAGAGTTCATGAGGCATGCAGTAGTCGAGTCAAGATGGATAAAGGTAGTGTCGAGGCTCACATCCTATTAAACCGTAAACCATTCCATATTACTATCTCGCTTGGAGAAGCAGTAATGAAGTGTGGCTCCTTGGTGGTACCTACCACCAAGCCTACTGTATCATCATATTATTCTTCACTGACTTAGTCTATAACGTGCAGTGTTCCTTAGAAATCCTCCCAGGCTTCGCTGTTATTTAATGTTTATACTCAGTCTTCAGTTTAAATCATTCTTAATTTAAATATGTTTTATGAAGTAAGGAGAGGACACACTTCTCAAGATGAAACTCCAGGGCTCACGTGGGATTTTTCATGATACCTTTGCAGGGCATCTCAAGCACATTGATTACTAAATGCCCAAAAACATCACCGAAGCAGAATGAAGGTGAATCCTCTTCAAACTTAACCCTCAATTTGACTTGTCAGTTTGGGGAGGAATGTGCTGTATCGCGTAAAACATGTTTACCCATCCCCTCTACTGTGGTTTAAGCCTTCATGTAGTACTGATTAAGAAGCAGTACGCATTACTACTCATCAGCGATATCTTAAGCTCTATTAAGGGTGCTAACATCACCACATTAGATTTATCTGGAGCCTACAATTTGCTTCTTATTTAAAAAAGGAAACACATGAAAGACTGCTTTCAGGACTTCATTTGGGCAGAACAAGCAGGGTGTTATGCCCTTCGGATATTGCAAGACACCTGCTGTGTTGCAAAGATTCATAACTAGGTGTTTGGTGAAATACTCAGTTTGCAGTTTATACCTCAACAATATTCCTCTAGGAAAAAGTTTCCCCAAGAAGTCGGCACACGTCAGGAACATATAAAGGAGATCTTAAGATGTCTCTGACGGATCCAGTTATATGTAAAACTCGAAAACGTGACCGGAGGCTAGGTTTATGCTTTCTTCCTTCACATTTATTTCCAACAGCAGGCATAAAACAAAACTCAAACTGTGTTTCCCATTAACCCTTGAGAAAATGCAGTAGTTCAAGGTCTAGAATCACCCATGGGGTCATCTGCAGCAGTCCTGTCGTATGACGGGATGGAGACCATCGGTGGTGGTGCATATTTTGGGGTGACACTATCCCCAAAGCATCTCGCTGCTGGCTCCTCTAGGAAGTCCAGTTGAGTTGGAGTTAGGCTAGATCATGCCAAGAAAGCCTCCTTGAGCCTGTCAAAGCTGTCTGCAGCATCGGCTTGCTCCCATTTTTGTTTAGCTTTTGCCTTGGCAAGAGTCTGTCCCTGTGACCTCTTAGGGTTCACAGGGACACAGTGTGGCAAGATGCTAACAATAGTAGTTGCTTCCCAAGAGCCAATAGGGTTTCATTCACTGCCCTCCTTACCCAAGTATCTACTGGAAAAAACCTTGCTCTCATGAAGTGGCATCTTCCACATCTTCCTCTGGGAATATTGAGTCAATGCTTCTCTGTACGTTGAGTAGACAATGAATCCTTCTTTAAAGGACTTTGGTAAAATAACTCTGTTCTCATGTTTGGCTGGTGTAGTCACAGTCACCACACAGAACTGAAACAGGGCTCCCACTGCCTGTGCTATATTCTTAATCTATGTTATACGTACCTTGAACAGGAGGCATTTGGAGTATAGACAGGGTGGTCAGATGAGGTGCCATCTTTTGTCCTTGAAGAAAACTTTATAGTGTCAGATTCAATGGCAATATGTGCATAGCGACTGCCGGCTTTCAAAAAATGTTCTTCGCCGGCAGCACGTGGGACCAGCATGCACCACACCTGGTAAGGTGACCACATGCACTATATAACTGCCAAAATAGGCCACTCTGGGTCGCCTGTAACAAAGCACCGGCTGCCGCCAGTTGAAAGAAGCTGGCTAGCACATGCAACATGATGCTGGTAAAATGGATACAAAGCAAAATATGAACAAGATTCAACATTATCCAAGAGACACTGGAGTAAACATTATTGCAGCCCCCATCAGTCTTATCCAGTCCAGACTTGCCAAGATTAAAGAACTGCATTAGGACTATGGATTTTGAATGTCTTGAATTCTTCCACAAGACCATGCCATCAAAAAGAGGAAGAAATGTATTTCAACAATCCTTAAAAGTCATGTCGGGAACTACATGTAGCCTTGACTATGTACCAAAATCTCTCTGCCTCAGATCATCACATGGTAAAATATATTTTGGAATTTGATTTATGGTCCTTTTGGTAGCACTCCTTAATGGAGGATACAGTACAATACAAGCCCTCTTGTGCAGTGAATGCTCAAAATAAATTCACAAACATCAGTAATTCTGGCTTCCTATTTCGCTTTCCCATTGATTCCAGTCTTAAACCGCAATTGCTAGAGATTTTAGTGTGCATTCACCAGTCTGATAGATTCAAGAAGATCATGGTAATGGTCAAGACATTTTCGACAAAGGAATATTTTTGCCTTCTCTAAAAGATGCCCACAGCCAGAAATGTCCAGACACTTCATCGATAATATTCTCCGACTACTATCGTATCTGACCATGGTTAACAATCCACACCTTGATTTTGCAACCTGTGAGACTCTTTCTAGAGAGCACGTCCTATGCTCTTATTTTCTTAGAATGCTGATTAAACAGAATGAGTAAATCAGATCTTGTATCAAAATGTATGATGTTTTCATAGAACAATAGGATTAGCTTTCAGAATATAGCTATATTAATTCTCAATAACACCAAGGTAACATCATTTTTCTGCATATATGGGATTACCACCGAAGTGTTTTGTGGTGGCCCTCGTTCTACCATCTTGCTCCCAGGCGCAACAGAACTTATGAGGGTTTTTCAAGCATAACAAGAAGATCGCAGGGATCACACGCCAGGCCAAAGCCTATGAAAGAGAATGCTCACGGTAATTACCGACTGGCACCATTGTTTTCAGTAAGGGATTGTCTCTGGTTGTTTTCACATTTTTTGTCCACCCACTTATCCTCCTTAGCTGTTCAATTTTAGCTTAAACACATTCAGTATACCGTGCCTCTAAACTCAAACCATTTGCAGAGGAGCCTTAACATCATAGCTCCCTATTTTGGAGAACTGACAGCTGTAATACAAGGTGGCTAAAATGTGTGACTCAAACATTTGCTGCAGTGGCACTAACTATTTCAATATCGCACTGAAACAATTAGCCTCTCAGTGAACCTTTCTGGGAGTCTGTTGCCTTTGTTCATGCCTGGTTTTGGGTTTGAGTGCTACTGTTCTCTGCATGCTGGAATACTGACAGGACTTTCAAAACTCCCCTTCTGTATTCATGCCATAGAAACGTCATCCATGAGCCTTCTTTACAGCATGCGTGCTACAGTACAAGTATTCCTGCCTGCTCTCCCTTACTACAGGTGGCTTTCCATGCACAGAAGCGGCAGAGTTCCTGCTGCTGGCAGTAGTAAAGTAAAGATGGATAAAGGTAGTGTGTTGAGGCCCACATCCTATTAAACCGAAAACAATTCCGTATTACTATCTCGCTTGTAGAAGCAGTAATGAAGTGTGCTCCATGGTGGCTTTATTCAGACCTTTTTCACCGTAGCCAAGTTTGCCTGAAAGGGCATATACTGCAAGCTCACAGTTCCTGTGCCCCCAATATACTAAACCTCTGAACCCGACAGTGTCATTAGCTTCTTGCCATGTCCAAAACTGTAGATCACAAGCTGGTGCCGCCATTCTCCACTCTCTGCATTTGAGGTAGGGGTTGAACCTCTGTAGGTGCAGTGTCTTGGTCCACATGGCGAATAAGGCTATTGGCAGACACATCTGAAGCAGATGTGGGACAGCTCAAACGTCCAGGACAGAGGCATTGTTTGTATGGCCCAAACCAAGATTGCATGCTTTAAATTAAACACACAAAAGGCTTGGCAGTTGGGGCGGAACTGCTCCTATTGGAAGGGACTAAAAAAGCTGATTTGTATATGGCTAGGAGGTGGCATGAAGGGAAATAGAACAATGGGTTGGAACGCTACATTGAGCGATTGTCAGTGGTTAGACTATTTGCAAGTATTTCTCCCACCAACTTTTGTGTGTGTGATGTAACGCCCTAAGTGGCTACGGGTAAACCCATAAGTGGGTTCTGTGCTCCCTGTGCAACTGCAACCAAGCTGCACCAGATTGAAGAGGCCCAGATAGGCCGATACGGGTCTTGGATTGTTTGTGTTCTGGTTCAAAGAGGACCTGGCTAGGCAGTTGGGGCTGGACTGTTCCTTACAGAGCAGGTTCAAGGCTTATTTGCATATGGTGGGTCTAATCTGGTGTAGCAAAGCGGGCGAAAAAAACAATGGACTTGGAGGCGTTACTGAGTAATTTCCAGTGGCTGAGATTAATTCAAGCATTCCATCCATCAGTTTTATGTATTCCTCTATGTCTCACCAAGCCAGGCCACCAGCGACATAGTGTCTTGGCTTCCTGCCTTAAATTGCAATCTGAGCTTGAGAGATTGCAGTGAACATCTGCTGAGCACTCCTGTACTTTAATTTTCTTGACACTGACCATTGTTTGGCTACAACATGGGTTGAAGGGCATTTAAAACAAAAGGAATTATGGAAACTGTAATCCTGAGTGTAATGGGAGAGGGGTTAGAGAGTGAGGGGGCAGGGTCAGAGACGTGGCTTAAAAAAACAAAATATTCTGTTAACTATTTTGTTCACCTTTCATCTTCAGGGAACTGCATCTAAAGTATAACATGCAAAAATTAATGCAAGATAAACTAGTGGGTCGGAAATGCACACTTTTACATTATGAAAGGCTTAATGGGTTGCGGCTGCAGATGTCTGTGTGTGTGTGAAACTAGAGTATCTAAACTGAATCCTGGTTAGTGTCGTAATAGGGATATGTATTTACAGTGCTACGAGGTCCAAGCCTGCAACATAAGGCACTGTGAATCAGTGCTTAATTTGTAAAATATGAAGTGCAGGTGCTCCAATTTTTTTAGGAGGCCACACCCACTTCCCTCAGCTCCACCCACTTTCACCAGAAGCTCCACCCACTTACTCTAGTTGCTCCACCCCAGTGCTTAATTTATAAAGAAAATAAGTGCCAGGGCCCTTTTCTGGAGATCACGACAGCCTGCACCACCCATTGACCCTGCCAGCGCTGCCAGTGACAGTACCAACACAACTACATACCATCTCAGTCCTAAAAGTGATACAATTCAGACTATTTTTATGTATCTTGACTTATTAAACACAGTTGTTGTGCTCTTGTGGGCAATATTTTACAGGCATGGTTGGGATTTTAATTTCAAGGTAAATAAAAATTAAGAAAAAAAGAGACAGAAAGAAAAAAAAAAACTACTGAGGAAATCATCCAAAACCGGAGTTGTTCCTTTTGTAACATACACTTTAAAAAATATATATATACAGGAATAATACAATTCAAATCTGTTTTACACCCATCTCATCTATCCATAAATGATTAGTAACACAAATAAAGACAGAACAAACTTGTTAAAAAGGTGATCCAGAGGACTGTAAACAAGTTCGTATTGAACCTTCCAGAATTACAAATTAAGATCAAGTGAAGAAATATTTATTTCACTGAGTAAGGGGCAGCGCCGGCCTCAGAAATAGCAAGAGGGGGCGGAATAGGGAGAAAGAAGAGGGGAGAGATGATTGGAAAAGGACGACGAAGAATAGAGCACCTGCAAGAGCGAGAAATATGAACAGAAGTGGAGCGTGGTGCAGAAAGAGGAATGTGGGAAATTAAGCAACCTTGCCACTGGGCCACGCCGACAGGCCCCAGAAATCTTCGAGGCCCCTGCGCTTAAAATTTTACAAGATAAGCATTGAGCACAATGCACCTCAATCGTATCCAGCAGCAAAACATGGCACCCACGCGCAGCTTCTATGCTAATGCACCTCAACAGTAAACTCGCTTTACTCTGGTAACGAAAGCATAGAACTCCCACAGTTAATGCAGGGCAGAATAGAACGGTAAAGAAACATAACGATGCGAACACCACCACAAACACCACCAACCCAGTATGGCAGCATTATATTTTATTAATCTAATGAAAAACATCCCATTCCACCTGGGCCTCCTAGCGTTAGGTCATAGCTGCGAGGCTGGGGCCCCTCCCCCTGGGCTTTGCTGCGGTAAAATATGGTTGCGACTGCGAGGCCTACTGGGGGCCCCTACTACCATGGGTCTTGCAACAGAAGACCTTGGCATTGTACTTGTACATGGACGGTGCCGGCGCCGTAGGCATGATTGCTCAGGGCAGTCGGCACTGTCCGTGTGCAAGTACAATGCCATGGTAGGGGTCCCCAGTAGGCCTCGCAGCCATGTTTTACGGTACCACTGCAAGCCTAGGGGGAGGATCCCCAGCCTCGCAGCCATGACCCAACGCTGCCTGGGAGGACCACTGGCCCAGGTGAGGGAAACATGCAAAGGCCTACTCTACTGACTGCCAGTGCCAGTAGAAGGCTGATCTGCTGGATGAAGGGCAGCTGGGGCCGGTGCAGCCTGCAGGGCCTTTAAAGTTAACCCCGGAGGGCCGGACTTCATCACAGAGCGGGAGCCGGAGCTAGCCTACGCCTACCACGCCCGTGGGAGCCGGAGCTAGCCTACGCCTACCACGCCCGTGACCATCGGTCGCAGACAGTGTCACGCCACCCACCACGCTCCAAAATAAAAAAAAGCACCGTTGCTACTTACGGTTGCTGGTGGTGGTGGGCGGACGGGCACTGGCCTGCCTGCCTTTATTCAATAGGCGGCCTAGGCCTGCTGCTGCCTGCACTCGACATCGGGCTAACCAACTGCCTGTGAACTGCTGATGAGTAATGGCGAGGACGGGCGTGCTCGCTGGTGTGCCGGGGCGTGGCATACTGAAAAAAATACACGCACACGCTGCCTGCCGCAGAGCACAGCCCTACCCCCGCAGAACCAAATCCAGCCCCCTGCCCAATCAGTGTCCCGGGGCCGCGGCCCGCCCATTGACAGCAACACTAAAGGGCCGCAGGCCATCCGCCACGCCGCCTAAAGCAAATTTGAAATGCGTCATCATCTGCATCATTGGAATAAGTAAAAGGAGAAGGACGGACGGTTTCTGGAGTCAGTAATATGAATCATTTACATTATTACATATGTGATACGCGCCGCGTCTGAGCCTGAGGTAATTTAATTTTATATACTGACTGACATTCACATTGCCTGCCATATAACCAATTATATGACGTGCAGAGTCAGAGTTGCAGACTCGTGGTGGTGTTATGTAGACCCGGCCCTGTCAAATAAGTGCCGGTGCTAAGCACTGGAAAGCACTGGCACAAATTAAGCACTGCTGTGAATAAGTTAATTTAAAATTGTATTAAATTATAAGACTGACACAAAATGTGCAAAAACATTTAGCATGTAATAAAACCTAGTACTTTCAAAATATACTTTTTTGTAATACAGACTATACCTAGTGCAAATCTTTTTTATAGTTTTACAATGAAACAATGAACTCCAGAACTTAGCTAGTAAAACCTTCATGTTACCCCTCAAAAAGATTAAATCTTGATCAACATCAAGCTTTAAATGGCTTAGTTAAACTATATGTTGCCTCCCATGCAACTTTGAGATCTGCTGATTAACAAGGGCACCCATTTACATTAATTTCAGGTGGCAGGCACCCTGGCAAGAAGGTTTGTTTCTTCTTTAGCTCTCTGTCTCTCTCCTGGCTTTACAGTGCAGGGCATCACAACAGTTCCCTTATAGCAGGAGGCACCTCACAATCGTCATTAACCGTTCAGGAACTTTTTTTTCATCTTTTAAACAAAAAGTGGAACTGTATCTGTAAAATTAAAAAGCTTTGGAACGTTGTTCCCAACCGCCTACTTCAACATCTGGGCTCCAATTACCTTTCCAAAGAAAAAGAAGAAATTACTGGCAACGTTTTTGTACCAAGTGAATGACTATCAGTCATCTATTTCCATACATCTCGATTCTCAAACCGGATCTGCCTGAAAACACCCTTTACGTGTCTCATAAACATGGAAATAACCAGACTTCGGTTCAGCTCATCATAAACTACTGGCTTTTTAGTTTTAGTGAGAATAGTTATACTGTGTCTTTATGAAGAAAACTGTCAGTTTATATTAAAATTATAGCATAATGAATGTAAAAAGTGTGGGGGGGGTAAGGCATATCTCATGTATGTTGATCCCTTTTATCTATTCATACACCATGTTTGAGAGATCAAGTATTAAAAGCAGCTAAATGCCCACAAATATGTAGTCTTGTGCTTTTAAATGGTCACTGAACTCCTCAGCAACTTGAAGCAACCCATTATGTGCAGCTTTTGGTACTTTATTTAACTGAGAGACACAGTAAATCTTCACACATTTACAGATGTGCTTAATCTGTGTTGAACACAAGGAGATGATGGACGGAGCGCCGAAACTTTTCAGACACTCACCCCCAGTCACAGATCTGGGTTGAATCCATCATCGTTCTTTAGCTCACTTCGCCACCTCAGTTCAGACCCAGCTATATGCAAATCAGTCTTGACAGGGTATGCCCAGACGTGGGTCCCTTGCTCACTTTGCCACTGGATTCAAGCTAGCCTGGCTGATGAGGGGCGTTACCCCAAAACCGGTCCCAGGATGCTTGTTTCCGGTCCAGGGAAGACATGGCTTGGCAGTTCGGTCTGGACTGTTCCCATGAGGAACAGAGTCAAGGCAGATTTGCATATAGATGTGTCTGAACTGGGGTGGCGAAGTGAGCTAAAGAACGATGATGGATTCAACCCAGATCTGTGACTGGGGGTGAGTGTCTGAAACGTTTCAGCGCTCTGTCCATCATCTCCTTGTGTTTGCTTTGTTTGCCCTAAGTTGGCAGGGTTTGTCCAGACGTGGGTCCCTTGCTCATTTTGCCACTGGATTCAAGCTAGCCTGGCTGATGAGGGGTGTTACCCCGAAACCGGTCCCAGGATGCTTATTTCCGGTCCAGGGAAGACATGGTTTGGCAGTTCGGTCTGGACTGTTCCCATGAGGCACACGGTCAAGACTGTTTTACATATAGCTGTGTATGAACTGGGGTGGCGACGTGAGCTAAAGAATGATGATGGATACAACCCAGATCTGTGACAGGGGCTGAGTGTCTGAAAAGTTTCAGCGCTCCGTCCATCATCTCCTTGTGTTTGCTTTGTTCGCCCTAAGTTGGCAGGGTATGCCCAGACGTGGGTCCCTTGCTCACTTTGCCACTGGATTCAAGCTAGCCTGGCTGATGAGGGGTGTTACCCCGAAACCACTCCCAGGATGCTTGTTTCTGGTCCAGGAAAGGCATGGCTTGGCAGTTCAGTCTGGACTGTTCCCATGAGGCACAGGGTCAAGACTGATTTGCATATAGCTGTGTCTGAACTGGGGTGGCGAAGTGAGCTAAAGAATGATGATGGATTCAACCCAGATCTGTGACTGGGGGGTGAGTGTCTGAAAAGTTTCAGCGCTCCATCCATCATTCCTTGCGTTTTCTTAATCTGCGTCGCACATGTAACTCTTCTGCAGGACACTATTTCAGTTCTTGAATTTGGTGGGCACAACTGCAAATTATTTGCCTGTTTAAGACTGAAGATAAGTGTATCCAAAATATGTTATCACAGAATGGATTATGGAGGACTTGCCCCAAAGCAGACAAGTGAACAGGGATGTTTGAATACTCACAAGCGGTGGTGGTGCCTTGCTGGGTAATCCACAGTAACAGAAGTCCAGAGATCCCTTCAAATGCCTTCTGGCACCGAAGAGCGCGACCTGGGATTCCTTGGCCTGTGCAATGTACACTATGGCCACACTATGAAAAAAGTCTGTCCCCTCCCATGTCCCTTTCCTGTGTACTCGTTACTCTTTAATTGCCTTTTCCAACGAAGCCCTGCCCTTATCTGTCCTCGTAATTCCAGTCTTGACCAACCTCCCCGTCCTATATGCAAATACCCACTCCCACTTATTAGCTCTATAACCAGGAATCTACATTCCCGTTTCCGCCAATTTCTGTTAATTCTTAACTACGAGTTATCACCCAGGCTTTTTGTCACTCCCTTTCCGCCAATATCTGTTAATTCTTAACTACGAGTTATCACCCAGGCTTTTTGTCACTCCCTTTCGTGGCAGAAATAGCACCAGCTAGTTATTATTCCACAGTTCTTGTATTTTTCTCCCTGCCTACTAACATCCTATCCTCTTGCCACCCAGCTATTAACGCCCGCCATTATGTTCTGTTAACGCCCTGGTCTCCCATGATCGTCCCTTGCAGCTTAACGTTTCTCCAGATGTTTACTGCCACTCTCCTATGAGTCAATAACCCTCTATATTTTACCCCTTTCTTGCTAATAATGTACCACCAATAAATCCCTCTTTCCGCTCGTCTCTCCTTATCCCTCTTGCCCATCCGCTGGCACTTCAAACTTCGCTTTCCTCTTACAGATTCTTTATTAATACCTCGCCTGTTCGTAAATTCCACCTTTCAGTGCTAACGCCCTTAACTTGGTCCTCCTCTTCTTTAACTGGGGATAACCGTTCTCGTTACTTATCAATGCCCCTGTTTGGTCCTCTCCCTTCTGAGTGTTAGTCCCTTCAGTCTTGTGGCCTCACCCTACCCCTCCCCCTCTCTAAAGCCTACTTAGATGTTCCCGCTTCTGTGCCTCGGCGCGTGCTCAAAACCCCCGTAGCGCCGCGCGTTCCAGCCAGTGAGGTCACAATGCTCCTGCCACGCGCTGTCGTGCTGCCACAGAGACGTCACAGGACCGAAACGCCCGTCTGAAGGTAAACGAAGGACTACGGGACCGAAGGGCTCGTCTGAAGGTAAACGAAGGACTAAACTGTGACAGAATATCGTAAGTGACAACGAAACGGAAGAAGGACAACAGCCCAACATGAGCTGCGAAGAAACGTTTCGGCCATATTGGAAATTAAATCTAAAATGTAATTAAATCTACACTTCAAAGCAACAACCACAAAAGTGAAAAAATAAGTGTCCTAGAAAAAACAACAACATTTTTTAAATATATTTAGTAAATATAGCAGTCTAATAATTTCGATTAGAGTTTGAATATCGATATGTATTTACAAACCAAAAGCGAAAAATCATATTTATAATAAAGTCAAATGTGCAAAAAGTGAGGGTTTAAGCTGTTCTTTGCAAAAAAAAAAAAAAGAATAGGCTATTCGAAGACAGACACCGGCGCTACGGCACTCAAACTGTTGTAGATCCGATGAAGCTGCTTGATCAAATTTCCAAGAAATCGTGAGCTCGGTTAAGGATACCCCGTTTCTGTGCAGTTGCGCCATCGAGAACGCAAGGGATGAGATTTGTACATAACGTCATGTTATGATGTAATTCTTTTTTTCAACACTTAACATGTCCACAGCTGCCATGGGTTCTGATTGCTATGTGTGACATTTTCATAATTTCAGTGTAATTATGATTGACATTTCAACAACTATGAGTGACACTTTCTCACGCGCAAAATCAAGCAATGTAGACGAGGGAAACATAAATACCAGAAATTACACCAACTTGAGCAACGAGAAACTCTAAGAAGATCTTGAAACTGGTGCAAAGCAAGTGATCTTTGCAGCACGCATTTTAACCATCTGGGCTACTTTATGGTGAGTCAAAACTGCTACTACACAATAACTCCAGCAGGAGCTTTTAATTACACCGATAAGTTATGTCTAAGCACAGCATCCTCGGACCCCTGCTCAGCCGCAGTTGCGGCTGAACCACAAGTAACAAAAGGATCTCTGTGGCAAAAGTAATAACCCACTGAGCTATCTATCAATCAATCAGGGGAATTGTAAGCGCACTACTCACCCGTGAGGGTCTCAAGGCGCTGGGGGGGTCGGGGGGGGGAGGGGGGAAGCAGCTCCGTTCAGTCGAAGAGCCAGGTCTTTTGCTTCTTCCTGAAGATGTTCAGGGACATCTACATAAAATACAGTTAGGTGATGTCAAGGTACACTTTTTTTGGTGCAAGCATGTTAACCCTCTGCACTACTATATGGTGCCAGGCAGGAGCATATCGCCCTGCACCTGCAGTGCGTTACAGAAAGATCAGAGCTGGCCAGATCTAATCTGAAAACAGATCTGCTCAGGGAAAGCACACTGTGTCTCTCCATAAAAATACTGCACTCCCTACTTCCAGGGCCAGCAATTTCCATGCAAGATGTATGGCTGCCCCTTCCCTCCTACCCTCATGATAGATTCCTACCCCTACAAAATAAAACCGTTCAGGAGGCAATTTAGATTGTGCGTGGGCTACCACTGGCAACACCACTTATATCGATGTTCCATGACCTAAATATAAAACGGATAGGGCAAATTGCAGTATTATGTCGGCTGCTCTATTGGATTAGGTTTTGGACAATGCCAGAGTTGGTGGACTATAGAGAGGGCATCAAAGAACTTCCAGTCCTTGACAGTTTCCTAACGTGTGGTGCTGTGAGTCGGGCCTGCTCTGGGTATAGCTTACCACCAACCCATGTGTTCTGCCGCACTAAATAACTGGCAACCAGACTCTAGTGTACTGGTCTCGGTGTTAGCCCTTGAGCGGTCTACTCCCATTTATTAATTCCCCCCTGGCCACTCCTGGCCAGAGGATGACGTGTGTGTACATCCTGCTGTATGCCCTGACAGTAGGACCGCTGACCTGCTACATCCCTCTCCAACTCGGTCTTGAAGATTGAAGTTCCTTGTGTTCAACATACAAAGTCTTTGAGCCGTCAGCTCGGTTAAGGATTCGGCCGGAGGCAGTATCGATGGGACTGGCTGCGAATGGGCAGCTCACTGGCAGGGAGCACACGCTGCAGAGTGTTTTGTTGGTCTTCGTTGGGGCTCCCTGGGTTTTGACCCTCAGGTTCACTCTCACCGATGTTGCCGTCCTCACATTCTGGCCAGCCGACGTCGTCTTCGTTGTTGCACGAACTTGAGGAGAGGGGTGATGGTGTGACCTCCTTGAACCATGAAATGTTTCTTGATTCCTTTTCCTGTCCTTTCCTGGCTGTTACCATACCATCACTGGCAATGACCGTCCAGATCCCAGGCTCATATGGTGTCCTGAATTTCCACCCAGGTCGGCGGTCTTTGATGATGATGGAATCGCCGGACCGAAGTGATCTTGGTCTAGCCTGGTGGCGTATACTGGTTTGTGTGTTTCGCCGCTCGCGGCATGCTTGTGTTCTCTGTGCGTCATGAGGCAGCATCGCACACCCTGGGCATGTGGGGATGAAGTCCCTCCGTGGACCGTTGAACATCAGGGCCTAAGGCGTTTGTTGAGTCGAGCAGTGGGGGTTGCTCTGATATTCTCTGAGGAACAGGTGTAGGTGTCGTGTGGGATCAGCCTGTTCGACGGTGGCAATACGAATCGCTTTGTTTAGCGTACGCATAAACCTTTCCACTCCGACGTTAGCTTGCGGCCACTGCGGGGTGATACGATGGTGACGGATTCCTTGCTGTTCGATAAAATCGGCAAACTCCACTCCGTGGAACGGGGGCTCGTTGTCACTTCTAATCTCTGTCGGGAGACCGAAGATTGCAAACACCTTCTTCAGAATAGGAGCCACGTGGACAAACAGCGGGGAGGCAATTACTTCTACGACAGGATACTTGGAGTAGGCATCCACTAGGACAAGAGTGGTCTTTCCGTCGGGGAAACTTCCAAAATCGATTCTCTGTTTGGACCAGGGATCGGTAAACGGTTCTTCGGTGATCACTGGTGCCGGCCTTTCGGGCGCGCTCGTCATCTGGCATGCTGGGCACCTTTGCATGAGATCTTCAGCCATTTCCTTTAGCCCAGGAACCACACCTTTTCCCACATCCTTGATTTCATCTTTGTGACGCCTTGGTGTCCTCCGTGCGTCAATTACGTGACACAGTCTCTGAGGGCTTTCAGGATTACAATGCGAGATCCTCGCAATAGGATTATGTCCTGGGTGGCGCTGAATTAGTCTCGTACCCTCCACATCTTCATCAGACTCTCTTTGTCTTCGGGCGCCCAATCGTTGGCGTCCCAGAGGAAGTCTCTCCATGTGCCACTCTGAACGGTGTTGCGCATTCGGGCAATGACGGGGTCTGATTTAGCAAATTCTTTGATGTCTTCCAGACTTAAGGCTCGGCGGCAAGCAGCACTCAAGATCATCTGGACGTAGTCTTTTACTTTGTCGGGCCGTCTTGTTTTTAGGAGGGCATGGGGTGACAGAAAATCAGCGAGGTTTTTTGATCCTGGTCTGTAGACCACCTCCATCTGATAATGTTGCAATTGGATGGCCCATCTCTCAATCCGTGGAGGCGGGTGAGGAGCTGACCCGCTGAAGAGTGGGACCAGAGGCTGGTGGTCAGTGACAACCTTAAAGGGCTGGCCACTCAGGTACACGCAAAAGTGCCTGCAAGCCCACTTGATTGCCAGGGCTTCCCGTTCGATTTGTGGGTACCGTGCCTCCATTGGCGTCAGCACTTTACTTGCGAATGCTAGTGCTGCCCATCGCCATGGCTGTTGTTCTTGAGCCAGCACTGCTCCTAGCCCTACTGGGCTGGCGTCTACCAGCAGTTCGGTGTGTTTTTCCGGGTTGTCCTTGATCTTTTGAAACGCTTCCTCCTCTTGGCGACTCCAAGCCGACTTTGCGTCGATTTTTGTGAGGGCCCTGAGTGGTTCCGCCAAGGTTGCAAGGTCAGGGATGAACCTCCGTAATACGTGGCCATGCCGAGGAAACATCTCACTTCCAAGGGTGTGCTGGGTGCAGGCGCTCGCTTGATTGTAACACTGAAGTCGGGTTCTCCTTCTGATCCCTGTCCAGCAAAGATCCTGAAGAATATCGCGGAACCCATACATTCTGCGGTTAATTCAGTTCTTAATTCTTCGCTTGGACAGGGAATGGTACCCAGCTGTTGGAAAAAGGCAAAAATTGTTCCCCTCCTAAAGAAACCCACAGTGGACCCTGAGGTCGCTTCCAACTATAGGCCCATATCCCTGTTGCCCTTCTTCTCAAAGGTCCTTGAGAAGTACGTTAACTCTGTGCTAACAGATTATATAGAAGGAAACCATGTGCTTCATGACAGTCAGTCAGGCTTTAGAACCTCTCTTAGCACTGAAACAGCCCTCCTGGAGGTTTCGGAAACTATTAAAACACAGGTGGACAAAGGGGGCAGTGCGGTGCTGATACTGCTGGACTTATCCGCAGCCTTTGACACCATGCCCCATGACTGGCTCTTGTGCAGGTTAGCGGAGTGCGGCATTGGGGGCACGGTGTACAATTGGTTTGCCTCTTTTCTGTCTGAGCGGCAGCAGGAAATCTGGTCTCTGCCCTTTACAGCGGCCATTCCTCCAATGCAAGTGGGTGTCCCGCAGGGCGCTATTTTGAGTCCTACACTCTTTAATATTTATATGGCCCCACTTGCACGCCTGGCTGAGTCACACGGAGCGAAGATCATTTCTTACGCTGACGACACTCAACTACTGTTCACTTGTGACAAAGGGGCGAGCTTTCATGGAATGGAGATAAACAGATGCCTAACGGAGGTCTTTTCTTGGATGCAACTTAACCAACTTAAGTGTAATCCAGAAAAATCTGAAATTATTTTTTTGGGCTGCCCCCCCATGTGCCGACTGGAGCTTATGGTGGCCTTGTGACATGTCCCCTCCTCCGTCCCCAGTCAGCACGGTAAAAAACTTGGGAGTTAAGCTGGACACTAGTCTATTGATGAAGTCCCAAATCCAAACTGTTGCTGGCACCTGTATCGGACTGATTAGAATGGTAAAAAACTTTCTTCCTCTACTCCCGGTGGAATCCCGTAAGATCGTAGTGCAAGCCCTAATTACATCCAGGTTGGATTACGTAAATATCTTGTATCTGGGGCTTCCAGAATATTTGCTCAATCGGCTGCAGGCTGTCCAGAACGCCGCAGCCAGAGCTATTCTTATGGTAAACCCCAGAACGCGCATGTCGCCCCACCTGAAAGCGCTGCACTGGCTCCCGGTGAGAAAGAGGATTCAGTTTAAGGCCTTAGTGCTTGCTTATCGAGCCTTCCACGATACGGGTGCGGTTTACCTGAGAAGTAGGATCCAACACTATCAACCTCAACGAGTCTTAAGGTCCTCTGGACAATCCCTGATGGTGATTCCCAAGTTCACTCGATCTCGGATTGGAGGTCGTTCCTTTCAGGTTCAAGCGGCTCGCCTGTGGAACGACTTGCCTCTACATCTCAGATTGACTCAGGACTTGCTGTTTTTTAGGAAACAACTTAAAACATGGCTGTTCCAACAATAACTCGATGGTAGGCGGGGTGGGGTTTTTCTGTTGGTTTTGGAGATTAGCGCCGGGACACTTTATGTGAGTATTCGCGCGCTTTATAAATGCCTAATTTCATTTCATTTCATTTCATTGCCTGCGACTTGCGGTGGTCTACTTGGATTCCGTCTTGGTTAACAACATACACGAAGAATTCAAGGGATGGCTGAAAGAAGGAACACTTGTCACAATGTAATTTCACCCCATGTTTGCTGAGTCCTGACAGGGTTTTACGTATGATGTTTTGAAAGACCTCGGTGGCCGACGAGATTCCGAAATTCAAGCGTTTGTATCAGCGCCGTCCCAGGTGAGTGCTGAATGTGGTGATATACCGATTTTCTTCCACCAATGGCAGCTGGTGGTATCCGGCGTTGTGGTCCAGCTTCGAGAACCACTGGGAGCCATTGACATCCGCTATGATATCGTCCACGGTGTGTGTGATATACCGTTCCTTCTTGATGGCGCAGTTGGGTAATCGCATGTCGATACACAGCCAGATTTTCCCAGGTTGTCTGGGTTTCTCTGGGATCACAATCGGGGAGACCCACGGAGTTGGTCCTGATACCTTCTCTATGACGCCTTGTTGTTCTAGCTTCTCGAGTTCTTTCTCAACCAGCGACCAGAGGTGGAACGGCAGTGTCTAAGTGCTACTGGTGCAACCAAAGGATCGATGTGCAGTCTTATCGGGGCGCATTTGAGGCAGCCCAATCCTTTGAATAGCTCCGGAAATTAGTACAGCAGATCTGTGATCGTACACTGTTGGCGAAGAACACCAGGCGAAGGTCTTCTGCGGTGTGGCTGCCAATCAGCATGTCAGCCTCCTGGTCGATGACGTGAATCATCGTCATGACTTCTTGATCATCGGACTGTATGGGTACAGACATCCGCCCTCTCAGGGGTAGTGAGGAGTGGCTCCCGTAAGCGAAGATCTTGATACGAGATGGCATCAGTTGTGGCTTGGGTCGAAGGCGGTTGTACTGTTGGATCCCCATTACATTGACTGATACTCCTGTGTAGATAATGGCTTTCCCTTCCGACCCAGCAACTTGGACACATGTCGGCTGGGGTCTCTTATGACGCTTCAGTTCCTGCGTGAAAGAAATGAGAAAGGTCTCTTCCTCTTCTTCTTCTGAGGAGGAGTCTTCGAGGCGGCGGGTTGGCTTCCCTGCCCCCCTGGAGTCGTCTTGGTGCACTAGGTTCATAGTGGACAGTTGGCGCATCGTCTTTGTTAGTGATCTGTTGTCTTTGACTCCTTTGCCTCGGGTCTTTTTCCTGCAGAACAATGCAAAATGGTTGGGGATTCCACAGTTGGAGCAGGTGCGGCCTTGTGCTGGGCACTCATTGATGGGGTGTTCTTCTCTGCCGCAATACCCGCATTTCGACTTAGTTGTCGGAAATCTCCGTCCCCTGGCAGTGTCACTCCTTCTCTTCACCCGGACAGCGTCGGCGCGCTCTAGCTTGATGTTAACTGGTCTTTCTGGGGCCTGTGTGAAGGCCTGGTCCATTTCTTTGGCTCATGCAGCGAATATGTCATGTGTTTGCGCCAGGATTAGAATGTCTTCAAGGCTGATGTTGGCTTGGCGCAGAATTAGGCCTCTCAGAGTTTTATCTCGGCATCCTTGGATGACCTGTGCCTGGATTTCCTTGGGTTGGTCATCTGCTGTGCAGGTGCTGGCTAGTTTGCGTAACCTGGCATAGAAAGCGTCAATGGATTCCCCCTCGCGTTGCCGGGCTTGGGGCAGTTTAAATCTCTTGAAGTCCGGGTTTAGCTGGGGGTCGAAGTGGGCATTGAGTGCCCTCACAGCCGCATCGTAGTCCATGGCAGGGGCCAGTGTTTGGTAGGTGCTTGAATAACTTGTAGATTTCTTCTCCGGCATAATGAAGGAGCAATACCCTCCTGACTGCTCCATCGGTCTCTCTTGTGGCGACAAAGTAGTTTTCTAGTCACTCTATCCAAATCTTCCACTGTGGGGAGGCGGTCGCAGGGTCCGCTAGCTTGCTGAACGGTGGTAGCACCCCTGTGAGGGCATGTTGTACTGAGGCTTGCTGCTGAGGCGGAGCTCGGGCTTCGTAGCCATGCGGACTCACTCTTGGTGCTTCACTGAGCGTCTGTGGTCTGACTTGCTTTCCTTTCTCTTCTTTTTGTTTGCTCTGTTTTGATGTATTATTTTTTTCCTCTCTATTTTTTTTCTTCTTCCTCCTGCCCTTTCTGTGTTCTGGGGGCCTGGAGCAGCAGCCTGGGTCGTTGTATGGCTGTCTGGGCTTTGCTCTGGGGCCCTTTCTGTTCTTCTGTTGTTTTGTTTTATGTATTATGTCTGGGGGTTTTTTCCTCTCTCTTTCCTTCTTTTTTTTTTCTTCTGACTTGCTCCTAGGGTCTGGAGCTGCCGCCTGGAGTGTTCTGTGGCTTTCTGGGCTTGAGGTGGGCCTCTCAACAAGCAGAGAGCCATCGGGAGCACACGCATCGTTGCGTGGGTTTTGTCCCCGCTTGCTACTCACTGCGGTCCGGTCGCTCGGCCCAGCGGGAGAGGGTATCGGCCACCGGTGCAGTGTTCCTTGTTCCTGGTCTGCAGGGCATGAGGAACGCCCCTGGCGGTGAAGTGGTCGCGGTTGGCAGGTGAGACGTGCGTTTTGTTCCTCGCAGGCGGGGTGTGCTGTGCTCTACAATCTCGTTGGTGCGCGGGACACGTCCCACCCTCGTTGCCAGTGTGTTGCTGTGAGTCGGGCCTGCTCTGGGTATAACGTACCACCAGCCCACATGTTCTGCCGCACTAAATAACTGGCACCCAGACTCTAGTGTACTGGTATCGGAGTTAGCGCTCGAGCGGTCGACTCCCATTTATTAATTGCCCTCTGGCCAGAGGATGATGTGTGTGTACATCCGGTGGTCTGCCCTGACAGCAGGACTGCTGACCTGCTACATAACCTTCCCTTGGCTTACATATGTTAAGAGATGGCTTATAGAACTCGGCCTTCTCTCCTATTGGATGGAGCCACAGCAGCTGGTACAAAGCTCCAAGTATATCCTGAAGCAAGTATATTTGGGATATGTCTTGAACGCACTCCACCAGGACCCTAATTATGGAAGATTAATAACACAATTCCTCAATGTTAAACCTAACCCATGCTATGAAAAGTTCCTTGACACTATCCAGCCACACCTGGCGAGAATCTTGTACCTGAAATTTTGGTACGGAAATCAGGAGCTATACTGCAAGCTGGGAAACATAGGGAGAGTTAACCTGCACTTCATGCACTTTAGGCCACACTGAAAACATTGTGCATATTTTCTTCTTTTGCCCAACATATGCCAGGGCAAGGAAGAAATGGATTTGCCCACTGTGCAACAGGTTAGGGTTCAGGAAACATCAAGACGCTCTAAGAGTGGTGTAACACAATACAACACCATACACAATATTTGCTATATCTAAATACTTATTAGCAGTAGGATTCGCACGGAGTAAGATGGGGCTGAAACTGTGATGCTGCAGTGAATAATATACTTCTTCCTCGAAGTATTTTATTGTGACTAATGGTAGCTTTAATGTAAATACCGTATCTTACCTATTGTATGATTTTTAACTGACTTTTATATATATATATGTATTTTATGGGTTTAACTAGAACAAAAAGTTATTAAGCACTTCGCAAAGTATGGCCTTTCTCCAACACAAGACCAAAAGATAGGCCCAAGGACAAGCACTTACCCTTCCTCCAGGCATGGCAGACCATAGGAGGTTCTTGCCTGGGGCCTAGCCCTTGTTTGAATACTTTGGACTGAAATGCAAATAGAAAAGCCATGAATGTTATGTGCACTGAGGGGGAACCCACCATGAATGATGTATAGTTGGATATGGAAATATTGTAATTTTGTTTTATTGTGAAACTTTTTATGGCCTGTGGCCGAAATAAAGTATTACATAAGAATAAGATTGTGTGTTTTCGCTTCAAAGGGCTCTTTCAGTAATTAAATGTACGAGGGCTAGTGAAATTAGACTCTATCGCACACTTAGAGCTGTTATGTCTAAAATCACGCGGCACCGAAAACTGTTACACCCATTATATGCCATTATGCAAGAAGCCACAGCTCTGCACCTCTGAGCAATCTGCCAAGAGTGAAGGCTGGCCTGTGTCTCTAAAATCAGAGAGCTGCGAGGCTGTTACTAACAAAAGAATTAAATAACAGTAAAAGAGTTTATAAAAATTTGCCGACTTGCAAACCATGTTTTCGCAACAATTTTAATCAGTATTTGAGGAATCATAAAATGCTTTATGTGAGCACTCACCTGACAATGCCTGAAATGAAAGTCTGGTGCCTCTGTACTGGGTGCAAGGCACCTGACGACCTGCCTTTAGAATGTCGGGTACGCACGGCTTGGCCCGCCCGCGTCATCCTCTGAAGACACAAAGGCAAAGCCATGATGCACGGGGGAAGCAGCTGGGCCATCCAGAGTGTGCAGCCGTGTGATTGGAGGTGGCAGCATCATGGGCAGGCAGACTCTGCTGTGCTGCACGCACCCCATGCACAGTCTGATAAACTTGAACCACCATAAGATCCGCACAGTGGCAGGGTGAGGAAAAAAAGGTTGAACCCAGGCTTGACTGGCCGCCGGAGCCATCAAGTGTTGCCGGGAAAAGAAAAGAAAGTAAGTGCTCGCTGGGCCGAGCCCACGTGGATCCGGCTGCGCCTTCCTTTGAGATTAAAACTTGTGAGATTATATCTGCGTGATGTTTTTTAGGTCTCGCCTAGGCAGCGCTTCTGCTGTCTCTTCGAGACATGCTGTATTCAGGATATGGGCGTTAAGCAACACCCATCTTTCTAATTGGCTCTGTTGGAAAGTGACTTAGTAGTTGTAAATATATATTTACCACTGGCAATAAGGCCACTAACGCAGTCTAAGGCTCAGTACAGGTCTCAAAAAGTTATTCCCATGCTCAACCCTGGGTAGCTTGGCTGCAAGCAGGCAGGCTTAATTTAGGAGACCGGTATGTAAAGCAGTTAAAAACACCAATTCAGTGAATAATTAAGACACAACACACAATAAAAATCCAACACCAATTTATAGAAATAGGAAATATTTTACTCTTTAAAATTACACCAAAACGACAAACATCCAATGTAGGGAACCAGAGATATGAAGTTTTAAAAATGAAACACTTTCTAGGGCTTAGAAACCAATAGTGCCACTTCTAGACATTTGGTCGCCTCTGACCGGGACAAAGTCAAAGTTTGAGGCTGGCGGCGATGGAGCCCTTGTCGGATACACTAAGTGGGAGGCCCCGGTCAAGATTTTACCTTCTGCCTTTCCCATCCTTCCTTTGAAACTGATGCTTTACAGCCCCTCCTCCCTGCTCTGGCATTCCTGTGGAGCAGAGCTCATTCTAACAGATAGCCCCTCTTCAGGGTGAGCCACTTATCACTTCATCAAAGCAGCCTGGTTGATCTTGTTAACTCTGACCTATCAGAGGAGACCTCAGGAAGGCCGAATTTTGGCTTACAGACAAGAATGTCCTATAACTTCTTTTCTGTACACTTTAGGATAAATTCAACAATAGCATATTGTTGGATTTCTCAATACTATTCTCCTAAGTCCTTGAATGATATTTTTCTTTGGTGCCTATCAATATTTATGTATTCATAAACTATTGCAATGTCATCCTATGGGGCTAGACATCTACAATGGGGAAACTACAGTGTGCAATGTATCCAGCATCAGGGCATATAAAACATCTTTTATAAAGGCCCTCCTTATAGTTACATGAACCCCCACCCCTGAAACATCTAGGGAAACTTTAGGGGTCCTAAATATGTAAAAATAGCATAGATCCTCACTTCACAGTACCCCTAGCACCAAAGTCGATTTTGGGAACTACTTTTCTACAATGAGGGAAATAAAATGTGTAATTTCTATGTCCCCAGGGCATGTAAAACATCATTTATAAGGACCCTCCCTATAATGACATAACCCCACACCCCTGGGACATCTAGGGGAGACCCTGGGGGTACCGAATATGCCAAAATATTGTAGAATATCAATTATTAAGTGCTCCTACCACTAAAGTCGAGTTTGAGTGCAGTTTATATTTAAAAGCAGTCCTGCAACACAGAACTGCTTTTAAAATGACCTCAGGCTCTCAGCAGTGCACACATGCTAGTACAACAAGCATTGGCATAGCCAATAGGTCTCGCCTTTAGGACCTTCTAAGTATTTAGCCATGCAACACATTATCCCGGGTGCTATAACATCTACTGTTACTTCATGATGCTGCATAAATGTGGTCGTGTAAGAAGCCTCAGAAAAGCTTGCAGGGCTGGGGAAGAGTGCTTAGCAGAGCAATCTGCAGCTGTAACAACTTTTAAGTCACCACATCGGATTACAAAGCAAAGGAAAAACTAGAATTCGATGTGAGAAAGAATTCTGGCACCCCAAAATCGAAAAAAAAATGCAGAATGCAGAGAGATGGGGCATGGACATAAATAGCGGACTCCACTTCCTCCAGCGTTTAGGAAATTGAATAGCTTTAAAAAAGCTGAAGGGCCAAAGAGGAACAAACAGACACAGACGGTGTAAGTTGTAGGTTTGCAACAATTGTTTCTGCCCCTGCAGTATAAATTCTGAGCAGTCATAATTTGCATACCAAAACAAAGTATTTTTCTCTTACTCTACACAAATATCTTGACGATTATATCCAGGACAAAGCTTTAAATAGCTGGCATAACATTTGCTCTACTTCGCTTCAGTACACGCACTGTCAAAACTGATTTACTTCGCACTGACGCGTTCTGAAGGTGTAAAAAGCACAACACAAATGACTTTATAAGTTATTTTGTGACAAAGCACCCTAACATATTTGCCCCTGGCCCCATATATATGCCTTCTTTGCCTTTTAATCTAGTATAAAAAGGGCCACTGCAAACTACCTTTTGGCACTTAACAGCTGACACAGCATACATCATTTTCAATTCCATACAATAGTATTAAAATCGAAGGTATAGCGCTAGGGTGTGGATGAAAAGCGGGATAGGCGCTATATAAAAACTCCAACACAAATAATAACAAGAAAAGAGCACAAGTGGATGGGAGGGGGGAGAAAAAACAGACACGAGGGAAGGTGGAATAGGGACAGGGTGGAAAATGAAACCGGGATTGGGGAGGGGTGAATAAGAGGTGCACGCAGCTTCATGGAGATGGTGATAAAAAAAATGCCAGTTGAGGAAGGGAGAGGATGTGGCGTATCATCTAGAGCTGCCGACTTTGAAACTGGGAAACCAGGTTTGAGTTTGTTTTTTTTACACAGTGTGCGAGGCTAAACAGTGTGTTTACTATGATGCTTTAGAGCAAGCGCACTGGCCTCCCGGCCCACTGAGCCCTTCACTAATTGTTATGATTACCCAAGAACCGAACCGGTATGCCATTTACAGCGCTAATACATAACACAGTTATCCACTCACTCTCGCACGGACATTAATCTCCCAAGTATTTGAAGCCTCGGCTCCATATTACTGCAATTATGCCAGCATTAGATTTGATCTAATTTACGTGTATATATTTAATTTTTTATCTTTACTTCTGTTCCGTTAGCAGTTGGGAAGTTCCAGAATGCAGCGAAATAAAGTAATTCTCCCTTTTAAGATGGCGACAAATTCGGTTAGCCGTCTAAACACCATAGGCTCGCTCACGTGACTCCATCGGTGCCACGCCCGTGCACTGAAAAAACAACATACTCTTCCACCAATTGCGTTCCATACATTCCTCACTCCTGGCCCTGCTAAAATCACTGGGACACACAACGCACCCTTTTACCTAACCAGACCCAAATGAGGGCCATATACGTGATCTACATGAATCCTCAGATGGTGGTGGCCACCTTCTGGTGTACTTTCCAGAAACCGACGATCTTCATTAGCACCGGTGCGTGGCATACAAGCAAAAGAAAAACAAAAACACAGCATGTCTCTCGTGTAAGTGCAGAAGCATTACAAGCCAAGACAACCTCCTCCTGGTAACCTGATAGTACCCCCTACCCATCTAAATGAATGCGACCCACTCTGCAAATATTACGGTAAATCGTCAAGGTGGGCAGCTATGGAGGTGTGAATTGGGGCCATGGGTGAGGGGAGGGGTGGTATGCGCGAGTCCGCGGTCCTGACGAATGCTGCTGGGGGGGAGGGAGAGGGAGGTTCCTGCATAGCTAAATCTGCTTCTTCAGCTGTGCGCGTACATCAGAACACGAGTCAAGTTGTGACACGAGTGTGTTGTAACCGTGCACAAGTGTGTGTGTGTGGTGTTCTGGTGTGAAATGTTCACAGATTAGCTGTTGTGTCCGCAGAGGCAGGCAAGAAGCGCTGTGCACACGAAGTCTGTCGTGCATCCCTCCCCCTTCAAGCAATGTGGACGGGGGGAGTAAAGCCATCCATTCTTGCACCGTATCGACTGTAACGTGCGCGCCGCTGCTCGCTCCCGCAAGCAAAACGCTGTAGGAGTGAACATTTGCCAAAGAAGGTGGGACATGCGCCCGCCTTTGGCCATTTGCGTGCTTTCATTATTGAAAGCCACACGCAAAGGCCAATAGAATGTGTGGGAGTTGCCAGACCCACACGAAGAAGTTTCGGGGAAGTTTGGAGTGCTCACAAGAAGCCTCCCATAGAGCAGCGCATGCGTGCTGCGCTAGGCTCGACCTAAAAAGGCCTGCTGGCCTCTAAACTGCCATGCCCTATTATATACTAGGGACTTAAAGGTAGTTTCAAGCCCCCTGCCCTATTATGTACTAGGGCCTTATAGGGTAGGTCATGCCAATTATAAGTATACCCTAATATATAGTGTACCCTAATCTATGTCAGTGTTTTCACTGTATTCTCAATGTGTTTTCACCATAGCACTGGTCCTGGGCCTGCTCAGCAGAGCCCAGGATACAGTCAGAGTCAGTTACCACCAGTACCAGGTAGCAAAAAATGGGGGTGCCCAGGGCACAGGATGACTTTGGAACAGGCTCCTTTTACTGTCCTTTGTAAATGTCTGCTTTTCTTGGTTAATATGGTCACTAGTCCCTCTTTTGTAAGGTCTCGCCTAGGCAGCGTATGCGCTGTCTCATCAAGACATACAGTATCTACTGTGTGGGGTTAGAGCACACCCACCATTTCTGATTGGTTCTTTTATTTGCCCTTCAGAAATCCTTGCTTTTCTGGGGTCATTGGCTTACATTTGTCCCGCCTCTTGGTGTGCCGTTACAGCCCATGACTACTGACCCTATTACTTGTAGGTTTTCACTTCTGCTAATTTTTGTTGGCTTCGGCGCACTACTTCATTCTTTTGCCTCGCTCGTGTTTTAGAATTGTCGGCATCTTTCATGTTTCTCATCTTTGCATGCTCCCTCCTCCCCCCTCCTGGCTTCAGCTACAAGGCTATCAGCTGCTTTCCGCTATCAGCTGCTTTCCGCCAGTGTCGCCAGCGTCTTTGATGTCTTCTGTACCCCACAAGTTTATTTGTTGTAACCTCGCTCGTATTTTAGGATTGTCGGCGCCTTTAATGTTTCTCGTTCTCGCATGTTCCCTCCTTCTCCTTTGTGGCTTCAGCTACCGGGCTATCAGCTGCTTTCCGCCAGTGTCTTTGATGGTTACCATACTCGCAAGTTTATTTATTGTAAGGTGTTTCAAACTTTCGCCAGGAATCCTGCAATGTTGAGAACAAAGATTGGCTTCAGTAAACTCCATTAATCTTTCATTTATTTTAATCTATGCACTTTAGTTATTGTTTGTGATCTATAATCAACTTCATCAGTTCGTGTGCAGGGTGGACTCTCTGGCTAACGAGAAAAGCTCACCCAGCCTCATGGCACGCATCTAGTTTAGTTCAGGCATGGGGAGAGCTGACGCTGAGACTCGAACCCGGGTCCCCAGTTCCAAAGTCGTCCGCTCTGGATGTTACACCGCATCCACAACACAGTTATATCAAAGAAACAGCTTTGTGAAAGATTGTTTGACATTCTGCTTTTCCCGACGTTTTTAAGGGGCGACTCTGTGCTTAATACAAAAAATAAACGTGCCTCCGTACAGCCGCGGTCCATGCAGGAAACATCGGTGGGGCCAGGTAAGGGGGGATTTCGAGGGACAATGCAGAGGGAAAATTAATTATTTATTTAATTTTCCCTCTGCATCGTCCCTCGAAATCCCCCCTTACCCGGCTCCACCGCCCAACCGCTGTTACCTGCATGGACCGCGGCTGCCTCCGTACCTATTAGCGCCTTAGTAGCATGTATCAAAGTCCTTCCCTATAACACCTTATAACGTTAATAAACAGGCTCCTATTTTTGTCTGAAGCAATACTTTTGTTTTCATTACACTCCACCTTGTGTTTGAAACCAACTGGTGAGTGCACTTTAGTTTCGTTTTGGTTCAGCGTAGTCTCTCTTTTTATATGCAGATTGTAGTGTGTGTTAGCTGTGCCATGGAGGCCCACTGCCCCGCTTGGCAGCACATAGCAGGGACAGTAGCGCCCGGTGGCCCCTCTGTTATCTGACTGTGACATATCAAGCTGATCGCAGCCTGGGCCCGGCCTCCAAACCCCAGGGCTAAAATAAACTGCTCTCCTACAAACAATGCCCCGCTTATCACAGCCCCCTATTGTGCTCTCTCAAACCTCGGCCTCAGCCCCTGTTCCTTTTTTCTCTCATTCTAGAGTCCCCTCCTACTACTAAAGATACCCCATGGACATTTTAAAACAACTGGTGAGTGCACTTTATTTTCATTTTGTTTCTCGGCGTAATCTCTATTTTCATTCATGCTTGTCTTAATACGGTAGTCTCTGATGAAATAAATAAATGTAACTTTACAAACATTTTTTACTATTGCTTTTACTTTTAAAGGCTCATTTTTTCTGTGGTTTTGCGGTGAGTAATAAACATGTTAGGTCATGACTATATTTCAGAAAATCTGTACAGCGCACTCTCGTCTCGTTTAACATATTTATGATGCAGTGAAAACATCAGCTCACACTTTCAAACCCCACACAAGAGGGTGGCTAGGATGAGGCTGTGCAATGACCCCATGCATTTTCTTCGCATTTGGGTTCATTTCATATTTCTTAGCAATACATGCTTCTTGTATAGCACACTCTCGTCTCGTTTAATAAATTTGTGATGCGGTGAAAACATCAGCTCACACTTTAAAACCACACACAAGAGGGTGGCTAGGATGAGGCTGTGCAATGACCCCATGCATTTTCTTCGCATTTGAGTTAATTTCATATTTCTTAGCAATAAATGCTCCTTATAAAGCCGATCTTGCGGAATGTGGCCACCTGTATTTAAACACGAGTTTTTAGTGTGTTTTTTTCTTTCCAGCAGGAGGACTACGTTGCTTTCGCTGCTCACATTACATGTGACAGCGCGCTAGGGAACAAAAATGAGACTTTAAAAAGAGAAGTACACTTTATATAATAAAAGCTTGCTCTGGGAAAATGTGACCTTCCCCACTTTATAGCAGGAAGTTATGAGCAGCTAGTTAGCTGTGGCACTTTATGGCACCGAAGGATCTCTGCAAAACAGGTTGCTGTTGTGCCATCCTCACACTCATTTTTTTTGTTTTATAACACGTGTTGCTGCTGTCTTAATAGTTAATAATTACTTTTGTGTTTATTTTCCCATTCTTAAATATATATACAGTTTTAAGTCAGATATTATCATATGTGCATGGAAAACACGTACCAAGCTGTATTATATGATGCAAACCCAAAGGTGACATTCTGATCCTTATGCTCACTGATAAACTAAGAATTCTGAAAATAGAGTGTTGTTTACCCACATTCTTAATTAAACTGAGCTTAAGCCCATGCGTGGCTTGGGAGAGGTTGTTAACATGGAGTCGTTTGACATTTTTTTATAACCAGTCACGTTTCTGGTGCGCTTATTGAGGTTCCTGTTTCTGGTGTCAGTGTAATTATTGAACAGGCCACAAGATCTCTGCTTCTTTTGGGTGCAGACAAAAGAGGGCATGCAGCTAATAGGGAACTTGGCTCAGACCTGCATCTATAACTTCCATTTTAGAATGGCTATTCCTCATTCTAAGTAGTGCAGCTGTGTCTGTCTTCCCAGTCGTAATTCCTCATTCTTGGTCCTCTAGACTCCTCTAGTAAACAAGCATTTGCAATGCAATAGGTCTCGCATTTGCGAGAACACATAAATAGAAGGCTTTGTCATTTGCCAATAGCGCAAAGTCTTGTAAATGCGAGACCTATCGCATTTCAAAGAAGCGGCCAACATTGTCCCGGCTGCTCAGAAAGTGAAAGCACGCATGGCGCGCTGAATGCTGCAGGAAAGCATGTTGTGTCTGCAGTAGGAAAACCCATTCAAGAAATAGTGCTTACAGACTAAATAAGACGTTCCGTGTAACAACCGAAGTAAAAGGGCCAGTCCTCATGGGAGGTTACAAATAAAGACAAGGCGGTTCTAAGGAGGGACTAACAAACTTTTTAATGAATCAGAAGCCAGCATTTACGAAGGACAACGATACAAGATAATAACAAATATGTGTGGTGAGTGGGCGGGGCTTCAATTCCATGCTCGAATACAGCACACGTCGCAGAGCAGCACATGCGTTGCCGAGGCTCGACCAAAAAAATGCTATGATGCGACCAGTGCTGGCCACATAAAAGCGCTTTTTTTTAATCACTTTTAGCCATGCTGCATACCAGCCACGCTGCTTTACAATATGGCTAAAAGACATTGGCAAAGCCAGTAGCTCTCACATAGGGGCGACCTATTGGCTTTGTCAATGGTATTTGTTGATAAGAAAAAATAAAAGATTCCAACAGAAGATATTCAATGCACGATGAGCAATCTTCTCCCCCACAACACCAATCTTCATGAAAACACCCTGCTAAAATCAGACCTGCAAAGACGTAATTCTGCATTAGCCATTAGATCAGGGTCTCCACCCTTTTCTGTAGTAAGAGCTACTTACGTTCAATAAAATCATCCCATGCTACTAATATTAGAGCTTTAATAGTGACCACTTGAGACAAGATTGAATTAGTGGCCACTACATGCAAGGTTACCAGCAGTGGTCCCCTTTGTGCATCAGGCCGGATAGTCACCAGTAATGTAAACATTTTTTGTCAATGTGAAATGCCTCCACATGGATAATTTCAATGTTGGTATATATATATTAATTCAACCAAGTAAAACCTAATGTAGTAGGCCGGGCTGCTCACAAGAGATTACTTACAGGTAGCAGGAGAGCTACCAGTAGATCACTAGCTACTTGTTGGAGAAGCCTGCATTAGATCCAAAATAATGGCGCAAATACGATAGCAGTGCAAATCTTACTTTGCTGTGAGCAAGAAAATTAACTCACTAAAACAGTAAGGGTGGCAAAAGAAACTTTGCTTAAGTGGCACATAATAAAACAGGATAGTGAGGAAACGTTTTGAATAGGGAAACATCAGGATTATTTGGAGTTAAAAATTAACGTGTACTTTAAACTACGTTTGTTGTCAAAATGCTTCCCAAAGGCCACACGAACGCGCTGAATTACCCATTTGGAAATGCTTGCACTTGAGCTGCTATGGCAATGAATGGCAAGAGAAAGTGTGTAGGAATGCTAAATACACCAGTAAACCTTTCCCTCAGACCGCCAAAAACACACTACCTGTAATCTCATCACCCGGGTCTGCAATGCTTGAGCTTGAACTCCTCTTCTCAGGAGAAAGTAGGCCTGCCTGCCCTTGGGTGCATTTTTGGATTACAATAGCCCTTACCTTACATGTTTTTGAAGTACAGCAACGTCTGCTGTCACAACACCAAACAAGAAGTCAGAGGCCAGAGATAAGTGCCAAGAGACAAAAAACGCAAGTGACAAAGTCAGTGAACTGCTGCGCTATTCCAAAACGTGAACACAACATATCATTCTGTATGGAAACATATCCGGTGGAGCAGAAGCAGCCATCTTAGTAAACAGCACCGCTAGGCCACATATTTTCTGACTGTATGTAAGATTTAGGCACTGCTGCAGGCATGCACCGAGCAAAAACACACACAGAGCCCAAGTAAAATCATTAACAGTCCCCACAAAAACCTTTTGGAACAGACTACTGATTCTGAGGACGTGGCAGAGAGTGGATGGGCCTACGAATGACAACGAGACACTAGGGGCCTGATTCACAGAACTAACTTACGTCAAAAACGTAAAGTTAGTACTTTCTGGTATTCACAGAATACACTTACTCATTTTGGTATTCACAGAATGAACTTACTCATTTCGGTATTCACAGAAGTTAGGACTCCTAACTTTAGGACTCCTAAATGCCTTCTGTGAATACCGAAAGTCTTAAAGTTAGGATTTTTCTCAGTTTAGGAGTAGTAAAGTTAGGACTCCTAACTTTACTACTCCTAAACTGAGAAAAATCCTAACTTTAAGACTTTCGGTATTCACAGAAGGCATTTAGGCTTTACTACTCCTAAACTGAGAAAAATCCTAACTTTAAGACTTTCGGTATTCACAGAAGGCATTTAGGAGTCCTAAAGTTAGGACTTCTAACTTCTGTGAATACCGAAATGAGTAAGTTCATTCTGTGAATACCAAAATGAGTAAGTGTATTCTGTGAATACCAAAAGTACTAACTTTACGTTTTTGACGTAAGTTAGTTCTGTGAATCAGGCCCTAGGAGACCTACCTATCCCCAACAGCCCCTAAAGACAAGCAGACTGTAAAAGACCTCCCTGTATGCATTGTCCCCATTAAGAGTGAGACAAAGGATCGGCAGTTGGGATGGGGAGCAATTAACATACCTGACACGAGTTAGGTTTGACTTAGCTTCAAAAAAGGCACATATTTACAACTGGTTATGTTAGACTTATATCCTCTGTGGGAATCAAGCTTCCTCATCTGGCGGATGCAGGCGTCTCGCGGAGCACAAATTAACATAACTGTATGAGTGACCCCCTAGACAGACCCCCCAGGATTTTGCGGCTTTGGGTGGCAAATTTCGCGGCAAAAAGAAGCAAAATTTGCAGCCCAAAACCTCAAAATTCACTGTATTTTTGCGGTGGGCAAAGAATGTGCCCGCCACAAAAATACAGAAGGCTTGTGCTCTGTCACTGCTGGAGACTGTGCTATGTCACAATCTGTAACTTTGCAGAGTCTCCAGCAGCACAGCGCCTGGAATCAGAGGGTGTCTGATGTCAAAGAGAGCAGATGACAATAAGAAAACCTGTTTTTTTTGGCACCAGACAACCTATGCCTGCAGGGCAGCAGGGGTGGGAGGGGTGGGGGGAAGGTGCCGGCAGAGAAGGTTGAGGGTAGGTAAAACAAGCATTGGCATAGCCAATAGGTCTCGCCTTTGGGACCTTATAAGTGTTTAGCCAGAGATATTGGCAATATTTTTAAGGTATGTTGTAGAGCAATGTAGCTGCTGTGTTTAGTACTGTAAAGTTTGTGTGCAAGTTGTGCTTAGTGTAGTGACGTAAGGGCACTGGCATGGTGTGGAATGTAGTGGTGAGTTGTGATATGATGTGTGTTGGTGGGATGTATGTGTGCATATATCATAACAGACTTTGAGATTACAATGCTGAGTACCTCACATATTTCTTTATTTAATGATATACCTTTAGAAATGAAATCTACTGAGAAAATAAAAATTATTGTGATTTGTCAGGCTGGACACGAGATAGCAAGGAATAAACATTAAAAGGCAGTAGGGCACCCTATAAGGTACTGTACATCTCAGGGCCCCATCTTTCCCCCCAAATGTTGTATTATTATTTGAGCATTTGTGTTGCGCACTGCAAATATTTCTGTTATCCGTAGTGATTTTGTAGCATGGTAACTCATATGAATGTGTTCGCTATGCAAGCAGGCTATAACATTATATAGCAAAAAATTGAAATTCATAAATTACGTTTTTTTAATTAAATCTCATAACTAATTTGGAAAGAACATTAATACTCCATAACACATTACATGATTCCATTCAATGCATTTTTATTGAAGAGCTGAGTTATTTTTATTGTGCTACGATTATTTAAGCTCCTTAACAGATATGTTTCAATAACTTTGTGATGTTTTCCTTTAGAATATTTTGCAGTGGCCATAGTCATGACTTAAAATGTCCCACAGGGCCACGCATAAGCCTGCTCCCTAGCCAGATCGTGAAGACTTAAGAACCCAGAGAAGGCACTCGTCCACAGGAATGGTATTCACCAAAAGCAGATGCCCCACACAAAATGGAATCTGTTCACAACAGGAAACAGACCAGGGGAGAAAGCCCGCAATCTTTCCTCCTCGTTGTTCACCCCGTGGCCCAGGTACAGATTTGTTTAATGTAATGTCACATCACGTGGGCCTATCCTAGTTTAACACGGACTGAAGTATGTGGCACTGCCGGAAGTGGAAATCCGAGACCCGTGCATTTCCTTGCAGCGCTGCTGAAAGCCCTTTCCAAAGCCTGACTGATCACCTATCTGCTGCTTATTGCTATATTTGGGTGTTACACTGGTACTAATGAGGTGAATCCAAAGCTCAAACAGTGTTAGCATGTTTACAAAATGGCAAAATAATGAAGTAATACCGTCACAAAATGTGCGGCATTGTGCTTCGTAATTTGCCTTTTCTTGCCACATAATTTACTCAACCCTGCTGCATATTTTGCCCTCCCCTGCCACATAATTCCGTGGCCACGATTATTACCCTCTCACACAGTAGGAACCTATTCACGTCTGTCTGTTTTTTTTTTTAAATCAGGCTGTACTGCAGAAGTGCAATCACATGCATATTCAATAATTCAGCTGTTGCTATGCAATTAGTCTTTTCAATACTGGCCACAGAGAAAAGCAGTTCATAGCAGACTGCTGCAATGCTAGCGACAGCAAATAGACTAGAGTGGAATATGTATGTGGTCAAACTGTCTGACTCCGCTCCCTCCAGCAGCGTTAAGCAGCAACTTGCACTTTGACGGTGAAAGTGTAAGATGCTGCTTAAGGCTGTTGGAGAGACCGAAGACAGTGGCTTGCGCTCCTGTTTGATTAATTACATGAACAGCCCCATGGAGTGTACGGATTGCTGCTTTTTACCAACTTCCACGTACCTCGCCGGCCATGGTATACACACTGGTAATGCTCCGGAAGTGGAAGCATAGTGTGCCATGGTATACACACGGGTAATGCTCCGGAAGTAAAAGCCTAGTGTGCCATGGCATACACACGGTAATGCTCCGGAATTGGAAGCGTAGTGTCCATGGTATACACATGGGTAATGCTCCGGAAGTAAAATCCTAGTGTGCCATGGTATACACACCGGCAATGCTCCGGAAGTGGAAGCGTAGTGTGCCATGGTATACACACCGGTAATGCTCCGGAAGTGGAAGCGTAGTGTGCTATGGTATACACACCGGTAATGCTCCGGAAGTGGAAGCGTAGTGTGCCATGGTATACACACCAGTAATACTCCGGAAGTAAAAGCCTAGTGTACCATGGTATACACCGGTAATGCTCCGGAACTGGAAGCGTAGTGTGCCATGGTAAACACACCGGTAATGCTCCGGAAGTGGAGCATTTTCAGTAATCGGAAGTGGAAGCATACTGTGCTATGGTATGCACACCTATAATGCTTTGGAAGCATAGTGTGCCATGGTAAACACACCGGTAATACTCCGGAAGAAAAAGCCTAGTGTGCCATGGTATACACCGGTAATGCTCCGGAAGTGGAAGCGTAGTGTGCAATGGTATACACACCGGTAATGCTCGGGAAGTGGAAGTATAGTGTGCCATGGTATACACACGGGTAATGCTCCGGAAGTAAATGCATAGTGTGCCATGGTATACACATCGCTAATGCTCCGGAAGTGGAAGCGTAGTGTCCATGGTATACATACCGGTAATGCTCCGGAAGTGGAAGCGTAGTGTGCCATGGTATACACACCGGTAATACTCAGGAAGTAAAAGCCTATTGTACCATGGTATACACCGGTAATGCTCCGGAATTGGAAGCATAGTGTCCATGGTATACACACCGGTAATGCTCCGGAACTGGAAGCGTAGTGTGCCATGGTAAACACAACGGTAATGCTCCAGAAGTGAGGCATTTTTAGTAATAGGAAGTGGAAGCGTAATGTGCTATGGTAAACACACTGGTAATGCTCTAAAAGTAGAAGCGTAGTGTGCCATGGTATACACACGGGTAATGCTCCGGAAGTGGAAGCGTAGTGTGCTATGGTATACACATGGGTAATGCACCGGCAGTAAAAGCCTAGTGTGCCATGGTATACGCACCGGTAATGCTCCGGAAGTGGAAGTAGTGTGCCATGCTATACACACCGGTAATGCTCTGGAATTGGAAGCACAGTGTCCATGGTATACACACCGGTAATGCTCCAGAAGTGGAAGCATAGTGTGCCATGGTATACACACTGGTAATACTCCGGAAGTAAAAGCCTAGTGTACCATGGTATACACCGGTAATGCTCTGGAATTGGAAGCATAGTGTCCATGGTATACACACCGGTAATGCTCCGGAAGTGGAAGCATAGTGTGCCATGGTATACACACCGGTAATGCTCCGGAAGTGGAAGCATAGTGTGCCATGATATACACACGGGTAATGCTCCGGAAGTAAATGCCTAGTGTGTCATGGTATACACACCGGTAATGCTCCGGAAGTGGAAGCGTAGTGTCCATGGTATACACACAGGTAATGCTCCGGAAGTGGAAGCGTAGTGTGCCATGGTATACACACTGGTAATGCTCCGGAATTGAAAGCATAGTGTCTATGGTATACACACTGGTAATGCTCCAAAAGAAGAAGCGCAGTGTGCCATGGTATACACACCGGTAATGCTCCAGAAGTGGAACCATAGTGTGCCATGGTATACACACCGGTAATACTCCGGAAGTAAAAGCCTAGTGTACCATGGTATACACCGGTAATGCTCCGGAATTGGAAGCATAGTGTCCATTGTATACGCACCGGTAATGCTCCAGAAGTGGAACGGTAGTGTGCCATGGTATACACACCGGTAATGCTCCGGAATTGGAAGCACAGTGTCCATGGTATACACACCGGTAATGCTCCAGAAGTGGAAGCATAGTGTGCCATGGTATACACACCGGTAATACTCCGGAAGTAAAAGCCTAGTGTACCATGGTATACACCGGTAATGCTCCGAAATTGGAAGCATAGTGTCCATGGTATACACACCGGTAACGCTCCCCGGAAGTGGAAGCGTAGTGTGCCATGGTATACACACCGGTAAAGCTCCGGAAGTGGAAGCATAGTGTGCCATGATATACACACGGGTAATGCTCCGGAAGTAAATGCCTAGTTTGCAATGGTATACACACCGGTAATGCTCCGGAAGTGGAAGCGTAGTGTCCATGGTATACACACCGGTAATACTCCAAAAGAAGAAGCGCAGTGTGCCATGGAATACACACCGGTAATGCTCCAGAAGTGGAAGCATAGTGTGCCATGGTACACGCACCGATAATACTCCGGAAGTAAAAGCCTAGTGTACCATGGTATACACCGGTAATGCTCCAGAATTGGAAGCATAGTGTCCATGGTATACACACCGGTAATGCTCCGGAAGGGGAAGCATCATGTCCATGGTATACACATGGGTAATGCTCCGGCAGTAAAAGCCTAGTGTGCCATGGTATACGCACTGGTAATGCTCCAGAAGTGGAAGCGTAGTGTGCCATGGAATACACACCGGTAATGCTCTGGAATTGGAAGCACAGTGTCCATGGTATACACACCGGTAATGCTCCAGAAGTGGAAGCATAGAGTGCCATGGTATACACACCGGTAATACTCCGGAAGTAAAAGCCTAGTGTACCATGGTATACACCGGTAATGCTCCGGAATTGGAAGCATAGTGTCCATGGTATACACACCAGTAATGCTCCGGAAGTGGAAGCGTAGTGTGCCATGGTATACACACCGGTAATGCTCCGGAAGTGGAAGCGTAGTGTCCATGGTATACACACCGGTAATGCTCCGGAAGTGGAAGCGTAGTGTGCCATGGTATACACACTGGTAATACTCAGGAAGTAAAAGCCTATTGTACCATGGTATACACACCGGTAATGCTCCAAAAGTAGAAGCATAGTGTGCCATGGTATACACACCGGTAATGTTCCAGAAGTGGAAGCATAGTGTGCCATGGTATACACACCGGTAATACTCCAGAAGTAAAAGCCTAGTGTACCATAGTATACACCGGTAATGCTCCGGAATTGGAAGCATAGTGTCCATGGTATACACACCGGTAATGCTACGGAAGTGGAAGCGTAGTATGCCACGGTATACACACCGGTATTGCTCCGGAAGTGGAAGCATAATGTGCCATTGTATACACACGGGTAAGGCTCCGGAAGTAAATGCCTAGTGTGCCATGGTATACACACCGGTAATGCTCCGGAAGTGGAAGCGTAGTGTCCATGGTATACACACCGGTAATGCTCCGGAAGTGGAAGCGTAGTGTGCCATGGTATACACACCGGTAATACTCAGGAAGTAAAAGCCTATTGTACCATGGTATACACCGGTAATGCTCCGGAATTGGAAGCATAGTGTCCATGGTATACACACAGGTAATGCTCCGGAACTGGAAGCGTAGTGTGCCATGGTAAACACACCGGTAATGCTCCGGAATTGAGGCATTTTTAGTAATCGGACGTGGAAGCCTAGTGTGCCATGGTATACACCGGTAATGCTCCGGAATAGGAAGCATAGTGTGCCATGGTAAACACACCGGTAATACTCTGGAAGTAAAAGCCTAGTGTGCCATGCTATAAACCGATAATGCTCCGGAAGTGGAAGCGTAGTGTGCCATGGTATACACACCGGTAATGCTCCAGAAGTGGAAGTGTAGTGTGCCATGGTATACACACCGTTAGTACTCCGGAATTAAAAGTCTAGTGTACCATGGTATATACTGGTAATGCTCCAGAATTGGAAGCATAGTGTCCATGGTATACACACCGGTAATGCTCCGGAAGTGGAAGCGTAGTATGCCATGGTATACACACCGGTAATGCTCCGGAACTGGAAGCGTAGTGTGCCATGGTAAACACACCGGTAGTGCTCTGGAAGTGGAGCATTTCCAGTAATCGGAAGTGGAAGCGTAGTGTGCCATGGTATACACACTGGTAATACTCCGGAAGTGGAAGCGTCGTGTCCATGGTATACACATGGGTAATGCTCCGGCAGTAAAAGCCTAGTGTGCCATGGTATACGCACCGGTAATGCTCCGGAAGTGGAAGTAGTGTGCCATGCTATACACACCGGTAATGCTCCGGAATTGGAAGCACAGTGTCCATGGTATACACACCGGTAATGCTCCAGAAGTGGAAGCATAGTGTGCCATGGTATACACACCGGTAATACTCCGGAAGTAAAAGCCTAGTGTACCATGGTATACACCGGTAATGCTCTGGAATTGGAAGCATAGTGTCCATGGTATACACACCGGTAATGCTCCGGAAGTGGAAGCATAGTGTGCCATGGTATACACACCGGTAATGCTCCGGAAGTGGAAGCATAGTGTGCCATGATATACACACGGGTAATGCTCCGGAAGTAAATGCCTAGTGTGCCATGGTATACACACCGGTAATGCTCCGGAAGTGGAAGCGTAGTGTCCATGGTATACACACCGGTAATGCTCCGGAAGTGGAAGCGTAGTGTGCCATGGTATACACACTGGTAATGCTCCAAAAGAAGAAGCGCAGTGTGCCATGGTATACACACCGGTAATGCTCCAGAAGTGGAACCATAGTGTGCCATGGTATACACACCGGTAATACTCCGGAAGTAAAAGCCTAGTGTACCATGGTATATACCGGTAATGCTCCGGAATTGGAAGTATAGTGTCCATGGTATACGCACCGGTAATGCTCCAGAAGTGGAAGGGTAGTGTGCCATGGTATACACACCGGTAATGCTCCGGAATTGGAAGCACAGTGTCCATGGTATACACACCGGTAATGCTCCAGAAGTGGAAGCATAGTGTGCCATGGTATACACACCGGTAATACTCCGGAAGTAAAAGCCTAGTGTACCATGGTATACACCGGTAATGCTCCGAAATTGGAAGCATAGTGTCCATGGTATACACACCGGTAACGCTCCCCGGAAGTGGAAGCGTAGTGTTCCATGGTATACACACCGGTAATGCTCCGGAAGTGGAAGCATAATGTGCCATGAGATACACACGGGTAATGCTCCGGAAGTAAATGCCTAGTTTGCAATGGTATACACACCGGTAATGCTCCGGAAGTGGAAGCGTAGTGTCCATGGTATACACACCGGTAATGCTCCGGAAGTGGAAGCGTAGTGTGCCATGGTATACACACCGGTAATACTCCAAAGAAGAAGCGCAGTGTGCCATGGAATACACACCGGTAATGCTCCAGAAGTGGAAGCATAGTGTGCCATGGTACACGCACCGATAATACTCCGGAAGTAAAAGCCTAGTGTACCATGGTATACACCGGTAATGCTCCAGAATTGGAAGCATAGTGTCCATGGTATACACACCGGTAATGCTCCGGAAGGGGAAGCATCATGTCCATGGTATACACATGGGTAATGCTCCGGCAGTAAAAGCCTAGTGTGCCATGGTATACGCACTGGTAATGCTCCAGAAGTGGAAGCGTAGTGTGCCATGGAATACACACCGGTAATGCTCTGGAATTGGAAGCACAGTGTCCATGGTATACACACCGGTAATGCTCCAGAAGTGGAAGCATAGTGTGCCATGGTATACACACCGGTAATACTCCGGAAGTAAAAGCCTAGTGTACCATGGTATACACCGGTAATGCTCCGGAATTGGAAGCATAGTGTCCATGGTATACACACCAGTAATGCTCCGGAAGTGGAAGCGTAGTGTCCATGGTATACAGACCGGTAATACTCCGGAATTGGAGGCATAGTGTCCATGGTATACACACCGGTAATGCTACGGAAGTGGAAGGGTAGTGTGCCATGGTATACACACCGGTAATGCTCCGGAAGTGGAAGCATAATGTGCCATGGTATACACACGGGTAATGCTCCGGAAGTAAATGCCTAGTGTGCCATGGTATACACACCGGTAATGCTCCGGAAGTGGAAGCGTAGTGTCCATGGTATACACACCGGTAATGCTCCGGAAGTGGAAGCGTAGTGTGCCATGGTATACACACCGGTAATACTCAGGAAATAAAAGCCTATTGTACCATGGTATACACACCGGTAATGCTCCAAAAGTAGAAGCATAGTGTGCCATGGTATACACACCAGTAATGTTCCAGAAGTGGAAGCATAGTGTGCCATGGTATACACACCGGTAATACTCCAGAAGTAAAAGCCTAGTGTACCATAGTATACACCGGTAATGCTCCGGAATTGGAAGCATAGTGTCCATGGTATACACACCGGTAATGCTACGGAAGTGGAAGCGTAGTGTGCCATGGTATACACACCGGTAATGCTCCGGAAGTGGAAGCATAATGTGCCATGGTATACACACGAGTAATGCTCCGGAAGTAAATGCCTAGTGTGCCATGGTATACACACCGGTAATGGTCCGGAAGTGGAAGCGTAGTGTCCATGGTATACACACCGGTAATGCTCCGGAAGTGGAAGCGTAGTGTGCCATGGTATACACACCGGTAATACTCAGGAAGTAAAAGCCTATTGTACCATGTTATACACCGGTAATGCTCCGGAATTGGAAGCATAGTGTCCATGGTATACACACAGGTAATGCTCCAGAACTGGAAGCGTAGTGTGCCATGGTAAACACACCGGTAATGCTCCGGAAGTGAGGCATTTTTAGTAATCGGACGTGGAAGCCTAGTGTGCCATGGTATACACCGGTAATGCTCCGGAATAGGAAGCATAGTGTGCCATGGTAAACACACCGGTAATACTCTGGAAGTAAAAGCCTAGTGTGCCATGCTATAAACCGATAATGCTCCGGAAGTGGAAGCGTAGTGTGCCATGGTATACACACCGGTAATGCTCCAGAAGTGGAAGTGTAGTGTGCCATGGTATACACACCGTTAGTACTCCGGAATTAAAAGTCTAGTGTACCATGGTATATACTGGTAATGCTCCAGAATTGGAAGCATAGTGTCCATGGTATACACACCGGTAATGCTCCGGAAGTGGAAGCGTAGTAAGCCATGGTATACACACCGGTAATGCTCCGGAACTGGAAGCGTAGTGTGCCATGGTAAACACACCGGTAGTGCTCTGGAAGTGGAGCATTTCCAGTAATCGGAAGTGGAAGCGTAGTGTGCTATGGTATGCACACCGGTAATGCTTCAGAAGCATAGTGTGCCATGGTAAACACACCGGTAATGCTCCGGAAGTGGAAATGTAGTGTGCCATGGTAAACACACCGGCAATGTTCCGGAAGTGGAAGCGTAATGGCCATGGTATACACACCGGTAATGCTCCAAAAGTAGTAGCGTAGGGTGCCATGATATACACACCGGTAATGCTCCAGAAGTGGAAGCCTAGTGTGCCATGGTATACACACGGGTAATGCTCCAGAAGTGGAAGCACAGTGTGCCATGGTAAACACACCGGTAATGCTCCAAAAGTTGAAGCGTAGTGTGCCATGATATACACACCAGTAATGCTCCATAAGTGGAAGTGTAGTGTGCCATGGTATACACACCGGTAGTACTCCGGAATTAAAAGTCTAGTGTACCATGGTATACACTGGTAATGCTCCGGAATTGTAAGCATAGTGTCCATGGTATACACACCGGTAATGCTCCGGAAGTGGAAGCGTAGTATGCCATGGTATACACACCGGTAATGCTCCGGAACTGGAAGCGTAGTGTGCCATGGTAAACACACCGGTAATGCTTTGGAAGTGGAGCATTTCCAGTAATCGGAAGTGGAAGCGTAGTGTGCTATGGTATGCACACCGGTAATGCTTCAGAAGCATAGTGTGCCATGGTAAACACACCGGTAATGCTCCGGAAGTGGAACAGTAATGTGCCATGATAAACACAACGGTAATGCTCCAGAAATGGAAATGTAGTGTGCCATGGTAAATACACCGGTAATGTTCCGGAAGTGGAAGCGTAATGGTCATGGTATACACACCGGTAATGCTCCAAAAGTAGAAGCGTAGGGTGCCATGATATACACACCGGTAATGCTCCGGAAGTGGAAGCCTAGTGTGCCATGGTATACACACGGGTAATGCTGCGGAAGTGGAAGCGTAGTGTGCCATGGTATACACACCGGTAATACTCAGGAAGTAAAAGTCTATTGTACCATGGTATACACCGGTAATGCTCCGGAATTGGAAGCATAGTGTCCATGGTATACACACCGGTAATGCTCCGGAAGTGGAAGCGTAGTGTGCAATGGTATACACACCGGTAATGCTCCAGAAGTGGAAGCATAATGTGCCATGGTATACACACGGGTAATGCTCCGGAACTAAATGCCTAGTGTGCCATGGTATACACACCGGTAATGCTCCGGAAGTGGAAGCGTAGTGTCCATGGTATACACACCGGTAATGCTCCGGAAGTGGAAGCGTAGTGTGCCATGGTATACACACCGGTAATATTCAGGAAGTAAAAGCCTATTGTACCATGGTATACACCGGTAATGCTCCGGAATTGGAAGCATAGTGTCCATGGTATACACACAGGTAATGCTCCGGAACTGGAACCGTAGTGTGCCATGGTAAACACACCGGTAATGCTCCGGAAGTGAGGCATTTTTGTAATCGGACGTGGAAGTGTAGTGTGCTATGGTAAACACACCGGTAATGCTCCAAAAGTAGAAGCGTAGTGTGCCGTGGTAAACACACCTGTAACACTCTGGAAGTAAAAGCCTAGTGTACCATGGTATACACCGGTAATGCTCCGGAATAGGAAGCATAGTGTGCCATGGTAAACACACCGGTAATACTCCGGAAGTAAAAGCCTAATGTGCCATGGTATAAACCGATAATGCTCCGGAAGTGGAAGCGTAGTGTACCATGGTAAACACACCGGTAATGCTCCAAAAGTTGAAGCGTAGTGTGCCATGGTATACACACCGGTGATGCTCCAGAAGTGGAAGCGTAGTGTGCCATGGTAAACACACCGGTAATACTCTGGAAGTAAAAGCCTAGTGTACCATGGTATACACTGGTAATGCTCCGGAATAGGAAGCATAGTGTGCCAAGGTAAACACACCGGTAATACTCCGGAAGTAAAAGCCTAGGGTGCCATGGTATAAACCGGTAATGCTCCGAAAGTGGAAGCGTAGTGTGCCATGGTAAACACACAGGTAATGCTCCAAAAATTGAAGCGTAGTGTGCTATGGTATACTTACCGGTAATGCTCCAGAAGTGGAAGTGTAGTGTGCCATGGTATACACACCGGTAGTACTCCGGAATTAAAAGTCTAGTGTACCATGGTATACACTGGTAATGCTCCGGAATTGGAAGCATAGTGTCCATGGTATACACACCGGTAATGCTCCGGAAGTGGAAGCGTAGTATGCCATGGTAAACACACCGGTAATGCTCTGGAAGTGGAGCATTTCCAGTAATCGGAAGTGGAAGCGTAGTGTGCTATGGTATGCACACGGGTAATGCTTCAGAAGCATAGTGTGCCATGGTAAACACACCGGTAATGCTCCGGAAGTGGAAGCGTAATTGCCATGGTATACACACCGGTAATGCTCCAAAAGTAGAAACGTAGGGTGCCATGATATACACACTGGTAATGCTCCGGAAGTGGAAGCCTAGTGTGCCATGGTATACACACGGGTAATGCTGCGGAAGTGGAAGCGTTGTGTGCCTTGGTATACACACCGGTAATGCTCCGGAAGTGGAAGCGTCGTGTCCATGGTATACACATGGGTAATGCTCCGGCAGTAAAAGCCTAGTGTGTCATGGTATACGCACCGGTAATGCTCCGGAAGTGGAAGTGTAGTGTACCATGGTATACACACCGGTAATGCTCTGGAATTGGAAGCACTGTGTCCATGGTATACACACCGGTAATGCTCCAAAAGTAGAAGCGTAGGGTGCCATGATATACACACCGGTAATGCTCCGGAAGTGGAAGCCTAGTGTGCCATGGTATACACACGGGTAATGCTGCGGAAGTGGAAGCGTAGTGTGCCATGGTATACACACCGGTAATACTCAGGAAGTAAAAGTCTATTGTACCATGGTATACACCGGTAATGCTCCGGAAGTGGAAGCATAGTGTCCATGGTATACACACCGGTAATGCTCCGGAAGTGGAAGCGTAGTGTGCCATGGTATACACACCAGTAATACTCAGAAAGTAAAAGCCTATTGTACCATGGTATACACCGGTAATGCTCCGGAATTGGAAGCATAGTGTCCATGGTATACACACCGGTAATGCTCTGGAACTGGAAGCGTAGTTTGCCAAGGTAAACACACCGGTAATGCTCCAGAAGTGAGGCATTTTTAGTAATCGGAAGTGGAAGCGTAGTGTGCTATGGTAAACACACTGGTAATGCTCCAAAAGTAGAAGCGTAGTGTGCCGTGGTAAACACACCTGTAACACTCTGGAAGTAAAAGCCTAGTGTACCATGGTATACACCGGTAATGCTCCGGAATAGGAAGCATAGTGTGCCATGGTAAACACACCGGTAATACTCCGGAAGTAAAAGCCTAATGTGCCATGGTATAAACCGATAATGCTCCGGAAGTAGAAGCGTAGTGTGCCATGGTAAACACACCGGTAATGCTCCAAAAGTTGAAGCGTAGTGTGCCATGGTATACACACCGGTAATACTCCAGAAGTAAAAGCCTAGTGTACCATAGTATACACCGGTAATGCTCCGGAATTGGAAGCATAGTGTCCATGGTATACACACCGGTAATGCTACGGAAGTGGAAGCGTAGTGTGCCATGGTATACACACCGGTAATGCTCCGGAAGTGGAAGCATAATGTGCCATGGTATACACACGGGTAATGCTCCGGAAGTAAATGCCTAGTGTGCCATGGTATACACACCGGTAATGCTCCGGAAGTGGAAGCGTAGTGTCCATGGTATACACACCGGTAATGCTCCGGAAGTGGAAGTGTAGTGTGCCATGGTATACACACCGGTAATGCTCTGGAATTGGATGCACAGTGTCCATGGTATACACACCAGTAATGCACCAGAAGTGGAAGCATAGTGTGCCATGGTATACACACTAATGTATGACGATACAACACATGCATTCACATTGCATGCCAATAGATCGCGGTTTTTAAACGCAAGTCGTTACAACGACTTTCGTTGGAGGCGCTGGACTTAGGAGTAGTTTAATTTACTATTCCAACTCCAGCCTACGTACAGTAGGGAAGGTGTTGGATAGTAAATTAAACTATTCCTTGTCCTATAGCGCCCTCCAGCGCAACTTGCGTGGTAAAAACCGCGATCTAATGGCATGCGATGTAATGCATGCGTGCTAAAGGTTGTTTCCCAAACACACCGGTAATACTCCGGAAGTAAAAGCCTAGTGTACCATGGTATGCACCGGTAATGCTCCGGAATTGTAAGCATAGTGTCCATGGTATACACACCGGTAATGCTGCGGAAGTGGAAGCGTAGTGTGCCTTGATATACACACCGGTAATGCTCCGGAAGTGGAAGCGTAGTGTGCCATGGTATACACACCGGTAATACTCAGGAAGTAAAAGTCTATTGTACCATGGTATATACCGGTAATGCTCCGGAATTGGAAGCATAGTGTCCATGGTATACACACCGGTAATGCTCCAAAAGTAGAAGCATAGTGTGCCATGGTATACACACCGGTAATGTTCCAGAAGTGGAAGCATAGTGTGCCATGGTATACACACCGGTAATACTCCAGAAGTAAAAGCCTAGTGTACCATAGTATACACCGGTAATGCTCCGGAATTGGAAGCATAGTGTCCATGGTATACACACCGGTAATGCTACGGAAGTGGAAATGTAGTGTGCCATGGTAAACACACCGGCAATGTTCCGGAAGTGGAAGCGTAATGGCCATGGTATACACACCGGTAATGGTCCAAAAGTAGTAGCGTAGGGTGCCATGATATACACACCGGTAATGCTCCAGAAGTGGAAGCCTAGTGTGCCATGGTATACACACGGGTAATGCTCCAGAAGTGGAAGCACAGTGTGCCATGGTAAACACACCGGTAATGCTCCAAAAGTTGAAGCGTAGTGTGCCATGATATACACACCAGTAATGCTCCATAAGTGGAAGTGTAGTGTGCCATGGTATACACACCGGTAGTACTCCGGAATTAAAAGTCTAGTGTACCATGGTATACACTGGTAATGCTCCGGAATTGTAAGCATAGTGTCCATGGTATACACACCGGTAATGCTCCGGAAGTGGAAGCGTAGTATGCCATGGTATACACACCGGTAATGCTCCAGAACTGGAAGCGTAGTGTGCCATGGTAAACACACCGGTAATGCTTTGGAAGTGGAGCATTTCCAGTAATCGGAAGTGGAAGCGTAGTGTGCTATGGTATGCACACCGGTAATGCTTCAGAAGCATAGTGTGCCATGGTAAACACACCGGTAATGCTCCGGAAGTGGAACAGTAATGTGCCATGATAAACACAACGGTAATGCTCCAGAAATGTAAATGTAGTGTGCCATGGTAAATACACCGGTAATGTTCCGGAAGTGGAAGCGTAATGGTCATGGTATACACACCGGTAATGCTCCAAAAGTAGAAGCGTAGGGTGCCATGATATACACACCGGTAATGCTCCGGAAGTGGAAGCCTAGTGTGCCATGGTATACACACGGGTAATGCTGCGGAAGTGGAAGCGTAGTGTGCCATGGTATACACACCGGTAATACTCAGGAAGTAAAAGTCTATTGTACCATGGTATACACCGGTAATGCTCCGGAATTGGAAGCATAGTGTCCATGGTATACACACCGGTAATGCTCCGGAAGTGGAAGCGTAGTGTGCAATGGTATACACACCGGTAATGCTCCAGAAGTGGAAGCATAATGTGCCATGGTATACACACAGGTAATGCTCCGGAACTAAATGCCTAGTGTGCCATGGTATACACACCGGTAATGCTCCGGAAGTGGAAGCGTAGTGTCCATGGTATACACACCGGTAATGCTCCGGAAGTGGAAGCGTAGTGTGCCATGGTATACACACCGGTAATACTCAGGAAGTAAAAGCCTATTGTACCATGGTATACACCGGTAATGCTTCGGAATTGGAAGCATAGTGTCCATGGTATACACACAGGTAATGCTCCGGAACTGGAACCGTAGTGTGCCATGGTAAACACACCGGTAATGCTCCGGAAGTGAGGCATTTTTGTAATCGGACGTGGAAGTGTAGTGTGCTATGGTAAACACACCGGTAATGCTCCAAAAGTAGAAGCGTAGTGTGCCGTGGTAAACACACCTGTAACACTCTGGAAGTAAAAGCCTAGTGTACCATGGTATACACCGGTAATGCTCCGGAATAGGAAGCATAGTGTGCCATGGTAAACACACCGGTAATACTCCGGAAGTAAAAGCCTAATGTGCCATGGTATAAACCGATAATGCTCCGGAAGTGGAAGCGTAGTGTACCATGGTAAACACACCGGTAATGCTCCAAAAGTTGAAGCGTAGTGTGCCATGGTATACACACCGGTGATGCTCCAGAAGTGGAAGCGTAGTGTGCCATGGTAAACACACCGGTAATACTCTGGCAGTAAAAGCCTAGTGTACCATGGTATACACTGGTAATGCTCCGGAATAGGAAGCATAGTGTGCCAAGGTAAACACACCGGTAATACTCCGGAAGTAAAAGCCTAGGGTGCCATGGTATAAACCGGTAATGCTCCGAAAGTGGAAGCGTAGTGTGCCATGGTAAACACACAGGTAATGCTCCAAAAATTGAAGCGTAGTGTGCTATGGTATACTTACCGGTAATGCTCCAGAAGTGGAAGTGTAGTGTGCCATGGTATACACACCGGTAGTACTCCGGAATTAAAAGTCTAGTGTACCATGGTATACACTGGTAATGCTCCGGAATTGGAAGCATAGTGTCCATGGTATACACACCGGTAATGCTCCGGAAGTGGAAGCGTAGTATGCCATGGTAAACACACCGGTAATGCTCTGGAAGTGGAGCATTTCCAGTAATCGGAAGTGGAAGCGTAGTGTGCTATGGTATGCACACGGGTAATGCTTCAGAAGCATAGTGTGCCATGGTAAACACACCGGTAATGCTCCGGAAGTGGAAGCGTAATTGCCATGGTATACACACCGGTAATGCTCCAAAAGTAGAAACGTAGGGTGCCATGATATACACACTGGTAATGCTCCGGAAGTGGAAGCCTAGTGTGCCATGGTATACACACGGGTAATGCTGCGGAAGTGGAAGCGTTGTGTGCCTTGGTATACACACCGGTAATGCTCCGGAAGTGGAAGCGTCGTGTCCATGGTATACACATGGGTAATGCTCCGGCAGTAAAAGCCTAGTGTGTCATGGTATACGCACCGGTAATGCTCCGGAAGTGGAAGTGTAGCGTACCATGGTATACACACCGGTAATGCTCTGGAATTGGAAGCACTGTGTCCATGGTATACACACCGGTAATGCTCCAAAAGTAGAAGCGTAGGGTGCCATGATATACACACCGGTAATGCTCCGGAAGTGGAAGCCTAGTGTGCCATGGTATACACACGGGTAATGCTGCGGAAGTGGAAGCGTAGTGTGCCATGGTATACACACCGGTAATACTCAGGAAGTAAAAGTCTATTGTACCATGGTATACACCGGTAATGCTCCGGAATTGGAAGCATAGTGTCAATGGTATACACATTGGTAATACTCCGGAAGTGGAAGCGTAGTGTGCAATGGTATACACACCGGTAATGCTCCAGAAGTGGAAGCATAATGTGCCATGGTATACACACGGGTAATGCTCCGGAACTAAATGCCTAGTGTGCCATGGTATACACACCGGTAATGCTCCGGAAGTGGAAGCATAGTGTCCATGGTATACACACCGGTAATGCTCCGGAAGTGGAAGCGTAGTGTGCCATGGTATACACACCAGTAATACTCAGAAAGTAAAAGCCTATTGTACCATGGTATACACCGGTAATGCTCCGGAATTGGAAGCATAGTGTCCATGGTATACACACCGGTAATGCTCTGGAACTGGAAGCGTAGTTTGCCAAGGTAAACACACCGGTAATGCTCCAGAAGTGAGGCATTTTTAGTAATCGGAAGTGGAAGCGTAGTGTGCTATGGTAAACACACTGGTAATGCTCCAAAAGTAGAAGCGTAGTGTGCCGTGGTAAACACACCTGTAACACTCTGGAAGTAAAAGCCTAGTGTACCATGGTATACACCGGTAATGCTCCGGAATAGGAAGCATAGTGTGCCATGGTAAACACACCGGTAATACTCCGGAAGTAAAAGCCTAATGTGCCATGGTATAAACCGATAATGCTCCGGAAGTAGAAGCGTAGTGTGCCATGGTAAACACACCGGTAATGCTCCAAAAGTTGAAGCGTAGTGTGCCATGGTATACACACCGGTAATACTCCAGAAGTAAAAGCCTAGTGTACCATAGTATACACCGGTAATGCTCCGGAATTGGAAGCATAGTGTCCATGGTATACACACCGGTAATGCTACGGAAGTGGAAGCGTAGTGTGCCATGGTATACACACCGGTAATGCTCCGGAAGTGGAAGCATAATGTGCCATGGTATACACACGGGTAATGCTCCGGAAGTAAATGCCTAGTGTGCCATGGTATACACACCGGTAATGCTCCGGAAGTGGAAGCGTAGTGTCCATGGTATACACACCGGTAATGCTCCGGAAGTGGAAGTGTAGTGTGCCATGGTATACACACCGGTAATGCTCTGGAATTGGATGCACAGTGTCCATGGTATACACACCAGTAATGCACCAGAAGTGGAAGCATAGTGTGCCATGGTATACACACTAATGTATGACGATACAACACATGCATTCACATTGCATGCCAATAGATCGCGGTTTTTAAACGCAAGTCGTTACAACGACTTTCGTTGGAGGGCGCTGGACTTAGGAGTAGTTTAATTTACTATTCCAACTCCAGCCTACGTACAGTAGGGAAGGTGTTGGATAGTAAATTAAACTATTCCTTGTCCTATAGCGCCCTCCAGCGCAACTTGCGTGGTAAAAACCGCGATCTAATGGCATGCGATGTAATGCATGCGTGCTAAAGGTTGTTTCCCATACACACCGGTAATACTCCGGAAGTAAAAGCCTAGTGTACCATGGTATACACCGGTAATGCTCCGGAATTGTAAGCATAGTGTCCATGGTATACACACCGGTAATGCTGCGGAAGTGGAAGCGTAGTGTGCCTTGATATACACACCGGTAATGCTCCGGAAGTGGAAGCGTAGTGTGCCATGGTATACACACCGGTAATACTCATGAAGTAAAAGTCTATTGTACCATGGTATATACCGGTAATGCTCCGGAATTGGAAGCATAGTGTCCATGGTATACACACCGGTAATGCTCCGGAAGTGGAAGCGTAGTGTGGCATGGTATACAGACCGGTAATGCTCCGGAATTGGAAGCATAGTGTCCATGGTATACACACTGGTAATGCTCCAAAAGTAGAAGCATAGTGTGCCATGGTATACACACCGGTAATGCTCCATAAGTGGAAGTGTAGTGTGCCATGGTATACACACCGGTAATACTCCGGCAGTAAAAGCCTAGTGTACCACGGTATACACCGGTAATGCTCCGGAATTGGAAGCATAGTGTCCATGGTATACACAGCGGTAATGCTACGGAAGTGGAAGCGTAGTGTGCCATGGTATACACACCGGTAATTCTCCGGAAGTGGAAACATAATGTGCCATGGTATACACACGGGTAATGCTCCAGAAGTAAATGCCTAGTGTGCCCTGGTATACACACCGGTAATGCTCCGGAAGTGGAAGCGTAGTGTCCATGGTATACATACCGGTAATGCTCCGGAAGTGGAAGCGTAGTGTGCCATGGTATACACACCGGTAATACTCAGGAAGTAAAAGCCTATTGTACCATGGTATACACCGGTAATGCTCCGGAATTGGAAGCATAGTGTCCATGGTATACACACAGGTAATGCTCCGGAACTGGAACCGTAGTGTGCCATGGTAAACACACCGGTAATGCTCCGGAAGTGAGGCATTTTTGTAATCGGACGTGGAAGTGTAGTGTGCTATGGTAAACACACCGGTAATGCTCCAAAAGTAGAAGTGTAGTGTGCCATGGTATACACACCGGTAATGCTCCAGAAGTGGAAGCGTAGTGTGCCATGGTAAACACACCGGTAATACTCTGGAAGTAAAAGCCTAGTGTGCCATGGTATACACCGGTAATGCTCCGGAATAGGAAGCATAGTGTGCCATGGTAAACACACCGGTAATACTCTGGAAGTAAAAGCCTAGTGTGCCATGCTATAAACCAATAATGCTCCGGAAGTGGAAGCGTAGGGCCTGATTCACAGAACTAACTTACGTCAAAACGCAAACGTAAACGTAAAGGTAAACGTAAAGTTAGTACTTTTTGGTATTCACAGAATACACTTACTCATTTTGGTATTCACAGAATGAACTTACTCATTTCGGTATTCACAGAAGTTAGTAGTCCTAACTTTAGGACTCCTAAAGTTACTAACTTCTGTGAATACCGGAATGAGTAAGTTCATTCTGTGAATACCAAAATGAGTAAGTGTATTCTGTGAATACCAAAAGTACTAACTTTACGTTTACGTTTACGTTTACGTTTACATTTTTGACGTAAGTTAGTTCTGTGAATCAGGCCCACAGTGTGCCATGGTATACACACCGGTAATGCTCCAGAAGTGGAAGTGTAGTGTGCCATAGTATACACACCGTTAGTACTCCGGAATTAAAAGTCTAGTGCACCATGGTATACACTGGTAATGCTCCGGAATTGGAAGCATAGTGTCCATGGTATACACACCGGTAATGCTGCGGAAGTGGAAGCATAGTGTGCCTTGGTATACACACCGGTAATGCTCCGGAAGTGGAAGCGTAGTGTGCCATGGTATACACACCGGTAATACTCAGGAAGTAAAAGTCTATTGTACCATGGTATATTCCGGTAATGCTCCGGAATTGGAAGCATAGTGTCCATGGTATACACACCGGTAATACTCCGGAAGTAAAAGCCTAATGTGCCATAGTATAAACCGATAATGCTCCGGAAGTGGAAGCGTAGTGTGCCATGGTAAACACACCGGTAATGCTCCAAAAGTTGAAGCGTAGTGTGCCATGGTATACACACCGGTAATACTCCGGAAGTAAAAGCCTAGTGTACCATGGTATACACCGGTAATGCTCCGGAATTGGAAGCATAGTGTCCATGGTATACACACCGGTAATGCTGCGGAAGTGGAAGCATAGTGTGCCTTGGTATACACACCGGTAATGCTCCGGAAGTGGAAGCGTAGTGTGCCATGGTATACACACCGGTAATACTCAGGAAGTAAAAGTCTATTGTACCATGGTATATACCGGTAATGCTCCGGAATTGGAAGCATAGTGTCCATGGTATACACACCGGTAATGCTCCGGAAGTGGAAGCGTAGTGTGGCATGGTATACAGACCGGTAATGCTCCGGAATTGGAAGCATAGTGTCCATGGTATACACACTGGTAATGCTCCAAAAGTAGAAGTGTAGTGTGCCATGGTATACACACCGGTAATGCTCCAGAAGTGGAAGCATAGTGTGCCATGGTATACACACCGGTAATACTCCGGAAGTAAAAGCCTAGTGTACCACGGTATACACCGGTAATGCTCCGGAATTAGAAGCATAGTGTCTATGGTATACACACCGGTAATGCTACGGAAGTGGAAGCGTAGTGTGCCATGGTATACACACCGGTAATGCTCCAGAAGTAAATGCCTAGTGTGCCATGGTATACACACCGGTAATGCTCCGGAAGTGGAAGCGTAGTGTCCATGGTATACATACCGGTAATGCTCCGGAAGTGGAAGCGTAGTGTGCCATGGTATACACACCGGTAATACTCAGGAATTAAAAGCCTATTGTATCATGGTATACACCGGTAATGCTCCGGAATTGGAAGCATAGTGTCCATGGTATACACACAGGTAATGCTCCGGAACTGGAACCGTAGTGTGCCATGGTAAACACACCGGTAATGCTCCAGAAGTGAGGCATTTATAGTAATCGGACGTGGAAGCGTAGTGTGCTATGGTAAACACACCGGTAATGCTCCAAAAGTAGAAGCGTAGTGTGCCATGGTATACACACCGGTAATGCTCCAGAAGTGGAAGCGTAGTGTGCCATGGTAAACACACCGGTAGTACTCTGGAAGTAAAAGCCTAGTGTGCCATGGTATACACCGGTAATGCTCCGGAATAGGAAGCATAGTGTGCCATGGTAAACACACCGGTAATACTCTGGAAGTAAAAGCCTAGTGTGCCATGCTATAAACCGATAATGCTCCGGAAGTGGAAGCGTAGGGCCTGATTCACAGAACTAACTTACGTCAAAAACGTAAACGTAAACGTAAAGTTAGTACTTTTTGGTGTTCACAGAATACACTTACTCATTTTGGTATTCACAGAATGAACTTACTCATTTTGGTATTCACAGAAGTTAGTAGTCCTAACTTTAGGACTCCTAAAGTTACTAACTTCTGTTAATACCGGAATGAGTAAGTTCATTCTGTGAATACCAAAATGAGTAAGTGTATTCTGTGAATACCAAAAGTACTAACTTTACGTTTACGTTTACGTTACATTTTGACGTAAGTTAGTTCTGTGAATCAGGCCCACAGTGTGCCATGGTATACACACCGGTAATGCTCCAGAAGTGGAAGTGTAGTGTGCCATGGTATACACACCGTTAGTACTCCGGAATTAAAAGTCTAGTGCACCATGGTATACACTGGTAATGCTCCAGAATTGGAAGCATAGTGTCCATGGTATACACACCGGTAATGCTCCGGAAGTGGAAGCGTAGTATGCCATGGTATACACACCGGTAATGCTCCGGAACTGGAAGCGTAGTGTGCCATGGTAAACACACCGGTAATGCTCTGGAAGTGGAGCATTTCCAGTAATCGGAAGTGGAAGCATAGTGTGCTATGGTATGCACACCGGTAATGCTTCAGAAGCATAGTGTGCCATGGTAAACACACTGGTAATGCTCCGGAAGTGGAAACGTAATGTGCCATGGTAAACACACCGGCAATGTTCCGGAAGTGGAAGCGTAATGGCCATGGTATACACACCAGTAATGCTCCAAAAGTAGAAGCGTAGGGTGCCATGATATACACACCGGTAATGCTCCAGAAGTGGAAGCCTAGTGTGCCATGGTATACACACGGGTAATGTTCCGGAAGTGGAAGCACAGTGTGCCATGGTAAACACACCGGTAATGCTCCAAAAGTTGAAGTGTAGTGTGCCATGGTATACACACCAGTAATGCTCCATAAGTGGAAGTGTAGTGTGCCATGGTATACACACCGGTAGTACTCCGGAATTAAAAGTAGAGTGTACCATGGTATACACTGGTAATGCTCAGGAATTGTAAGCATAGTGTCCATGGTATACACACCAGTAATGCTCCGGAAGTGGAAGCGTAGTATGCCATGGTATACACACCGGTAATGCTCCGGAACTGGAAGCGTAGTGTGCCATGGTAAACACACCGGTAATGCTTTGGAAGTGGAGCATTTCCAGTAATCAGAAGTGGAAGCGTAGTGTGCTATGGTATGCACACCGGTAATGCTTCAGAAGCATAGTGTGCCATGGAAACACACCGGTAATGCTCCGGAAGTGGAACCGTAATGTGCCATGATAAACACAACGGTAATGCTCCAGAAATGGAAATGTAGTGTGCCATGGTAAATACACCGGTAATGTTCCGGAAGTGGAAGCGTAATGGTCATGGTATACACACCGGTAATGCTCCAAAAGTAGAAGCGTAGGGTGCCATGATATACACACCGGTAATGCTCCGGAAGTGGAAGCCTAGTGTGCCATGGTATAGACACGGGTAATGCTGCGGAAGTGGAAGCATAATGTGCCATGGTATACACACGGGTAATGTTCGAGAAGTAAATGCCTAGTGTGCCATGGTATACACACCGGTAATGCTCCGTAAGTGGAAGCGTAGTGTCCATGGTATACACACCGGTAATGCTCCGGAAGTGGAAGCGTAGTGTGCCATGGTATACACACCGGTAATACTCAGGAAGTAAAAGCCTATTGTACCATGGTATACACCGGTAATGCTACGGAATTGGAAGCATAGTGTCCATGGTATACACACAGGTAATGCTCCGGAACTGGAAGCGTAGTGTGCCATGGTGAACACACCGGTAATGCTCCGGAAGTGAGGCATTTTTAGTAATCGGATGTGGAAGCGTAGTGTGCTATGGTAAACACACCGGTAATGCTCCAAAAGTAGAAGCGTAGTGTGCCATGGTATACACACCGGTAATGCTCCAGAAGTGGAAGCGTAGTGTGCCATGGTAAACACACCGGTAATACTCTGGAAGTAAAAGCCTAGTGTGCCATGGTATACACCGGTAATTCTCCGGAATAGGAAGTATAGTGTGCCATGGTAAACACACCGGTAATACTCTGGAAGTAAAAGCCTAGTGTGCCATGCTATAAACCGATAATGCTCCGGAAGTGGAAGCATAGTGTGCCATGGTATACACACCGGTAATGCTCCAGAAGTGGAAGCCTAGTGTGCCATGGTATACACACGGGTAATGCTCCGGAAGTGGAAGCATAGTGTGCCATGGTAAACACACCTGTAATGCTCTAAAAGTTGAAGCGTAGTGTGCCATGGAATACACACCATTAATGCTCCATAAGTGGAAGTGTAGTGTGCCATGGTATACACACCGGTAGTACTCCGGAATTAAATGTCTAGTGTACCATGGTATACACTGGTAATGCTCCGGAATTGTAAGCATAGTGTCCATGGTATACACACCGGTAATGCTCCGGAAGTGGAAGCATAGTGTCCATGGTATACACACCGGTAATGCTCCGGAAGTGGAAGCGTAGTATGCCATGGTAAACACACCGGTAATGCTCTGGAAGTGGAGCATTTCCAGTAATTGGAAGTGGAAGCGTAGTGTGCTATGGTATGCACACCGGTAATGCTTCAGAAGCATAGTGTGCCATGGTAAACACACCGGTAATGCTCCGGAAGTGAAACCGTAATGTGCCATGATAAACACAACGGTAATGCTCCAGAAATGGAAATGTAGGGTGCCATGGTAAATACACCGGTAATGTTCCGGAAGTGGAAGCGTAATGGTCACGGTATACACCGGTAAATGCTCCAAAAGTAGAAGCGTAGGGTGCCATGATATGCACACCGGTAATACTCCGGAAGTAGAAGCCTAGTGTGCCATGGTATACACATGGGTAATGCTGCGGAAGTGGAAGCAAAGTGTGCCATGGTATACACACCAGTAATGCTCAGGAAGTAAAAGCCTATTGTACCATGGTATACACCGGTAATGCTCCGGAATTGGAAGCATAGAGTCCATGGTATACACACTGGTAATGCTCCGGAAGTGGAAGCGTAGTGTGCCATGGTATACACACCGGTAATGCTCCGGAAGTGGAAGCATAATGTGCCATGGTATACACACGGGTAATGCTCCGGAAGTAAATGCCTAGTGTGCCATGGTATACACACCGGTAATGCTCCGGAAGTGGAAGCATAGTGTCCATGGTATACACACCGGTAATGCTCCGGAAGTGGAAGCGTAGTGTGCCATGGTATACACACCGGTAATACTCAGGAAATAAAAGCCTATTGTACCATGGTATACACACCGGTAATGCTCCAAAAGTAGAAGCATAGTGTGCCATGGTATACACACCAGTAATGTTCCAGAAGTGGAAGCATAGTGTGCCATGGTATACACACCGGTAATACTCCAGAAGTAAAAGCCTAGTGTACCATAGTATACACCGGTAATGCTCCGGAATTGGAAGCATAGTGTCCATGGTATACACACCGGTAATGCTACGGAAGTGGAAGCGTAGTGTGCCATGGTATACACACCGGTAATGCTCCGGAAGTGGAAGCATAATGTGCCATGGTATACACACGAGTAATGCTCCGGAAGTAAATGCCTAGTGTGCCATGGTATACACACCGGTAATGGTCCGGAAGTGGAAGCGTAGTGTCCATGGTATACACACCGGTAATGCTCCGGAAGTGGAAGCGTAGTGTGCCATGGTATACACACCGGTAATACTCAGGAAGTAAAAGCCTATTGTACCATGTTATACACCGGTAATGCTCCGGAATTGGAAGCATAGTGTCCATGGTATACACACAGGTAATGCTCCAGAACTGGAAGCGTAGTGTGCCATGGTAAACACACCGGTAATGCTCCGGAAGTGAGGCATTTTTAGTAATCGGACGTGGAAGCCTAGTGTGCCATGGTATACACCGGTAATGCTCCGGAATAGGAAGCATAGTGTGCCATGGTAAACACACCGGTAATACTCTGGAAGTAAAAGCCTAGTGTGCCATGCTATAAACCGATAATGCTCCGGAAGTGGAAGCGTAGTGTGCCATGGTATACACACCGGTAATGCTCCAGAAGTGGAAGTGTAGTGTGCCATGGTATACACACCGTTAGTACTCCGGAATTAAAAGTCTAGTGTACCATGGTATATACTGGTAATGCTCCAGAATTGGAAGCATAGTGTCCATGGTATACACACCGGTAATGCTCCGGAAGTGGAAGCGTAGTAAGCCATGGTATACACACCGGTAATGCTCCGGAACTGGAAGCGTAGTGTGCCATGGTAAACACACCGGTAGTGCTCTGGAAGTGGAGCATTTCCAGTAATCGGAAGTGGAAGCGTAGTGTGCTATGGTATGCACACCGGTAATGCTTCAGAAGCATAGTGTGCCATGGTAAACACACCGGTAATGCTCCGGAAGTGGAAATGTAGTGTGCCATGGTAAACACACCGGCAATGTTCCGGAAGTGGAAGCGTAATGGCCATGGTATACACACCGGTAATGCTCCAAAAGTAGTAGCGTAGGGTGCCATGATATACACACCGGTAATGCTCCAGAAGTGGAAGCCTAGTGTGCCATGGTATACACACGGGTAATGCTCCAGAAGTGGAAGCACAGTGTGCCATGGTAAACACACCGGTAATGCTCCAAAAGTTGAAGCGTAGTGTGCCATGATATACACACCAGTAATGCTCCATAAGTGGAAGTGTAGTGTGCCATGGTATACACACCGGTAGTACTCCGGAATTAAAAGTCTAGTGTACCATGGTATACACTGGTAATGTTCCGGAATTGTAAGCATAGTGTCCATGGTATACACACCGGTAATGCTCCGGAAGTGGAAGCGTAGTATGCCATGGTATACACACCGGTAATGCTCCGGAACTGGAAGCGTAGTGTGCCATGGTAAACACACCGGTAATGCTTTGGAAGTGGAGCATTTCCAGTAATCGGAAGTGGAAGCGTAGTGTGCTATGGTATGCACACCGGTAATGCTTCAGAAGCATAGTGTGCCATGGTAAACACACCGGTAATGCTCCGGAAGTGGAACAGTAATGTGCCATGATAAACACAACGGTAATGCTCCAGAAATGGAAATGTAGTGTGCCATGGTAAATACACCGGTAATGTTCCGGAAGTGGAAGCGTAATGGTCATGGTATACACACCGGTAATGCTCCAAAAGTAGAAGCGTAGGGTGCCATGATATACACTCCGGTAATGCTCCGGAAGTGGAAGCCTAGTGTGCCATGGTATACACACGGGTAATGCTGCGGAAGTGGAAGCGTAGTGTGCCATGGTATACACACCGGTAATACTCAGTAAGTAAAAGTCTATTGTACCATGGTATACACCGGTAATGCTCCGGAATTGGAAGCATAGTGTCCATGGTATACACACCGGTAATGCTCCGGAAGTGGAAGCGTAGTGTGCAATGGTATACACACCGGTAATGCTCCAGAAGTGGAAGCATAATGTGCCATGGTATACACACGGGTAATGCTCCGGAACTAAATGCCTAGTGTGCCATGGTATACACACCGGTAATGCTCCGGAAGTGGAAGCGTAGTGTCCATGGTATACACACCGGTAATGCTCCGGAAGTGGAAGCGTAGTGTGCCATGGTATACACACCGGTAATATTCAGGAAGTAAAAGCCTATTGTACCATGGTATACACCGGTAATGCTCCGGAATTGGAAGCATAGTGTCCATGGTATACACACAGGTAATGCTCCGGAACTGGAACCGTAGTGTGCCATGGTAAACACACCGGTAATGCTCCGGAAGTGAGGCATTTTTGTAATCGGACGTGGAAGTGTAGTGTGCTATGGTAAACACACCGGTAATGCTCCAAAAGTAGAAGCGTAGTGTGCCGTGGTAAACACACCTGTAACACTCTGGAAGTAAAAGCCTAGTGTACCATGGTATACACCGGTAATGCTCCGGAATAGGAAGCATAGTGTGCCATGGTAAACACACCGGTAATACTCCGGAAGTAAAAGCCTAATGTGCCATGGTATAAACCGATAATGCTCCGGAAGTGGAAGCGTAGTGTACCATGGTAAACACACCGGTAATGCTCCAAAAGTTGAAGCGTAGTGTGCCATGGTATACACACCGGTGATGCTCCAGAAGTGGAAGCGTAGTGTGCCATGGTAAACACACCGGTAATACTCTGGAAGTAAAAGCCTAGTGTACCATGGTATACACTGGTAATGCTCCGGAATAGGAAGCATAGTGTGCCAAGGTAAACACACCGGTAATACTCCGGAAGTAAAAGCCTAGGGTGCCATGGTATAAACCGGTAATGCTCCGAAAGTGGAAGCGTAGTGTGCCATGGTAAACACACAGGTAATGCTCCAAAAATTGAAGCGTAGTGTGCTATGGTATACTTACCGGTAATGCTCCAGAAGTGGAAGTGTAGTGTGCCATGGTATACACACCGGTAGTACTCCGGAATTAAAAGTCTAGTGTACCATGGTATACACTGGTAATGCTCCGGAATTGGAAGCATAGTGTCCATGGTATACACACCGGTAATGCTCCGGAAGTGGAAGCGTAGTATGCCATGGTAAACACACCGGTAATGCTCTGGAAGTGGAGCATTTCCAGTAATCGGAAGTGGAAGCGTAGTGTGCTATGGTATGCACACGGTTAATGCTTCAGAAGCATACTGTGCCATGGTAAACACACCGGTAATGCTCCGGAAGTGGAAGCGTAATTGCCATGGTATACACACCGGTAATGCTCCAAAAGTAGAAACGTAGGGTGCCATGATATACACACTGGTAATGCTCCGGAAGTGGAAGCCTAGTGTGCCATGGTATACACACGGGTAATGCTGCGGAAGTGGAAGCGTTGTGTGCCTTGGTATACACACCGGTAATGCTCCGGAAGTGGAAGCGTCGTGTCCATGGTATACACATGGGTAATGCTCCGGCAGTAAAAGCCTAGTGTGTCATGGTATACGCACCGGTAATGCTCCGGAAGTGGAAGTGTAGTGTACCATGGTATACACACCGGTAATGCTCTGGAATTGGAAGCACTGTGTCCATGGTATACACACCGGTAATGCTCCAAAAGTAGAAGCGTAGGGTGCCATGATATACACACCGGTAATGCTCCGGAAGTGGAAGCCTAGTGTGCCATGGTATACACACGGGTAATGCTGCGGAAGTGGAAGCGTAGTGTGCCATGGTATACACACCGGTAATACTCAGGAAGTAAAAGTCTATTGTACCATGGTATACACCGGTAATGCTCCGGAATTGGAAGCATAGTGTCCATGGTATACACATTGGTAATACTCCGGAAGTGGAAGCGTAGTGTGCAATGGTATACACACCGGTAATGCTCCAGAAGTGGAAGCATAATGTGCCATGGTATACACACGGGTAATGCTCCGGAACTAAATGCCTAGTGTGCCATGGTATACACACCGGTAATGCTCCGGAAGTGGAAGCATAGTGTCCATGGTATACACACCGGTAATGCTCCGGAAGTGGAAGCGTAGTGTGCCATGGTATACACACCAGTAATACTCAGAAAGTAAAAGCCTATTGTACCATGGTATACACCGGTAATGCTCCGGAATTGGAAGCATAGTGTCCATGGTATACACACCGGTAATGCTCTGGAACTGGAAGCGTAGTTTGCCAAGGTAAACACACCGGTAATGCTCCAGAAGTGAGGCATTTTTAGTAATCGGAAGTGGAAGCGTAGTGTGCTATGGTAAACACACTGGTAATGCTCCAAAAGTAGAAGCGTAGTGTGCCGTGGTAAACACACCTGTAACACTCTGGAAGTAAAAGCCTAGTGTACCATGGTATACACCGGTAATGCTCCGGAATAGGAAGCATAGTGTGCCATGGTAAACACACCGGTAATACTCCGGAAGTAAAAGCCTAATGTGCCATGGTATAAACCGATAATGCTCCGGAAGTAGAAGCGTAGTGTGCCATGGTAAACACACCGGTAATGCTCCAAAAGTTGAAGCGTAGTGTGCCATGGTATACACACCGGTAATACTCCAGAAGTAAAAGCCTAGTGTACCATAGTATACACCGGTAATGCTCCGGAATTGGAAGCATAGTGTCCATGGTATACACACCGGTAATGCTACGGAAGTGGAAGCGTAGTGTGCCATGGTATACACACCGGTAATGCTCCGGAAGTGGAAGCATAATGTGCCATGGTATACACACGGGTAATGCTCCGGAAGTAAATGCCTAGTGTGCCATGGTATACACACCGGTAATGCTCCGGAAGTGGAAGCGTAGTGTCCATGGTATACACACCGGTAATGCTCCGGAAGTGGAAGTGTAGTGTGCCATGGTATACACACCGGTAATGCTCTGGAATTGGATGCACAGTGTCCATGGTATACACACCAGTAATGCACCAGAAGTGGAAGCATAGTGTGCCATGGTATACACACTAATGTATGACGATACAACACATGCATTCACATTGCATGCCAATAGATCGCCGTTTTTAAACGCAAGTCGTTACAACGACTTTCGTTGGAGGGCGCTGGACTTAGGAGTAGTTTAATTTACTATTCCAACTCCAGCCTACGTACAGTAGGGAAGGTGTTGGATAGTAAATTAAACTATTCCTTGTCCTATAGCGCCCTCCAGCGCAACTTGCGTGGTAAAAACCGCGATCTAATGGCATGCGATGTAATGCATGCGTGCTAAAGGTTGTTTCCCATACACACCGGTAATACTCCGGAAGTAAAAGCCTAGTGTACCATGGTATGCACCGGTAATGCTCCGGAATTGTAAGCATAGTGTCCATGGTATACACACCGGTAATGCTGCGGAAGTGGAAGCGTAGTGTGCCTTGATATACACACCGGTAATGCTCCGGAAGTGGAAGCGTAGTGTGCCATGGTATACACACCGGTAATACTCAGGAAGTAAAAGTCTATTGTACCATGGTATATACCGGTAATGCTCCGGAATTGGAAGCATAGTGTCCATGGTATACACACCGGTAATGCTCCAAAAGTAGAAGCATAGTGTGCCATGGTATACACACCGGTAATGTTCCAGAAGTGGAAGCATAGTGTGCCATGGTATACACACCGGTAATACTCCAGAAGTAAAAGCCTAGTGTACCATAGTATACACCGGTAATGCTCCGGAATTGGAAGCATAGTGTCCATGGTATACACACCGGTAATGCTACGGAAGTGGAAATGTAGTGTGCCATGGTAAACACACCGGCAATGTTCCGGAAGTGGAAGCGTAATGGCCATGGTATACACACCGGTAATGGTCCAAAAGTAGTAGCGTAGGGTGCCATGATATACACACCGGTAATGCTCCAGAAGTGGAAGCCTAGTGTGCCATGGTATACACACGGGTAATGCTCCAGAAGTGGAAGCACAGTGTGCCATGGTAAACACACCGGTAATGCTCCAAAAGTTGAAGCGTAGTGTGCCATGATATACACACCAGTAATGCTCCATAAGTGGAAGTGTAGTGTGCCATGGTATACACACCGGTAGTACTCCGGAATTAAAAGTCTAGTGTACCATGGTATACACTGGTAATGCTCCGGAATTGTAAGCATAGTGTCCATGGTATACACACCGGTAATGCTCCGGAAGTGGAAGCGTAGTATGCCATGGTATACACACCGGTAATGCTCCGGAACTGGAAGCGTAGTGTGCCATGGTAAACACACCGGTAATGCTTTGGAAGTGGAGCATTTCCAGTAATCGGAAGTGGAAGCGTAGTGTGCTATGGTATGCACACCGGTAATGCTTCAGAAGCATAGTGTGCCATGGTAAACACACCGGTAATGCTCCGGAAGTGGAACAGTAATGTGCCATGATAAACACAACGGTAATGCTCCAGAAATGGAAATGTAGTGTGCCATGGTAAATACACCGGTAATGTTCCGGAAGTGGAAGCGTAATGGTCATGGTATACACACCGGTAATGCTCCAAAAGTAGAAGCGTAGGGTGCCATGATATACACACCGGTAATGCTCCGGAAGTGGAAGCCTAGTGTGCCATGGTATACACACGGGTAATGCTGCGGAAGTGGAAGCGTAGTGTGCCATGGTATACACACCGGTAATACTCAGGAAGTAAAAGTCTATTGTACCATGGTATACACCGGTAATGCTCCGGAATTGGAAGCATAGTGTCCATGGTATACACACCGGTAATGCTCCGGAAGTGGAAGCGTAGTGTGCAATGGTATACACACCGGTAATGCTCCAGAAGTGGAAGCATAATGTGCCATGGTATACACACAGGTAATGCTCCGGAACTAAATGCCTAGTGTGCCATGGTATACACACCGGTAATGCTCCGGAAGTGGAAGCGTAGTGTCCATGGTATACACACCGGTAATGCTCCGGAAGTGGAAGCGTAGTGTGCCATGGTATACACACCGGTAATACTCAGGAAGTAAAAGCCTATTGTACCATGGTATACACCGGTAATGCTTCGGAATTGGAAGCATAGTGTCCATGGTATACACACAGGTAATGCTCCGGAACTGGAACCGTAGTGTGCCATGGTAAACACACCGGTAATGCTCCGGAAGTGAGGCATTTTTGTAATCGGACGTGGAAGTGTAGTGTGCTATGGTAAACACACCGGTAATGCTCCAAAAGTAGAAGCGTAGTGTGCCGTGGTAAACACACCTGTAACACTCTGGAAGTAAAAGCCTAGTGTACCATGGTATACACCGGTAATGCTCCGGAATAGGAAGCATAGTGTGCCATGGTAAACACACCGGTAATACTCCGGAAGTAAAAGCCTAATGTGCCATGGTATAAACCAATAATGCTCCGGAAGTGGAAGCGTAGTGTACCATGGTAAACACACCGGTAATGCTCCAAAAGTTGAAGCGTAGTGTGCCATGGTATACACACCGGTGATGCTCCAGAAGTGGAAGCGTAGTGTGCCATGGTAAACACACCGGTAATACTCTGGCAGTAAAAGCCTAGTGTACCATGGTATACACTGGTAATGCTCCGGAATAGGAAGCATAGTGTGCCAAGGTAAACACACCGGTAATACTCCGGAAGTAAAAGCCTAGGGTGCCATGGTATAAACCGGTAATGCTCCGAAAGTGGAAGCGTAGTGTGCCATGGTAAACACACAGGTAATGCTCCAAAAATTGAAGCGTAGTGTGCTATGGTATACTTACCGGTAATGCTCCAGAAGTGGAAGTGTAGTGTGCCATGGTATACACACCGGTAGTACTCCGGAATTAAAAGTCAAGTGTACCATGGTATACACTGGTAATGCTCCGGAATTGGAAGCATAGTGTCCATGGTATACACACCGGTAATGCTCCGGAAGTGGAAGCGTAGTATGCCATGGTAAACACACCGGTAATGCTCTGGAAGTGGAGCATTTCCAGTAATCGGAAGTGGAAGCGTAGTGTGCTATGGTATGCACACGGGTAATGCTTCAGAAGCATAGTGTGCCATGGTAAACACACCGGTAATGCTCCGGAAGTGGAAGCGTAATTGCCATGGTATACACACCGGTAATGCTCCAAAAGTAGAAACGTAGGGTGCCATGATATACACACTGGTAATGCTCCGGAAGTGGAAGCCTAGTGTGCCATGGTATACACACGGGTAATGCTGCGGAAGTGGAAGCGTTGTGTGCCTTGGTATACACACCGGTAATGCTCCGGAAGTGGAAGCGTCGTGTCCATGGTATACACATGGGTAATGCTCCGGCAGTAAAAGGCTAGTGTGTCATGGTATACGCACCGGTAATGCTCCGGAAGTGGAAGTGTAGCGTACCATGGTATACACACCGGTAATGCTCTGGAATTGGAAGCACTGTGTCCATGGTATACACACCGGTAATGCTCCAAAAGTAGAAGCGTAGGGTGCCATGATATACACACCGGTAATGCTCCGGAAGTGGAAGCCTAGTGTGCCATGGTATACACACGGGTAATGCTGCGGAAGTGGAAGCGTAGTGTGCCATGGTATACACACCGGTAATACTCAGGAAGTAAAACTCTATTGTACCATGGTATACACCGGTAATGCTCCGGAATTGGAAGCATAGTGTCAATGGTATACACATTGGTAATACTCCGGAAGTGGAAGCGTAGTGTGCAATGGTATACACACCGGTAATGCTCCAGAAGTGGAAGCATAATGTGCCATGGTATACACACGGGTAATGCTCCGGAACTAAATGCCTAGTGTGCCATGGTATACACACCGGTAATGCTCCGGAAGTGGAAGCATAGTGTCCATGGTATACACACCGGTAATGCTCCGGAAGTGGAAGCGTAGTGTGCCATGGTATACACACCAGTAATACTCAGAAAGTAAAAGCCTATTGTACCATGGTATACACCGGTAATGCTCCGGAATTGGAAGCATAGTGTCCATGGTATACACACCGGTAATGCTCTGGAACTGGAAGCGTAGTTTGCCAAGGTAAACACACCGGTAATGCTCCAGAAGTGAGGCATTTTTAGTAATCGGAAGTGGAAGCGTAGTGTGCTATGGTAAACACACTGGTAATGCTCCAAAAGTAGAAGCGTAGTGTGCCGTGGTAAACACACCTGTAACACTCTGGAAGTAAAAGCCTAGTGTACCATGGTATACACCGGTAATGCTCCGGAATAGGAAGCATAGTGTGCCATGGTAAACACACCGGTAATACTCCGGAAGTAAAAGCCTAATGTGCCATGGTATAAACCGATAATGCTCCGGAAGTAGAAGCGTAGTGTGCCATGGTAAACACACCGGTAATGCTCCAAAAGTTGAAGCGTAGTGTGCCATGGTATACACACCGGTAATACTCCAGAAGTAAAAGCCTAGTGTACCATAGTATACACCGGTAATGCTCCGGAATTGAAAGCATAGTGTCCATGGTATACACACCGGTAATGCTACGGAAGTGGAAGCGTAGTGTGCCATGGTATACACACCGGTAATGCTCCGGAAGTGGAAGCATAATGTGCCATGGTATACACACGGGTAATGCTCCGGAAGTAAATGCCTAGTGTGCCATGGTATACACACCGGTAATGCTCCGGAAGTGGAAGCGTAGTGTCCATGGTATACACACCGGTAATGCTCCGGAAGTGGAAGTGTAGTGTGCCATGGTATACACACCGGTAATGCTCTGGAATTGGATGCACAGTGTCCATGGTATACACACCAGTAATGCACCAGAAGTGGAAGCATAGTGTGCCATGGTATACACACTAATGTATGACGATACAACACATGCATTCACATTGCATGCCAATAGATCGCGGTTTTTAAACGCAAGTCGTTACAACGACTTTCGTTGGAGGGCGCTGGACTTAGGAGTAGTTTAATTTACTATTCCAACTCCAGCCTACGTACAGTAGGGAAGGTGTTGGATAGTAAATTAAACTATTCCTTGTCCTATAGCGCCCTCCAGCGCAACTTGCGTGGTAAAAACCGCGATCTAATGGCATGCGATGTAATGCATGCGTGCTAAAGGTTGTTTCCCATACACACCGGTAATACTCCGGAAGTAAAAGCCTAGTGTACCATGGTATACACCGGTAATGCTCCGGAATTGTAAGCATAGTGTCCATGGTATACACACCGGTAATGCTGCGGAAGTGGAAGCGTAGTGTGCCTTGATATACACACCGGTAATGCTCCGGAAGTGGAAGCGTAGTGTGCCATGGTATACACACCGGTAATACTCAGGAAGTAAAAGTCTATTGTACCATGGTATATACCGGTAATGCTCCGGAATTGGAAGCATAGTGTCCATGGTATACACACCGGTAATGCTCCGGAAGTGGAAGCGTAGTGTGGCATGGTATACAGACCGGTAATGCTCCGGAATTGGAAGCATAGTGTCCATGGTATACACACTGGTAATGCTCCAAAAGTAGAAGCATAGTGTGCCATGGTATACACACCGGTAATGCTCCATAAGTGGAAGTGTAGTGTGCCATGGTATACACACCGGTAATACTCCGGCAGTAAAAGCCTAGTGTACCACGGTATACACCGGTAATGCTCCGGAATTGGAAGCATAGTGTCCATGGTATACACAGCGGTAATGCTACGGAAGTGGAAGCGTAGTGTGCCATGGTATACACACCGGTAATTCTCCGGAAGTGGAAACATAATGTGCCATGGTATACACACGGGTAATGCTCCAGAAGTAAATGCCTAGTGTGCCCTGGTATACACACCGGTAATGCTCCGGAAGTGGAAGCGTAGTGTCCATGGTATACATACCGGTAATGCTCCGGAAGTGGAAGCGTAGTGTGCCATGGTATACACACCGGTAATACTCAGGAAGTAAAAGCCTATTGTACCATGGTATACACCGGTAATGCTCCGGAATTGGAAGCATAGTGTCCATGGTATACACACAGGTAATGCTCCGGAACTGGAACCGTAGTGTGCCATGGTAAACACACCGGTAATGCTCCGGAAGTGAGGCATTTTTTGTAATCGGACGTGGAAGTGTAGTGTGCTATGGTAAACACACCGGTAATGCTCCAAAAGTAGAAGTGTAGTGTGCCATGGTATACACACCGGTAATGCTCCAGAAGTGGAAGCGTAGTGTGCCATGGTAAACACACCGGTAATACTCTGGAAGTAAAAGCCTAGTGTGCCATGGTATACACCGGTAATGCTCCGGAATAGGAAGCATAGTGTGCCATGGTAAACACACCGGTAATACTCTGGAAGTAAAAGCCTAGTGTGCCATGCTATAAACCAATAATGCTCCGGAAGTGGAAGCGTAGGGCCTGATTCACAGAACTAACTTACGTCAAAAACGTAAACGTAAACGTAAAGGTAAACGTAAAGTTAGTACTTTTTGGTATTCACAGAATACACTTACTCATTTTGGTATTCACAGAATGAACTTACTCATTTCGGTATTCACAGAAGTTAGTAGTCCTAACTTTAGGACTCCTAAAGTTACTAACTTCTGTGAATACCGGAATGAGTAAGTTCATTCTGTGAATACCAAATGAGTAAGTGTATTCTGTGAATACCAAAAGTACTAACTTTACGTTTACGTTACGTTTACGTTTACGTTTACATTTTTGACGTAAGTTGGTTCTGTGAATCAGGCCCACAGTGTGCCATGGTATACACACCGGTAATGCTCCAGAAGTGGAAGTGTAGTGTGCCATAGTATACACACCGTTAGTACTCCGGAATTAAAAGTCTAGTGCACCATGGTATACACTGGTAATGCTCCGGAATTGGAAGCATAGTGTCCATGGTATACACACCGGTAATGCTGCGGAAGTGGAAGCATAGTGTGCCTTGGTATACACACCGGTAATGCTCCGGAAGTGGAAGCGTAGTGTGCCATGGTATACACACCGGTAATACTCAGGAAGTAAAAGTCTATTGTACCATGGTATATTCCGGTAATGCTCCGGAATTGGAAGCATAGTGTCCATGGTATACACACCGGTAATACTCCGGAAGTAAAAGCCTAATGTGCCATAGTATAAACCGATAATGCTCCGGAAGTGGAAGCGTAGTGTGCCATGGTAAACACACCGGTAATGCTCCAAAAGTTGAAGCGTAGTGTGCCATGGTATACACACCGGTAATACTCCGGAAGTAAAAGCCTAGTGTACCATGGTATACACCGGTAATGCTCCGGAATTGGAAGCATAGTGTCCATGGTATACACACCGGTAATGCTGCGGAAGTGGAAGCATAGTGTGCCTTGGTATACACACCGGTAATGCTCCGGAAGTGGAAGCGTAGTGTGCCATGGTATACACACCGGTAATACTCAGGAAGTAAAAGTCTATTGTACCATGGTATATACCGGTAATGCTCCGGAATTGGAAGCATAGTGTCCATGGTATACACACCGGTAATGCTCCGGAAGTGGAAGCGTAGTGTGGCATGGTATACAGACCGGTAATGCTCCGGAATTGGAAGCATAGTGTCCATGGTATACACACTGGTAATGCTCCAAAAGTAGAAGTGTAGTGTGCCATGGTATACACACCGTTAGTACTCCGGAATTAAAAGTCTAGTGCACCATGGTATACACTGGTAATGCTCCGGAATTGGAAGCATAGTGTCCATGGTATACACACCGGTAATGCTGCGGAAGTGGAAGCATAGTGTGCCTTGGTATACACACCGGTAATGCTCCGGAAGTGGAAGCGTAGTGTGCCATGGTATACACACCGGTAATACTCAGGAAGTAAAAGTCTATTGTACCATGGTATATTCCGGTAATGCTCCGGAATTGGAAGCATAGTGTCCATGGTATACACACCGGTAATACTCCGGAAGTAAAAGCCTAATGTGCCATAGTATAAACCGATAATGCTCCGGAAGTGGAAGCGTAGTGTGCCATGGTAAACACACCGGTAATGCTCCAAAAGTTGAAGCGTAGTGTGCCATGGTATACACACCGGTAATACTCCGGAAGTAAAAGCCTAGTGTACCATGGTATACACCGGTAATGCTCCGGAATTGGAAGCATAGTGTCCATGGTATACACACCGGTAATGCTGCGGAAGTGGAAGCATAGTGTGCCTTGGTATACACACCGGTAATGCTCCGGAAGTGGAAGCGTAGTGTGCCATGGTATACACACCGGTAATACTCAGGAAGTAAAAGTCTATTGTACCATGGTATATACCGGTAATGCTCCGGAATTGGAAGCATAGTGTCCATGGTATACACACCGGTAATGCTCCGAAAGTGGAAGCGTAGTGTGGCATGGTATACAGACCGGTAATGCTCCGGAATTGGAAGCATAGTGTCCATGGTATACACACTGGTAATGCTCCAAAAGTAGAAGTGTAGTGTGCCATGGTATACACACCGGAAATGCTCCAGAAGTGGAAGCATAGTGTGCCATGGTATACACACCGGTAATACTCCGGAAGTAAAAGCCTAGTGTACCACGGTATACACCGGTAATGCTCCGGAATTAGAAGCATAGTGTCTATGGTATACACACCGGTAATGCTACGGAAGTGGAAGCGTAGTGTGCCATGGTATACACACCGGTAATGCTCCAGAAGTAAATGCCTAGTGTGCCATGGTATACACACCGGTAATGCTCCGGAAGTGGAAGCGTAGTGTCCATGGTATACATACCGGTAATGCTCCGGAAGTGGAAGCGTAGTGTGCCATGGTATACACACCGGTAATACTCAGGAATTAAAAGCCTATTGTACCATGGTATACACCGGTAATGCTCCGGAATTGGAAGCATAGTGTCCATGGTATACACACAGGTAATGCTCCGGAACTGGAACCGTAGTGTGCCATGGTAAACACACCGGTAATGCTCCAGAAGTGAGGCATTTATAGTAATCGGACGTGGAAGCGTAGTGTGCTATGGTAAACACACCGGTAATGCTCCAAAAGTAGAAGCGTAGTGTGCCATGGTATACACACCGGTAATGCTCCAGAAGTGGAAGCGTAGTGTGCCATGGTAAACACACCGGTAGTACTCTGGAAGTAAAAGCCTAGTGTGCCATGGTATACACCGGTAATGCTCCGGAATAGGAAGCATAGTGTGCCATGGTAAACACACCGGTAATACTCTGGAAGTAAAAGCCTAGTGTGCCATGCTATAAACCGATAATGCTCCGGAAGTGGAAGCGTAGGGCCTGATTCACAGAACTAACTTACGTCAAAAACGTAAACGTAAAGTTAGTACTTTTTGGTGTTCACAGAATACACTTACTCATTTTGGTATTCACAGAATGAACTTACTCATTTCGGTATTCACAGAAGTTAGTAGTCCTAACTTTAGGACTCCTAAAGTTACTAACTTCTGTTAATACCGGAATGAGTAAGTTCATTCTGTGAATACCAAAATGAGTAAGTGTATTCTGTGAATACCAAAAAGTACTAACTTTACGTTTACGTTTACGTTTACATTTTTGACGTAAGTTAGTTCTGTGAATCAGGCCCACAGTGTGCCATGGTATACACACCGGTAATGCTCCAGAAGTGGAAGTGTAGTGTGCCATGGTATACACACCGTTAGTACTCCGGAATTAAAAGTCTAGTGTACCATGGTATACACTGGTAATGCTCCAGAATTGGAAGCATAGTGTCCATGGTATACACACCGGTAATGCTCCGGAAGTGGAAGCGTAGTATGCCATGGTATACACACCGGTAATGCTCCGGAACTGGAAGCGTAGTGTGCCATGGTAAACACGCCGGTAATGCTCTGGAAGTGGAGCATTTCCAGTAATCGGAAGTGGAAGCATAGTGTGCTATGGTATGCACACCGGTAATGCTTCAGAAGCATAGTGTGCCATGGTAAACACACTGGTAATGCTCCGGAAGTGGAAACGTAATGTGCCATGGTAAACACACCGGCAATGTTCCGGAAGTGGAAGCGTAATGGCCATGGTATACACACCGGTAATGCTCCAAAAGTAGAAGCGTAGGGTGCCATGATATACACACCGGTAATGCTCCAGAAGTGGAAGCCTAGTGTGCCATGGTATACACACGGGTAATGTTCCGGAAGTGGAAGCACAGTGTGCCATGGTAAACACACCGGTAATGCTCCAAAAGTTGAAGTGTAGTGTGCCATGGTATACACACCAGTAATGCTCCATAAGTGGAAGTGTAGTGTGCCATGGTATACACACCGGTAGTACTCCGGAATTAAAAGTAGAGTGTACCATGGTATACACTGGTAATGCTCAGGAATTGTAAGCATAGTGTCCATGGTATACACACCAGTAATGCTCCGGAAGTGGAAGCGTAGTATGCCATGGTATACACACCGGTAATGCTCCGGAACTCGAAGCGTAGTGTGCCATGGTAAACACACCGGTAATGCTTTGGAAGTGGAGCATTTCCAGTAATCAGAAGTGGAAGCGTAGTGTGCTATGGTATGCACACCGGTAATGCTTCAGAAGCATAGTGTGCCATGGAAACACACCGGTAATGCTCCGGAAGTGGAACCGTAATGTGCCATGATAAACACAACGGTAATGCTCCAGAAATGGAAATGTAGTGTGCCATGGTAAATACACCGGTAATGTTCCGGAAGTGGAAGCGTAATGGTCATGGTATACACACCGGTAATGCTCCAAAAGTAGAAGCGTAGGGTGCCATGATATACACACCGGTAATGCTCCGGAAGTGGAAGCCTAGTGTGCCATGGTATAGACACGGGTAATGCTGCGGAAGTGGAAGCATAATGTGCCATGGTATACACACGGGTAATGTTCGAGAAGTAAATGCCTAGTGTGCCATGGTATACACACCGGTAATGCTCCGTAAGTGGAAGCGTAGTGTCCATGGTATACACACCGGTAATGCTCCGGAAGTGGAAGCGTAGTGTGCCATGGTATACACACCGGTAATACTCAGGAAGTAAAAGCCTATTGTACCATGGTATACACCGGTAATGCTACGGAATTGGAAGCATAGTGTCCATGGTATACACACAGGTAATGCTCCGGAACTGGAAGCGTAGTGTGCCATGGTGAACACACCGGTAATGCTCCGGAAGTGAGGCATTTTTAGTAATCGGATGTGGAAGCGTAGTGTGCTATGGTAAACACACCGGTAATGCTCCAAAAGTAGAAGCGTAGTGTGCCATGGTATACACACCGGTAATGCTCCAGAAGTGGAAGCGTAGTGTGCCATGGTAAACACACCGGTAATACTCTGGAAGTAAAAGCCTAGTGTGCCATGGTATACACCGGTAATTCTCCGGAATAGGAAGTATAGTGTGCCATGGTAAACACACCGGTAATACTCTGGAAGTAAAAGCCTAGTGTGCCATGCTATAAACCGATAATGCTCCGGAAGTGGAAGCATAGTGTGCCATGGTATACACACCGGTAATGCTCCAGAAGTGGAAGCCTAGTGTGCCATGGTATACACACGGGTAATGCTCCGGAAGTGGAAGCATAGTGTGCCATGGTAAACACACCTGTAATGCTCTAAAAGTTGAAGCGTAGTGTGCCATGGAATACACACCATTAATGCTCCATAAGTGGAAGTGTAGTGTGCCATGGTATACACACCGGTAGTACTCCGGAATTAAATGTCTAGTGTACCATGGTATACACTGGTAATGCTCCGGAATTGTAAGCATAGTGTCCATGGTATACACACCGGTAATGCTCCGGAAGTGGAAGCATAGTGTCCATGGTATACACACCGGTAATGCTCCGGAAGTGGAAGCGTAGTGTGCTATGGTATGCACACCGGTAATGCTTCAGAAGCATAGTGTGCCATGGTAAACACACCGGTAATGCTCCGGAAGTGAAACCGTAATGTGCCATGATAAACACAACGGTAATGCTCCAGAAATGGAAATGTAGGGTGCCATGGTAAATACACCGGTAATGTTCCGGAAGTGGAAGCGTAATGGTCACGGTTTACACCGGTAAATGCTCCAAAAGTAGAAGCGTAGGGTGCCATGATATGCACACCGGTAATACTCCGGAAGTAGAAGCCTAGTGTGCCATGGTATACACATGGGTAATGCTGCGGAAGTGGAAGCAAAGTGTGCCATGGTATACACACCAGTAATGCTCAGGAAGTAAAAGCCTATTGTACCATGGTATACACCGGTAATGCTCCGGAATTGGAAGCATAGAGTCCATGGTATACACACCGGTAATGCTCCGGAAGTGGAAGCGTAGTGTGCCATGGTATACACACCGGTAATGCTCCGGAAGTGGAAGCATAATGTGCCATGGTATACACACGGGTAATGCTCTGGAACTAAATGCCTAGTGTGCCATGGTATACACACCGGTAATGCTCCGGAAGTGGAAGCGTAGTGTCCATGGTATACACACCGGTAATGCTCCGGAAGTGGAAGCGTAGTGTGCCTTGGTATATACACCGGTAATACTCAGAAAGTAAAGCCTATTGTACCATGGTATACACCGGTAATGCTCCGGAATTGGAAGCATAGTGTCCATGGTATACACACCGGTAATGCTCCGGAACTGGAAGCGTAGTTTGCCATGGTAAACACACCGGTAATGCTCCGGAAGTGAGGCATTTTTAGTAATCGGAAGTGGAAGCATAGTGTGCTATGGTAAACACACAGGTAATGCTGCAAAAGTAGAAGCGTAGTGTGCCATGGTATACACCGGTAATGCTCCAGAAGTGGAAGCATAGTGTGCCATGGTACACACACAGATAATACTCCGGAAGTAAAAGCCTAGTGTACCATGGTATACACCGGTAATGCTCTGGAATTGGAAGCATAGTGTCCATGGTATACACACCGGTAATGCTCCGGAAGGGGAAGCATCATGTCCATGGTATACAAATAGGTAATGCTCCGGCAGTAAAAGCCTAGTGTGCCATGGTATACGCACTGGTAATGCTCCGGAAGTGGAAGCGTAGTGTGCCATGGTATACACACCGGTAATGCTCTGGAATTGGAAGCACAGTGTCCATGGTATACACACCAGTAATGCTCCAGAAGTGGAAGCATAGTGTGCCATGGTATACACACGGGTAATACTCCGGAAGTAAAAGCCTAGTGTACCATGGTATACACCGGTAATGCTCCGGAATTGGAAGCACAGTGTCCATGGTATACACACCGGTAATGCACCGGAAGTGGAAGCGTAGTGTGGCATGGTATACAGACCAGTAATGCTCCGGAATTGGAAGCATAGTGTCCATGGTATACACACCGGTAATGCTCCAAAAGTAGAAGCGTAGTGTACCATGGTATACACCGGTAATGCTCCGGAATTGGAAGCATAGTGTCCATGGTATACACACCGGTAATGCTATGGAAGTGGAAGCGTAGTGTGCCATGGTATACACACCGGTAATTCTCCGGAAGTGGAAGCATAATGTGCCATGGTATACACACGGGTAATGCTCCAGAAGTAAATGCCTAGTGTGCCATGGTATACACACCGGTAGTGCTCCGGAAGTGGAAGCGTAGTGTGCAATGGTATACACACCGGTAATGCTCCAGAAGTGGAAGCATAATGTGCCATGGTATACACACAGGTAATGCTCCGGAACTAAATGCCTAGTGTGCCATGGTATACACACCGGTAATGCTCCGGAAGTGGAAGCGTAGTGTCCATGGTATACACACCGGTAATGCTCCGGAAGTGGAAGCGTAGTGTGCCATGGTATACACACCGGTAATACTCAGGAAGTAAAAGCCTATTGTACCATGGTATACACCGGTAATGCTCCGGAATTGGAAGCATAGTGTCCATGGTATACACACAGGTAATGCTCCGGAACTGGAACCGTAGTGTGCCATGGTAAACACACCGGTAATGCTCCGGAAGTGAGGCATTTTTTGTAATCGGACGTGGAAGTGTAGTGTGCTATGGTAAACACACCGGTAATGCTCCAAAAGTAGAAGCGTAGTGTGCCGTGGTAAACACACCTGTAACACTCTGGAAGTAAAAGCCTAGTGTACCATGGTATACACCGGTAATGCTCTGGAATAGGAAGCATAGTGTGCCATGGTAAACACACCGGTAATACTCCGGAAGTAAAAGCCTAATGTGCCATGGTATAAACCGATAATGCTCCGGAAGTGGAAGCGTAGTGTACCATGGTAAACACACCGGTAATGCTCCAAAAGTTGAAGCGTAGTGTGCCATGGTATACACACCGGTGATGCTCCAGAAGTGGAAGCGTAGTGTGCCATGGTAAACACACCGGTAATACTCTGGAAGTAAAAGCCTAGTGTACCATGGTATACACTGGTAATGCTCCGGAATAGGAAGCATAGTGTGCCAAGGTAAACACACCGGTAATACTCCGGAAGTAAAAGCCTAGGGTGCCATGGTATAAACCGGTAATGCTCCGAAAGTGGAAGCGTAGTGTGCCATGGTAAACACACAGGTAATGCTCCAAAAATTGAAGCGTAGTGTGCTATGGTATACTTACCGGTAATGCTCCAGAAGTGGAAGTGTAGTGTGCCATGGTATACACACCGGTAGTCCTCCGGAATTAAAAGTCTAGTGTACCATGGTATACACTGGTAATGCTCCGGAATTGGAAGCATAGTGTCCATGGTATACACACCGGTAATGCTCCGGAAGTGGAAGCGTAGTATGCCATGGTAAACACACCGGTAATGCTCTGGAAGTGGAGCATTTCCAGTAATCGGAAGTGGAAGCGTAGTGTGCTATGGTATGCACACGGGTAATGCTTCAGAAGCATAGTGTGCCATGGTAAACACACCGGTAATGCTCCGGAAGTGGAAGCGTAATTGCCATGGTATACACACCGGTAATGCTCCAAAAGTAGAAACGTAGGGTGCCATGATATACACACTGGTAATGCTCCGGAAGTGGAAGCCTAGTGTGCCATGGTATACACACGGGTAATGCTGCGGAAGTGGAAGCGTTGTGTGCCTTGGTATACACACCGGTAATGCTACGGAAGTGGAAGCGTCGTGTCCATGGTATACACATGGGTAATGCTCCGGCAGTAAAAGCCTAGTGTGTCATGGTATACGCACCGGTAATGCTCCGGAAGTGGAAGTGTAGTGTACCATGGTATACACACCGGTAATGCTCTGGAATTGGAAGCACTGTGTCCATGGTATACACACCGGTAATGCTCCAAAAGTAGAAGCGTAGGGTGCCATGATATACACACCGGTAATGCTCCGGAAGTGGAAGCCTAGTGTGCCATGGTATACACACGGGTAATGCTGCGGAAGTGGAAGCGTAGTGTGCCATGGTATACACACCGGTAATACTCAGGAAGTAAAAGCCTATTGTACCATGGTATACACCGGTAATGCTCCGGAATTGGAAGCATAGTGTCCATGGTATACACATTGGTAATACTCCGGAAGTGGAAGCGTAGTGTGCAATGGTATACACACCGGTAATGCTCCAGAAGTGGAAGCATAATGTGCCATGGTATACACACGGGTAATGCTCCGGAACTAAATGCCTAGTGTGCCATGGTATACACACCGGTAATGCTCCGGAAGTGGAAGCATAGTGTCCATGGTATACACACCGGTAATGCTCCGGAAGTGGAAGCGTAGTGTGCCATGGTATACACACCAGTAATACTCAGAAAGTAAAAGCCTATTGTACCATGGTATACACCGGTAATGCTCCGGAATTGGAAGCATAGTGTCCATGGTATACACACCGGTAATGCTCTGGAACTGGAAGCGTAGTTTGCCAAGGTAAACACACCGGTAATGCTCCAGAAGTGAGGCATTTTTAGTAATCGGAAGTGGAAGCGTAGTGTGCTATGGTAAACACACTGGTAATGCTCCAAAAGTAGAAGCGTAGTGTGCCGTGGTAAACACACCTGTAACACTCTGGAAGTAAAAGCCTAGTGTACCATGGTATACACCGGTAATGCTCCGGAATAGGAAGCATAGTGTGCCATGGTAAACACACCGGTAATACTCCGGAAGTAAAAGCCTAATGTGCCATGGTATAAACCGATAATGCTCCGGAAGTAGAAGCGTAGTGTGCCATGGTAAACACACCGGTAATGCTCCAAAAGTTGAAGCGTAGTGTGCCATGGTATACACACCGGTAATACTCCAGAAGTAAAAGCCTAGTGTACCATAGTATACACCGGTAATGCTCCGGAATTGGAAGCATAGTGTCCATGGTATACACACCGGTAATGCTACGGAAGTGGAAGCGTAGTGTGCCATGGTATACACACCGGTAATGCTCCGGAAGTGGAAGCATAATGTGCCATGGTATACACACGGGTAATGCTCCGGAAGTAAATGCCTAGTGTGCCATGGTATACACACCGGTAATGCTCCGGAAGTGGAAGCGTAGTGTCCATGGTATACACACCGGTAATGCTCCGGAAGTGTAAGTGTAGTGTGCCATGGTATACACACCGGTAATGCTCTGGAATTGGATGCACAGTGTCCATGGTATACACACCAGTAATGCACCAGAAGTGGAAGCATAGTGTGCCATGGTATACACACTAATGTATGACGATACAACACATGCATTCACATTGCATGCCAATAGATCGGGGTTTTTAAACGCAAGTCGTTACAACGACTTTCGTTGGAGGGCGCTGGACTTAGGACTTACTATTCCAACTCCAGCCTACGTACAGTAGGGAAGGTGTTGGATAGTAAATTAAACTATTCCTTGTCCTATAGCGCCCTCCAGCGCAACTTGCGTGGTAAAAACCGCGATCTAATGGCATGCGATGTAATGCATGCGTGCTAAAGGTTGTTTCCCATACACACCGGTAATACTCCGGAAGTAAAAGCCTAGTGTACCATGGTATGCACCGGTAATGCTCCGGAATTGTAAGCATAGTGTCCATGGTATACACACCGGTAATGCTGCGGAAGTGGAAGCGTAGTGTGCCTTGATATACACACCGGTAATGCTCCGGAAGTGGAAGCGTAGTGTGCCATGGTATACACACCGGTAATACTCAGGAAGTAAAAGTCTATTGTACCATGGTATATACCGGTAATGCTCCGGAATTGGAAGCATAGTGTCCATGGTATACACACCGGTAATGCTCCAAAAGTAGAAGCATAGTGTGCCATGGTATACACACCGGTAATGTTCCAGAAGTGGAAGCATAGTGTGCCATGGTATACACACCGGTAATACTCCAGAAGTAAAAGCCTAGTGTACCATAGTATACACCGGTAATGCTCCGGAATTGGAAGCATAGTGTCCATGGTATACACACCGGTAATGCTACGGAAGTGGAAATGTAGTGTGCCATGGTAAACACACCGGCAATGTTCCGGAAGTGGAAGCGTAATGGCCATGGTATACACACCGGTAATGGTCCAAAAGTAGTAGCGTAGGGTGCCATGATATACACACCGGTAATGCTCCAGAAGTGGAAGCCTAGTGTGCCATGGTATACACACGGGTAATGCTCCAGAAGTGGAAGCACAGTGTGCCATGGTAAACACACCGGTAATGCTCCAAAAGTTGAAGCGTAGTGTGCCATGATATACACACCAGTAATGCTCCATAAGTGGAAGTGTAGTGTGCCATGGTATACACACCGGTAGTACTCCGGAATTAAAAGTCTAGTGTACCATGGTATACACTGGTAATGCTCCGGAATTGTAAGCATAGTGTCCATGGTATACACACCGGTAATGCTCCGGAAGTGGAAGCGTAGTATGCCATGGTATACACACCGGTAATGCTCCGGAACTGGAAGCGTAGTGTGCCATGGTAAACACACCGGTAATGCTTTGGAAGTGGAGCATTTCCAGTAATCGGAAGTGGAAGCGTAGTGTGCTATGGTATGCACACCGGTAATGCTTCAGAAGCATAGTGTGCCATGGTAAACACACCGGTAATGCTCCGGAAGTGGAACAGTAATGTGCCATGATAAACACAACGGTAATGCTCCAGAAATGGAAATGTAGTGTGCCATGGTAAATACACCGGTAATGTTCCGGAAGTGGAAGCGTAATGGTCATGGTATACACACCGGTAATGCTCCAAAAGTAGAAGCGTAGGGTGCCATGATATACACACCGGTAATGCTCCGGAAGTGGAAGCCTAGTGTGCCATGGTATACACACGGGTAATGCTGCGGAAGTGGAAGCGTAGTGTGCCATGGTATACACACCGGTAATACTCAGGAAGTAAAAGTCTATTGTACCATGGTATACACCGGTAATGCTCCGGAATTGGAAGCATAGTGTCCATGGTATACACACCGGTAATGCTCCGGAAGTGGAAGCGTAGTGTGCAATGGTATACACACCGGTAATGCTCCAGAAGTGGAAGCATAATGTGCCATGGTATACACACAGGTAATGCTCCGGAACTAAATGCCTAGTGTGCCATGGTATACACACCGGTAATGCTCCGGAAGTGGAAGCGTAGTGTCCATGGTATACACACCGGTAATGCTCCGGAAGTGGAAGCGTAGTGTGACATGGTATACACACCGGTAATACTCAGGAAGTAAAAGCCTATTGTACCATGGTATACACCGGTAATGCTTCGGAATTGGAAGCATAGTGTCCATGGTATACACACAGGTAATGCTCCGGAACTGGAACCGTAGTGTGCCATGGTAAACACACCGGTAATGCTCCGGAAGTGAGGCATTTTTGTAATCGGACGTGGAAGTGTAGTGTGCTATGGTAAACACACCGGTAATGCTCCAAAAGTAGAAGCGTAGTGTGCCGTGGTAAACACACCTGTAACACTCTGGAAGTAAAAGCCTAGTGTACCATGGTATACACCGGTAATGCTCCGGAATAGGAAGCATAGTGTGCCATGGTAAACACACCGGTAATACTCCGGAAGTAAAAGCCTAATGTGCCATGGTATAAACCGATAATGCTCCGGAAGTGGAAGCGTAGTGTACCATGGTAAACACACCGGTAATGCTCCAAAAGTTGAAGCGTAGTGTGCCATGGTATACACACCGGTGATGCTCCAGAAGTGGAAGCGTAGTGTGCCATGGTAAACACACCGGTAATACTCTGGAAGTAAAAGCCTAGTGTACCATGGTATACACTGGTAATGCTCCGGAATAGGAAGCATAGTGTGCCAAGGTAAACACACCGGTAATACTCCGGAAGTAAAAGCCTAGGGTGCCATGGTATAAACCGGTAATGCTCCGAAAGTGGAAGCGTAGTGTGCCATGGTAAACACACAGGTAATGCTCCAAAAATTGAAGCGTAGTGTGCTATGGTATACTTACCGGTAATGCTCCAGAAGTGGAAGTGTAGTGTGCCATGGTATACACACCGGTAGTACTCCGGAATTAAAAGTCTAGTGTACCATGGTATACACTGGTAATGCTCCGGAATTGGAAGCATAGTGTCCATGGTATACACACCGGTAATGCTCCGGAAGTGGAAGCGTAGTATGCCATGGTAAACACACCGGTAATGCTCTGGAAGTGGAGCATTTCCAGTAATCGGAAGTGGAAGCGTAGTGTGCTATGGTATGCACACGGGTAATGCTTCAGAAGCATAGTGTGCCATGGTAAACACACCGGTAATGCTCCGGAAGTGGAAGCGTAATTGCCATGGTATACACACCGGTAATGCTCCAAAAGTAGAAACGTAGGGTGCCATGATATACACACTGGTAATGCTCCGGAAGTGGAAGCCTAGTGTGCCATGGTATACACACGGGTAATGCTGCGGAAGTGGAAGCGTTGTGTGCCTTGGTATACACACCGGTAATGCTCCGGAAGTGGAAGCGTCGTGTCCATGGTATACACATGGGTAATGCTCCGGCAGTAAAAGCCTAGTGTGTCATGGTATACGCACCGGTAATGCTCCGGAAGTGGAAGTGTAGCGTACCATGGTATACACACCGGTAATGCTCTGGAATTGGAAGCACTGTGTCCATGGTATACACACCGGTAATGCTCCAAAAGTAGAAGCGTAGGGTGCCATGATATACACACCGGTAATGCTCCGGAAGTGGAAGCCTAGTGTGCCATGGTATACACACGGGTAATGCTGCGGAAGTGGAAGCGTAGTGTGCCATGGTATACACACCGGTAATACTCAGGAAGTAAAAGTCTATTGTACCATGGTATACACCGGTAATGCTCCGGAATTGGAAGCATAGTGTCCATGGTATACACATTGGTAATACTCCGGAAGTGGAAGCGTAGTGTGCAATGGTATACACACCGGTAATGCTCCAGAAGTGGAAGCATAATGTGCCATGGTATACACACGGGTAATGCTCCGGAACTAAATGCCTAGTGTGCCATGGTATACACACCGGTAATGCTCCGGAAGTGGAAGCATAGTGTCCATGGTATACACACCGGTAATGCTCCGGAAGTGGAAGCGTAGTGTGCCATGGTATACACACCAGTAATACTCAGAAAGTAAAAGCCTATTGTACCATGGTATACACCGGTAATGCTCCGGAATTGGAAGCATAGTGTCCATGGTATACACACCGGTAATGCTCTGGAACTGGAAGCGTAGTTTGCCAAGGTAAACACACCGGTAATGCTCCAGAAGTGAGGCATTTTTAGTAATCGGAAGTGGAAGCGTAGTGTGCTATGGTAAACACACTGGTAATGCTCCAAAAGTAGAAGCGTAGTGTGCCGTGGTAAACACACCTGTAACACTCTGGAAGTAAAAGCCTAGTGTACCATGGTATACACCGGTAATGCTCCGGAATAGGAAGCATAGTGTGCCATGGTAAACACACCGGTAATACTCCGGAAGTAAAAGCCTAATGTGCCATGGTATAAACCGATAATGCTCCGGAAGTAGAAGCGTAGTGTGCCATGGTAAACACACCGGTAATGCTCCAAAAGTTGAAGCGTAGTGTGCCATGGTATACACACCGGTAATACTCCAGAAGTAAAAGCCTAGTGTACCATAGTATACACCGGTAATGCTCCGGAATTGGAAGCATAGTGTCCATGGTATACACACCGGTAATGCTACGGAAGTGGAAGCGTAGTGTGCCATGGTATACACACCGGTAATGCTCCGGAAGTGGAAGCATAATGTGCCATGGTATACACACGGGTAATGCTCCGGAAGTAAATGCCTAGTGTGCCATGGTATACACACCGGTAATGCTCCGGAAGTGGAAGCGTAGTGTCCATGGTATACACACCGGTAATGCTCCGGAAGTGGAAGTGTAGTGTGCCATGGTATACACACCGGTAATGCTCTGGAATTGGATGCACAGTGTCCATGGTATACACACCAGTAATGCACCAGAAGTGGAAGCATAGTGTGCCATGGTATACACACTAATGTATGACGATACAACACATGCATTCACATTGCATGCCAATAGATCGCGGTTTTTAAACGCAAGTCGTTACAACGACTTTCGTTGGAGGGCGCTGGACTTAGGAGTAGTTTAATTTACTATTCCAACTCCAGCCTACGTACAGTAGGGAAGGTGTTGGATAGTAAATTAAACTATTCCTTGTCCTATAGCGCCCTCCAGCGCAACTTGCGTGGTAAAAACCGCGATCTAATGGCATGCGATGTAATGCATGCGTGCTAAAGGTTGTTTCCCATACACACCGGTAATACTCCGGAAGTAAAAGCCTAGTGTACCATGGTATACACCGGTAATGCTCCGGAATTGTAAGCATAGTGTCCATGGTATACACACCGGTAATGCTGCGGAAGTGGAAGCGTAGTGTGCCTTGATATACACACCGGTAATGCTCCGGAAGTGGAAGCGTAGTGTGCCATGGTATACACACCGGTAATACTCAGGAAGTAAAAGTCTATTGTACCATGGTATATACCGGTAATGCTCCGGAATTGGAAGCATAGTGTCCATGGTATACACACCGGTAATGCTCCGGAAGTGGAAGCGTAGTGTGGCATGGTATACAGACCGGTAATGCTCCGGAATTGGAAGCATAGTGTCCATGGTATACACACTGGTAATGCTCCAAAAGTAGAAGCATAGTGTGCCATGGTATACACACCGGTAATGCTCCATAAGTGGAAGTGTAGTGTGCCATGGTATACACACCGGTAATACTCCGGCAGTAAAAGCCTAGTGTACCACGGTATACACCGGTAATGCTCCGGAATTGGAAGCATAGTGTCCATGGTATACACAGCGGTAATGCTACGGAAGTGGAAGCGTAGTGTGCCATGGTATACACACCGGTAATTCTCCGGAAGTGGAAACATAATGTGCCATGGTATACACACGGGTAATGCTCCAGAAGTAAATGCCTAGTGTGCCCTGGTATACACACCGGTAATGCTCCGGAAGTGGAAGCGTAGTGTCCATGGTATACATACCGGTAATGCTCCGGAAGTGGAAGCGTAGTGTGCCATGGTATACACACCGGTAATACTCAGGAAGTAAAAGCCTATTGTACCATGGTATACACCGGTAATGCTCCGGAATTGGAAGCATAGTGTCCATGGTATACACACAGGTAATGCTCCGGAACTGGAACCGTAGTGTGCCATGGTAAACACACCGGTAATGCTCCGGAAGTGAGGCATTTTTGTAATCGGACGTGGAAGTGTAGTGTGCTATGGTAAACACACCGGTAATGCTCCAAAAGTAGAAGTGTAGTGTGCCATGGTATACACACCGGTAATGCTCCAGAAGTGGAAGCGTAGTGTGCCATGGTAAACACACCGGTAATACTCTGGAAGTAAAAGCCTAGTGTGCCATGGTATACACCGGTAATGCTCCGGAATAGGAAGCATAGTGTGCCATGGTAAACACACCGGTAATACTCTGGAAGTAAAAGCCTAGTGTGCCATGCTATAAACCAATAATGCTCCGGAAGTGGAAGCGTAGGGCCTGATTCACAGAACTAACTTACGTCAAAACGTAAACGTAAACGTAAAGGTAAACGTAAAGTTAGTACTTTTTGGTATTCACAGAATACACTTACTCATTTGGTATTCACAGAATGAACTTACTCATTTCGGTATTCACAGAAGTTAGTAGTCCTAACTTTAGGACTCCTAAAGTTACTAACTTCTGTGAATACCGGAATGAGTAAGTTCATTCTGTGAATACCAAAATGAGTAAGTGTATTCTGTGAATACCAAAAGTACTAACTTTACGTTTACGTTTACGTTTACGTTTACATTTTGACGTAAGTTAGTTCTGTGAATCAGGCCCACAGTGTGCCATGGTATACACACCGGTAATGCTCCAGAAGTGGAAGTGTAGTGTGCCATGGTATACACACCGTTAGTACTCCGGAATTAAAAGTCTAGTGCACCATGGTATACACTGGTAATGCTCCGGAATTGGAAGCATAGTGTCCATGGTATACACACCGGTAATGCTGCGGAAGTGGAAGCATAGTGTGCCTTGGTATACACACCGGTAATGCTCCGGAAGTGGAAGCGTAGTGTGCCATGGTATACACACCGGTAATACTCAGGAAGTAAAAGTCTATTGTACCATGGTATATTCCGGTAATGCTCCGGAATTGGAAGCATAGTGTCCATGGTATACACACCGGTAATACTCCGGAAGTAAAAGCCTAATGTGCCATAGTATAAACCGATAATGCTCCGGAAGTGGAAGCGTAGTGTGCCATGGTAAACACACCGGTAATGCTCCAAAAGTTGAAGCGTAGTGTGCCATGGTATACACACCGGTAATACTCCGGAAGTAAAAGCCTAGTGTACCATGGTATACACCGGTAATGCTCCGGAATTGGAAGCATAGTGTCCATGGTATACACACCGGTAATGCTGCGGAAGTGGAAGCATAGTGTGCCTTGGTATACACACCGGTAATGCTCCGGAAGTGGAAGCGTAGTGTGCCATGGTATACACACCGGTAATACTCAGGAAGTAAAAGTCTATTGTACCATGGTATATACCGGTAATGCTCCGGAATTGGAAGCATAGTGTCCATGGTATACACACCGGTAATGCTCCGGAAGTGGAAGCGTAGTGTGGCATGGTATACAGACCGGTAATGCTCCGGAATTGGAAGCATAGTGTCCATGGTATACACACTGGTAATGCTCCAAAAGTAGAAGTGTAGTGTGCCATGGTATACACACCGGTAATGCTCCAGAAGTGGAAGCATAGTGTGCCATGGTATACACACCGGTAATACTCCGGAAGTAAAAGCCTAGTGTACCACGGTATACACCGGTAATGCTCCGGAATTAGAAGCATAGTGTCTATGGTATACACACCGGTAATGCTACGGAAGTGGAAGCGTAGTGTGCCATGGTATACACACCGGTAATGCTCCAGAAGTAAATGCCTAGTGTGCCATGGTATACACACCGGTAATGCTCCGGAAGTGGAAGCGTAGTGTCCATGGTATACATACCGGTAATGCTCCGGAAGTGGAAGCGTAGTGTGCCATGGTATACACACCGGTAATACTCAGGAATTAAAAGCCTATTGTACCATGGTATACACCGGTAATGCTCCGGAATTGGAAGCATAGTGTCCATGGTATACACACAGGTAATGCTCCGGAACTGGAACCGTAGTGTGCCATGGTAAACACACCGGTAATGCTCCAGAAGTGAGGCATTTATAGTAATCGGACGTGGAAGCGTAGTGTGCTATGGTAAACACACCGGTAATGCTCCAAAAGTAGAAGCGTAGTGTGCCATGGTATACACACCGGTAATGCTCCAGAAGTGGAAGCGTAGTGTGCCATGGTAAACACACCGGTAGTACTCTGGAAGTAAAAGCCTAGTGTGCCATGGTATACACCGGTAATGCTCCGGAATAGGAAGCATAGTGTGCCATGGTAAACACACCGGTAATACTCTGGAAGTAAAAGCCTAGTGTGCCATGCTATAAACCGATAATGCTCCGGAAGTGGAAGCGTAGGGCCTGATTCACAGAACTAACTTACGTCAAAAACGTAAACGTAAACGTAAAGTTAGTACTTTTTGGTGTTCACAGAATACACTTACTCATTTTGGTATTCACAGAATGAACTTACTCATTTCGGTATTCACAGAAGTTAGTAGTCCTAACTTTAGGACTCCTAAAGTTACTAACTTCTGTTAATACCGGAATGAGTAAGTTCATTCTGTGAATACCAAAATGAGTAAGTGTATTCTGTGAATACCAAAAGTACTAACTTTACGTTTACGTTTACGTTTACATTTTGACGTAAGTTAGTTCTGTGAATCAGGCCCACAGTGTGCCATGGTATACACACCGGTAATGCTCCAGAAGTGGAAGTGTAGTGTGCCATGGTATACACACCGTTAGTACTCCGGAATTAAAAGTCTAGTGCACCATGGTATACACTGGTAATGCTCCAGAATTGGAAGCATAGTGTCCATGGTATACACACCGGTAATGCTCCGGAAGTGGAAGCGTAGTATGCCATGGTATACACACCGGTAATGCTCCAGAACTGGAAGCGTAGTGTGCCATGGTAAACACACCGGTAATGCTCTGGAAGTGGAGCATTTCCAGTAATCGGAAGTGGAAGCGTAGTGTGCTATGGTATGCACACCGGTAATGCTTCAGAAGCATAGTGTGCCATGGTAAACACACCGGTAATGCTCCGGAAGTGGAAACGTAATGTGCCATGATAAACAGAACGGTAATGCTCCAAAAATGGAAATGTAGTGTGCCATGGTAAACACACCGGCAATGTTCCGGAAGTGGAAGCATAATGGCCATGGTATACACACCGGTAATGCTCCAAAAGTAGAAGCGTAGGGTGCCATGATATACACACCGGTAATGCTCCAGAAGTGGAAGCCTAGTGTGCCATGGTATTCACACGGGTAATGTTCCGGAAGTGGAAGCACAGTGTGCCATGGTAAACACACCAGTAATGCTCCAAAAGTTGAAGTGTAGTGTGCCATGGTATACACACCAGTAATGCTCCATAAGTGGAAGTGTAGTGTGCCATGGTATACACACCGGTAGTACTCCGGAATTAAAAGTCGAGTGTACCATGGTATACACTGGTAATGCTCCGGAATTATAAGCATAGTGTCCATGGTATACACACCGGTAATGCTCCGGAAGTGGAAGCGTAGTATGCCATGGTATACACACCGGTAATGCTCCGGAACTGGAAGCGTAGTGTGCCATGGTAAACACACCGGTAATGCTTTGGAAGTGGAGCATTTCCAGTAATCAGAAGTGGAAGCGTAGTGTGCTATGGTATGCACACCGGTAATGCTTCAGAAGCATAGTGTGCCATGGTAAACACACCAGTAATGCTCCAGAAGTGGAACCGTAATGTGCCATGATAAACACAACGGTAATGCTCCAGAAATGGAAATGTAGTGTGCCATGGTAAATACACCGGTAATGTTCCGGAAGTGGAAGCGTAATGGTCATGGTATACACACCGGTAATGCTACAAAAGTAGAAGCGTAGGGTGCCATGATATACACACTGGTAATGCTCCGGAAGTGGAAGCCTAGTGTGCCATGGTATACACACGGGTAATGCTGCGGAAGTGGAAGCATAATGTGCCATGGTATACACACGGGTAATGCTCCAGAAGTAAATGCCTAGTGTGCCATGGTATACACACCGGTAATGCTCCGGAATTGGAAGCATAGTGTCCATGGTATACACACCGGTAATGCTCCAGAAGTAGAAGCGTAGTGTGCCATGGTATACAGACCGGTAATGCTCCGAATTGGAGGCATAGTGTCCATGGTATACACACCGGTAATGCTCCAAAAGTAGAAGCATAGTGTGCCATGATATACACACCGGTAATGTTCCAGAAGTGGAAGCATAGTGTGCCATGGTATACACACCGGTAATACTCCAGAAGTAAAAGCCTAGTGTACCATAGTATACACCGATAATGCTCCGGAATTGGAAGCATAGTGTCCATGGTATACACACCGGTAATGCTACGGAAGTGGAAGCGTAGTGTGTCATGGTATACACACTGGTAATACTCCGGAAGTGGAAGCATAATGTGCCATGGTATACACACGGGTAATGCTCCAGAAGTAAATGCCTAGTGTGCCATGGTATACACACCAGTAATGCTCCGGAAGTGGAAGCGTTGTGTCCATGGTATACACACCGGTAATGCTCCGGAAGTGGAAGCGTAGTGTGCCATGGTATACACACCGGTAATACTCAGGAAGTAAAAGCCTATTGTACCATGGTATACACCGGTAATGCTACGGAATTGGAAGCATAGTGTCCATGGTATACACACAGGTAATGCTCCGGAACTGGAAGCCTAGTGTGCCATGGTAAACACACCGGTAATGCTCCGGAAGTGAGGCATTTTTAGTAATCGGAGGTGGAGCGTAGTGTGCTATGGTAAACACACCAGTAATGCTCCAAAAGTAGAAGCGTAGTGTGCCATGGTATACACACCGGTAATGCTCCAGAAGTGGAAGCGTAGTGTGCCATGATAAACACACCGGTAATACTCTGGAAGTAAAAGCCTAGTGTGCCATGGTATACACCGGTAATGCTCCGGAATAGGAAGCATAGTGTGCCATGGTAAACACACCGGTAATACTCTGGAAGTAAAAGCCTAGTGTGCCATGCTATAAACCGATAATGCTCCGGAAGTGGAAGCGTAGTGTGCCATGGTATACACACCGGTAATGCTCCAGAAGTGGAAGTGTAGTGTGCCATGGTATACACACCGTTAGTACTCCGGAATTAAAAGTCTAGTGTACCATGGTATACACTGGTAATGCTCCAGAATTGGAAGCATAGTGTCCATGGTATACACACCGGTAATGCTCCGGAAGTGGAAGCGTAGTATGCCATGGTATACACACCGGTAATGCTCCAGAACTGGAAGCGTAATGTGCCATGATAAACACAACGGTAACGCTCCAAATATGGAAATGTAGTGTGCCATGGTAAACACACCGGCAATGTTCCGGAAGTGGAAGCGTAATTGCCATGGTATACACACCGGTAATGCTCCAAAAGTAGAAGCGTACGGTGCCATGATATACACACCGGTAATGCTCCAGAAGTGGAAGCCTAGTGTGCCATGGTATACACATGGGTAATGCTCCGGAAGTGGAAGCACAGTGTGCCATGGTAAACACACCGGTAATACTCCAAAAGTTGAAGCGTAGTGTGCCATGGTATACACACCAGTAATGCTCCATAAGTGGAAGTGTAGTGTGCCATGGTATACACACCGGTAGTACTCCGGAATTAAAAGTCTAGTGTACCATGGTATACACTGGTAATGCTCCGGAATTGTAAGCATAGTGTCCATGGTATACACACCGGTAATGCTCCGGACGTGGAAGCGTAGTATGCCATGGTATACACACCGGTAATGCTCCAGAACTGGAAGCGTAGTGTGCCATGGTAAACACACCGGTAATGCTTTGGAAGTGGAGCATTTCCAGTAATCGGAAGTGGAAGCGTAGTGTGCTATGGTATGCACACCGGTAATACTTCAGAAGCATAGTGTGCCATGGTAAACACACCGGTAATGCTCCGGAAGTGGAACCGTAATGTGCCATGATAAACACAACGTTAATGCTCCAGAAATGGAAATGTAGTGTGCCATGGTAAACACACCGGTAATGTTCCAGAAGTGGAAGCATAATGGCCATGGTATACACACCGGTAATGCTCCAAAAGTAGAAGCGTAGGGTGCCATGATATACACACCGGTAATGCTCCAGAAGTGGAAGCCTAGTGTGCCGTGGTATACACACGGGTAATGCTCCGGAAGTGGAAGCATAGTGTGCCATGGTAAACACACCGGTAATGCTCCAAAAGTTGAAGCGTAGTGTGCCATGGTATACACACCAGTAATGCTCCATAAGTGGAAGAGTAGTGTGCCATGGTATACACACCAGTAGTACTCCGGAATTAAAAGTCTAGTGTACCACGGTATACACTGGTAATGCTCCAGAATTGTAAGCATAGTGTACCATGGTATACACTGGTAAAGCTCCAGAATTGTAAGCATAGTGTCCATGGTAAACACACCGGTAATGCTTTGGAAGTGGAGCATTTCCAGTAATCGGAAGTGGAAGCGTAGTGTGCTATGGTATGCACACCGGTAATACTTCAGAAGCATAGTGTGCCATGGTAAACACACCGGTAATGCTCCGGAAGTGGAACCGTAATGTGCCATGATAAACACAACGTTAATGCTCCAGAAATGGAAATGTAGTGTGCCATGGTAAACACACCGGTAATGTTCCAGAAGTGGAAGCATAATGGCCATGGTATACACACCGGTAATGCTCCAAAAGTAGAAGCGTAGGGTGCCATGATATACACACCGGTAATGCTCCAGAAGTGGAAGCCTAGTGTGCCGTGGTATACACACGGGTAATGCTCCGGAAGTGGAAGCATAGTGTGCCATGGTAAACACACCGGTAATGCTCCAAAAGTTGAAGCGTAGTGTGCCATGGTATACACACCAGTAATGCTCCATAAGTGGAAGTGTAGTGTGCCATGGTATACACACCAGTAGTACTCCGGAATTAAAAGTCTAGTGTACCACGGTATACACTGGTAATGCTCCAGAATTGTAAGCATAGTGTACCATGGTATACACTGGTAAAGCTCCAGAATTGTAAGCATAGTGTCCATGGTATACACACCGGTAATGCTCCGGAAGTGGAAGCGTAGTGTGCCATGGTATACACACTGGTAATGCTCCAAAAGAAGAAGCGCAGTGTGCCATGGTATACACACCGGTAATGCTCCAGAAGTGGAACCATAGTGTGCCATGGTATAAACACCGGTAATACTCCGGAAGTAAAAGCCTAGTGTACCATGGTATATACCGGTAATGCTCCGGAATTGGAAGTATAGTGACCATGGTATACGCACCGGTAATGCTCCAGAAGTGGAAGGGTAGTGTGCCATGGTATACACACCGGTAATGCTCCGGAATTGGAAGCACAGTGTCCATGGTATACACACCGGTAATGCTCCAGAAGTGGAAGCATAGTGTGCCATGGTATACACACCGGTAATACTCCGGAAGTAAAAGCCTAGTGTACCATGGTATACACCGGTAATGCTCCGAAATTGGAAGCATAGTGTCCATGGTATACACACCGGTAACGCTCCCCGGAAGTGGAAGCGTAGTGTGCCATGGTATACACACCGGTAATGCTCCGGAAGTGGAAGCATAATGTGCCATGAGATACACACGGGTAATGCTCCGGAAGTAAATGCCTAGTTTGCAATGGTATACACACCGGTAATGCTCCGGAAGTGGAAGCGTAGTGTCCATGGTATACACACCGGTAATGCTCCGGAAGTGGAAGCGTAGTGTGCCATGGTATACACACCGGTAATACTCCAAAGAAGAAGCGCAGTGTGCCATGGAATACACACCGGTAATGCTCCAGAAGTGGAAGCATAGTGTGCCATGGTACACGCACCGATAATACTCCGGAAGTAAAAGCCTAGTGTACCATGGTATACACCGGTAATGCTCCAGAATTGGAAGCATAGTGTCCATGGTATACACACCGGTAATGCTCCGGAAGGGGAAGCATCATGTCCATGGTATACACATGGGTAATGCTCCGGCAGTAAAAGCCTAGTGTGCCATGGTATACGCACTGGTAATGCTCCAGAAGTGGAAGCGTAGTGTGCCATGGAATACACACCGGTAATGCTCTGGAATTGGAAGCACAGTGTCCATGGTATACACACCGGTAATGCTCCAGAAGTGGAAGCATAGTGTGCCATGGTATACACACCGGTAATACTCCGGAAGTAAAAGCCTAGTGTACCATGGTATACACCGGTAATGCTCCGGAATTGGAAGCATAGTGTCCATGGTATACACACCAGTAATGCTCCGGAAGTGGAAGCGTAGTGTCCATGGTATACAGACCGGTAATACTCCGGAATTGGAGGCATAGTGTCCATGGTATACACACCGGTAATGCTACGGAAGTGGAAGGGTAGTGTGCCATGGTATACACACCGGTAATGCTCCGGAAGTGGAAGCATAATGTGTCATGGTATACACACGGGTAATGCTCCGGAAGTAAATGCCTAGTGTGCCATGGTATACACACCGGTAATGCTCCGGAAGTGGAAGCGTAGTGTCCATGGTATACACACCGGCAATGCTCTGGAAGTGGAAGCGTAGTGTGCCATGGTATACACACCGGTAATACTCAGGAAGTAAAAGCCTATTGTACCATGGTATACACACCGGTAATGCTCCAAAAGTAGAAGCATAGTGTGCCATGGTATACACACCGGTAATGTTCCAGAAGTGGAAGCATAGTGTGCCATGGTATACACACCGGTAATACTCCAGAAGTAAAAGCCTAGTGTACCATAGTATACACCGGTAATGCTCCGGAATTGGAAGCATAGTGTCCATGGTATACACACCGGTAATGCTACGGAAGTGGAAGCGTAGTGTGCCATGGTATACACACCGGTAATGCTCCGGAAGTGGAAGCATAATGTGCCATGGTATACACACGAGTAATGCTCCGGAAGTAAATGCCTAGTGTGCCATGGTATACACACCGGTAATGGTCCGGAAGTGGAAGCGTAGTGTCCATGGTATACACACCGGTAATGCTCCGGAAGTGGAAGCGTAGTGTGCCATGGTATACACACCGGTAATACTCAGGAAGTAAAAGCCTATTGTACCATGTTATACACCGGTAATGCTCCGGAATTGGAAGCATAGTGTCCATGGTATACACACAGGTAATGCTCCAGAACTGGAAGCGTAGTGTGCCATGGTAAACACACCGGTAATGCTCCGGAAGTGAGGCATTTTTAGTAATCGGACGTGGAAGCCTAGTGTGCCATGGTATACACCGGTAATGCTCCGGAATAGGAAGCATAGTGTGCCATGGTAAACACACCGGTAATACTCTGGAAGTAAAAGCCTAGTGTGCCATGCTATAAACCGATAATGCTCCGGAAGTGGAAGCGTAGTGTGCCATGGTATACACACCGGTAATGCTCCAGAAGTGGAAGTGTAGTGTGCCATGGTATACACACCGTTAGTACTCCGGAATTAAAAGTCTAGTGTACCATGGTATATACTGGTAATGCTCCAGAATTGGAAGCATAGTGTCCATGGTATACACACCGGTAATGCTCCGGAAGTGGAAGCGTAGTAAGCCATGGTATACACACCGGTAAAGCTCCGGAACTGGAAGCGTAGTGTGCCATGGTAAACACACCGGTAGTGCTCTGGAAGTGGAGCATTTCCAGTAATCGGAAGTGGAAGCGTAGTGTGCTATGGTATGCACACCGGTAATGCTTCAGAAGCATAGTGTGCCATGGTAAACACACCGGCAATGTTCCGGAAGTGGAAGCGTAATGGCCATGGTATACACACCGGTAATGCTCCAAAAGTAGTAGCGTAGGGTGCCATGATATACACACCGGTAATGCTCCAGAAGTGGAAGCCTAGTGTGCCATGGTATACACACGGGTAATGCTCCAGAAGTGGAAGCACAGTGTGCCATGGTAAACACACCGGTAATGCTCCAAAAGTTGAAGCGTAGTGTGCCATGATATACACACCAGTAATGCTCCATAAGTGGAAGTGTAGTGTGCCATGGTATACACACCGGTAGTACTCCGGAATTAAAAGTCTAGTGTACCATGGTATACACTAGTAATGCTCCGGAATTGTAAGCATAGTGTCCATGGTATACACACCGGTAATGCTCCGGAAGTGGAAGCGTAGTATGCCATGGTATACACACCGGCAATGCTCCGGAACTGGAAGCGTAGTGTGCCATGGTAAACACACCGGTAATGCTTTGGAAGTGGAGCATTTCCAGTAATCGGAAGTGGAAGCGTAGTGTGCTATGGTATGCACACCGGTAATGCTTCAGAAGCATAGTGTGCCATGGTAAACACACCGGTAATGCTCCGGAAGTGGAACAGTAATGTGCCATGATAAACACAACGGTAATGCTCCAGAAATGGAAATGTAGTGTGCCATGGTAAATACACCGGTAATGTTCCGGAAGTGGAAGCGTAATGGTCATGGTATACACACCGGTAATGCTCCAAATGTAGAAGCGTTGGGTGCCATGATATACACACCGGTAATGCTCCAGAAGTGGAAGCCTAGTGTGCCATGGCATACACACGGGTAATGCTGCGGAAGTGGAAGCGTAGTGTACCATGGTATACACACCGGTAATACTCAGGAAGTAAAAGTCTATTGTACCATGGTATACACCGGTAATGCTCCGGAATTGGAATCATAGTGTCCATGGTATACACACCGGTAATGCTCCGGAAGTGGAAGCGTAGTGTGCAATGGTATACACACCGGTAATGCTCCAGAAGTGGAAGCATAATGTGCCATGGTATACACACGGGTAATGCTCCGGAACTAAATGCCTAGTGTGCCATGGTATACACACCGGTAATGCTCTGGAAGTGGAAGCGTAGTGTCCATGGTATACACACCGGTAATGCTCCGGAAGTGGAAGCGTAGTGTGCCATGGTATACACACCGGTAATACTCAGGAAGTAAAAGCCTATTGTACCATGGTATACACCGGTAATGCTCCGGAATTGGAAGCATAGTGTCCATGGTATACACACAGGTAATGCTCCGGAACTGGAACCATAGTGTGCCATGGTAAACACACCGGTAATGCTCCGGAAGTGAGGCATTTTTTGTAATCGGACGTGGAAGTGTAGTGTGCTATGGTAAACACACCGGTAATGCTCCAAAAGTAGAAGCGTAGTGTGCCGTGGTAAACACACCTGTAACACTCTGGAAGTAAAAGCCTAGTGTACCATGGTATACACCGGTAATGCTCCGGAATAGGAAGCATAGTGTGCCATGGTAAACACACCGGTAATACTCCGGAAGTAAAAGCCTAATGTGCCATGGTATAAACCGATAATGCTCCGGAAGTGGAAGCGTAGTGTACCATGGTAAACACACCGGTAATGCTCCAAAAGTTGAAGCGTAGTGTGCCATGGTATACACACCGGTGATGCTCCAGAAGTGGAAGCGTAGTGTGCCATGGTAAACACACCGGTAATACTCTGGAAGTAAAAGCCTAGTGTACCATGGTATACACTGGTAATGCTCCGGAATAGGAAGCATAGTGTGCCAAGGTAAACACACCGGTAATACTCCGGAAGTAAAAGCCTAGGGTGCCATGGTATAAACCGGTAATGCTCCGAAAGTGGAAGCGTAGTGTGCCATGGTAAACACACAGGTAATGCTCCAAAAATTGAAGCGTAGTGTGCTATGGTATACTTACCGGTAATGCTCCAGAAGTGGAAGTGTAGTGTGCCATGGTATACACACCGGTAGTACTCCGGAATTAAAAGTCTAGTGTACCATGGTATACACTGGTAATGCTCCGGAATTGGAAGCATAGTGTCCATGGTATACACACCGGTAATGCTCCGGAAGTGGAAGCGTAGTATGCCATGGTAAACACACCGGTAATGCTCTGGAAGTGGAGCATTTCCAGTAATCGGAAGTGGAAGCGTAGTGTGCTATGGTATGCACACGGGTAATGCTTCAGAAGCATAGTGTGCCATGGTAAACACACCGGTAATGCTCCGGAAGTGGAAGCGTAATTGCCATGGTATACACACCGGTAATGCTCCAAAAGTAGAAACATAGGGTGCCATGATATACACACTGGTAATGCTCCGGAAGTGGAAGCCTAGTGTGCCATGGTATACACACGGGTAATGCTGCGGAAGTGGAAGCGTTGTGTGCCTTGGTATACACACCGGTAATGCTCCGGAAGTGGAAGCGTCGTGTCCATGGTATACACATGGGTAATGCTCCGGCAGTAAAAGCCTAGTGTGTCATGGTATACGCACCGGTAATGCTCCGGAAGTGGAAGTGTAGTGTACCATGGTATACACACCGGTAATGCTCTGGAATTGGAAGCACTGTGTCCATGGTATACACACCGGTAATGCTCCAAAAGTAGAAGCGTAGGGTGCCATGATATACACACCGGTAATGCTCCGGAAGTGGAAGCCTAGTGTGCCATGGTATACACACGGGTAATGCTGCGGAAGTGGAAGCGTAGTGTGCCATGGTATACACACCGGTAATACTCAGGAAGTAAAAGTCTATTGTACCATGGTATACACCGGTAATGCTCCGGAATTGGAAGCATAGTGTCCATGGTATACACATTGGTAATACTCCGGAAGTGGAAGCGTAGTGTGCAATGGTATACACACCGGTAATGCTCCAGAAGTGGAAGCATAATGTGCCATGGTATACACACGGGTAATGCTCCGGAACTAAATGCCTAGTGTGCCATGGTATACACACCGGTAATGCTCCGGAAGTGGAAGCATAGTGTCCATGGTATACACACCGGTAATGCTCCGGAAGTGGAAGCGTAGTGTGCCATGGTATACACACCAGTAATACTCAGAAAGTAAAAGCCTATTGTACCATGGTATACACCGGTAATGCTCCGGAATTGGAAGCATAGTGTCCATGGTATACACACCGGTAATGCTCTGGAACTGGAAGCGTAGTTTGCCAAGGTAAACACACCGGTAATGCTCCAGAAGTGAGGCATTTTTAGTAATCGGAAGTGGAAGCGTAGTGTGCTATGGTAAACACACTGGTAATGCTCCAAAAGTAGAAGCGTAGTGTGCCGTGGTAAACACACCTGTAACACTCTGGAAGTAAAAGCCTAGTGTACCATGGTATACACCGGTAATGCTCCGGAATAGGAAGCATAGTGTGCCATGGTAAACACACCGGTAATACTCCGGAAGTAAAAGCCTAATGTGCCATGGTATAAACCGATAATGCTCCTGAAGTAGAAGCGTAGTGTGCCATGGTAAACACACCGGTAATGCTCCAAAAGTTGAAGCGTAGTGTGCCATGGTATACACACCGGTAATACTCCAGAAGTAAAAGCCTAGTGTACCATAGTATACACCGGTAATGCTCCGGAATTGGAAGCATAGTGTCCATGGTATACACACCGGTAATGCTACGGAAGTGGAAGCGTAGTGTGCCATGGTATACACACCGGTAATGCTCCGGAAGTGGAAGCATAATGTGCCATGGTATACACACGGGTAATGCTCCGGAAGTAAATGCCTAGTGTGCCATGGTATACACACCGGTAATGCTCCGGAAGTGGAAGCGTAGTGTCCATGGTATACACACCGGTAATGCTCCGGAAGTGGAAGTGTAGTGTGCCATGGTATACACACCGGTAATGCTCTGGAATTGGATGCACAGTGTCCATGGTATACACACCAGTAATGCACCAGAAGTGGAAGCATAGTGTGCCATGGTATACACACTAATGTATGACGATACAACACATGCATTCACATTGCATGCCAATAGATCGCGGTTTTTAAACGCAAGTCGTTACAACGACTTTCGTTGGAGGGCGCTGGACTTAGGAGTAGTTTAATTTACTATTCCAACTCCAGCCTACGTACAGTAGGGAAGGTGTTGGATAGTAAATTAAACTATTCCTTGTCCTATAGCGCCCTCCAGCGCAACTTGCGTGGTAAAAACCGCGATCTAATGGCATGCGATGTAATGCATGCGTGCTAAAGGTTGTTTCCCATACACACCGGTAATACTCCGGAAGTAAAAGCCTAGTGTACCATGGTATACACCGGTAATGCTCCGGAATTGTAAGCATAGTGTCCATGGTATACACACCGGTAATGCTGCGGAAGTGGAAGCGTAGTGTGCCTTGATATACACACCGGTAATGCTCCGGAAGTGGAAGCGTAGTGTGCCATGGTATACACACCGGTAATACTCAGGAAGTAAAAGTCTATTGTACCATGGTATATACCGGTAATGCTCCGGAATTAGAAGCATAGTGTCCATGGTATACACACCGGTAATGCTCCAAAAGTAGAAGCATAGTGTGCCATGGTATACACACCGGTAATGTTCCAGAAGTGGAAGCATAGTGTGCCATGGTATACACACCGGTAATACTCCAGAAGTAAAAGCCTAGTGTACCATAGTATACACCGGTAATGCTCCGGAATTGGAAGCATAGTGTCCATGGTATACACACCGGTAATGCTACGGAAGTGGAAATGTAGTGTGCCATGGTAAACACACCGGCAATGTTCCGGAAGTGGAAGCGTAATGGCCATGGTATACACACCGGTAATGCTCCAAAAGTAGTAGCGTAGGGTGCCATGATATACACACCGGTAATGCTCCAGAAGTGGAAGCCTAGTGTGCCATGGTATACACACGGGTAATGCTCCAGAAGTGGAAGCACAGTGTGCCATGGTAAACACACCGGTAATGCTCCAAAAGTTGAAGCGTAGTGTGCCATGATATACACACCAGTAATGCTCCATAAGTGGAAGTGTAGTGTGCCATGGTATACACACCGGTAGTACTCCGGAATTAAAAGTCTAGTGTACCATGGTATACACTGGTAATGCTCCGGAATTGTAAGCATAGTGTCCATGGTATACACACCGGTAATGCTCCGGAAGTGGAAGCGTAGTATGCCATGGTATACACACCGGTAATGCTCCGGAACTGGAAGCGTAGTGTGCCATGGTAAACACACCGGTAATGCTTTGGAAGTGGAGCATTTCCAGTAATCGGAAGTGGAAGCGTAGTGTGCTATGGTATGCACACCGGTAATGCTTCAGAAGCATAGTGTGCCATGGTAAACACACCGGTAATGCTCCGGAAGTGGAACAGTAATGTGCCATGATAAACACAACGGTAATGCTCCAGAAATGGAAATGTAGTGTGCCATGGTAAATACACCGGTAATGTTCCGGAAGTGGAAGCGTAATGGTCATGGTATACACACCGGTAATGCTCCAAAAGTAGAAGCGTAGGGTGCCATGATATACACACCGGTAATGCTCCGGAAGTGGAAGCCTAGTGTGCCATGGTATACACACGGGTAATGCTGCGGAAGTGGAAGCGTAGTGTGCCATGGTATACACACCGGTAATACTCAGGAAGTAAAAGTCTATTGTACCATGGTATACACCGGTAATGCTCCGGAATTGGAAGCATAGTGTCCATGGTATACACACCGGTAATGCTCCGGAAGTGGAAGCGTAGTGTGCAATGGTATACACACCGGTAATGCTCCAGAAGTGGAAGCATAATGTGCCATGGTATACACACAGGTAATGCTCCGGAACTAAATACCTAGTGTGCCATGGTATACACACCGGTAATGCTCCGGAAGTGGAAGCGTAGTGTCCATGGTATACACACCGGTAATGCTCCGGAAGTGGAAGCGTAGTGTGCCATGGTATACACACCGGTAATACTCAGGAAGTAAAAGCCTATTGTACCATGGTATACACCGGTAATACTCCGGAATTGGAAGCATAGTGTCCATGGTATACACACAGGTAATGCTCCGGAACTGGAACCGTAGTGTGCCATGGTAAACACACCGGTAATGCTCCGGAAGTGAGGCATTTTTGTAATCGGACGTGGAAGTGTAGTGTGCTATGGTAAACACACCGGTAATGCTCCAAAAGTAGAAGCGTAGTGTGCCGTGGTAAACACACCTGTAACACTCTGGAAGTAAAAGCCTAGTGTACCATGGTATACACCGGTAATGCTCCGGAATAGGAAGCATAGTGTGCCATGGTAAACACACCGGTAATACTCCGGAAGTAAAAGCCTAATGTGCCATGGTATAAACCGATAATGCTCCGGAAGTGGAAGCGTAGTGTACCATGGTAAACACACCGGTAATGCTCCAAAAGTTGAAGCGTAGTGTGCCATGGTATACACACCGGTGATGCTCCAGAAGTGGAAGCGTAGTGTGCCATGGTAAACACACCGGTAATACTCTGGAAGTAAAAGCCTAGTGTACCATGGTATACACTGGTAATGCTCCGGAATAGGAAGCATAGTGTGCCAAGGTAAACACACCGGTAATACTCCGGAAGTAAAAGCCTAGGGTGCCATGGTATAAACCGGTAATGCTCCGAAAGTGGAAGCGTAGTGTGCCATGGTAAACACACAGGTAATGCTCCAAAAATTGAAGCGTAGTGTGCTATGGTATACTTACCGGTAATGCTCCAGAAGTGGAAGTGTAGTGTGCCATGGTATACACACCGGTAGTACTCCGGAATTAAAAGTCTAGTGTACCATGGTATACACTGGTAATGCTCCGGAATTGGAAGCATAGTGTCCATGGTATACACACCGGTAATGCTCCGGAAGTGGAAGCATAGTATGCCATGGTAAACACACCGGTAATGCTCTGGAATTGGAGCATTTCCAGTAATCGGAAGTGGAAGCGTAGTGTGCTATGGTATGCACACGGGTAATGCTTCAGAAGCATAGTGTGCCATGGTAAACACACCGGTAATGCTCCGGAAGTGGAAGCGTAATTGCCATGGTATACACACCGGTAATGCTCCAAAAGTAGAAACGTAGGGTGCCATGATATACACACTGGTAATGCTCCGGAAGTGGAAGCCTAGTGTGCCATGGTATACACACGGGTAATGCTGCGGAAGTGGAAGCGTTGTGTGCCTTGGTATACACACCGGTAATGCTCCGGAAGTGTAAGCGTCGTGTCCATGGTATACACATGGGTAATGCTCCGGCAGTAAAAGCCTAGTGTGTCATGGTATACGCACCGGTAATGCTCCGGAAGTGGAAGTGTAGCGTACCATGGTATACACACCGGTAATGCAATGGAATTGGAAGCACTGTGTCCATGGTATACACACCGGTAATGCTCCAAAAGTAGAAGCGTAGGGTGCCATGATATACACACCGGTAATGCTCCGGAAGTGGAAGCCTAGTGTGCCATGGTATACACACGGGTAATGCTGCGGAAGTGGAAGCGTAGTGTGCCATGGTATACACACCGGTAATACTCAGGAAGTAAAAGTCTATTGTACCATGGTATACACCGGTAATGCTCCGGAATTGGAAGCATAGTGTCCATGGTATACACATTGGTAATACTCCGGAAGTGGAAGCGTAGTGTGCAATGGTATACACACCGGTAATGCTCCAGAAGTGGAAGCATAATGTGCCATGGTATACACACGGGTAATGCTCCGGAACTAAATGCCTAGTGTGCCATGGTATACACACCGGTAATGCTCCGGAAGTGGAAGCATAGTGTCCATGGTATACACACCGGTAATGCTCCGGAAGTGGAAGCGTAGTGTGCCATGGTATACACACCAGTAATACTCAGAAAGTAAAAGCCTATTGTACCATGGTATACACCGGTAATGCTCCGGAATTGGAAGCATAGTGTCCATGGTATACACACCGGTAATGCTCTGGAACTGGAAGCGTAGTTTGCCAAGGTAAACACACCGGTAATGCTCCAGAAGTGAGGCATTTTTAGTAATCGGAAGTGGAAGCGTAGTGTGCTATGGTAAACACACTGGTAATGCTCCAAAAGTAGAAGCGTAGTGTGCCGTGGTAAACACACCTGTAACACTCTGGAAGTAAAAGCCTAGTGTACCATGGTATACACCGGTAATGCTCCGGAATAGGAAGCATAGTGTGCCATGGTAAACACACCGGTAATACTCCGGAAGTAAAAGCCTAATGTGCCATGGTATAAACCGATAATGCTCCGGAAGTAGAAGCGTAGTGTGCCATGGTAAACACACCGGTAATGCTCCAAAAGTTGAAGCGTAGTGTGCCATGGTATACACACCGGTAATACTCCAGAAGTAAAAGCCTAGTGTACCATAGTATACACCGGTAATGCTCCGGAATTGGAAGCATAGTGTCCATGGTATACACACCGGTAATGCTACAGAAGTGGAAGCGTAGTGTGCCATGGTATACACACCGGTAATGCTCCGGAAGTGGAAGCATAATGTGCCATGGTATACACACGGGTAATGCTCCGGAAGTAAATGCCTAGTGTGCCATGGTATACACACCGGTAATGCTCCGGAAGTGGAAGCGTAGTGTCCATGGTATACACACCGGTAATGCTCCGGAAGTGGAAGTGTAGTGTGCCATGGTATACACACCGGTAATGCTCTGGAATTGGATGCACAGTGTCCATGGTATACACACCAGTAATGCACCAGAAGTGGAAGCATAGTGTGCCATGGTATACACACTAATGTATGACGATACAACACATGCATTCACATTGCATGCCAATAGATCGCGGTTTTTAAACGCAAGTCGTTACAACGACTTTCGTTGGAGGGCGCTGGACTTAGGAGTAGTTTAATTTACTATTCCAACTCCAGCCTACGTACAGTAGGGAAGGTGTTGGATAGTAAATTAAACTATTCCTTGTCCTATAGCGCCCTCCAGCGCAACTTGCGTGGTAAAAACCGCGATCTAATGGCATGCGATGTAATGCATGCGTGCTAAAGGTTGTTTCCCATACACACCGGTAATACTCCGGAAGTAAAAGCCTAGTGTACCATGGTATACACCGGTAATGCTCCGGAATTGTAAGCATAGTGTCCATGGTATACACACCGGTAATGCTGCGGAAGTGGAAGCGTAGTGTGCCTTGATATACACACCGGTAATGGTCCGGAAGTGGAAGCGTAGTGTGCCATGGTATACACACCGGTAATACTCAGGAAGTAAAAGTCTATTGTACCATGGTATATACCGGTAATGCTCCGGAATTGGAAGCATAGTGTCCATGGTATACACACCGGTAATGCTCCGGAAATGGAAGCGTAGTGTGGCATGGTATACAGACCGGTAATGCTCCGGAATTGGAAGCATAGTGTCCATGGTATACACACTGGTAATGCTCCAAAAGTAGAAGCATAGTGTGCCATGGTATACACACCGGTAATGCTCCAGAAGTGGAAGCATAGTGTGCCATGGTATACACACCGGTAATACTCCGGCAGTAAAAGCCTAGGGTACCACGGTATACACCGGTAATGCTCCAGAATTGGAAGCATAGTGTCCATGGTATACACACCGGTAATGCTACGGAAGTGGAAGCGTAGTGTGCCATGGTATACACACCGGTAATTCTCCGGAAGTGGAAACATAATGTGCCATGCTATACACACGGGTAATGCTCCAGAAGTAAATGCCTAGTGTGCCCTGGTATACACACCGGTAATGCTCCGGAAGTGGAAGCGTAGTGTCCATGGTATACATACCGGTAATGCTCCGGAAGTGGAAGCGTAGTGTGCCATGGTATACACACCGGTAATACTCAGGAAGTAAAAGCCTATTGTACCATGGTATACACCGGTAATGCTCCGGAATTGGAAGCATAGTGTCCATGGTATACACACAGGTAATGCTCCGGAACTGGAACCGTAGTGTGCCATGGTAAACACACCGGTAATGCTCCGGAAGTGAGGCATTTTTTGTAATCGGACGTGGAAGTGTAGTGTGCTATGGTAAACACACCGGTAATGCTCCAAAAGTAGAAGTGTAGTGTGCCATGGTATACACACCGGTAATGCTCCAGAAGTGGAAGCGTAGTGTGCCATGGTAAACACACCGGTAATACTCTGGAAGTAAAAGCCTAGTGTGCCATGGTATACACCGGTAATGCTCCGGAATAGGAAGCATAGTGTGCCATGGTAAACACACCGGTAATACTCTGGAAGTAAAAGCCTAGTGTGCCATGCTATAAACCAATAATGCTCCGGAAGTGGAAGCGTAGGGCCTGATTCACAGAACTAACTTACGTCAAAACGTAAACGTAAACGTAAAGGTAAACGTAAAGTTAGTACTTTTTGGTATTCACAGAATACACTTACTCATTTGGTATTCACAGAATGAACTTACTCATTTCGGTATTCACAGAAGTTAGTAGTCCTAACTTTAGGACTCCTAAAGTTACTAACTTCTGTGAATACCGGAATGAGTAAGTTCATTCTGTGAATACCAAAATGAGTAAGTGTATTCTGTGAATACCAAAAAGTACTAACTTTACGTTTACGTTTACGTTTACGTTTACGTTTACATTTTTGACGTAAGTTAGTTCTGTGAATCAGGCCCACAGTGTGCCATGGTATACACACCGGTAATGCTCCAGAAGTGGAAGTGTAGTGTGCCATGGTATACACACCGTTAGTACTCCGGAATTAAAAGTCTAGTGCACCATGGTATACACTGGTAATGCTCCGGAATTGGAAGCATAGTGTCCATGGTATACACACCGGTAATGCTGCGGAAGTGGAAGCATAGTGTGCCTTGGTATACACACCGGTAATGCTCCGGAAGTGGAAGCGTAGTGTGCCATGGTATACACACCGGTAATACTCAGGAAGTAAAAGTCTATTGTACCATGGTATATTCCGGTAATGCTCCGGAATTGGAAGCATAGTGTCCATGGTATACACACCGGTAATACTCCGGAAGTAAAAGCCTAATGTGCCATAGTATAAACCGATAATGCTCCGGAAGTGGAAGCGTAGTGTGCCATGGTAAACACACCGGTAATGCTCCAAAAGTTGAAGCGTAGTGTGCCATGGTATACACACCGGTAATACTCCGTAAGTAAAAGCCTAGTGTACCATGGTATACACCGGTAATGCTCCAGAATTGGAAGCATAGTGTCCATGGTATACACACCGGTAATGCTGCGGAAGTGGAAGCATAGTGTGCCTTGGTATACACACCGGTAATGCTCCGGAAGTGGAAGCGTAGTGTGCCATGGTATACACACCGGTAATACTCAGGAAGTAAAAGTCTATTGTACCATGGTATATACCGGTAATGCTCCGGAATTGGAAGCATAGTGTCCATGGTATACACACCGGTAATGCTCCGGAAGTGGAAGCGTAGTGTGGCATGGTATACAGACCGGTAATGCTCCGGAATTGGAAGCATAGTGTCCATGGTATACACACTGGTAATGCTCCAAAAGTAGAAGTGTAGTGTGCCATGGTATACACACCGGTAATGCTCCAGAAGTGGAAGCATAGTGTGCCATGGTATACACACCGGTAATACTCCGGAAGTAAAAGCCTAGTGTACCACGGTATACACCGGTAATGCTCCGGAATTAGAAGCATAGTGTCCATGGTATACACACCGGTAATGCTACGGAAGTGGAAGCGTAGTGTTCCATGGTATACACACCGGTAATGCTCCAGAAGTAAATGCCTAGTGTGCCATGGTATACACACCGGTAATGCTCCGGAAGTGGAAGCGTAGTGTCCATGGTATACATACCGGTAATGCTCCGGAAGTGGAAGCGTAGTGTGCCATGGTATACACACCGGTAATACTCAGGAAGTAAAAGCCTATTGTACCATGGTATACACCGGTAATGCTCCGGAATTGGAAGCATAGTGTCCATGGTATACACACAGGTAATGCTCCGGAACTGGAACCGTAGTGTGCCATGGTAAACACACCGGTAATGCTCCAGAAGTGAGGCATTTATAGTAATCGGACGTGGAAGCGAAGTGTGCTATGGTAAACACACCGGTAATTCTCCAAAAGAAGAAGCGTAGTGTGCCATGGTATACACACCGGTAATGCTCCAGAAGTGGAAGCGTAGTGTGCCATGGTAAACACACCGGTAGTACTCTGGAAGTAAAAGCCTAGTGTGCCATGGTATACACCGGTAATGCTCCGGAATAGGAAGCATAGTGTGCCATGGTAAACACACCGGTAATACTCTGGAAGTAAAAGCCTAGTGTGCCATGCTATAAACCGATAATGCTCCGGAAGTGGAAGCGTAGGGCCTGATTCACAGAACTAACTTACGTCAAAAACGTAAACGTAAACGTAAAGTTAGTACTTTTTGGTGTTCACAGAATACACTTACTCATTTTGGTATTCACAGAATGAACTTACTCATTTCGGTATTCACAGAAGGTAGTCCTAACTTTAGGACTCCTAAAGTTACTAACTTCTGTTAATACCGGAATGAGTAAGTTCATTCTGTGAATACCAAAATGAGTAAGTGTATTCTGTGAATACCAAAAAGTACTAACTTTACGTTTACGTTTACGTTTACATTTTTGACGTAAGTTAGTTCTATGAATCAGGCCCACAGTGTGCCATGGTATACACACCGGTAATGCTCCAGAAGTGGAAGTGTAGTGTGCCATGGTATACACACCGTTAGTACTCCGGAATTAAAAGTCTAGTGCACCATGGTATACACTGGTAATGCTCCAGAATTGGAAGCATAGTGTCCATGGTATACACACCGGTAATGCTCCGGAAGTGGAAGCGTAGTATGCCATGGTATACACACCGGTAATGCTCCGGAACTGGAAGCGTAGTGTGCCATGGTAAACACACCGGTAATGCTCTGGAAGTGGAGCATTTCCAGTAATCGGAAGTGGAAGCATAGTGTGCTATGATATGCACACCGGTAATGCTTCAGAAGCATAGTGTGCCATGGTAAACACACTGGTAATGCTCCGGAAGTGGAAACGTAATGTGCCATGGTAAACACACCGGCAATGTTCCGGAAGTGGAAGCGTAATGGCCATGGTATACACACCGGTAATGCTCCAAAAGTAGAAGCGTAGGGTGCCATGATATACACACCGGTAATGCTCCAGAAGTGGAAGCCTAGTGTGCCATGGTATACACACGGGTAATGTTCCGGAAGTGGAAGCACAGTGTGCCATGGTAAACACACCGGTAATGCTCCAAAAGTTGAAGTGTAGTGTGCCATGGTATACACACCAGTAATGCTCCATAAGTGGAAGTGTAGTGTGCCATGGTATACACACCGGTAGTACTCCGGAATTAAAAGTAGAGTGTACAATGGTATACACTGGTAATGCTCAGGAATTGTAAGCATAGTGTCCATGGTATACACACCAGTAATGCTCCGGAAGTGGAAGCGTAGTATGCCATGGTATACACACCGGTAATGCTCCGGAACTGGAAGCGTAGTGTGCCATGGTAAACACACCGGTAATGCTTTGGAAGTGGAGCATTTCCAGTAATCAGAAGTGGAAGCGTAGTGTGCTATGGTATGCACACCGGTAATGCTTCAGAAGCATAGTGTGCCATGGAAACACACCGGTAATGCTCCGGAAGTGGAACCGTAATGTGCCATGATAAACACAACGGTAATGCTCCAGAAATGGAAATGTAGTGTGCCATGGTAAATACACCGGTAATGTTCCGGAAGTGGAAGCGTAATGGTCATGGTATACACACCGGTAATGCTCCAAAAGTAGAAGCGTAGGGTGCCATGATATACACACCGGTAATGCTCCGGAAGTGGAAGCCTAGTGTGCCATGGTATAGACACGGGTAATGCTGCGGAAGTGGAAGCATAATGTGCCATGGTATACACACGGGTAATGTTCGAGAAGTAAATGCCTAGTGTGCCATGGTATACACACCGGTAATGCTCCGTAAGTGGAAGCGTAGTGTCCATGGTATACACACCGGTAATGCTCCGGAAGTGGAAGCGTAGTGTGCCATGGTATACACACCGGTAATACTCAGGAAGTAAAAGCCTATTGTACCATGGTATACACCGGTAATGCTACGGAATTGGAAGCATAGTGTCCATGGTATACACACAGGTAATGCTCCGGAACTGGAAGCGTAGTGTGCCATGGTGAACACACCGGTAATGCTCCGGAAGTGAGGCATTTTTAGTAATCGGATGTGGAAGCGTAGTGTGCTATGGTAAACACACCGGTAATGCTCCAAAAGTAGAAGCGTAGTGTGCCATGGTATACACACCGGTAATGCTCCAGAAGTGGAAGCGTAGTGTGCCATGGTAAACACACCGGTAATACTCTGGAAGTAAAAGCCTAGTGTGCCATGGTATACACCGGTAATTCTCCGGAATAGGAAGTATAGTGTGCCATGGTAAACACACCGGTAATACTCTGGAAGTAAAAGCCTAGTGTGCCATGCTATAAACCGATAATGCTCCGGAAGTGGAAGCATAGTGTGCCATGGTATACACACCGGTAATGCTCCAGAAGTGGAAGCCTAGTGTGCCATGGTATACACACGGGTAATGCTCCGGAAGTGGAAGCATAGTGTGCCATGGTAAACACACCTGTAATGCTCTAAAAGTTGAAGCGTAGTGTGCCATGGAATACACACCATTAATGCTCCATAAGTGGAAGTGTAGTGTGCCATGGTATACACACCGGTAGTACTCCGGAATTAAATGTCTAGTGTACCATGGTATACACTGGTAATGCTCCGGAATTGTAAGCATAGTGTCCATGGTATACACACCGGTAATGCTCCGGAAGTGGAAGCATAGTGTCCATGGTATACACACCGGTAATGCTCCGGAAGTGGAAGCGTAGTATGCCATGGTAAACACACCGGTAATGCTCTGGAAGTGGAGCATTTCCAGTAATTGGAAGTGGAAGCGTAGTGTGCTATGGTATGCACACCGGTAATGCTTCAGAAGCATAGTGTGCCATGGTAAACACACCGGTAATGCTCCGGAAGTGAAACCGTAATGTGCCATGATAAACACAACGGTAATGCTCCAGAAATGGAAATGTAGGGTGCCATGGTAAATACACCGGTAATGTTCCGGAAGTGGAAGCGTAATGGTCACGGTATACACCGGTAAATGCTCCAAAAGTAGAAGCGTAGGGTGCCATGATATGCACACCGGTAATACTCCGGAAGTAGAAGCCTAGTGTGCCATGGTATACACATGGGTAATGCTGCGGAAGTGGAAGCAAAGTGTGCCATGGTATACACACCAGTAATGCTCAGGAAGTAAAAGCCTATTGTACCATGGTATACTCCGGTAATGCTCCGGAATTGGAAGCATAGAGTCCATGGTATACACACCGGTAATGCTCCGAAAGTGGAAGCGTAGTGTGCCATGGTATACACACCGGTAATGCTCCGGAAGTGGAAGCATAATGTGCCATTGTATACACACGGGTAATGCTCTGGAACTAAATGCCTAGTGTGCCATGGTATACACACCGGTAATACTCAGAAAGTAAAAGCCTATTGTACCATGGTATACACCGGTAATGCTCCGGAATTGGAAGCATAGTGTCCATGGTATACACACCGGTAATGCTCCGGAACTGGAAGCGTAGTTTGCCATGGTAAACACACCGGTAATGCTCCGGAAGTGAGGCATTTTTAGTAATCGGAAGTGGAAGCATAGTGTGCTATGGTAAACACACAGGTAATGCTGCAAAAGTAGAAGCGTAGTGTGCCATGGTATACACCAGTAATGCTCCAGAAGTGGAAGCATAGTGTGCCATGGTACACACACAGATAATACTCCGGAAGTAAAAGCCTAGTGTACCATGGTATACACCGGTAATGCTCTGGAATTGGAAGCATAGTGTCCATGGTATACACACCGGTAATGCTCCGGAAGGGGAAGCATCATGTCCATGGTATACAAATAGGTAATGCTCCGGCAGTAAAAGCCTAGTGTGCCATGGTATACGCACTGGTAATGCTCCGGAAGTGGAAGCGTAGTGTGCCATGGTATACACACCGGTAATGCTCTGGAATTGGAAGCACAGTGTCCATGGTATACACACCAGTAATGCTCCAGAAGTGGAAGCATAGTGGGCCATGGTATACCCACGGGTAATACTCCGGAAGTAAAAGCCTAGTGTACCATGGTATACACCGGTAATGCTCCGGAATTGGAAGCACAGTGTCCATGGTATACACACCGGTAATGCTCCGGAAGTGGAAGCGTAGTGTGGCATGGTATACAGACCAGTAATGCTCCGGAATTGGAAGCATAGTGTCCATGGTATACACACCGGTAATGCTCCAAAAGTAGAAGCGTAGTGTACCATGGTATACACCGGTAATGCTCCGGAATTGGAAGCATAGTGTCCATGGTATACACACCGGTAATGCTATGGAAGTGGAAGCGTAGTGTGCCATGGTATACACACCGGTAATTCTCCGGAAGTGGAAGCATAATGTGCCATGGTATACACACAGGTAATGCTCCAGAAGTAAATGCCTAGTGTGCCATGGTATACACACCGGTAGTGCTCCGGAAGTGGAAGCGTAGTGTCCATGGTATACATACCGGTAATGCTCCGGAAGTGGAAGCGTAGTGTGCCATGGTATACACACCGGTAATACTCAGGAAGTAAAAGCCTATTGTACCATAGTATACACCGGTAATGCTCCGGAATTGGAAGCATAGTGTCCATGGTATACACACAGGTAATGCTCCGGAACTAGAACCGTAGTGTGCCATGGTAAACACACCGGTAATACTCTGGAAGTAAAAGCCTAGTGTGCCATGGTATGCACCGATAATGCTCCGGAAGTGGAAGCGTAGTGTGCCATGGTATACACACCGGTAATGCTCCAGAAGTGGAAGTGTAGTGTGCCATGGTATACACACCGTTAGTACTCCGGAATTAAAAGTCTAGTGTACCATGGTATACACTGGTAATGCTCCAGAATTGGAAGCATAGTGTCCATGGTATACACACCGGTAATGCTCCGGAAGTGGAAGCGTAGTATGCCATGGTATACACACCGGTAATGCTCCGGAACTGGAAGCGTAGTGTGCCATGGTAAACACACCGGTAATGCTCTGGAAGTGGAGCATTTCCAGTAATCGGAAGTGGAAGCATAGTGTGCTATGGTATGCACACCGGTAATGCTTGAGAAGCATAGTGTGCCATGGTAAACACACCGGTAATGCTCCGGAAGTGGAAACGTAATGTGCCATGATAAACACAACGGTAATGCTCCAAAAATGGAAATGTAGTGTGCCATGGTAAACACACCGGCAATGTTCCGGAAGTGGAAGCATAATGGCCATGGTATACACACCGGTAATGCTCCAAAAGTAGAAGCGTAGGGTGCCATGATATACACACCGGTAATGCTCCAGAAGTGGAAGCCTAGTGTGCCATGGTATACACACGGGTAATGTTCCGGAAGTGGAAGCACAGTGTGCCATGGTAAACACACCAGTAATGCTCCAAAAGTTGAAGTGTAGTGTGCCATGGTATACACACCAGTAATGCTCCATAAGTGGAAGTGTAGTGTGCCATGGTATACACACCGGTAGTACTCCGGAATTAAAAGTCGAGTGTACCATGGTATACACTGGTAATGCTCCGGAATTATAAGCATAGTGTCCATGGTATACACACCGGTAATGCTCCGGAAGTGGAAGCGTAGTATGTCATGGTATACACACCGGTAATGCTCCGGAACTGGAAGCGTAGTGTGCCATGGTAAACACACCGGTAATGCTTTGGAAGTGGAGCATTTCCAGTAATCAGAAGTGGAAGCGTAGTGTGCTATGGTATGCACACCGGTAATGCTTCAGAAGCATAGTGTGCCATGGTAAACACACCAGTAATGCTCCAGAAGTGGAACCGTAATGTGCCATGATAAACACAACGGTAATGCTCCAGAAATGGAAATGTAGTGTGCCATGGTAAATACACCGGTAATGTTCCGGAAGTGGAAGCGTAATGGTCATGGTATACACACCGGTAATGCTACAAAAGTAGAAGCGTAGGGTGCCATGATATACACACTGGTAATGCTCCGGAAGTGGAAGCCTAGTGTGCCATGGTATACACACGGGTAATGCTGCGGAAGTGGAAGCATAATGTGCCATGGTATACACACGGGTAATGCTCCAGAAGTAAATGCCTAGTGTGCCATGGTATACACACCGGTAATGCTCCGGAATTGGAAGCATAGTGTCCATGGTATACACACCGGTAATGCTCCAGAAGTAGAAGCGTAGTGTGCCATGGTATACAGACCGGTAATGCTCCGGAATTGGAGGCATAGTGTCCATGGTATACACACCGGTAATGCTCCAAAAGTAGAAGCATAGTGTGCCATGGTATACACACCGGTAATGTTCCAGAAGTGGAAGCATAGTGTGCCATGGTATACACACCGGTAATACTCCAGAAGTAAAAGCCTAGTGTACCATAGTATACACCGGTAATGCTCCGGAATTGGAAGCATAGTGTCCATGGTATACACACCGGTAATGCTACGGAAGTGGAAGCGTAGTGTGTCATGGTATACACACTGGTAATACTCCGGAAGTGGAAGCATAATGTGCCATGGTATACACACGGGTAATGCTCAAGAAGTAAATGCCTAGTGTGCCATGGTATACACACCGGTAATGCTCCGGAAGTGGAAGCGTAGTGTCCATGGTATACACACCGGTAATGCTCCGGAAGTGGAAGCGTAGTGTGCCATGGTATACACACCGGTAATACTCAGGAAGTAAAAGCCTATTGTACCATGGTATACACCGGTAATGCTACGGAATTGGAAGCATAGTGTCCATGGTATACACACAGGTAATGCTCCGGAACTGGAAGCCTAGTGTGCCATGGTAAACACACCGGTAATGCTCCGGAAGTGAGGCATTTTTAGTAATCGGAGGTGGAGCGTAGTGTGCTATGGTAAACACACCAGTAATGCTCCAAAAGTAGAAGCGTAGTGTGCCATGGTATACACACCGGTAATGCTCCAGAAGTGGAAGCGTAGTGTGCCATGATAAACACACCGGTAATACTCTGGAAGTAAAAGCCTAGTGTGCCATGGTATACACCGGTAATGCTCCGGAATAGGAAGCATAGTGTGCCATGGTAAACACACCGGTAATACTCTGGAAGTAAAAGCCTAGTGTGCCATGCTATAAACCGATAATGCTCCGGAAGTGGAAGCGTAGTGTGCCATGGTATACACACCGGTAATGCTCCAGAAGTGGAAGTGTAGTGTGCCATGGTATACACACCGTTAGTACTCCGGAATTAAAAGTCTAGTGTACCATGGTATACACTGGTAATGCTCCAGAATTGGAAGCATAGTGTCCATGGTATACACACCGGTAATGCTCCGGAAGTGGAAGCGTAGTATGCCATGGTATACACACCGGTAATGCTCCAGAACTGGAAGCGTAATGTGCCATGATAAACACAACGGTAACGCTCCAAATATGGAAATGTAGTGTGCCATGGTAAACACACCGGCAATGTTCCGGAAGTGGAAGCGTAATTGCCATGGTATACACACCGGTAATGCTCCAAAAGTAGAAGCGTACGGTGCCATGATATACACACCGGTAATGCTCCAGAAGTGGAAGCCTAGTGTGCCATGGTATACACACGGGTAATGCTCCGGAAGTGGAAGCATAGTGTGCCATGGTAAACACACCGGTAATGCTCCAAAAGTTGAAGCGTAGTGTGCCATGGTATACACACCAGTAATGCTCCATAAGTGGAAGTGTAGTGTGCCATGGTATACACACCAGTAGTACTCCGGAATTAAAAGTCTAGTGTACCACGGTATACACTGGTAATGCTCCAGAATTGTAAGCATAGTGTACCATGGTATACACTGGTAATGCTCCAGAATTGTAAGCATAGTGTCCATGGTATACACACCGGTAATGCTCCGGAAGTGGAAGCGTAGTGTGCCATGGTATACACACTGGTAATGCTCCAAAAGAAGAAGCGCAGTGTGCCATGGTATACACACCGGTAATGCTCCAGAAGTGGAACCATAGTGTGCCATGGTATACACACCGGTAATACTCCGGAAGTAAAAGCCTAGTGTACCATGGTATATACCGGTAATGCTCCGGAATTGGAAGTATAGTGTCCATGGTATACGCACCGGTAATGCTCCAGAAGTGGAAGGGTAGTGTGCCATGGTATACACACCGGTAATGCTCCGGAATTGGAAGCACAGTGTCCATGGTATACACACCGGTAATGCTCCAGAAGTGGAAGCATAGTGTGCCATGGTATACACACCGGTAATACTCCGGAAGTAAAAGCCTAGTGTACCATGGTATACACCGGTAATGCTCCGAAATTGGAAGCATAGTGTCCATGGTATCCACACCGGTAACGCTCCCCGGAAGTGGAAGCGTAGTGTGCCATGGTATACACACCGGTAATGCTCCGGAAGTGGAAGCATAATGTGCCATGAGATACACACGGGTAATGCTCCGGAAGTAAATGCCTAGTTTGCAATGGTATACACACCGGTAATGCTCCGGAAGTGGAAGCGTAGTGTCCATGGTATACACACCGGTAATGCTCCGGAAGTGGAAGCGTAGTGTGCCATGGTATACACACCGGTAATACTCCAAAAGAAGAAGCGCAGTGTGCCATGGAATACACACCGGTAATGCTCCAGAAGTGGAAGCATAGTGTGCCATGGTACACGCACCGATAATACTCCGGAAGTAAAAGCCAAGTGTACCATGGTATACACCGGTAATGCTCCAGAATTGGAAGCATAGTGTCCATGGTATACACACCGGTAATGCTCCGGAAGGGGAAGCATCATGTCCATGGTATACACATGGGTAATGCTCCGGCAGTAAAAGCCTAGTGTGCCATGGTATACGCACTGGTAATGCTCCAGAAGTGGAAGCGTAGTGTGCCATGGAATACACACCGGTAATGCTCTGGAATTGGAAGCACAGTGTCCATGGTATACACACCGGTAATGCTCCAGAAGTGGAAGCATAGTGTGCCATGGTATACACACCGGTAATACTCCGGAAGTAAAAGCCTAGTGTACCATGGTATACACCGGTAATGCTCCGGAATTGGAAGCATAGTGTCCATGGTATACACACCAGTAATGCTCCGGAAGTGGAAGCGTAGTGTCCATGGTATACAGACCGGTAATACTCCGGAATTGGAGGCATAGTGTCCATGGTATACACACCGGTAATGCTACGGAAGTGGAAGGGTAGTGTGCCATGGTATACACACCGGTAATGCTCCGGAAGTGGAAGCATAATGTGCCATGGTATACACACGGGTAATGCTCCGGAAGTAAATGCCTAGTGTGCCATGGTATACACACCGGTAATGCTCCGGAAGTGGAAGCGTAGTGTCCATGGTATACACACCGGTAATGCTCCGGAAGTGGAAGCGTAGTGTGCCATGGTATACACACCGGTAATACTCAGGAAGTAAAAGCCTATTGTACCATGGTATACACACCGGTAATGCTCCAAAAGTAGAAGCATAGTGTGCCATGGTATACACACCGGTAATGTTCCAGAAGTGGAAGCATAGTGTGCCATGGTATACACACCGGTAATACTCCAGAAGTAAAAGCCTAGTGTACCATAGTATACACCGGTAATGCTCCGGAATTGGAAGCATAGTGTCCATGGTATACACACCGGTAATGCTACGGAAGTGGAAGCGTAGTGTGCCATGGTATACACACCGGTAATGCTCCGGAAGTGGAAGCATAATGTGCCATGGTATACACACGAGTAATGCTCCGGAAGTAAATGCCTAGTGTGCCATGGTATACACACCGGTAATGGTCCGGAAGTGGAAGCGTAGTGTCCATGGTATACACACCGGTAATGCTCCGGAAGTGGAAGCGTAGTGTGCCATGGTATACACACCGGTAATACTCAGGAAGTAAAAGCCTATTGTACCATGTTATACACCGGTAATGCTCCGGAATTGGAAGCATAGTGTCCATGGTATACACACAGGTAATGCTCCAGAACTGGAAGCGTAGTGTGCCATGGTAAACACACCGGTAATGCTCCGGAAGTGAGGCATTTTTAGTAATCGGACGTGGAAGCCTAGTGTGCCATGGTATACACCGGTAATGCTCCGGAATAGGAAGCATAGTGTGCCATGGTAAACACACCGGTAATACTCTGGAAGTAAAAGCCTAGTGTGCCATGCTATAAACCGATAATGCTCCGGAAGTGGAAGCGTAGTGTGCCATGGTATACACACCGGTAATGCTCCAGAAGTGGAAGTGTAGTGTGCCATGGTATACACACCGTTAGTACTCCGGAATTAAAAGTCTAGTGTACCATGGTATATACTGGTAATGCTCCAGAATTGGAAGCATAGTGTCCATGGTATACACACCTGTAATGCTCCGGAAGTGGAAGCGTAGTAAGCCATGGTATACACACCGGTAATGCTCCGGAACTGGAAGCGTAGTGTGCCATGGTAAACACACCGGTAGTGCTCTGGAAGTGGAGCATTTCCAGTAATCGGAAGTGGAAGCGTAGTGTGCTATGGTATGCACACCGGTAATGCTTCAGAAGCATAGTGTGCCATGGTAAACACACCGGTAATGCTCCGGAAGTGGAAATGTAGTGTGCCATGGTAAACACACCGGCAATGTTCCGGAAGTGGAAGCGTAATGGCCATGGTATACACACCGGTAATGCTCCAAAAGTAGTAGCGTAGGGTGCCATGATATACACACCGGTAATGCTCCAGAAGTGGAAGCCTAGTGTGCCATGGTATACACACGGGTAATGCTCCAGAAGTGGAAGCACAGTGTGCCATGGTAAACACACCGGTAATGCTCCAAAAGTTGAAGCGTAGTGTGCCATGATATACACACCAGTAATGCTCCATAAGTGGAAGTGTATTGTGCCATGGTATACACACCGGTAGTACTCCGGAATTAAAAGTCTAGTGTACCATGGTATACACTGGTAATGCTCCGGAATTGTAAGCATAGTGTCCATGGTATACACACCGGTAATGCTCCGGAAGTGGAAGCGTAGTATGCCATGGTATACACACCGGTAATGCTCCGGAACTGGAAGCGTAGTGTGCCATGGTAAACACACCGGTAATGCTTTGGAACTGGAAGCCTAGTGTGCCATGGTAAACACACCGGTAATGCTCCGGAAGTGAGGCATTTTTAGTAATCGGAGGTGGAGCGTAGTGTGCTATGGTAAACACACCAGTAATGCTCCAAAAGTAGAAGCGTAGTGTGCCATGGTATACACACCGGTAATGCTCCAGAAGTGGAAGCGTAGTGTGCCATGATAAACACACCGGTAATACTCTGGAAGTAAAAGCCTAGTGTGCCATGGTATACACCGGTAATGCTCCGGAATAGGAAGCATAGTGTGCCATGGTAAACACACCGGTAATACTCTGGAAGTAAAAGCCTAGTGTGCCATGCTATAAACCGATAATGCTCCGGAAGTGGAAGCGTAGTGTGCCATGGTATACACACCGGTAATGCTCCAGAAGTGGAAGTGTAGTGTGCCATGGTATACACACCGTTAGTACTCCAGAATTAAAAGTCTAGTGTACCATGGTATACACTGGTAATGCTCCAGAATTGGAAGCATAGTGTCCATGGTATACACACCGGTAATGCTCCGGAAGTGGAAGCGTAGTATGCCATGGTATACACACCGGTAATGCTCCAGAACTGGAAGCGTAATGTGCCATGATAAACACAACGGTAACGCTCCAAATATGGAAATGTAGTGTGCCATGGTAAACACACCGGCAATGTTCCGGAAGTGGAAGCGTAATTGCCATGGTATACACACCGGTAATGCTCCAAAAGTAGAAGCGTACGGTGCCATGATATACACACCGGTAATGCTCCAGAAGTGGAAGCCTAGTGTGCCATGGTATACACACGGGTAATGCTCCGGAAGTGGAAGCATAGTGTGCCATGGTAAACACACCGGTAATGCTCCAAAAGTTGAAGCGTAGTGTGCCATGGTATACACACCAGTAATGCTCCATAAGTGGAAGTGTAGTGTGCCATGGTATACACACCAGTAGTACTCCGGAATTAAAAGTCTAGTGTACCACGGTATACACTGGTAATGCTCCAGAATTGTAAGCATAGTGTACCATGGTATACACTGGTAATGCTCCAGAATTGTAAGCATAGTGTCCATGGTATACACACCGGTAATGCTCCGGAAGTGGAAGCGTAGTGTGCCATGGTATACACACTGGTAATGCTCCAAAAGAAGAAGCGCAGTGTGCCATGGTATACACACCGGTAATGCTCCAGAAGTGGAACCATAGTGTGCCATGGTATACACACCGGTAATACTCCGGAAGTAAAAGCCTAGTGTACCATGGTATATACCGGTAATGCTCCGGAATTGGAAGTATAGTGTCCATGGTATACGCACCGGTAATGCTCCAGAAGTGGAAGGGTAGTGTGCCATGGTATACACACCGGTAATGCTCCGGAATTGGAAGCACAGTGTCCATGGTATACACACCGGTAATGCTCCAGAAGTGGAAGCATAGTGTGCCATGGTATACACACCGGTAATACTCCGGAAGTAAAAGCCTAGTGTACCATGGTATACACCGGTAATGCTCCGAAATTGGAAGCATAGTGTCCATGGTATACACACCGGTAACGCTCCCGGAAGTGGAAGCGTAGTGTGCCATGGTATACACACCGGTAATGCTCCGGAAGTGGAAGCATAATGTGCCATGAGATACACACGGGTAATGCTCCGGAAGTAAATGCCTAGTTTGCAATGGTTTACACACCGGTAATGCTCCGGAAGTGGAAGCGTAGTGTGCCATGGTATACACACCGGTAATACTCCAAAAGAAGAAGCGCAGTGTGCCATGGAATACACACCGGTAATGCTCCAGAAGTGGAAGCATAGTGTGCCATGGTACACGCACCGATAATACTCCGGAAGTAAAAGCCAAGTGTACCATGGTATACACCGGTAATGCTCCAGAATTGGAAGCATAGTGTCCATGGTATACACACCGGTAATGCTCCGGAAGGGGAAGCATCATGTCCATGGTATACACATGGGTAATGCTCCGGCAGTAAAAGCCTAGTGTGCCATGGTATACGCACTGGTAATGCTCCAGAAGTGGAAGCGTAGTGTGCCATGGAATACACACCGGTAATGCTCTGGAATTGGAAGCACAGTGTCCATGGTATACACACCGGTAATGCTCCAGAAGTGGAAGCATAGTGTGCCATGGTATACACACCGGTAATACTCCGGAAGTAAAAGCCTAGTGTACCATGGTATACACCGGTAATGCTCCGGAATTGGAAGCATAGTGTCCATGGTATACACACCAGTAATGCTCCGGAAGTGGAAGCGTAGTGTCCATGGTATACAGACCGGTAATACTCCGGAATTGGAGGCATAGTGTCCATGGTATACACACCGGTAATGCTACGGAAGTGGAAGGGTAGTGTGCCATGGTATACACACCGGTAATGCTCCGGAAGTGGAAGCATAATGTGCCATGGTATACACACGGGTAATGCTCCGGAAGTAAATGCCTAGTGTGCCATGGTATACACACCGGTAATGCTCCGGAAGTGGAAGCGTAGTGTCCATGGTATACACACCGGTAATGCTCCGGAAGTGGAAGCGTAGTGTGCCATGGTATACACACCGGTAATACTCAGGAAGTAAAAGCCTATTGTACCATGGTATACACACCGGTAATGCTCCAAAAGTAGAAGCATAGTGTGCCATGGTATACACACCGGTAATGTTCCAGAAGTGGAAGCATAGTGTGCCATGGTATACACACCGGTAATACTCCAGAAGTAAAAGCCTAGTGTACCATAGTATACACCGGTAATGCTCCGGAATTGGAAGCATAGTGTCCATGGTATACACACTGGTAATGCTACGGAAGTGGAAGCGTAGTGTGCCATGGTATACACACCGGTAATGCTCCGGAAGTGGAAGCATAATGTGCCATGGTATACACACGAGTAATGCTCCGGAAGTAAATGCCTAGTGTGCCATGGTATACACACCGGTAATGGTCCGGAAGTGGAAGCGTAGTGTCCATGGTATACACACCGGTAATGCTCCGGAAGTGGAAGCGTAGTGTGCCATGGTATACACACCGGTAATACTCAGGAAGTAAAAGCCTATTGTACCATGTTATACACCGGTAATGCTCCGGAATTGGAAGCATAGTGTCCATGGTATACACACAGGTAATGCTCCAGAACTGGAAGCGTAGTGTGCCATGGTAAACACACCGGTAATGCTCCGGAAGTGAGGCATTTTTAGTAATCGGACGTGGAAGCCTAGTGTGCCATGGTATACACCGGTAATGCTCCGGAATAGGAAGCATAGTGTGCCATGGTAAACACACCGGTAATACTCTGGAAGTAAAAGCCTAGTGTGCCATGCTATAAACCGATAATGCTCCGGAAGTGGAAGCGTAGTGTGCCATGGTATACACACCGGTAATGCTCCAGAAGTGGAAGTGTAGTGTGCCATGGTATACACACCGTTAGTACTCCGGAATTAAAAGTCTAGTGTACCATGGTATATACTGGTAATGCTCCAGAATTGGAAGCATAGTGTCCATGGTATACACACCGGTAATGCTCCGGAAGTGGAAGCGTAGTAAGCCATGGTATACACACCGGTAATGCTCCGGAACTGGAAGCGTAGTGTGCCATGGTAAACACACCGGTAGTGCTCTGGAAGTGGAGCATTTCCAGTAATCGGAAGTGGAAGCGTAGTGTGCTATGGTATGCACACCGGTAATGCTTCAGAAGCATAGTGTGCCATGGTAAACACACCGGTAATGCTCCGGAAGTGGAAATGTAGTGTGCCATGGTAAACACACCGGCAATGTTCCGGAAGTGGAAGCGTAATGGCCATGGTATACACACCGGTAATGCTCCAAAAGTAGTAGCGTAGGGTGCCATGATATACACACCGGTAATGCTCCAGAAGTGGAAGCCTAGTGTGCCATGGTATACACACGGGTAATGCTCCAGAAGTGGAAGCACAGTGTGCCATGGTAAACACACCGGTAATGCTCCAAAAGTTGAAGCGTAGTGTGCCATGATATACACACCAGTAATGCTCCATAAGTGGAAGTGTAGTGTGCCATGGTATACACACCGGTAGTACTCCGGAATTAAAAGTCTAGTGTACCATGGTATACACTGGTAATGCTCCGGAATTGTAAGCATAGTGTCCATGGTATACACACCGGTAATGCTCCGGAAGTGGAAGCGTAGTATGCCATGGTATACACACCGGTAATGCTCCGGAACTGGAAGCGTAGTGTGCCATGGTAAACACACCGGTAATGCTTTGGAAGTGGAGCATTTCCAGTAATCGGAAGTGGAAGCGTAGTGTGCTATGGTATGCACACCGGTAATGCTTCAGAAGCATAGTGTGCCATGGTAAACACACCGGTAATGCTCCGGAAGTGGAACAGTAATGTGCCATGATAAACACAACGGTAATGCTCCAGAAATGGAAATGTAGTGTGCCATGGTAAATACACCGGTAATGTTCCGGAAGTGGAAGCGTAATGGTCATGGTATACACACCGGTAATGCTCCAAAAGTAGAAGCGTAGGGTGCCATGATATACACACCGGTAATGCTCCGGAAGTGGAAGCCTAGTGTGCCATGGTATACACACGGGTAATGCTGCGGAAGTGGAAGCGTAGTGTGCCATGGTATACACACCGGTAATACTCAGGAAGTAAAAGTCTATTGTACCATGGTATACACCGGTAATGCTCCGGAATTGGAAGCATAGTGTCCATGGTATACACACCGGTAATGCTCCGGAAGTGGAAGCGTAGTGTGCAATGGTATACACACCGGTAATGCTCCAGAAGTGGAAGCATAATGTGCCATGGTATACACACAGGTAATGCTCCGGAACTAAATGCCTAGTGTGCCATGGTATACACACCGGTAATGCTCCGGAAGTGGAAGCGTAGTGTCCATGGTATACACACCGGTAATGCTCCGGAAGTGGAAGCGTAGTGTGCCATGGTATACACACCGGTAATACTCAGGAAGTAAAAGCCTATTGTACCATGGTATACACCGGTAATGCTCCGGAATTGGAAGCATAGTGTCCATGGTATACACACAGGTAATGCTCCGGAACTGGAACCGTAGTGTGCCATGGTAAACACACCGGTAATGCTCCGGAAGTGAGGCATTTTTTGTAATCGGACGTGGAAGTGTAGTGTGCTATGGTAAACACACCGGTAATGCTCCAAAAGTAGAAGCATAGTGTGCCGTGGTAAACACACCTGTAACACTCTGGAAGTAAAAGCCTAGTGTACCATGGTATACACCGGTAATGCTCCGGAATAGGAAGCATAGTGTGCCATGGTAAACACACCGGTAATACTCCGGAAGTAAAAGCCTAATGTGCCATGGTATAAACCGATAATGCTCCGGAAGTGGAAGCGTAGTGTACCATGGTAAACACACCGGTAATGCTCCAAAAGTTGAAGCGTAGTGTGCCATGGTATACACACCGGTGATGCTCCAGAAGTGGAAGCGTAGTGTGCCATGGTAAACACACCGGTAATACTCTGGAAGTAAAAGCCTAGTGTACCATGGTATACACTGGTAATGCTCCGGAATAGGAAGCATAGTGTGCCAAGGTAAACACACCGGTAATACTCCGGAAGTAAAAGCCTAGGTGCCATGGTATAAACCGGTAATGCTCCGAAAGTGGAAGCGTAGTGTGCCATGGTAAACACACAGGTAATGCTCCAAAAATTGAAGCGTAGTGTGCTATGGTATACTTACCGGTAATGCTCCAGAAGTGGAAGTGTAGTGTGCCATGGTATACACACCGGTAGTACTCCGGAATTAAAAGTCTAGTGTACCATGGTATACACTGGTAATGCTCCGGAATTGGAAGCATAGTGTCCATGGTATACACACCGGTAATGCTCCGGAAGTGGAAGCGTAGTATGCCATGGTAAACACACCGGTAATGCTCTGGAAGTGGAGCATTTCCAGTAATCGGAAGTGGAAGCGTAGTGTGCTATGGTATGCACACGGGTAATGCTTCAGAAGCATAGTGTGCCATGGTAAACACACCGGTAATGCTCCGGAAGTGGAAGCGTAATTGCCATGGTATACACACCGGTAATGCTCCAAAAGTAGAAACGTAGGGTGCCATGATATACACACTGGTAATGCTCCGGAAGTGGAAGCCAAGTGTGCCATGGTATACACACGGGTAATGCTGCGGAAGTGGAAGCGTAGTGTGCCTTGGTATACACACCGGTAATGCTCCGGAAGTGGAAGCGTCGTGTCCATGGTATACACATGGGTAATGCTCCGGCAGTAAAAGCCTAGTGTGTCATGGTATACGCACCGGTAATGCTCCAGAAATGGAAATGTAGTGTGCCATGGTAAATACACCGGTAATGTTCCGGAAGTGGAAGCGTAATGGTCATGGTATACACACCGGTAATGCTCCAAAAGTAGAAGCGTAGGGTGCCATGATATACACACCGGTAATGCTCCGGAAGTGGAAGCCTAGTGTGCCATGGTATAGACACGGGTAATGCTGCGGAAGTGGAAGCATAATGTGCCATGGTATACACACGGGTAATGTTCGAGAAGTAAATGCCTAGTGTGCCATGGTATACACACCGGTAATGCTCCGTAAGTGGAAGCGTAGTGTCCATGGTATACACACCGGTAATGCTCCGGAAGTGGAAGCGTAGTGTGCCATGGTATACACACCGGTAATACTCAGGAAGTAAAAGCCTATTGTACCATGGTATACACCGGTAATGCTACGGAATTGGAAGCATAGTGTCCATGGTATACACACAGGTAATGCTCCGGAACTGGAAGCGTAGTGTGCCATGGTGAACACACCGGTAATGCTCCGGAAGTGAGGCATTTTTAGTAATCGGATGTGGAAGCGTAGTGTGCTATGGTAAACACACTGGTAATGCTCCAAAAGTAGAAGCGTAGTGTGCCATGGTATACACACCGGTAATGCTCCAGAAGTGGAAGCGTAGTGTGCCATGGTAAACACACCGGTAATACTCTGGAAGTAAAAGCCTAGTGTGCCATGGTATACACCGGTAATTCTCCGGAATAGGAAGTATAGTGTGCCATGGTAAACACACCGGTAATACTCTGGAAGTAAAAGCCTAGTGTGCCATGCTATAAACCGATAATGCTCCGGAAGTGGAAGCATAGTGTGCCATGGTATACACACCGGTAATGCTCCAGAAGTGGAAGCCTAGTGTGCCATGGTATACACACGGGTAATGCTCCGGAAGTGGAAGCATAGTGTGCCATGGTAAACACACCTGTAATGCTCTAAAAGTTGAAGCGTAGTGTGCCATGGAATACACACCATTAATGCTCCATAAGTGGAAGTGTAGTGTGCCATGGTATACACACCGGTAGTACTCCGGAATTAAATGTCTAGTGTACCATGGTACACACTGGTAATGCTCCGGAATTGTAAGCATAGTGTCCATGGTATACACACCGGTAATGCTCCGGAAGTGGAAGCATAGTGTCCATGGTATACACACCGGTAATGCTCCGGAAGTGGAAGCGTAGTATGCCATGGTAAACACACCGGTAATGCTCTGGAAGTGGAGCATTTCCAGTAATTGGAAGTGGAAGCGTAGTGTGCTATGGTATGCACACCGGTAATGCTTCAGAAGCATAGTGTGCCATGGTAAACACACCGGTAATGCTCCGGAAGTGAAACCGTAATGTGCCATGATAAACACAACGGTAATGCTCCAGAAATGGAAATGTAGGGTGCCATGGTAAATACACTGGTAATGTTCCGGAAGTGGAAGCGTAATGGTCATGGTATACACCGGTAAATGCTCCAAAAGTAGAAGCGTAGGGTGCCATGATATGCACACCGGTAATACTCCGGAAGTAGAAGCCTAGTGTGCCATGGTATACACATGGGTAATGCTGCGGAAGTGGAAGCAAAGTGTGCCATGGTATACACACCAGTAATGCTCAGGAAGTAAAAGCCTATTGTACCATGGTATACACCGGTAATGCTCCGGAATTGGAAGCATAGAGTCCATGGTATACACACCGGTAATGCTCCGGAAGTGGAAGCGTAGTGTGCCATGGTATACACACCGGTAATGCTCCGGAAGTGGAAGCATAATGTGCCATGGTATACACACGGGTAATGCTCTGGAACTAAATGCCTAGTGTGCCATGGTATACACACCGGTAATGCTCCGGAAGTGGAAGCGTAGTGTCCATGGTATACACACCGGTAATGCTCCGGAAGTGGAAGCGTAGTGTGCCTTGGTATATACACCGGTAATACTCAGAAAGTAAAAGCCTATTGTACCATGGTATACACCGGTAATGCTCCGGAATTGGAAGCATAGTGTCCATGGTATACACACCGGTAATGCTCCGGAACTGGAAGCGTAGTTTGCCATGGTAAACACACCGGTAATGCTCCGGAAGTGAGGCATTTTTAGTAATCGGAAGTGGAAGCATAGTGTGCTATGGTAAACACACAGGTAATGCTGCAAAAGTAGAAGCGTAGTGTGCCATGGTATACACCGGTAATGCTCCAGAAGTGGAAGCATAGTGTGCCATGGTACACACACAGATAATACTCCGGAAGTAAAAGCCTAGTGTACCATGGTATACACCGGTAATGCTCTGGAATTGGAAGCATAGTGTCCATGGTATACACACCGGTAATGCTCCGGAAGGGGAAGCATCATGTCCATGGTATACAAATAGGTAATGCTCCGGCAGTAAAAGCCTAGTGTGCCATGGTATACGCACTGGTAATGCTCCGGAAGTGGAAGCGTAGTGTGCCATGGTATACACACCGGTAATGCTCTGGAATTGGAAGCACAGTGTCCATGGTATACACACCAGTAATGCTCCAGAAGTGGAAGCATAGTGTGCCATGGTATACACACGGGTAATACTCCGGAAGTAAAAGCCTAGTGTACCAAGGTATACACCGGTAATGCTCCGGAATTGGAAGCACAGTGTCCATGGTATACACACCGGTAATGCTCCGGAAGTGGAAGCGTAGTGTGGCATGGTATACAGACCAGTAATGCTCCGGAATTGGAAGCATAGTGTCCATGGTATACACACCGGTAATGCTCCAAAAGTAGAAGCGTAGTGTACCATGGTATACACCGGTAATGCTCCGGAATTGGAAGCATAGTGTCCATGGTATACACACCGGTAATGCTACGGAAGTGGAAGCGTAGTGTGCCATGGTATACACACCGGTAATTCTCCGGAAGTGGAAGCATAATGTGCCATGGTATACACACGGGTAATGCTCCAGAAGTAAATGCCTAGTGTGCCATGGTATACACACCGGTAGTGCTCCGGAAGTGGAAGCGTAGTGTCCATGGTATACATACCGGTAATGCTCCGGAAGTGGAAGCGTAGTGTGCCATGGTATACACACCGGTAATACTCAGGAAGTAAAAGCCTATTGTACCATGGAATACACCGGTAATGCTCCGGAATTGGAAGCATAGTGTCCATGGTATACACACAGGTAATGCTCCGGGAACTAGAACCGTAGTGTGCCATGGTAAACACACCGGTAATACTCTGGAAGTAAAAGCCTAGTGTGCCATGGTATGCACCGATAATGCTCCGGAAGTGGAAGCGTAGTGTGCCATGGTATACACACCGGTAATGCTCCAGAAGTGGAAGTGTAGTGTGCCATGGTATACACACCGTTAGTACTCCGGAATTAAAAGTCTAGTGTACCATGGTATACACTGGTAATGCTCCAGAATTGGAAGCATAGTGTCCATGGTATACACACCGGTAATGCTCCGGAAGTGGAAGCGTAGTATGCCATGGTATACACACCGGTAATGCTCCGGAACTGGAAGCGTAGTGTGCCATGGTAAACACACCGGTAATGCTCTGGAAGTGGAGCATTTCCAGTAATCGGAAGTGGAAGCATAGTGTGCTATGGTATGCACACCGGTAATGCTTGAGAAGCATAGTGTGCCATGGTAAACACACCGGTAATGCTCCGGAAGTGGAAACGTAATGTGCCATGATAAACACAACGGTAATGCTCCAAAAATGGAAATGTAGTGTGCCATGGTAAACACACCGGCAATGTTCCGGAAGTGGAAGCATAATGGCCATGGTATACACACCGGTAATGCTCCAAAAGTAGAAGCGTAGGGTGCCATGATATACACACCGGTAATGCTCCAGAAGTGGAAGCCTAGTGTGCCATGGTATACACACGGGTAATGTTCCGGAAGTGGAAGCACAGTGTGCCATGGTAAACACACCAGTAATGCTCCAAAAGTTGAAGTGTAGTGTGCCATGGTATACACACCAGTAATGCTCCATAAGTGGAAGTGTAGTGTGCCATGGTATACACACCGGTAGTACTCCGGAATTAAAAGTCGAGTGTACCATGGTATACACTGGTAATGCTCCGGAATTATAAGCATAGTGTCCATGGTATACACACCGGTAATGCTCCGGAAGTGGAAGCGTAGTATGCCATGGTATACACACCGGTAATGCTCCGGAACTGGAAGCGTAGTGTGCCATGGTAAACACACCGGTAATGCTTTGGAAGTGGAGCATTTCCAGTAATCAGAAGTGGAAGCGTAGTGTGCTATGGTATGCACACCGGTAATGCTTCAGAAGCATAGTGTGCCATGGTAAACACAGCAGTAATGCTCCAGAAGTGGAACCGTAATGTGCCATGATAAACACAACGGTAATGCTCCAGAAATGGAAATGTAGTGTGCCATGGTAAATACACCGGTAATGTTCCGGAAGTGGAAGCGTAATGGTCATGGTATACACACCGGTAATGCTACATAAGTAGAAGCGTAGGGTGCCATGATATACACACTGGTAATGCTCCGGAAGTGGAAGCCTAGTGTGCCATGGTATAGACACGGGTAATGCTGCGGAAGTGGAAGCATAATGTGCCATGGTATACACACGGGTAATGCTCCAGAAGTAAATGCCTAGTGTGCCATGGTATACACACCGGTAATGCTCCGGAATTGGAAGCATAGTGTCCATGGTATACACACCGGTAATGCTCCAAAAGTAGAAGCATAGTGTGCCATGGTATACACACCGGTAATGTTCCAGAAGTGGAAGCATAGTGTGCCATGGTATACACACCGGTAATACTCCAGAAGTAAAAGCCTAGTGTACGATAGTATACACCGGTAATGCTCCGGAATTGGAAGCATAGTGTCCATGGTATACACACCGGTAATGCTACGGAAGTGGAAGCGTAGTGTGTCATGGTATACACACTGGTAATACTCCGGAAGTGGAAGCATAATGTGCCATGGTATACACACGGGTAATGCTCCAGAAGTAAATGCCTAGTGTGCCATGGTATACACACCGGTAATGCTCCGGAAGTGGAAGCGTAGTGTCCATGGTATACACACCGGTAATGCTCCGGAAGTGGAAGCGTAGTGTGCCATGGTATACACACCGGTAATACTCAGGAAGTAAAAGCCTATTGTACCATGGTATACACCGGTAATGCTACGGAATTGGAAGCATAGTGTCCATGGTATACACACAGGTAATGCTCCGGAACTGGAAGCCTAGTGTGCCATGGTAAACACACCGGTAATGCTCCGGAAGTGAGGCATTTTTAGTAATCGGAGGTGGAGCGTAGTGTGCTATGGTAAACACACCAGTAATGCTCCAAAAGTAGAAGCGTAGTGTGCCATGGTATACACACCGGTAATGCTCCAGAAGTGGAAGCGTAGTGTGCCATGATAAACACACCGGTAATACTCTGGAAGTAAAAGCCTAGTGTGCCATGGTATACACCGGTAATGCTCCGGAATAGGAAGCATAGTGTGCCATGGTAAACACACCGGTAATACTCTGGAAGTAAAAGCCTAGTGTGCCATGCTATAAACCGATAATGCTCCGGAAGTGGAAGCGTAGTGTGCCATGGTATACACACCGGTAATGCTCCAGAAGTGGAAGTGTAGTGTGCCATGGTATACACACCGTTAGTATTCCGGAATTAAAAGTCTAGTGTACCATGGTATACACTGGTAATGCTCCAGAATTGGAAGCATAGTGTCCATGGTATACACACCGGTAATGCTCCGGAAGTGGAAGCGTAGTATGCCATGGTATACACACCGGTAATGCTCCAGAACTGGAAGCGTAATGTGCCATGATAAACACAACGGTAACGCTCCAAATATGGAAATGTAGTGTGCCATGGTAAACACACCGGCAATGTTCCGGAAGTGGAAGCGTAATTGCCATGGTATACACACCGGTAATGCTCCAAAAGTAGAAGCGTACGGTGCCATGATATACACACCGGTAATGCTCCAGAAGTGGAAGCCTAGTGTGCCATGGTATACACATGGGTAATGCTCCGGAAGTGGAAGCACAGTGTGCCATGGTAAACACACCGGTAATACTCCAAAAGTTGAAGCGTAGTGTGCCATGGTATACACACCAGTAATGCTCCATAAGTGGAAGTGTAGTGTGCCATGGTATACACACCGGTAGTACTCCGGAATTAAAAGTCTAGTGTACCATGGTATACACTGGTAATGCTCCGGAATTGTAAGCATAGTGTCCATGGTATACACACCGGTAATGCTCCGGACGTGGAAGCGTAGTATGCCATGGTATACACACCGGTAATGCTCCAGAACTGGAAGCGTAGTGTGCCATGGTAAACACACCGGTAATGCTTTGGAAGTGGAGCATTTCCAGTAATCGGAAGTGGAAGCGTAGTGTGCTATGGTATGCACACCGGTAATACTTCAGAAGCATAGTGTGCCATGGTAAACACACCGGTAATGCTCCGGAAGTGGAACCGTAATGTGCCATGATAAACACAACGTTAATGCTCCAGAAATGGAAATGTAGTGTGCCATGGTAAACACACCGGTAATGTTCCAGAAGTGGAAGCATAATGGCCATGGTATACACACCGGTAATGCTCCAAAAGTAGAAGCGTAGGGTGCCATGATATACACACCGGTAATGCTCCAGAAGTGGAAGCCTAGTGTGCCGTGGTATACACACGGGTAATGCTCCGGAAGTGGAAGCATAGTGTGCCATGGTAAACACACCGGTAATGCTCCAAAAGTTGAAGCGTAGTGTGCCATGGTATACACACCAGTAATGCTCCATAAGTGGAAGTGTAGTGTGCCATGGTATACACACCAGTAGTACTCCGGAATTAAAAGTCTAGTGTACCATGGTATACACTGGTAATGCTCCAGAATTGTAAGCATAGTGTACCATGGTATACACTGGTAATGCTCCAGAATTGTAAGCATAGTGTCCATGGTATACACACCGGTAATGCTCCGGAACTGGAAGCGTAGTGTGCCATGGTAAACACACCGGTAATGCTCTGGAAGTGGAGCATATCCAGTAATCGGAAGTGGAAGCGTAGTGTGCTATGGTATGCACACCGGTAATGCTTCAGAAGCATAGTGTGCCATGGTAAACACACCGGTAATGCTCCGGAAGTGAAACCGTAATGTGCCATGATAAACACAATGGTAATGCTCCAGAAATGGAAATGTAGTGTGCCATGGAAAATACACCGGTAATGTTCCGGAAGTGGAAGCGTAATGATCATGGTATACACACCGGTAATGCTCCAAAAGTAGAAGCGTAGGGTGCCATGTTATAAACACCGGTAATGCTCCGGAAGTAGAAGCCTAGTGTGCCATGGTATACACACGGGTAATGCTGCGGAAGTGGAAGCTAAGTGTGCCATGGTATACACACCGGTAATACTCAGGAAGTAAAAGCCTATTGTACCATGGTATACACCGGTAATGCTCCGGAATTGGAAGCATAGTGTCCATGGTATGCACACCGGTAATGCTCTGGAAATGGAAGCATAGTGTGCCATGGTATACACACCGGTAATGCTCCGGAAGTGGAAGCATAATGTGCCATGGTATACACACGGGTAATGCTCTGGAACTAAATGCCTAGTGTGCCATGGTATACACACCGGTAATGCTCCGGAAGTGGAAGCGTAGTGTCCATGGTATACACATCGGTAATGCTCTGGAAGTGGAAGCGTAGTGTGCCATGGTATACACACCGGTAATACTCAGAAAGTAAAAGCCTATTGTACCATGGTATACACCGGTAATGCTCCGGAATTGGAAGCATAGTGTCCATGGTATACACACCGTTAATGCTCCGGAACTGGAAACGTAGTTTGCCATGGTAAACACACCAGTAATGCTCTGGAAGTGAGGCATTTTTAGTAATCGGAAGTGGCAGCGTAGTGTGCTATGGTAAACACACCAGTAATGCTGCAAAAGTAGAAGCGTAGTGTGCCATGGTATACACACCGGTAATGCTCCAGAAGTGGAAGCGTAGTGTGCCATGGTAAACACACCGGTAATACTCTGGAAGTAAAAGCCTAGTGTGCCATGGTATACACCGGTAATGCTCCGGAATAGGAAGCATAGTGTGCCATGGTAAACACACCAGTAATACTCTGGAAGTAAAAGCCTAGTGTGCCATGGTATAAACCGATAATGCTCCGGAAGCGGAAGCGTAGTGGGCCATGGTATACACACCGGTAATGCTCCAGAAGTGGAAGTGTAGTGTGCCATGGTATACACACCGTTAGTACTCCGGAATTAAAAGTCTGGTGTACCATGGTATACACTGGTAATGTTCCAGAATTGGAAGCATAGTGTCCATGGTATACACACCGGTAATGCTCCGGAAGTGGAACCGTAGTATGCCATGGTATACACACCGGTAATGCTCCGAAACTGGAAGCGTAGTGTGCCATGGTAAACACACCGGTAATGCTCTGGAAGTGGAGCAATTCCAGTAATCGGAAGTGGAAGCGTAGTTAGCCATGGTAAACACACCAGTAATGCTCTGGAAGTGAGGCATTTTTAGTAATCGGAAGTGGAAGCGTAGTGTGCTATGGTAAACACACCAGTAATGCTGCAAAAGTAGAAGCGTAGTGTGCCATGGTATACACACCGGTAATGCTCCAGAAGTGGAAGCGTAGTGTGCCATGGTAAACACACCGGTAATACTCTGGAAGTAAAAGCCTAGTGTGCCATGGTATAAACCGATAATGCTCCGGAAGTGGAAGCGTAGTGGGCCATGGTATACACACCGGTAATGCTCCAGAAGTGGAAGTGTAGTGTGCTATGGTATACACACCGGTAATGCTCCAAAAGTAGAAGCGTGGGGTGCCATGATATACACACCGGTAATGCTCCAGAAGTGGAAGCCTAGTGTGCCATGGTATACACACGGGTAATGCTCCGGAAGTGGAAGCATAGTGTGCCATGGTAAACACACCAGTAATGCTCCAAAAGTTGAAGCATAGTGTGCCATGGTATACACACCAGTAATGCTCCATAAGTAGAAGTGTAGTGTGCCATGGTATACACACCGGTAGTACTCCGGAATTAAAAGTCTAGTGTACCATGGTATACACTGGTAATGCTCCGGAATTGTAAGCATAGTGTCCATGGTATAGACACCGGTAATGCTCCGGAAGTGGAAGCGTAGTATGCCATGGTATACATACCGGTAATGCTCCGGAACTGGAAGCGTAGTGTGCCATGGTAAACACACCGGTAATGCTCTGGAACTGGAAGAGTAGTGTTCCGGTAATGCTCTGGAAGTGGAGCATTTCCAGTAATCGGAAGTGGAAGCGTAGTGTGCTATGGTATGCACACCGGTAATGCTTCAGAAGCATAGTGTGCCATGGTAAACACACCGGTAATGCTCCGGAAGTGGAACCGTAATGTGCCATGATAAACACAATGGTAATGCTCCAAAAATGAAAATGTAGTGTGCCATGGTAAACACACCGGCAATGTTCCGGAAGTGGAAGTGTAATGGTCATGGTATACACACCGGTAATACTCAGGAAGTAAAAGTCTATTGTACCATGGTATACACCGGTAATGCTCTGGAATTGGAAGCATAGTGTCCATGGTATAAACACCGGTATTGCTTTGGAAGTGGAAGCGTAGTGTGCCATGGTATACACACCGGTAATGCTCCGGAAGTGGAAGCATAGTGTCCATGGTATACACACCGGTAATGCTCCAATAGTAGAAGCGTAGTGTGACAAGGTATACACACCGGTAATGCTCCAGAAGTGGAAGCATAGTGTGCCATGGTATACACACCGGTAATACTCCGGAAGTAAAAGCCGAGTGTACCAGAGTATACAGAGGTAATGCTCCAGAATTGGAAGGATAGTGTCCATGGTATACACACCGGTAATGCTACGGAAGTGGAAGCGTAGTGTGCCATGGTATACACACGGGTAATGCTCCGGAAGTAAATGCCTAGTGTGCCATGGTATACACACCGGTAATGCTCCGGAAGTGGAAGAGTAGTGTGCCATGGTATACACACCGGTAATACTCAGGAAGTAAAAGTCTATTGTACCATGGTATACACCGGTAATGCTCCGGAATTGGAAGCATAGTGTCCATGGTATACACACCGGTAATGCTCCGGAAGTGGAAGCGTAGTGTGGCATGGTATACAGACCAGTAATGCTCCGGAATTGGAAGCATAGTGTCCATGGTATACACACCGGTAATGCTCCAATAGTAGAAGCGTAGTGTGCCATGGTATACTTACCTGTAATGCTCCAGAAGTGGAAGCATAGTGTGCCATGGTATACACACCGGTAATACTCCGGAAGTAAAAGCCGAGTGTACCATAGTATACACCGGTAATGCTCCGGAATTGGAAGCATAGTGTCCATGGTATACACACCGGTAATGCTACGGAAGTGGAAGCGTAGTGTGCCATGGTATACACACCGGTAATGCTCCGGAAGTGGAAGCATAATGTGCCATGGTATACACACGGGTAATGCTCCGGAAGTAAATGCCTAGTGTGCCATGGTATACACACCGGTAATGCTCCGGAAGTGGAAGCGTAGTGTCCATGGTATACACACCGGTAATGCTCCGGAAGTGGAAGCGTAGTGTGCCATGGTATACACACCGGTAATACTCAGGAAGTAAAAGCTTATTGTACCATGGTATACACCGGTAATGCTCTGGATTTGGAAGCATAGTGTCCATGGTTTACACAAAGGTAATGCTCCGGAACTGGAAGCGTAGTGTGCCATGGTAAACACACCGGTAATGCTCTGGAAGTGAGGCATTTTTAGTAATCGGAAGTTGAAGCGTAGTGTGCCATGGTAAACACACCGATAATGCTGCAATAGTAGAAGCGTAGTGTGCCATGGTATACATACCGGTAATGCTCCAGAAGAGGAAGCGTAGTGTGCCATGGTAAACACACCTGTAACACTCTGGAAGTAAAAGCCTAGTGTACCATGGTATACACCGGTAATGCTCCAGAATAGGAAGCATAGTGTGCCATGGTAAACACACCGGTAATACTCCGGAAGTAAAAGCCTAATGTGCCATGGTATAAACCGATAATGCTCCGGAAGTGGAAGTGTAGTGTGCCATGATAAACACACCGGTAATGCTCCAAAAGTTGAAGCGTAGTGTGCCATGGTATACACACCGGTGATGCTCCAGAAGTGGAAGCGTAGTGTGCCATGGTAAACACACCGGTAATACTCTGGAAGTAAAAGCCTAGTGTACCATGGTATACACTGGTAATGCTCCGGAATAGGAAGCATAGTGTGCCAAGGTAAACACACCGGTAATACTCCGGAAGTAAAAGCCTAGGGTGCCATGGTATAAACCGGTAATGCTCCGAAAGTGGAAGCGTAGTGTGCCATGGTAAACACACAGGTAATGCTCCAAAAATTGAAGCGTAGTGTGCTATGGTATACTTACCGGTAATGCTCCAGAAGTGGAAGTGTAGTGTGCCATGGTATACACACCGGTAGTACTCCGGAATTAAAAGTCTAGTGTACCATGGTATACACTGGTAATGCTCCGGAATTGGAAGCATAGTGTCCATGGTATACACACCGGTAATGCTCCGGAAGTGGAAGCGTAGTATGCCATGGTAAACACACCGGTAATGCTCTGGAAGTGGAGCATTTCCAGTAATCGGAAGTGGAAGCGTAGTGTGCTATGGTATGCACACGGGTAATGCTTCAGAAGCATAGTGTGCCATGGTAAACACACCGGTAATGCTCCGGAAGTGGAAGCGTAATTGCCATGGTATACACACCGGTAATGCTCCAAAAGTAGAAACGTAGGGTGCCATGATATACACACTGGTAATGCTCCGGAAGTGGAAGCCTAGTGTGCCATGGTATACACACGGGTAATGCTGCGGAAGTGGAAGCGTTGTGTGCCTTGGTATACACACCGGTAATGCTCCGGAAGTGGAAGCGTCGTGTCCATGGTATACACATGGGTAATGCTCCGGCAGTAAAAGCCTAGTGTGTCATGGTATACGCACCGGTAATGCTCCGGAAGTGGAAGTGTAGCGTACCATGGTATACACACCGGTAATGCTCTGGAATTGGAAGCACTGTGTCCATGGTATACACACCGGTAATGCTCCAAAAGTAGAAGCGTAGGGTGCCATGATATACACACCGGTAATGCTCCGGAAGTGGAAGCCTAGTGTGCCATGGTATACACACGGGTAATGCTGCGGAAGTGGAAGCGTAGTGTGCCATGGTATACACACCGGTAATACTTAGGAAGTAAAAGTCTATTGTACCATGGTATACACCGGTAATGCTCCGGAATTGGAAGCATAGTGTCCATGGTATACACATTGGTAATACTCCGGAAGTGGAAGCGTAGTGTGCAATGGTATACACACCGGTAATGCTCCAGAAGTGGAAGCATAATGTGCCATGGTATACACACGGGTAATGCTCCGGAACTAAATGCCTAGTGTGCCATGGTATACACACCGGTAATGCTCCGGAAGTGGAAGCATAGTGTCCATGGTATACACACCGGTAATGCTCCGGAAGTGGAAGCGTAGTGTGCCATGGTATACACACCAGTAATACTCAGAAAGTAAAAGCCTATTGTACCATGGTATACACCGGTAATGCTCCGGAATTGGAAGCATAGTGTCCATGGTATACACACCGGTAATGCTCTGGAACTGGAAGCGTAGTTTGCCAAGGTAAACACACCGGTAATGCTCCAGAAGTGAGGCATTTTTAGTAATCGGAAGTGGAAGCGTAGTGTGCTATGGTAAACACACTGGTAATGCTCCAAAAGTAGAAGCGTAGTGTGCCGTGGTAAACAGACCTGTAACACTCTGGAAGTAAAAGCCTAGTGTACCATGGTATACACCGGTAATGCTCCGGAATAGGAAGCATAGTGTGCCATGGTAAACACACCGGTAATACTCCGGAAGTAAAAGCCTAATGTGCCATGGTATAAACCGATAATGCTCCGGAAGTAGAAGCGTAGTGTGCCATGGTAAACACACCGGTAATGCTCCAAAAGTTGAAGCGTAGTGTGCCATGGTATACACACCGGTAATACTCCAGAAGTAAAAGCCTAGTGTACCATAATATACACCAGTAATGCTCCGGAATTGGAAGCATAGTGTCCATGGTATACACACCGGTAATGCTACAGAAGTGGAAGCGTAGTGTGCCATGGTATACACACCGGTAATGCTCCGGAAGTGGAAGCATAATGTGCCATGGTATACACACGGGTAATGCTCCGGAAGTAAATGCCTAGTGTGCCATGGTATACACACCCGTAATGCTCCGGAAGTGGAAGCGTAGTGTCCATGGTATACACACCGGTAATGCTCCGGAAGTGGAAGTGTAGTGTGCCATGGTATACACACCGGTAATGCTCTGGAATTGGATGCACAGTGTCCATGGTATACACACCAGTAATGCACCAGAAGTGGAAGCATAGTGTGCCATGGTATACACACTAATGTATGACGATACAACACATGCATTCACATTGCATGCCAATAGATCGCGGTTTTTAAACGCAAGTCGTTACAACGACTTTCGTTGGAGGGCGCTGGACTTAGAGTAGTTTAATTTACTATTCCAACTCCAGCCTACGTACAGTAGGGAAGGTGTTGGATAGTAAATTAAACTATTCCTTGTCCTATAGCGCCCTCCAGCGCAACTTGCGTGGTAAAAACCACGATCTAATGGCATGCGATGTAATGCATGCGTGCTAAAGGTTGTTTCCCATACACACCGGTAATACTCCGGAAGTAAAAGCCTAGTGTACCATGGTATACACCGGTAATGCTCCGGAATTGTAAGCATAGTGTCCATGGTATACACACCGGTAATGCTGCGGAAGTGGAAGCGTAGTGTGCCTTGATATACACACCGGTAATGCTCCGGAAGTGGAAGCGTAGTGTGCCATGGTATACACACCGGTAATACTCAGGAAGTAAAAGTCTATTGTACCATGGTATATACCGGTAATGCTCCGGAATTGGAAGCATAGTGTCCATGGTATACACACCGGTAATGCTCCGGAAGTGGAAGCGTAGTGTGGCATGGTATACAGACCGGTAATGCTCCGGAATTGGAAGCATAGTGTCCATGGTATACACACTGGTAATGCTCCAAAAGTAGAAGCATAGTGTGCCATGGTATACACACCGGTAATGCTCCAGAAGTGGAAGCATAGTGTGCCATGGTATACACACCGGTAATACTCCGGAAGTAAAAGCCTAGTGTACCACGGTATACACCGGTAATGCTCCGGAATTGGAAGCATAGTGTCCATGGTATACACACCGGTAATGCTACGGAAGTGGAAGCGTAGTGTGCCATGGTATACACACCGGTAATTCTCCGGAAGTGGAAACATAATGTGCCATGGTATACAGACGGGTAATGCTCCAGAAGTAAATGCCTAGTGTGCCATGGTATACACACCGGTAATGCTCCGGAAGTGGAAGCGTAGTGTCCATGGTATACATACCGGTAATGCTCCGGAAGTGGAAGCGTAGTGTGCCATGGTATACACACCGGTAATACTCAGGAAGTAAAAGCCTATTGTACCATGGTATACACCGGTAATGCTCCGGAATTGGAAGCATAGTGTCCATGGTATACACACAGGTAATGCTCCGGAACTGGAACCGTAGTGTGCCATGGTAAACACACCGGTAATGCTCCGGAAGTGAGGCATTTTTGTAATCGGACGTGGAAGTGTAGTGTGCTATGGTAAACACACCGGTAATGCTCCAAAAGTAGAAGTGTAGTGTGCCATGGTATACACACCGGTAATGCTCCAGAAGTGGAAGCGTAGTGTGCCATGGTAAACACACCGGTAATACTCTGGAAGTAAAAGCCTAGTGTGCCATGGTATACACCGGTAATGCTCCGGAATAGGAAGCATAGTGTGCCATGGTAAACACACCGGTAATACTCTGGAAGTAAAAGCCTAGTGTGCCATGCTATAAACCAATAATGCTCCGGAAGTGGAAGCGTAGGGCCTGATTCACAGAACTAACTTACGTCAAAAACGTAAACGTAAACGTAAAGGTAAACGTAAAGTTAGTACTTTTTGGTATTCACAGAATACACTTACTCATTTTGGTATTCACAGAATGAACTTACTCATTTCGGTATTCACAGAAGTTAGTAGTCCTAACTTTAGGACTCCTAAAGTTACTAACTTCTGTGAATACCGGAATGAGTAAGTTCATTCTGTGAATACCAAAATGAGTAAGTGTATTCTGTGAATACCAAAAAGTACTAACTTTACGTTTACGTTTACGTTTACGTTTACATTTTTGACGTAAGTTAGTTCTGTGAATCAGGCCCACAGTGTGCCATGGTATACACACCGGTAATGCTCCAGAAGTGGAAGTGTAGTGTGCCATGGTATACACACCGTTAGTACTCCGGAATTAAAAGTCTAGTGCACCATGGTATACACTGGTAATGCTCCGGAATTGGAAGCATAGTGTCCATGGTATACACACCGGTAATGCTGCGGAAGTGGAAGCATAGTGTGCCTTGGTATACACACCGGTAATGCTCCGGAAGTGGAAGCGTAGTGTGCCATGGTATACACACCGGTAATACTCAGGAAGTAAAAGTCTATTGTACCATGGTATATTCCGGTAATGCTCCGGAATTGGAAGCATAGTGTCCATGGTATACACACCGGTAATACTCCGGAAGTAAAAGCCTAATGTGCCATAGTATAAACCGATAATGCTCCGGAAGTGGAAGCGTAGTGTGCCATGGTAAACACACCGGTAATGCTCCAAAAGTTGAAGCGTAGTGTGCCATGGTATACACACCGGTAATACTCCGGAAGTAAAAGCCTAGTGTACCATGGTATACACCGGTAATGCTCCGGAATTGGAAGCATAGTGTCCATGGTATACACACCGGTAATGCTGCGGAAGTGGAAGCATAGTGTGCCTTGGTATACACACCGGTAATGCTCCGGAAGTGGAAGCGTAGTGTGCCATGGTATACACACCGGTAATACTCAGGAAGTAAAAGTCTATTGTACCATGGTATATACCGGTAATGCTCCGGAATTGGAAGCATAGTGTCCATGGTATACACACCGGTAATGCTCCGGAAGTGGAAGCGTAGTGTGGCATGGTATACAGACCGGTAATGCTCCGGAATTGGAAGCATAGTGTCCATGGTATACACACTGGTAATGCTCCAAAAGTAGAAGTGTAGTGTGCCATGGTATACACACCGGTAATGCTCCAGAAGTGGAAGCATAGTGTGCCATGGTATACACACCGGTAATACTCCGGAAGTAAAAGCCTAGTGTACCACGGTATACACCGGTAATGCTCCGGAATTAGAAGCATAGTGTCCATGGTATACACACCGGTAATGCTACGGAAGTGGAAGCGTAGTGTGCCATGGTATACACACCGGTAATGCTCCAGAAGTAAATGCCTAGTGTGCCATGGTATACACACCGGTAATGCTCCGGAAGTGGAAGCGTAGTGTCCATGGTATACATACCGGTAATGCTCCGGAAGTGGAAGCGTAGTGTGCCATGGTATACACACCGGTAATACTCAGGAAGTAAAAGCCTATTGTACCATGGTATACACCGGTAATGCTCCGGAATTGGAAGCATAGTGTCCATGGTATACACACAGGTAATGCTCCGGAACTGGAACCGTAGTGTGCCATGGTAAACACACCGGTAATGCTCCAGAAGTGAGGCATTTATAGTAATCGGACGTGGAAGCGTAGTGTGCTATGGTAAACACACCGGTAATGCTCCAAAAGTAGAAGCGTAGTGTGCCATGGTATACACACCGGTAATGCTCCAGAAGTGGAAGCGTAGTGTGCCATGGTAAACACACCGGTAGTACTCTGGAAGTAAAAGCCTAGTGTGCCATGGTATACACCGGTAATGCTCCGGAATAGGAAGCATAGTGTGCCATGGTAAACACACCGGTAATACTCTGGAAGTAAAAGCCTAGTGTGCCATGCTATAAACCGATAATGCTCCGGAAGTGGAAGCGTAGGGCCTGATTCACAGAACTAACTTACGTCAAAAACGTAAACGTAAACGTAAAGTTAGTACTTTTTGGTGTTCACAGAATACACTTACTCATTTTGGTATTCACAGAATGAACTTACTCATTTCGGTATTCACAGAAGTTAGTAGTCCTAACTTTAGGACTCCTAAAGTTACTAACTTCTGTTAATACCGGAATGAGTAAGTTCATTCTGTGAATACCAAAATGAGTAAGTGTATTCTGTGAATACCAAAAAGTACTAACTTTACGTTTACGTTTACGTTTACATTTTTGACGTAAGTTAGTTCTGTGAATCAGGCCCACAGTGTGCCATGGTATACACACCGGTAATGCTCCAGAAGTGGAAGTGTAGTGTGCCATGGTATACACACCGTTAGTACTCCGGAATTAAAAGTCTAGTGCACCATGGTATACACTGGTAATGCTCCAGAATTGGAAGCATAGTGTCCATGGTATACACACCGGTAATGCTCCGGAAGTGGAAGCGTAGTATGCCATGGTATACACACCGGTAATGCTCCGGAACTGGAAGCGTAGTGTGCCATGGTAAACACACCGGTAATGCTCTGGAAGTGGAGCATTTCCAGTAATCGGAAGTGGAAGCATAGTGTGCTATGGTATGCACACCGGTAATGCTTCAGAAGCATAGTGTGCCATAGTAAACACACTGGTAATGCTCCAGAAGTGGAAACGTAATGTGCCATGGTAAACACACCGGCAATGTTCCGGAAGTGGAAGCGTAATGGCCATGGTATACACACCGGTAATGCTCCAAAAGTAGAAGCGTAGGGTGCCATGATATACACACCGGTAATGCTCCAGAAGTGGAAGCCTAGTGTGCCATGGTATACACACGGGTAATGTTCCGGAAGTGGAAGCACAGTGTGCCATGGTAAACACACCGGTAATGCTCCAAAAGTTGAAGTGTAGTGTGCCATGGTATACACACCAGTAATGCTCCATAAGTGGAAGTGTAGTGTGCCATGGTATACACACCGGTAGTACTCCGGAATTAAAAGTAGAGTGTACCATGGTATACACTGGTAATGCTCAGGAATTGTAAGCATAGTGTCCATGGTATACACACCAGTAATGCTCCGGAAGTGGAAGCGTAGTATGCCATGGTATACACACCGGTAATGCTCCGGAACTGGAAGCGTAGTGTGCCATGGTAAACACACCGGTAATGCTTTGGAAGTGGAGCATTTCCAGTAATCAGAAGTGGAAGCGTAGTGTGCTATGGTATGCACACCGGTAATGCTTCAGAAGCATAGTGTGCCATGGAAACACACCGGTAATGCTCCGGAAGTGGAACCGTAATGTGCCATGATAAACACAACGGTAATGCTCCAGAAATGGAAATGTAGTGTGCCGTGGTAAATACACCGGTAATGTTCCGGAAGTGGAAGCGTAATGGTCATGGTATACACACCGGTAATGCTCCAAAAGTAGAAGCGTAGGGTGCCATGATATACACACCGGTAATGCTCCGGAAGTGGAAGCCTAGTGTGCCATGGTATAGACACGGGTAATGCTGCGGAAGTGGAAGCATAATGTGCCATGGTATACACACGGGTAATGTTCGAGAAGTAAATGCCTAGTGTGCCATGGTATACACACCGGTAATGCTCCGTAAGTGGAAGCGTAGTGTCCATGGTATACACACCGGTAATGCTCCGGAAGTGGAAGCGTAGTGTGCCATGGTATACACACCGGTAATACTCAGGAAGTAAAAGCCTATTGTACCATGGTATACACCGGTAATGCTACGGAATTGGAAGCATAGTGTCCATGGTATACACACAGGTAATGCTCCGGAACTGGAAGCGTAGTGTGCCATGGTGAACACACCGGTAATGCTCCGGAAGTGAGGCATTTTTAGTAATCGGATGTGGAAGCGTAGTGTGCTATGGTAAACACACTGGTAATGCTCCAAAAGTAGAAGCGTAGTGTGCCATGGTATACACACCGGTAATGCTCCAGAAGTGGAAGCGTAGTGTGCCATGGTAAACACACCGGTAATACTCTGGAAGTAAAAGCCTAGTGTGCCATGGTATACACCGGTAATTCTCCGGAATAGGAAGTATAGTGTGCCATGGTAAACACACCGGTAATACTCTGGAAGTAAAAGCCTAGTGTGCCATGCTATAAACCGATAATGCTCCGGAAGTGGAAGCATAGTGTGCCATGGTATACACACCGGTAATGCTCCAGAAGTGGAAGCCTAGTGTGCCATGGTATACACACGGGTAATGCTCCGGAAGTGGAAGCATAGTGTGCCATGGTAAACACACCTGTAATGCTCTAAAAGTTGAAGCGTAGTGTGCCATGGAATACACACCATTAATGCTCCATAAGTGGAAGTGTAGTGTGCCATGGTATACACACCGGTAGTACTCCGGAATTAAATATCTAGTGTACCATGGTATACACTGGTAATGCTCCGGAATTGTAAGCATAGTGTCCATGGTATACACACCGGTAATGCTCCGGAAGTGGAAGCATAGTGTCCATGGTATACACACCGGTAATGCTCCGGAAGTGGAAGCGTAGTATGCCATGGTAAACACACCGGTAATGCTCTGGAAGTGGAGCATTTCCAGTAATTGGAAGTGGAAGCGTAGTGTGCTATGGTATGCACACCGGTAATGCTTCAGAAGCATAGTGTGCCATGGTAAACACACCGGTAATGCTCCGGAAGTGAAACCGTAATGTGCCATGATAAACACAACGGTAATGCTCCAGAAATGGAAATGTAGGGTGCCATGGTAAATACACCGGTAATGTTCCGGAAGTGGAAGCGTAATGGTCATGGTATACACCGGTAAATGCTCCAAAAGTAGAAGCGTAGGGTGCCATGATATGCACACCGGTAATACTCCGGAAGTAGAAGCCTAGTGTGCCATGGTATACACGTGGGTAATGCTGCGGAAGTGGAAGCAAAGTGTGCCATGGTATACACACCAGTAATGCTCAGGAAGTAAAAGCCTATTGTACCATGGTATACACCGGTAATGCTCCGGAATTGGAAGCATAGAGTCCATGGTATACACACCGGTAATGCTCCGGAAGTGGAAGCGTAGTGTGCCATGGTATACACACCGGTAATGCTCCGGAAGTGGAAGCATAATGTGCCATGGTATACACACGGGTAATGCTCTGGAACTAAATGCCTAGTGTGCCATGGTATACACACCGGTAATGCTCCGGAAGTGGAAGCGTAGTGTCCATGGTATACACACCGGTAATGCTCCGGAAGTGGAAGCGTAGTGTGCCTTGGTATATACACCGGTAATACTCAGAAAGTAAAAGCCTATTGTACCATGGTATACACCGGTAATGCTCCGGAATTGGAAGCATAGTGTCCATGGTATACACACCGGTAATGCTCCGGAACTGGAAGCGTAGTTTGCCATGGTAAACACACCGGTAATGCTCCGGAAGTGAGGCATTTTTAGTAATCGGAAGTGGAAGCATAGTGTGCTATGGTAAACACACAGGTAATGCTGCAAAAGTAGAAGCGTAGTGTGCCATGGTATACACCGGTAATGCTCCAGAAGTGGAAGCATAGTGTGCCATGGTACACACACAGATAATACTCCGGAAGTAAAAGCCTAGTGTACCATGGTATACACCGGTAATGCTCTGGAATTGGAAGCATAGTGTCCATGGTATACACACCGGTAATGCTCCGGAAGGGGAAGCATCATGTCCATGGTATACAAATAGGTAATGCTCCGGCAGTAAAAGCCTAGTGTGCCATGGTATACGCACTGGTAATGCTCCGGAAGTGGAAGCGTAGTGTGCCATGGTATACACACCGGTAATGCTCTGGAATTGGAAGCACAGTGTCCATGGTATACACACCAGTAATGCTCCAGAAGTGGAAGCATAGTGTGCCATGGTATACACACGGGTAATACTCCGGAAGTAAAAGCCTAGTGTACCAAGGTATACACCGGTAATGCTCCGGAATTGGAAGCACAGTGTCCATGGTATACACACCGGTAATGCTCCGGAAGTGGAAGCGTAGTGTGGCATGGTATACAGACCAGTAATGCTCCGGAATTGGAAGCATAGTGTCCATGGTATACACACCGGTAATGCTCCAAAAGTAGAAGCGTAGTGTACCATGGTATACACCGGTAATGCTCCGGAATTGGAAGCATAGTGTCCATGGTATACACACCGGTAATGCTATGGAAGTGGAAGCGTAGTGTGCCATGGTATACACACCGGTAATTCTCCGGAAGTGGAAGCATAATGTGCCATGGTATACACACGGGTAATGCTCCAGAAGTAAATGCCTAGTGTGCCATGGTATACCCACCGGTAGTGCTCCGGAAGTGGAAGCGTAGTGTCCATGGTATACATACCGGTAATGCTCCGGAAGTGGAAGCGTAGTGTGCCATGGTATACACACCGGTAATACTCAGGAAGTAAAAGCCTATTGTACCATAGTATACACCGGTAATGCTCCGGAATTGGAAGCATAGTGTCCATGGTATACACACAGGTAATGCTCCGGGAACTAGAACCGTAGTGTGCCATGGTAAACACACCGGTAATACTCTGGAAGTAAAAGCCTAGTGTGCCATGGTATGCACCGATAATGCTCCGGAAGTGGAAGCGTAGTGTGCCATGGTATACACACCGGTAATGCTCCAGAAGTGGAAGTGTAGTGTGCCATGGTATACACACCGTTAGTACTCCGGAATTAAAAGTCTAGTGTACCATGGTATACACTGGTAATGCTCCAGAATTGGAAGCATAGTGTCCATGGTATACACACCGGTAATGCTCCGGAAGTGGAAGCGTAGTATGCCATGGTATACACACCGGTAATGCTCCGGAACTGGAAGCGTAGTGTGCCATGGTAAACACACCGGTAATGCTCTGGAAGTGGAGCATTTCCAGTAATCGGAAGTGGAAGCATAGTGTGCTATGGTATGCACACCGGTAATGCTTGAGAAGCATAGTGTGCCATGGTAAACACACCGGTAATGCTCCGGAAGTGGAAACGTAATGTGCCATGATAAACACAACGGTAATGCTCCAAAAATGGAAATGTAGTGTGCCATGGTAAACACACCGGCAATGTTCCGGAAGTGGAAGCATAATGGCCATGGTATACACACCGGTAATGCTCCAAAAGTAGAAGCGTAGGGTGCCATGATATAC